>OW964832.1:31848883-33048883 GCA_943142095.1 Ophonus ardosiacus | reverse complement strand
TTGTTTGCGTTCATTTATACATTTTAAATTTAATTGTAGCGACAATACACTTGCATTATTTTTTTATCGACCCAAGAGGGAGGGGAGAGGAGGCAACTTCCCCTTCTTTCCCCTCCTGATTATATATAGGCAAATAATTATTGAAAAACATATTTTATCGTATCTACAATTCATTATATAGAGTCGCAATATTGGAAAATCAATACCGTATGTATATAACTGTTTCGCCAAAGTTGTCAAACATAATATAATTTGTATTGTACTAGGCTCAAATATCTAATTGAATATTTTGATAAAATTCTAATTTTAACTGCAGAACAAACATATTTCCCTCTATTCATCTGCAAATTCTCGCTTTCTATAAGTATAGAGCTCAGCCACACCCCCTAGGTTTTTTCCCGAAGCTGTACTATTTACTCCATCGAGCGGCTCTGGTTGCACCGTTGCAAGACCATTCCACGCATATCTTCCCTCTCTGTCTCTCTCTGCATCCCTTTCTCCCTCTTTCTCGCACGAGCTTACACTATAGCTTCCTGCGACACTACATTGAAAGGAAATTAGGAAAAGTGTGCCATTTTCTCGTTTTTCTAATGGACCAAAAGGTGGAAAGTGGATACTACTACGAGTAGACTAAAGAGCAGAAATGCTGCTGCTATTGTCGAGAATTTTTGTCAGTTTAATATGAAAATGGGGTCCTTCACTATTTTTTTTATGAAACTTCATCTCAATCTGAATTTCCAGAAAATCTCAATTTTTATAATATTTTATGACATAGTGGCATAAATTGATCTATTTCAATAAAACAGATAATCACCCCTATTCTGTAACACAGCTCAATCAATACATCTTATCGATCGATAATAAATTGCATCCTAATTATAGCTGATACTGAATAAGAAATGAAAGTGAAAACTGACAGATGATACTTTTGTTTCTATTTGTCAAAATTATTATCGATCGATAACTATTATCGACTGAGTTTCAGAATAGGGGTGATCGATTACATCATCTCGGTATATTATCCTTTGCTGGGTATGCCAATCTGCTTTGGTAATAATGACGTCATATTCATACCGTGTGGGCGTTTACGTACTTCACAGGCACTCATTATTGGCATAGAGAGTGCACCACAGTGGTGGTGTATCTATCGGATGTTTGATAAGTCTTAATATCTGGTGAAATGCATGTCTGTCTTTATTCACATAATTTAATAAAAAAAAAAAAAAACGTCAAACATCGTTCATAATGAGGAAAGTGCATCTTTTAGTACATCATAGTAGTTTATTAAAGTTTGAATACAGTACAGTAGATGCTGAAAATAGTCCTGAGTTTTTACTATAAAACAATGGGGGATTACGGCTCAATCGAATTGAAGGAAAATAGTAAAAAAATACGAATGTATATGCTGAATAACGAATATTAATAAAAAAATGAAATGGTATAATTGAGATATTTCGGAAATAAAGGGTTTTTTGTTATAATGCTTCGACACTAATATGAAAATATTTTGATTGGCGACCGAGAAACCGCCTATACATGCATTACAAATAGCGTCACGTCAATCTTTTCAAAATTCGGGAGACCATAACTCGCTTATTAATAGGAATTTTTTCACCGGATTTTCATCAATAGTCTTAGTTTTCCTAATATTTTCAGATGAAATTATAAAAAAAAAAAAAATGGTGTAATCCCCCATTCAAAAGTAAGTTTCTATTTTACTTTAAATTAAATTTGATTTGTCAAACAACGACGTTTGAGTTTATTATTAAGAATAAAGTACAGCCGTGCGAGTTAGGGTTTCACAACCCACAGAAAACTAGGACGTAGACTTATTGAACATCCGATATTTCAGCACTTATAAAAATACATAAATATGTTTAAAATACTTTTCATGGTCAATAATTGAAAATATGCAAGGATAATAGGAAATTTAATAAAATAATTAATAAAAACTATGTATCATATAATCCTAGTCTTGATTACCATTGATATCATTCAACATATCTTTCATTTTCATATAAATGCATGTAATTTCTGTCTAGCATGACATCATATATTCAAACAAATATTTTTTTGTTTACATTCGATTTTCAGCATTCATTTATTTGAAAATGAATTCCGGATTTTAAAAAGGCGATACCAGAAAAAGTTGAGCATTAAAATCATGAATAAGTACTTCAAAAACTAATAGCTTTTTTAAGTTACATAGTCCCTATTACATTAGTATTACTTGACAAAATTTCGATTTTTCTTTCAATATCTGTTTTTATCGGATAAAAATTATAACGAACCGTTTAAAATTTTTCGAGTGAATACGGGCATTAATATTCAGTTTTAATAAACCCATGTTTTAATTTGTTTCTATGGTCGAGAACATAGCAAATTACCGATTCACTATCTTTCACCGATTAAGACTTCAAACCCGAATAATTCGCCCCGTACTTTACACGTTATCCACTGGACACTGGACCACCATCTCAATAAATCCCTTCCACCTCACAAATTCTCAAAATGTCACCTCTTTTAAAAGTTCCTTTCACCTCCGTTGAAAGCCTATGTGAACTCTTCGGCGAACACGACGACCGGTTACGCGCCAAAATTTATTGATTGGGTCATCCGGTCGGTCGTCGGAGTGAGAGTACGACGCCTGGCGTCGCCGTCGTTCGCCGCTTGCCCGCCATTCATCCTCCATGAATGAGAGACTTTGTTGAGACGCGTTGTCATGGAAACTGTTTACTATGACGGTCACGCCGGACGCCCGATGTTTTGCTCTGCGAGCGAACTGAGTGGAGAAAATGGTTTTCAGTTAGGAAATTGGTGGTTGAATATTTTGAATTCTAGGAAAGTGTAAATCAACGCGTACAATGAAGTTTTATTGAAATTATAATATTTAAAGGAAAAACATTGTATACCGTGTGTCCCAAGTCCCAAGCAAACCTTGACATAGGTGTTTAACATGGGAAAATAGTTTTTTGTAAATAAAAGTGTTCGGCAGAAATTTAAGCCATGGTATTGAACATGACAATAGTACATTACATTATTTAATATTAATTACTGTAATATTATTGCATAAATTGTAATAAATTATAAAATTTTTGAAATAAATGTTTTATTTTTTTATACGAAGAGGTTTTTGGATGAATGCTTCATTTATTTCAACATAGTCAAAATTTACAAATTTCACAACTGCGACGTTTCGGTTCTGTTTAGAACCATTTTCAAGCTAACAAAAAATTATTTATTTGTTAAATACATGTAAATTATAATGTACAATTGTCAAACTTACCAATAATTAAATTATTAAAACATTTGAAAATATTACATTTTAATTATAAGAGATTTTGTAAAAACCAATGAATTTGAAGACTACATGGTTAAAAGTCAACTAAATAAAAAATTTAACAATTCGTCTTATAAGTGACCGCCAAAATCAACAACCTTAACAAAGAATGACATCTATAGAAAGATGCAAGAATGAATGACAAAAACATTAAAAACCCTAAAAATAAAAAATTACTGTGGAGTAATATATATAATATTGGGATATAAATTTTTAGAATTATTGTAATCAGATTTACAATTTATAGAATTATCGTCAAGATTTATGTAACAACTTTCAAGAAATAATCTCTTTTGAATGTTAGATTCATGATGTAAAATTTTATAATTAGTTGAATCCAATTTATGTTCAAGGGCAAGACAATGATGTATTGTGGTACTATGTTTATTGTTATTTTTATAAATATTGTAATTATGTTGTATTCTTTTGTAGATATATTGTTTATTTCACCAATATACGAAGATTGACAATCAAGACAATTTATTTTATAAACAACATTACTATTGCGATTTTTGAGGTTATTATCTTTTAATTTGGTAAACAACAAAGAAGTATCAGTAGATGACTTATAGGCAATTCATTAGTTATGGATTGTAAATGTTCATGTAAATGTCTAAAATATGGTAAGGATATACATATATTTTTTAGCAACTATGTTTCCTGCTTGAATGTTAAAGCTATTATTAGATTCATTTTTAATTTTGAGTACTCTTTCTGATATAATATGTTTTAAAAAATGTATTTTTTTATTATGCAATATGAATAGATCTTCAAATGTCTGCGTGGCGCATTGGTTAGGACAACTGCATATGAAATTTTAGATTAGATTAGATAATTATTTTATTTTTTTTACACTAAAATTGTTGAACTTTTAAAAATCGATTTTATGTTTACTATTACTGTCAATTAAAAGTAATAATAACATTGTAATAAATAAAGAGAAAATAATTGAGAATAAATATTTAACTGGGAAAAGACTCCAGATAATTTAACCAACGATTTATTCGTCGAATAGTTGCTAACTGACGTTGGTGACAAAATTATACTATTTTACTCGACGAATAGTTTAACTGATGAATAAAATGCTTATTCGTCAATGGTGAACTCGGGCATTATTAATTTTTTTAGATTTGAAAACAAAAATATCACGGGGGGCTAGATCAGAACTATAAGGCGGATGGTCAGTTTCTACGAAGCTGCATTCAGCAACGGCAGCTTTTGAAAGTGTTGACTTGTGGGCTGGTGCATTGTCGTGGAGCAACAGGACACTTTTCGTGACAACAAAGACTAACATATCAGAACTAATATTGCTGCAATTGTTTTGTAAATTGTCGCACACGTTACCAAGCCATATGTGATTAAAAAACAATATAATGAAAAATTACATTAGTCCTCATTTATGGTTTGGACAAGAGAAATAAAATAAATAATCCAAACATTATCCATTCATTTGATGAATTTACTATCGGCCCTACGTTGTGAACTTGCTAATTTCATTGCTCAGACTGTACGTGCACCCTCCGTTGCAAAGAATGACTCATGATGCATCCCTGAGCGTGCATTTCACACACACATACACAAATGCACACACACACTCGCAGCTAACACGTATCACATGAGCTTGAATATCGTGCAGTAATGTGCCGCGTGCGTTGCTTGTGCATGTGAGAGTTATCCACGAATCGCAGAAATTTCCTTCGCTCGCAAGTTGAATTTCGATTAGGGTAGTAGGTATTGATTTTGCAGAGATGTAGTCGGGATTAGGATTAGTACGAGCTATGACGCAGAATGCACTACTAATACTAATGAAATTATTTGCTATTGCTAACACTACTGATAGTGTGATACATTTTTCTTTCGAAATCTTGTATT
Organism: Ophonus ardosiacus; assembly: GCA_943142095.1. Lineage (NCBI taxonomy): Eukaryota > Metazoa > Arthropoda > Insecta > Coleoptera > Carabidae > Ophonus > Ophonus ardosiacus. Next base: position 33,043,671 of record OW964832.1, on the reverse strand, counting down.
TGTATGTGTATTTTTATGATACTTTGACAAAATAGGGGATGAATTACTCGGGTTTGAAGTCATAATCGGTGAAATATTATGTGTTATATATTCTGGAGATAAAATATTATCATGATACAACAAAACTAAATACTGAAAGTAAAGTTAGTTTGTTTCGTAATCGACACATATTAAATATATTTTGATGAGAACTAAATTCTGATTGGCTAGACCATGGGTGTTCAATTCAAGATAGCACAGAAACAACGTTCTATCTGCCAAAAATTGTATTAAACGTGTAGTATCTATCTGCAAAATACTACAGATACAGACAGATTACTTTAAAAATATAATCAGTTTTTTCGCCATTTTACTTTCTTGCAGTTACAGTCTTGTTATTCTAGACCCGCGAGATTATGTTAAGGAGAAAAAATACTTCAAATTACAGTTGTACAAAAATTAATTGTAAGCATCTCTTATTGAAAGAATATTTTTCTAAAAGAATCCATAAACCATTGATAGACATGAAAGAGTGCTAATTAAGTGCTTGCTAATAACCCATAATCAGTTGTTGAAGCTACCAGCTTTTGATGTTACTTACTTATCCGTATTAATAAAATAATTATACCCAGATTACATGTTTTTCTAATTTACTGAAATTCTATCAACTTTCAACATAGGACATGTTACATAAAGTACCTTTATTTTTTGCCGTAGAACACATTTATGTAATAAAAAAGGGGGGGTTCTATTTAAAAAAATTGTCTTTTTTGAAGTTTGTCAACTGTAATTTTGGTGTAACGTACCCGTCACATTTTTATAAATAATCAAGGATTCTTCTATGGATAATGTAGCTTAAAGTCTCCTTTATAAAAGGCTTTTTTCAGATTATAAAAATTCGATCTCGTTCCCGATATACAGAGTTTTGAAAATGTGCCGGATTTCAGACAAAAAATCAAAAAAAGTTGAATAACGCCGGAAGTAGTTGATCATGAGTAAAATGTTTTTATTGCTTCATATGTAAAATTTTCCGCTGCATTCAATGGTAAAATAATATAAAGCGTATTCCATTTAAAATAAGAAAGTTGAGGTCAATTTCCGGTCAAACCGGAAGTACTACTGCTTTGAAAATATTTTAGTTAAAACGGGCATGTTGGATAACCCCTAGATACCAAATTTCGTTAAATTATATTAAATAGTATTTAAAATATAGATAGCGTAAGCTCGTCCTGAGACACCCTGTATAGTAGTCCTCAACTAAAAACATGAGATTCGCGCGAAAAGCTCAGCCCGCACAATTTAAATATTCATTATAAACTTTACATATTATAAAACAAAAAAGTATGATTTACAAATTAACCGTACACTTTTTAAAATTTTTCTTATGGGCCAAGTTATGACTACTTGAAAAACAGCTACTTTTGATAACTGGTATCATCAACCCTTTGCAGAATTTCAAAATTTCGTTTGGAACATTTAGTTTTATGTTAATAACAAACTAAAAATGTATATGTACTTAAGTAGAAATAGAGGCTGAGGAGTTTCGCAAGACAAACACTATTTTCTAGAATTCTTATTAATGGGCCCATAAACCAATTTTTAAAAATATTTTTAAATAAAAGTTCGTTTAATTTTGAAGCAATTCGTGGTATCAAAAAGTCCTAATTGTTTTTTGTATAGTTGCATTTGATTTTTAAAGAAACCTATAGCTATCTTTCTCACACTAGTTTCTGTAGTAGGCTGCACGAGAAAGATACCAATAGTGTGATGTCATCTGTGACCTGGAAATAAATTCAAATATCTCACAAAGTAATTATTAAAAAAATGTTTTTTGTATCTTAATTTATTGAGTAGTACTATAAGGATAAAGTGTACATTTTATTATTTTTTGTTATGGTTTATGGGCCTATTTGCGCTTATAGTTCAGTAGCACAGTTTTTGCTATGCGCTACCGTCACTTCGTTACATTTCTCTACCTCAGATTTACAGCAGTTAACGTATCAATACTATGTCTGCTGGACTGTAGTTGAATATCTGTATATTTTTGAGCGCAACAATTGCCTCGTCGCTGTAGGATCGTCTTAATTTATTACAAGAACTAACATATTAATAAAACAAGTTGTTATCCTCCATTAATTAAACATACATATTTAAGTACAAAGTTTCGAAGTACGTGGCCATAGATTTAATCGATTTTTAGTTATGGCTATGCCGAAGTTTCGTCAATAATTTCTCCTGTACAATTTTCCTGAGAACAATAACCCTTCTAACACATGACCAAAAACTTTTCTGTGAAATTAAATTTTAATATTTATCCCTTGAACAAAACAATTTGCAAAACTTGAGCGCAAATTTCATAAATACGTAAAATTTGCCGCTGTCATATCCATAAAAACTATGCCACAAAACCATATTTCACAAAATTTCTGCCTCTGGAAATTTCTCCAATAAACCGGCGTTTTTACAACTTCTGGGGGCTGTATTTTGTTCCCGTTACAACTCGACAAACGAAAAGCGACAACAGTAAATATGAACGTGTTCGGTTCACGGTTTTCTTGTTCCGTGGTGCGTTGTGTAGGCAACAATAACAAAACACTGTAGCGCTCATCGTTGATATGATGACATATATAGAGTTAAGAGGTCGTATTTCTTTGGAGGTAAAGTTATCCCAGGACGGGAATCGGGATCGGATTGTGTGACATATGACGATCGATCTTCCCCGGTGGACCAAAGGGAGGAAGAGAGTGGTTTTTGTTTCAATAGACTTACTTTTTTTTTCATTTAAAATTTGATGTTGTTAGAATTAACAACTATTTTCATTTGTTAAATTGAATGTCATTCACTAGTACATATCAAGTATCTAAAATTTAACAACTAGTTCTTACGTTGAGTAGAGATGCATTCGGGCCGGGCCGGGCCGAGCTTTGAGGTTTGGATCGACTTGGCCCGAAAATAAAAATTACCGGCCCGACTCGAAGATCGACTCGACAAAAAATTTAGCATTCCTAATGTTGATTTTTATGTTAAAGCGAAATTTTTAACTTTTTCGTGTCAAACTTATAAAAAAAACTTCTACATTCTTATAACTTTCAACATTAGTTAACATACCTAAGTAGTTAAAAAAGAGACCCTTCTAGTAAGTTTGTTATAAAAATTGAACTATAAGATTTTTCGGGCCGGCCCGAAAAGCTTGAATTTTCGGGCCGGGCCAAAATCAAAAGTCCGACTTACCTTGATTTTTGAAAATGATTAGCCCGATTCGGCCCGATAAAAAATATCTTCGGTCCGGCTCGATGATCGACTCGAAATTGAGGTAGACTTCGGGCCGGGCCGGGCCAAAGCTCGAAATCGAGTGCATCTCTAACGTTGAGTTATAGTCTGTCTTATCGAAACCCAAATCATCGGAATAAACAGCTTAAATGCCCGTATATAAAAATACAAAGGAACAGTTTGCGATGATTGCCTTTAGTTTGTCACAAAACTTGCAATTCCCAGGGTTGGATTAAAGAAAAAATGTAAATATATTATGAGACGATACACTTATGTAATCCATAATCCTGTTCAAATACTCAAAGATACTTATTACAAAAATAAGAAATTATTATTGGTGTATATATTACAATGGTTCGAATCTTAAATTAGCCAGGATTACCGTAGCCTGTTTTGAGCGTCAATTATACTAAAGACATATTATAATTTCGATATATTGAAGAAACTGGTACAGTTTCCAAACTAAATTTGTAACTAATCATGATGGTGAATGGTGACGTTGCTGGTGTAAGTGATGATGTTAATGAACTGGACGTTTCTGTGAGAGAATTCAATGTTTGAAACCAAACCACAATGAAGTTGATGAAAATAATTTGAATAAAATTTAATAACACGAACATGCGCAGCACATTGTGTTAATTATTTATAGTAAGTGCGTAGTTCATAATATTTTTGTTATGAGAGTTCAACTCTGTGTAAAGCAGTGACAGCATTTACGTATGATGGGTTTCTTTGTCAACTTAGGTGAGAGGCGTACCAAAGGTTTATGACGATCCTTTGGGTTTTGATGACACAGAGTACCTATACTAATCTAACAATTGAATTTCTCCCGTTAATAGGATTGAACAATCGTTGGTAAAAGGATTTTCTTTTAAATTTTATGGTAAGAAATGCACTTTTATTAGAAATAGACGAACGACAGAACAGACAAACTATTTATAAACTAATATATGCCTATATGATCAACAATTATATACATTTTTACCTCCCGCTACCCTAGGTAAGGGAGGTATACGGATCGTGCTAAAAATCGGATATCGAGATTTTAGTAAATAATCACGTTTTAAGATCCCTAGAATCCAATTTTAACATTTTCACGATGAGGTCAGTATGCGTGATGTATGTGTTGTGTACTTATATGTGTATGGATGTTGTCTCCGCTCTAACTCAAATACCATCATTCAGAAAATTCTGATACCTTGTACTCCGACCCTATTTTAATATGGAAAGAAACCATTAGATTTTTGTATAAAACGGGTAACCGGAAATGGCATTACATAACGCTCATAATGGTTTTTCTTCAAAAATTACAATTAAATGTTATTTTTTTGCATTTTATGTTATTATAAAAATTAAAGATTATTGAATTTCCTAAGATATACATTAATACTTTTTCTATAGGTTTCATAGATAATTTTTTTTAATAATCTCAGAGCGTATGATTTGAAGATTCTTTTGTTACACAGTTCATATTTCAAATGTGTGTAACTGACGGAGAAATGTCACTGTCAAAAAACTAATCATGGCAAATAAATAATGGTGACATTTTAAAAAGAAAATAGTAAATAAAGTAGGAATGACGAATTCCGATAATTTTGGTACCCGAGAACCCGAAACAACTACCCGGATAGTACCCTTTACCCGTTAATTACCCGATACCCTTTAATTACCCGTTATCCTTTAAGTACATATATATATATATATATATATATATATATAATTCTTTAAATTGTTAATTACCAGTTACAGTTACCCTTATATTAGTAGTTTACTTTTTAATAAAATTCATTATTATTGTTTACTATTTATTAAATAAAAAGTAATACAAATAAATAATATACCTACTGTATCTCTATAAAAAACTTAAAATAAATTATATTAATTATAGTATGGTAATAAAAAACTCATCTTTTAGATACAATTTTTCCGGCAGCTGAAAACTGTTCGGGTAATTAAAGGGTATCAGGGAATTAACGGGCAGCGGGTATATTTCGGGTAATCGGGTAAGAAATTTTATACCCGGGTACATTATTATCGGGTAGGTTCCGAGTACCCGGGTACCCATCGTCATTCCTAAAATAAAGCAATAGTTATATGCAAAGGAACTTAATATACATGCAACATTGGTAAATATGTATATTTAAATTAATAAAATTTAAATAGTGGGAGGTTTTGTGTTGGCCACATCAGATTTTTTAGAACATATTTTAGAATTATGTAAAAATGTTTGCAAGATGGTAATAATCTAATCCCAATATCGAAAAAAAATATTTACAAAGATATTCAAACAGAACAAGGTGCTCGTTCATATCAATAAGATATTATTTTTAAGAATAAACAATTTCATTGAGTCAAACCCAAAGTTTTACTCCTTTGTTCATCAATACAAACATCACTTCATTCCTTATCTAGAAATTGCTCTTCATTTGCTCCTCCCGCTCTTCCTTACTACTTACATCCCATATTAAACCAATTAATAATCCATCCCTTTCTTACAATAAACAATCCAATCCAAATCTTGCGTAATCGACCGCGTGTTTCTGTCGTTTGCGCATGCGCATGGACACGACCGTGACCTGAGAAGGAAATGCGTCTTCGCACTTTCGGCGTCTCACTCTCACGCGCAGTGCGTGAGTCACGCGCTCTCTCTCGCACACGCACTTCTCACGTCTTGTCGCGAACGGGGGTGAACCACCGCGCCAACGTGAACGTGAACGTAGACGTGAAACCTGAGCGTGATGTTCGGAGGAAATGGTGCATATGCACTGAAGGATGGTCTTCAAAATTGAGAATGAGTTAGAAATATGCAATTACTTTTCACACTACTTGTATTGTATTGTAAATATGTATTTCATTTATAGTTACAAAGGCTGTGTCCGATGTTGCACTTTTATCTCCCTAATATCTAAATCCTAAATTTATATGCCCTAAATCTATTATTTAGGATTTTAGGAATTAAATATTCGGTTTTACAGGAGCACACTATGCCTTGAAGTTGACGCGCACTAATTAAACAAATCATGTTCGTTGAAAGAATAGCTTCTTATCTTATTCTTATTCTATTTTATGAAATATAATATTAATATTTAATCTGAAGCATCAAATTAAATCGAAGTGTATAATTCATTTTTGTTATTCTAAAGTGTTGCCATACACACCAATGGATGTCATAAATAAGTGTGCCATTCGGAGATGTATTTATGTGAAGAAGACCTAAATCCTAAAATCTAAATGTCAAAATGCGACATCGAACACAGCTTAAGTATTTAAGTAGTCTATTATAACATTTATTTACTATTTTTCGTTGTCACATTCAGACTATGACCCTACTCGTTGACAAATCAATGGGTTCATAACCCGAACCACGACCTAACAGACCATCTAAATGTTTTAAGTCTGTGTTTATTTTATTTATTTATTATACAAATCAACAATAGTAAAAAACATTCCCGATATGAAATAAAATGTATTGGTCGTACCAACTTTTAGTGCTATTGACTTGACTTACTAATTGATGGATTATTCCCTTCGTAGCATGAGATTTTAATACTTACTGGAAAAGGCCGGATGTACTACAAATCACTTTCTTTATTCGAAACATATCATGAGATATATGATATTTTTTTTTAGGACGAATTAAAGGTTAATGAGATGTGTAATCTTGAGAAGACTATATAATAGGTTCAGTTTTAATTTAATATTTAGTTTTGTTTAAACTTGTGCAGCATAAGTTTGAAACTTAAAAATGTGGAGACCGTGGTTAGAAGAAAATCAGTCAGGTGCGAGGTCAGGTGATAAAGACATGAATCAATTAATGTTTAATAATTGTTATTTCCTAATTCCAGTTTATGAATAAATACTTTAACCATATTGTTGTACACTTATTTTAAATTTTTTCTTGTAAAAAATTGTATAAATACAGTCCAACAATTTTTAATTTACAACCATCTTAAGGATTATCTGCAGCGAGTGTCTTCTGGAGTCAATAACACTAAAAGTTGGCACGGCCTATGTCATTCGGTTGTGAAGTAGTATTAAGATACTCATTTAGAAATTCCTGAATTTAGTAAATACTCAAAACATGAAAAATGGTAACAGTATTGTTTGGTTATATTTTTATTTTTTCTATTTGCTTTTTCAGTAACAAACAATGATAACTTAAATTACCTACACACATTTCAACATTCTTGAAAGTTAAGGACGTACTTACATTCCTTTTAGCTAAAATAATTATTAAAAGAAAAGTATTACAATACATTTGTGCAGATATACTTAGTCATATTTTGTATCTACAAATCTTGTATTATGTGGGTACGTGTTTATATCGCTACCAAAAAAAGTAATTTCGTTTAATTCTCGTTGAAGTAGATTTATGTAGACATGCATGTTTGACCGTTGACTGTAAATTGCCCGGACAATACCATTGTAGTTAATTTGTTTGTCTCTCATGTGTTGCAGATTTTTTATTGCCGTCATCAACCAAATAGTGAGAATTCCAATGCCGAAACCAAAGTGTGAACAAATATTTTTATAAACTAGCAACTAGCAACAAAACAGTACAAATTTCCGCAGAGTACAAATCACAAAGTCTGATTTAATTTTCTATGAAACATATACTAAATACTCCAAAAGTAAAAACAAATCTCAGTGAAAACTTCAGGTCTAGATATGATAATGACAATAACCTTTATTGTTTAACTTTAACGCGAGAAGTGACAATTTCGTGATGTGGACTACAGATTTTGAGAGAAGATGAGCGAGACGCTGAGTCAAGATCCTGAGCCTTTAGGCCCGGGGTACGGTGCTTATCCATCTACGCCGGGGACTCCAAGTAGTACCGTACAAGACGTCCCGAACTCAAATCTACCATCGTTTGGCTCTGCATTTACCGGAGAAATTGACGCAGCTACCGGATATCCAGTCACAACTGAGCGACTTCTAGACATCTCAAATTGGGACTACTACGAAGGACTAAGCGGCAGACTACTGGAAAGAAACGAAAATGGTTTGTCTATCATTACTTCCCAACCGCAATATAGACCTTGGGAGTCAAAACCAATTGATTCAACATCACAAGATTCATTGCGACAGAGTTTTGCTACAACAACTTCTGTGAATACATTTGCTGATGCTTTCGCTCAAAACGGTGTATCAAAATTACCGTCATTCCAATCACAGTTTCAGAGTTTTAATGAACAAACACCTACCAGTGAACCTAGTCTAACAACCCTTACTAATTTAACTCCAGTTTCGCCTAATTCTTCTTCGAATTTAACAACATTAAACACAAGTTTTCACACGCTTAATACCGTCAACAGAAATTATCCTTTGGTTCCAGCTCCAATTCAAGCCAGAGAAATACCTAGCATTCAACAACAATTTTTAGATGAAAGGCATATACAACTATACACTCACCCAACTACGAATTTAACTACGTTAAACAACACAATTCACCCAACGAATATTTTTCACCAAGGACAAAATGGTGCTTTGATTCAGAACAACCAGCTGATTCAAGGCCCGACTGTTGTGACTGTGCTTAAATCAGAACCAGCTAACCTAGTCGATCTCAAACTTGGCACAAACCTAACCTCATTAAACGACGGACTCAAAGTGCAAAATGTGGGGTTACACCCAACCCAATTTCAAAACCCAATGTCCACCGTCTTGGACAACGGTTACAATAGTTTAGATAAAAAAATTAACGGTTTTTCCGCCACTTTAGGCTCACCAACTCGCAGTGACTTCCGTAAGAAAGAACGGCGAAAAATCCGCGCTAGTTCCCTCGAAAGCTCAGCCACTGAAAGCGACGGAGCTTCGAGTAACATGGAAATCGGTTCGGAAAACTCGGGACAAGTTGCGGCGATTTCTAGCACGGCCGGGTTTAAATCTCCTCATCAGACTATGCAGCCGAATGGTGGGATGGAAATCGATGAAATTAGCGGGGGAAATGGTGATAAACAAGTAAAGAAAAAGCGAAAGAGGTGTGGGGAATGTATCGGGTGCCAACGCAAAGACAATTGTGGTGATTGTGCGCCGTGTAGAAACGATAAAAGTCATCAAATCTGCAAGCAACGCCGATGTGAGAAGCTCACGGAAAAGAAGGTAAGATTTTTTAAAATGGTTTCTTTCTTTCGAGATCTTCTGTAAAACTTTAAATGTAGTTTTGTCTTTCTTAAATGCTCGTATTCAACAACATAATGCAGTATTGACACACATGAAACCAGGTGAAAACTTATTGTTTAGAAAATTTTGATTGTTTCAAAACAACCAGCTGATTCATGTTTATTAAATTATTGAAATGATGATTGGTTAATTACCTAGAAAGACTTACATTGTTTTTGTCTTTTTTATTGTTTATATACCTTTTCAACTTCAATATCAGAAAAAGTAACTTCAATTTCAGAAAAAAAGTAAATTCAATTTTAGAAAAACTAAATTCAATTTCAGGAAAATAATATCAAATTATCTATTCACCTTTCCCGAAATTGAGTTTATTTTTTCTACAATTGAAGTTATTCATTATGTTGAAGTTAAAATGTATAGTTTCTTCACAATTTTAAAAGGAAATTTGAAAATTTCTATTGTTTCGTAGCAATAAATTTGTGTTCTTTACAATAATTTCAATGCCTGAGATTAGTAACATTGAATGTCAGACTGGCAGTTAGAGATATAAAAATAAGTATTTCTTCCTTTTTCACAATTTTTCGATTTCAGATAAAATTTAATATACACCTCTGCACTGAAGTTCTTTTTTATCACTATGGTTACTTTCCTCGGCCCAAGGGCCTCGGCAAATAAATTCTATATTCGGGATAAAAAATAGAACTTCAGTGCTTTGAAACATAAATAACTATTATTCGAATGAGAAACGTGTCTTTATTATAAATATTATGGTGGAAATAGTTATCGAAGAATACGGGATTAATTTTCAAAATTAGATTGACGTTTATAAATAATTTATGAGAACCAGAAAAGAAGAAAACTAATGCCGTGACTCTTGCTACGAATTAACAGAAATATTTAGATTTTTTTGAATTTTGAAGAAAGTAGAAACAATAAAAAATATAAAAACAATTTTGTGTGCAAGTTTTAATTCTGAGCAACTTTGGACTCTATAATGAACAGGAGAGCATGATATTGCATAAAACTAAAATCCTTTGTTAAATCGCATTTTGATTAGGTCAATATTTTATTTTATTCTGGTTTTAATATTAATTTGTTGTGAATACGAGCATGGCTATTGACTGTTTGAAGTTCACCTTTGCTATAAATTTCTAGCATGACGTATAGTAAAACTTTGTAGAACTATTTCGTATAACTATTATTAATGTTGATAAAATATGTTTTCATGTTTACCAACTTAGCCATCAACGAAAGAAGCAAAAGTATTTTAATATCACATTAGTTTTTGCTATATATTTATTTTGCCGTCCAACTTTTCTCCAACTGTGAACATAAACAAAACTTTGTTCATTGATTATTAAAAAGCGTAGACATATTGTTTGAAATTTTCAGTGAGAAATACGTCGAAAACTTTGTCTTGTTTCAATCAAGCAAGAAACAGTTGGAAAGTTTGGAATTACCGCCAGATGCGTTTGTTTCACGCACTTTCATTTGTCATATCACGCGGGATTTTTCAAATACCGGAAGTTGCCATCATCGTCACCGATTTATGAAAAAACGCGGGTGAAATTATCCAGCGACAAAATGTTAGGTTATAGTGACAGTTCTCTGGTGCCCAACTGTAACCATAAAAATACGTAAACATTTTGTAAATCCGTAAACATTAAACATATTACTGGTTGGTTTAGGTTAGTTTTGTCAGATTAAACAACAACAAACGCGGAAATTTAGTTATCTTTGTTTACATTTTTGTTTAACTCGCGGTGACAGCATGAACGGAAACTTTTTTCGATTGGAACTCGGTGCGTACGGCCTTATCTTTCCAGTCGATGGAGAATAATAAAGTTGCACTGTTCCAAATTTCATTTCATGCAGATAATGTATAATCTATACCATAAACATGCAATTCTTTGACATTTATATGCTTTTCATACTCGATTTTTTTGTGTAGATATTGTAGCGCAACAATCTGATTTTTCGCTACAAAACATAATGCTAGGGTCATAAATTCGTTTTAACTAATTTTGCAATGTTAATTTAACATGAAATAATTATTTCATGTACCTCTCGTCAAGTACAGTGTATGCAAAAAAATCCTAACTCGGAGTAGGCTATGAACAAAAAAAAAAACGTGTAGCATTTTGAAAGTATTCAATTAAATATCAATTTGGCGCGCAATATTGTCAAAAATGTTATCTAAAGAAATCAAATCTTTTCTTTTTGAATCCTTATTTTAGAAATAGAAATAAGTTAGAGTTAGATGAATGGAAATATTTTATATCCTTCTTTATTATCTTTTCTCCTTAAAATTACATTTCACGATCAATTATGACAACTTGACTTTTGAATTGAATATTGAACATACTTTTCTGAGTCCATAGCGTAACTCCGAATTAGGTTTTTTTTAGTATATTGCAAGTATGCTCTCTCGTGTTGCAAACTTCATCCTTGGTAATGAGAATTAGTTATAACGTCGTTGTATAATATACTATTATCCAACACCGACTCATAAAATACTTGTTACTATGATTATTTGAAATAATTGATGTACAATATTACTCACTCCGAAAATATTTGAGAAGTCAGGGAAAATTTATTACTGATTTTAGCATTTTTTTATATAAATGAAAAACAAGTATACAAAATAATTTTATTATTGAAATAATTTAACATTATGAAATTATATTTAATTATTTGTTTAAATAAATATTAACATTTTTGTTCAAAGATACTTAGGTTACTTATCTTTACATAATGACATATGTCATCTATGGATGATGAAATGTAAATGAAGTTGTGGTTGCTGCTTCGGAATTAAATTCAAAGATGCACTTGTGCGTCTAAGTGAATATGATTTAAAAGAAGATCTTCATTATCACCATATTCATGTGTTTCTTTTAAATAATTCCTAATGACAGATAATGATTACTATTAGAGCATTTTTTTTTTCTATAACAATATAACAGACATCACTTAAACAGCTATTCAGTGGCTACTTTGTAATTTAAATAGTTATTTTCGTAACAAGTTATGAAATATACCAAATTTCATACAAGTTATGAACATTATTTTTTAGAAGAGCATAAATAAATTTTACTTTTTTTCAAAACTGATATTTAGGCACAGGTTCAAACGTACGGACAGCTGACAAATGAATAATGTATACATATAGCCAGAAAATAATGACATAGTAACCTAGCAACCGTGTCAACTATTACGATATGAAATATATCGTAACACTAATGTGATAAGTTCAACTTTCAGTGTTAGGATACTACGTTGATATGTCATACTTATCACAATGGTCGTCTAAAAATATTATATCAGTTGACTTCTCACTGTCAAGTGATGAACGAAAACATGAAAATGATTTAAGAAATAATTTAAAAAATGTTGGATGAAACGTTGTATTACACTCGTGTGGAATACATATAAGTCACTAATGGCCGATTGCACTAACAAGACTTAAATTTAAGCTCGGTTTAAATTGACAATATTGCATCGAAATAAAATGTCAAATGAATTACAATATATTGCTGTCATAATTACGATTTGCATTGTTTTGTCTAAGCCTAGGTTAAAATTTAAGTCTTGTTGGTGTAAGTGGGCATAAAGAAATGTTTTCTTTCGTGATTAATATTTATAAACGAACTCTAGGTGAAGCAATGTTTAATAAAAAATTAGAAAAACAAGATCTATCTTATATGAGATGTATATCTCTCTGTGCCCAGTTGGTGGATTGTCTCTGCAAATAGACGGCAGTAACATCACACTAATGAGCTGCAATAGGAACGAAACGCGTCTGAGGTTACTAGCGGGGCACGGCTGGCATCTAATGATGACCGAAAGGTTGATTCATATGCTGAAATCTAGTGAAACATAGCGAGTGTTTTCTAATTCTTTACTAATATTACAATACAAATTAAGACTTTTCATAAACATTTCAAAATTCTTTTTTTTATTGTATTAAAGAACATTTCCACAAAAGAGCATAAAATTAAGTAAATGACAACCACAACAAAGTCAAAATCCGCAAAAAACAATTCTGTGACATTTCAGTAACATTAGTGTGTAAAATAAGTCGTAAAAAGCGTTCATAACTACACCATTACCCCATGCCCATGGCAGTGTATTCTCGCCTCACATCAACATAAATTCCTCTGCGAGTGCGTATGCTCTGCTAATATGTGTCCAACATGCGTGTGCGCGTTGCCAGCGGCACGCATTATGTACGCACAACTGTAAATTAGGTCGAGTCCACATTACCAAGGGGTGAGGGGTGGTTAGGTTACTTGGATAGTGCGTTGCGTTACGTTACGATGCGTATATGTTAGCAAAGCATGCCTTGTTCGGAGTACTCAGTGCAGCGTAGCTGAGCTGCCTTTCATTTTCATTATGACTAATTTAATTTAATTTAATTTGCTCAGTGAATGAATGCACCTAAGCGCAGAATCACTACGAGGATGGAATGAGTTCTGCGAGCAGTTGTGCAAGCGTAATATTCACGGAAAATAGAAACTTTATCCATTACTAGAATAATAGTTCACTTCTATTACTTTGAACAATTTTTTACCTTCCGTTAAAAGGAAGGTATTGTTTTCGGTCAAAAAATTCGGTTGTGAGTTTTCAATGAATAAGCACGTTTTAAGATCCTTAGAATACGATTTTACTAATTTTACATTGATGTCTGTATGTATGTATGTGTGTGTGTGTGTGTGTGTCCGTGTGTGTGTGTCTGTGTGTGTGTCCGTGTGTGTGTGTGTGTGTGTGACAAATTTTTCTCCGACGATAACTCCAAAACTACAATTCTAAAAATTATGATTCTTTCGTATTCCTCTTCTTTACAACTATATGAAGAGCTGATTAGATTTGGGTTATAATTGGTCAACCGGAAGATCTTAACAGTTTTTCTGGAAAAAAGCCAGTTAAATATCATTTTTCGACATTTTATGATCATTAATATGAAAGAAAATTCCATTCTCTGTAAGATTTGATTATACATTTTCCTTCATATTCAATAAATATAGAGTTATAGAGAGATTAACAGAGGTTAACTTTCAAAAATCAGTTTGCTTTGCAAAAATTATGGAAACAGCAGATATGTATATTCAAAAAATTCTAATTGACAGATGTCAGTATCAAGTGCAAAACCAAAGTGGAAAGTAACATAAGTGACAGAGTGTCCTTCGCAAGTGACTTCCAGTTTCAATGCCGGAAGGCCAAAGAGAAAATGGAAGGACTGTGTAGCAGAATATTTGAGAGAGGAAGAAATGTTTGAAAAAGATGCGTTGTATAGAAATGAGGAAGTGTGAAGTACAATTTACAGAATGTACATTTGTGTTATAATTATATTGGATTTATAGAATCTTTTCAAAGGAACTTGCAATATGGAATAGTGTGTTCGTGTTACAATTTTACAGGATGTATAAAATCTTTTCCAAGGAACTTTTGGTATCTGATTTGTACAAATACATTGAATTGACGGAAGGTTTTGTGCTGGCCACAACAGATTTTTTTAGAGGTAATTTAGCTATATCATACATTCCTGAACTTAAAATAAAATGATTTAACTAAAGTTACCAATATCCAAAAGTGTCCCGTTTAGTCAAGATTTTGCTTCATAGTTATTCTGAAAAAAAATAAATATTGGTCCTTTTTATATCGCGCTTGTGAGTGTGTGTATGTGTGTATGTCTGGATATTGGAGGTTTCTCAAATTCTATAAGACTAAAGACCAAATTTAACATTAATGGGAAGAGCTGAAAAGGTTTTGGTAACAATTGGACAACCGGAAGTAGTAGTTTTTTAAAAAAATCTTCTAAATATTATTTTTTGGAAATTACAAATATTAAAGAATATAAAATTCTTTATCCGATTCATTGAACATTTTTATTATATCTATAGATTTAGAGATCGAAAATTATAAATATATAAAATAATCCTTTGAAATAAATCTCATAGGCTAAACAACTCAATGAAAACCAGTTGAATAATTAAAATGTTTGTAATTGACAGAAAAATGTCAGTGTCAAAACTCCAGATACATTACTTTTTCTGGGAAATACATTTAATATTTCTTATTTTATTATTAATTAAATATTTAAAATTATAGATACATATATTACCCATCAGAAATACTGCCAATCTCATCAATGAATTTGAAGAATCTCGAACATTTAGAAAAGTAGGAGGAAATTTATTTATAAAATAAATTAAAAAATATAAAAATATATGAATAATAGATGTAATTATAATTTTTGTTTGTGTATCAGAAATGGCAAGAGACTTTTTCAATTTGAAATAATAAAAAATAACTTTCTAGCTTTCTTACTGTAGTCAGGTCAGGATCATGTTTAAATATTAGTAAATTATTTACTGGGTGTTAAGTAATTGAAAAATAATCATTGATGAATAATTAGGTATTAATTGTTATTTTTTTGTAATAAATATACAAAGAACAACTGCAACAATTGGAGAAACTGTTCTAAGTTCTAATATAAAATTTTAAAAATCATACATTACTTGGCCACGTTGCACAAGATTTCAGTCTCTCAATTTTTCAGAGATTACCCATTCAATCAGGACCACAGACGCGTTTCGCTCTTATTGGAACTCATCAGTGTGGTACATTGTACACTAAAGCACTGACTAGGTTGATTGGACCATACAAAGATATACCATCTGTGGTTATCATCTTTGGGTGGTTTTTTATCCGTCTACTCAACTTAGTCAGTGGTTCTTAGAGGCTTCAGTGCAACACACTGATGAACTCCAATAATGTGGTTCTGGTTGAGTGGGACAGTCTCTGATAAATAACGGACAGGTTGATTCAGAGACTGAAATTTTTTTAAATTTTATAATTTTTTGTAGAAACGTTCAAACACACTGTAATAACTATTAAGAATTTAGACTACGGTTTTTTGCCAAAAGATCTTTTATTTCTGACGAATAGACGATAATTGTTTTGATTTAATAGAAACAAATGTCATAATAACATAAAGCAAAAATAATCGAATAAATAGTTTCTTGCCCTATAGACCATCAAACAATGCAAGCATTCTCTGTTTCCCTCCCTATTCAATTTAAGTTGTAGCTTATCCATCTCCCATTATTTCCTCATACAGATTTCCTCTCGTACGTACGTGTAAAAATCGCGTAATTTTGTATTGACTGGATGACAAAGTGATGCGAATTTTTCTCGTGTCCCGTTTGAGGAAAACATTACACAGGGGAACAAAAATGGTTGCGGGATCTGATTCATTGTCAGAAAACGTAAGGGCAGAAACCCAAGAGACCAGGAGTCAGCTATGGGCTAGGATTTTAATGAAGATAATTTACGAATTTACAATTTATAATTTAGATTTTAAAATATAAACTTACTTAAAACGCATACGATGGTATATGAACGATTTACAAATTTATAAATTTGAAATTTAGATTTGGAATATAACTATAATTTATATTTTCATATATAAATTTCAAATTCGAACAATCACAAGAAAGAACTATTAAAAATGATGGAAAAGTATAACTTTGATTCATCCGTCAGATGTCTTTTCTGTTTGTGAGTTGTTGACATTTTGAAGATGGATTCACGGGAACAAATTGATATTTCGTTTTTTCTTAATAAGCAGTAATCGCCAACATCATAATTATACGACACAGCAAATGAATTGTTCAAAAACAATAATAATAATAATAATAATAATAATAATAATAAATCTTTATTTACAGCATGTCAAGGGAGAGGTTCAGCCAAAGGCTGTTCTTACACCTAATCCATACAACAATTTTAACAATGACATTTAACAATATGTCAGCGGACAAGAAAACATTACAACTAGTTATGTTAAAGATAGATAATGAAAAAAGGAAACACGGGTCGAGCAAATTACCTCAGATATATAAGCTTACAAATTTAAATATATGAGTTATAAAAGTTTTTAACACGGTATTTAAAAGAACTAAACGTAAGAGACTTTCGTTTCTCAGGCAAACTGTTATATGAAGACGGTGCTAGGTATGAAAATGAAGTTTTGAACTTTGATTTTCTATAAGATGGTACTGTGAACAAATCTTTAATTAGTAGCGTATAGTGATATTTTTTAGGAACTAATTTATTTGTTAGGTAAGGTGGAGTACCAGTTAATTTTACTTTATGAACGAGACAGTGATAAGTAGATTTCACACGATCATTGTATTCATTCTATAGCACGTATTCTATATTGAGAAATATGATCATACAACTATAACAGACCATCTACTTTTTTACGTTTGTGTTTGTTTCATTTCTTTATTATACAAAACAACAATAGTAAAAATATTCGCGATATTATTAAAAAATCGTCTTGTACATTAGCGTCTAACAAATTCAACTGATAACTGTTGAAACGTCAAATGACAAGCAGTGACCAGTGACATGATAGATACGGATTGGTCAGATCTAGAATTTCAAAATCGAACATAAACCAGAG
Organism: Ophonus ardosiacus; assembly: GCA_943142095.1. Lineage (NCBI taxonomy): Eukaryota > Metazoa > Arthropoda > Insecta > Coleoptera > Carabidae > Ophonus > Ophonus ardosiacus. The sequence goes on along the minus strand of OW964832.1, from coordinate 33,025,823 downwards.
AGAAAATTGTAAATAAATCAAAATTTCTAAATTAAATTCATCCTAAATCAGCCCTGAGAAGGGATTCAAATGATGATATTATTTTGGAAGCGGTTGTTGTTTTTATATAGATTTTGTATCCTAATCTTTAACCTATATTTCTGTTACCTGCGATGGTGAGAGGTAAAAATGACCAAATTTTATTTCTTCATATGTATGCATTTATTTTTGGATTAGCTTCCATGTACATACATACGATGAACATAAGTTTATGGATGAATGAACGCCTGAAGACACAATGTGTTACGTTACACGATATACAGCAGCTGCATATGGTTTTCGATGTAACACGACCGTAAAAAACAATAAAATACTTGTTACGCATTAATTTTGGTGTAATGTACCATGTCAAATATATAATTTATTGTAATTATAATTGGAAAGTGTAGTAGATATGTTAATTACGATATAAAATTTTATTATTTTTCTTGTTTTGTCGATATTTTCACTTATTTCGTTGATAAGAGATCTTTATTTTGTACATGCATATACCGTGTGGGTACATACAAAATTTTTCTCACATTACTGCAGGTTCCGTCAATTAAGTATAGACTGGAGATTTCTACACTGTTGACAATTCATGTCATTATTGAAAATACCAAGTTATGAAGAAACAGCAACATTGCAGGGTAAGGGACAGGGTGCGGAGAAGGGAAAAAGTCTAGCATCAGAGACTTTAATTCATATTTTATTAGTGATGTGTTTTGATGCATCGTTGAAATCTCTTAACTTTTCAGTTTTAGTATATTAGTTTTATCTCAAAGTAGGAAGTAGGGTCTCACCATAGAGCCTCATTTCCAGCTAATGTTTCATAAAGATCAGCTTCATGAAAGCGATTCTTCCATGATTAATTCTTTGCTGGCTGATATTGGTGTTAAATGTAATTTAATTAAAACCTCACGTATCGGTCGCATTGATAACACAAAACCACTTTCACGTCCAATTAAAGTTCAATTGTCCTGTACTGATGATGTAATACAAATTATAAAAAAATCTAAAAAATTAAAAAGTAGTGATCAGTGGAAACACTTGTCTATTTCTAGAGACCGAACTAAAATGCAAATAGATTTCTACAAGTCAGTTAAAACAGAACTTAATACTAGAATTTCTGCTGGTGAAAATAATTTAGTTATAAAATACATTAATAATATACCAAAAATAGTTCCTTCTTTAAACTAATTTCACCCAACAGCTGTCCAATTATATTTAATTTATATTATCAAAATACTAGGGGTTTAAATAGTAAAAGTCATACATTTTATGTTAATTGTTGTTCTGTGTCTTATGATATAATTATTTTGTCTGAAACTTGGTTGAATGATTCCTTCTATAGCTCTGAAATTATTCCATCAACTTACAATGTTATCCGTGATGACAGAAATTTTTCACTCATTGGTCGAAGTAAAGGTGGTGGTGTTCTAATCGCCTTAAAAGAGTCATTGCATTTTAGTATTGTTGATACTTCAAGTATTAAAAAATTAGTACCATTAATTGATATCATTGCCTGTAAGTGTCATTTTAGTAACTCCACAATCATTCTCTGTGCATTATATATACCTCCTGATGTGAATGTACATGATCTTGAAATTTTTACAGATGCACTTCAGTTACTGCTTCTAAATGAAAATATTATTTTAATTGGGGATTTTAATCTTCCTGAATTTAGTAATAACTCCTCTAGTTGTGTTAAATCTTCCTCTTTCCGCAATATGTGTGAAGTCTTAAATCTACAACAGTACAATACAGTACACAATGCGTATAATACTATGCTAGACCTAGCATTTACTAACTTCACAACATTAAATACAGCCAAGTCTGATTTACCTCTAGTTCCTGAAGATCGATATCATCCAGCTTTATTAATTAAATGTGATCTTGTTTCTAATGTTAAAACTAGCAATTTTCCTTTAGCAGGTAATTACCGTTATAATTTTCATAAAGCTAACTTTAGTCAACTATATGATTACCTACTTAATATTGATTGGACTTATCTGAAAAATTTCAATGATGTCGACGCTGCCTTAAATGAATTCTATTCTACACTACATGAAACTTTAGACAAATTTGTGCCTAAATATAAATGTAGTTCATCACATTTTCCCTTGTGGTTTACATCTGATATCAAATTCAACCTAAAAACAAAGGAGTATTATAGAAAGAAATGGACTAAAACCGGGCAACAATCATATTTTAATGAATTTAAAAGATTACGAACTCTACTTAAAAAACAAATAAAGAATGCTTACAATGAATATATTCAAAATGTTGAAAACAATATTAAATCAAAACCCAGTGAATTTTGGAAGTATGTGCATTCTAAACAAGGTTGCTCACGTATTCCTGGTAGTGTTACTGATAACAATGATGTTTACAATAATCCACAAGATATAGTCAATGCTTTTGCTACATCTTTCTCCAATTACTACATTACTAGTTCTTCCTTCAGCAATAATAGTAACATATTTTATAATAACAATCCATCATTCACACTAGATAATGTCACTGAAAATGAATTAATTATGTTAATGGCCAAATTGCCTAATAAATCAACTTGTGGTGAAGACAAAATACCTGCATTTTTGGTTAAAGACTGTAGATTCTGTCTTGCTGCTCCTGTGTCCGTTATTATAAATTTAGCCATTACAACTTCTACATTTCCAGAACGATGGAAACAAACACGTATTACTCCAGTACACAAGAAGAATGACAAATCTAATATTGCAAACTATAGGCCTATATCAATTTTAAATAATTTTGCAAAAATTTTTGAAAAAGTTATATATAATTCCTTATTTACAAATATAAGATCTTTAATTTCTAACGATCAACATGGGTTCATGCGTGGAAGGTCTACTGTTACCAATTTAGCATGTTTTTCACAATACGTTTCAGAAGCATTAGATGACCGTGGACAAGTCGACGTAATGTATAGCGACTTCTCCCGTGCTTTCGATTCTATAGATCATGGCTTACTCTTAACCAAAATCAGTTCATTTGGTGCCTCTCCTGCTTTTTTAAAACTTTTAGCTTCATATCTCTCACATCGAAGCTGTTATGTTTACTATAATGGGTTTTCCTCATTTAAATTCATTTCTACTTCAGGTGTACCCCAGGGGTCTAATCTGGGTCCTTTATTATTTGTTTCTTTCATTAATGAATTGCTAATTTCTTTCACATGCCCAGTTTTGGCGTACGCAGATGATATTAAACTATTTAACAGAATATCCTCAGCCTCTGACGTACATCTTTTACAAAATAATATAGATAAACTAGCATTTTGGTGCAGCGAGAATAAATTACCTATAAATATCAACAAATGCTTTATTGTTACATATACACGCAAAAGTAACAACTTCATTCATCATTATGTAGTAAATGATACCATTCTTATACGCAAATGTTCTATTATAGATTTAGGTGTTACTTTCACTTCAAATCTCAACTTCAATGAGCATATTGTTAATATATGTTCATCTGCCAGTAAAACTTTAGGTTTCATTATTCGTATATGCAGAATGTTCAATGATATTACAACTTTAAAATCATTATATTTTGCATTTGTTGTAAGTAAATTAGAGTACGCCAGCCTAATCTGGTATCCTTCTTATGTCAGTCAAAATTTGCAATTAGATCGCATTCATCGAAGATTCCTGAAATATGTTTCATTTAAAATAGACAATATTTATCCTGACAGAGATGTTGATCTAAATTCTCTTCTAGAGCGTCATTCCTTACCCTCTTTAGTTTCCAGACGAGAAGCCTCGTGTTCCAGATTCCTGTGGATGCTTCTTCACAACTATATAGATGTACCATATCTACTGTCATGTGTGCCATTCCATGTCCCAAGGTTGGCTTCCAGACAAGGTGGATCGTTTCGCCTACCAGTCGCACGTACAGTTATTTTGCAACGCTCACCTGTTCATTTAATGTGCCTCAATGCTGACAAAATGTACGAAGATATATTCATCTAACTATGTATATATATTTTATTTTGTTAAATTGTAACATTTAATTATTTTTTCATTGTTTATATTATTTTACCCTGTAATTGGCTTGCTGTTGGGTAAATAAAGCGTATTATTATTATTATTATTATTATTATTATTATTATATAGCATAATAGCTAGTGCGTAATGCATAAAAGTTTGTGTAACGGTAAAAAACAGAAGCATTCCCAGCTGGTTTTAAGGGTAATGCGTTGTGCATAAAAGTGCATAAAAGTAACAAGTGCTAAAGTTTACAAGGTCCAAGCTTTGTGCATAGTACATAAGCGTAATTAAGAGATAGAGGTATATAGTTTTCCTTTTTTTTTGTTTGAATTGTCACTTGTCTAACTTATTAAAAATATTTCGTTATACTTGTCGTGAACTGGTGTATTTGAAATGAATACTGAAAATCAGATTATAGGTATATGAATATAGCCATAGTTCAAAGAAGAAAAGTAGTTACTTTAGTAGTTCAAAAAATTATTTCAGGTTCTGCAAATGCAATAAACAAAAGTAAAAAGCGTCGCAAAGACCGGTGGTGGGTTCACCCAATAAATAGAAAACGTGGCGATAATTTGCTTCGTGAAATGAGAGTGAGTGATAAGATCTTATTTTTTAATTACACAATAATAATAATTATAATAATAATAATAGTAGTAATTTGATGAACTTCTGTTGAAATTAAAAAGAAGAGTTCAATTCGTCCCATTATTACATGTGTCGCTAAATTCACAAACAAATTACAATTGATATTCTACGAATTTTTTTATATTATAATTGATATCAGTTAGATATCGCTACTGTCGATTTACGAATTAAAATATTTGCTGAGAATGGTCTAAAAACCTCAACACTATGAATTCTTTTCGCAACTGGGCCATTCTGTAAGTTTTCATGTTATAGTTTATGTAATTTATAATTTATTTTGTGTTCTTATGTACTATTTCGCTATTGTGTTATATTGTAGAGCGCTGATGAAGACTTTTGTATAGTCGAAATGTTGGCATGAATAAATCTTATTAGTTGACTGCAAGTCCGAAGAATTTTACTATTTGTAACCATCTCCATCCCAAACACAGTCGAAAATTGGTTTTTAACTATGAATTACGCTTGCGTTTTGTGTATAACTTACTATCCATTATGCATTAGTGAAGTAGCTGGGAATGAGGCTTAAATGCATACCATTTACCTTTTTTTTTTTGTTTTTGGAGTCTCTGCTGTTGTTGCTGATATTTACTTGTTTTTAAAGTTTGGGGGTACTTCTATAGTACTAGGTTTGATAATATTTATTTGTGATCAAATGTAATTATTTAAATCGAAGACATAAGCCTTAAGGAAATTTAAAAGAAAATTTAAATTAACAAAGAAAAATTTTATGAATAAAAAATTCCCTTGATCCTTAAGACCTATGTATAAGATTTAAATATATAGTACTAGAGGTTAATGATGTTAGAGAAATATATGTAATAAACTACAATTAAGAGAGAGACTATTAAAACATAAGTTAAAGAAAACGATCTATTCGAGTGAGAGTTGGAAATTAGGATACGAGCGCGTAGCAGCGAATGAGTGAACGACCGAACGCGTGCTTGAATATATGTGAATCCACCCCTGCGAATGAAAGCGAAACGCGGCGTGTATGCACAGAGCACGGCACAGAGCACAGAGATGTCACTTTCATTTCATATCGATCTGACGCTCATGAACGCACCAGTGGTAGTGGTGTGTACCACTAACATACGTATAGCGTACTAGCACATATTTCCCACATGACACAAACGATATGGATGCACACTGATCAGTTATATTTATAGTTTCTCCATAGATTGGTATTAATAAATAAATTATAAAGATTAGGCTGGATATTAAAAGGGGCCAAGTCCAGTTTTGATCGGGCTGTTGAATATTATTATTTTTTTAAAAATTTAAATAACATTGGGTTTTGACACATTTTAGAAATTTATTTTTGTCCAAGACAAAAAGAGGTTTAAAAATTGACTGAATATTGGAATGTATACTAAGTAGAATGAACCAAGAATATTTGGACAAAATTTGAAGTCCCAGTAACTATTTTTAAGATAATTGTGCTTTTGTGCAATAGGTATGAAATATATATACCTTACGGTGAATATACAATAATACTGGTGAATTTTGTTACAAAATCTTAAAATATTATTAGACACAATGATCTATATAAATGACGTTCATAAAATTTTAAGATACAGCATTTTAACAAACCTTCGGATCAATTCGGAATTAGTGAAATATTGCGGAGAAAAACAGGTATCATATCACAACCAATGAAGTCATGCGTGTGGAAGTTAGTGACTTTTTAGTTTGTCTATGAAGTTCTTCATGTATTTTAAGTTAAAGTTTTCAGTCTGTTTGGAAATTGACATATTTGTATTTATTTATTTATTTATTTATGTTAATATGAAGAATCTCTTTAAGTAAACGAGGGTATTTGTTATTAACTTTATCAATAATTTTAACATCATCAAATTTAAATGTATGGCCAGTATTAACTGTGTGGTTAATGAGTGCACTGTAATTTGGATCTAATAGGTTATTATGATTTTTATGTTGCTACTTTTTTTTTAAGGGGTTGGGACGTCTCCCCTATGCATATTTGATTACATTTGCAATATTCGATTATCTTAAGAATAATCAAACTCTGTCCACATATTCTCGGGACATTCTAGTATGTATTCCAATATTTAGAGGATTTTTAAAATCTTGTTGTTTCAGAAATATTAAGTTCTAAAATGTCAAAACCCAATGTCATTTGAATGGGGAAAATCAAGTGCATTTAGGCACGATTAAATATTAATGTTAAGCGGAATCATTGCCAGTACATTTTTTACCTCTCGCTAAGAGAGGTATTGGATTCATGCTAAAATTCGCATATCCAGATTTTATTGAATAAGCACGATTTAAGGTTCCTAGAATCCGATTATAACATTTTTAAAATGATGTGTGTGTGTGTGTTTGTGTGTGAGTGTGTGTGTGTGTATGTGTGTATGCACGTGTGTATGTATGTGTGTCTGGATGTTGGAGGGACGATTCCTCAAAAACTATAAGACTTAAAAAATATTTAACTGCAGTTTCCTCAATCTGATATTCCTGGGAAGAGCTGAAAAGGTTTTGGTAACAATTGGACAACCGGAAGTAGTAGTTTCTTAGAATTTTTTTTCTAAATATAATTTTTTGGAAATTTTTGTTATTACAAATATTGAAGAACAAAATCTCCATCTAATACACTTAAAAATTTTATTATATCTTGTGTAGATTTAGAGATAAAGACACTGTAATATATAGAATATTCTAATCGCAGAAGCTAAGGCACTAAGGAAACCACTTGAGAAATTCAAAATGTTTATAACATAGTCTGTAAATGACATATGTCAGTGTCAAAAATCAACAGTTTTAGTGACATTCTGATAGTTTTTTCTGGGAAGTATATTTAATCTTTCTTATTATTTTATTAATGAAATATTTGAAATTATAGGTACAATGCATATATCTATCAGAAATACTGCCAATCTGGTTAATGAATTGGAAGAATCTCTGACAAATAGGAACTTCCTCATACAATGAAAAATAGATATAATTAGAATAGCGAAGTACAATACAATACTTATATAGCCTTATATGGAAATGGCGAGAGGTTTTGTGCTGGCCACAACAGATTTTTTTTATATTTATTTGGAACCACTTTAGGGGGCGTCCCAGTTAAAATTCGACTTGACCCTTTCTAATGGCTACCCTAATAATGATGCGAAAGTTTTGCGAGCAAGTTTTCGTTATTTCCCTCGTCTTTCTATTCAGAATATCCATTAATAATCTACAAGTAAATAGTAAATAACAGCAAACGTTTTTCTCTTGTATTTAAATCTTCCAACTAGTTCCAGACTTGTATCAGACATCTCGAATTAATTTTTTATCAGCCAAGTCTACCTCGTGTCTAGGGAACCAGCTTGTCTAGTTTATCTAAAATAATACTAGGTTCTTCTACCCTCGGCTATAGAGGCGAAACTCGTTTGCGTAGAATTGCGGGATTTTCACAGGCTCCGAGTTCAGGACCAGCCGGGATGCATGCCTGCATGTGAACTTTGAACTCTCTCGCTAGATAAACTAGAAGTGGATGTGGAGAGAGCTATTGTTATGGCTTAGAACTGGATTTATTATTATTTTTTGTAATAAATTCGTTGAGATTTTCGGTGACTTGAGATTTTCACACGAGATGGTAAATGGTGGACTTCGACTTTGGAGTATGAACTTGTTTGGGTGAACTACAGAGCTACAGTACAAGAATTTGATAATCGTTATTTTCATTATTTGAAGTGAAGTAATGAAATTGTATTTCATGAAGATTGTACATATTGGATTTTTATAATAATATTCTTTTTACAGTGAGTTCAAACAAAAGAACTAACTCGGAGTTGACAATGAATCAAAGTAATGTATGTCTTAATTTAAAAGTATTTAATGAAGAAGAAAACGGCGAATGAAATTATATTTATATTGGCAACTTGTCATATCAATTGAATAATGATCAGACATACGTTTCTCATCATAGCCTACTCAGAGATATTTATTTTTTCTATGACTTTATTACTTTATTATACTACATTGTTCAAATTTGACATGTTGAATAACTAAAGCTGACTTCATAAAAGATAACACAAAATTTACAATACAACCCACCAGTAATCAAATAATAATAGGAATATTAAACGCATTTACTGTTCCGTCCTTTACAATTATAATATTAAGAACGGCATAAAAAAATCTTTTAATAACTTAAAAAATGCTAACTCTAACCTAAAAACTTCGCACCAAGTTTTTCCAAGTTAAAAGAAAATAAAAATCTTTGTGGCTCCACAGATATTATTTACCGGGACGAATGCAGAAAATGTAATCAAATATACATCGGAGAGATGTACCAACCACTTAAAAAAGAATGTATCAACATATATATCACAATTACCCATTAGATCCAAATTACAGTGCACTCACTAACCACACAGTTAAAACTGGCCATAAATTTAAATTAGATGATGTTAAAATTATTGATAAAGTTAAAAACAAATATCCTCGTTTACATAGACACTTCATATTAACATAAATAAAGACAAATGTGTCAATTTTGACACAGACTTTAATCATAACTTAAAATTGTAAACAACTTCATAGAGAAACTAAAAAGTCACTAACTACCATACGCATGACTTCATTGGTTGTGTTATGCTTCATGCTTTTCTCTTCAATATTTCACCAGCTCCTAATTGAAATGGAGGTTTGTTGAAATGCTGCATCTTAAAATTTTATCAAGGTAGCGTATAGAGATCATTGTATCTAATACAATTTTAAGTTTTTGTAATAAAATTTATCGGTATTATTGGATATTCACCGTTAGGTTTAAGAAATATTTTATTCTTTGTCTGTAAAACTTTTTTTTGCTAATAATGTATCAATAACTGAAAATGAGATTTCCCTAAGCCCGAAACGTCCGTAATTAAGCCTTTTGATTCACCTTTAAACTACTCAACGGTTGGTCCTTCCATCCCTCAACTTTCTTTGTAAAACATATTTGTAAGTTTAAAGCGCTTTTCTCGTTGGCGCCCTATAAATTATCTTTCTGGTTATTCTTGTTGGAGTTTAAATATGTTAGTTGTTTTTGTCTTGTTCGGCGTCGTTCCTCGTCGGCGTCGGTTCGTTGGCCACGCGACGCCTTGTTCTTTTCGCCGCCATTAACCACAACGTAAGCATTTAAAAATGCCAGCGAATATAATTAGGAGTTATATATCACCCCCTCATCACCGAATCTAACCGTTATTTATTTTTTGTTACGCTGCTACGTCTTGTTAAAATTTTCGCATTTGGATTTAAATAAATGATAAACGAGTTATGTTTATGATGACATTTTTTAAACGATTTATGTTCCTGTGCAGGCTTTTTAATTATTTATCTAATTATTATTTTAATTTCGTCTGTTTTGCTGACAGTTGACAGGGGAATTTGTTTTTCAAACAAATCGGATTTCATGCCGACGAGGTACATTTGCGTTTTTGTTATTATTGCAAAATGGAACAAATTTTGTTTTAAAACAAAACTTGTTGGAATTGTTAAAATTACAGTAATGCTTAATATTATGAAGCTGGTATAACGAATTTTCGGGTAACATAAACAAATTTTGAATGTATGAACTTCAATGGGCCCATAAACCATTTTTTTAAATTTAATTTTGAAGCAATTCGTGGTATCAAAAAGTCGTAATTGTTTTTGTATAGATGTATTTGATTTTTAAAGAAACCTATAGCTATCTTTCTCACACCAGTTTCTGTAGTAGACAGCGCGAGAAAGATACCTATAGTGTGACGTCATCTTTGACACTGGTAATAAATTCAAATATCTCACAAAGTAAAGTAATTATTAAAAAAAATATGTTTTTTTATCCTAATAGTTATTTATTGAGTAGTACTTTAAGGATAAAGTGTACATTTTATTATTTTTTGTTATGGTTCATGGACCCATTGTTTAAGTAAAGAAATTCGTTCGTAAAGTCAATTGGGTTAATCTGACGTGTTCGTAAACTCACTCCGTACAGTCAGGCCGAGCGATCCGATCAAAAATTTTCAACCCTGATCAATGTGCAGTGTTAGTACAGATTGCGCGCGCAAATTTAAAAGTGTTGAGAAAATATATTTTCTACAGTCACTATAGAAAGTAGCCATTTGCGCTCTCTTTTGTCAACGCAAAATGTCACTTTGCCGCTCATGCGCGACAAAGTAGAAAAAACGCTCGCTGTCCAAATTTCTAAATATAAAATGTTGAGAAATGTCACTTGTCTACATTATTAATGAAAACGTTTAGTTAGGAACTAGTGGCACTGTAGTTACACATTTACGACGTTCACAAGTCAATTTGACATATGATCTGCCGGTATTTAACATAACCTAACAAAATGCCACACTGCTGTGAAAATAAAATAGGGCATTCATTTACAAAAGCGAAAGTATAAAATGCTTAGATTAGATTGAATAAAAACTCAAGAAGAATGGAAAATAGCGATAAAATAAAATTAAATATAAAATAAATAGTGTGAACAGTTATGTTTAGTAATAGGAATGATTGTACACAGATGGCGGTAGGATAGTTGCGAGTCGTACTGTGACATCTGATCTCGAGTTATCTATTTATTTTAATTGCAATAAAGTTATTAGTTATTTCGTTACTAAAATAATTGTGAGAAGTCAGTAAATGCACATATTTATGTCTATATAATCACAAATTTCTTGAAATATTTGTTAATTTTTTCAGTGTGACAGGCGTGACAACTAACCACACATTTTGCTACAAAAACTCAAATCATCACAAATTCTTGCTTCCATGCTCTAATTTTGATTTATTTTATGGAATAGATGGCTAATGTAGCGATATAATCATTTAAAAGCATTTTGAGTTTAAACCGTATATTTTGTATTAGCCAATCGTTATTTATTGAGCAGTACTGTAAGTACAAAGTATACATTTTATTATTTTTTGTTATGGCGGAGGACCCCATTGTGGTGACTGTAGAAAAAATCTTGTGTGTGTTTCGAGCGCTAATGGACATTGTCGATTTCGAGAACCTCTCAAACGACAATGTCGCATTTTGCGCTCTTAATACACAAATAGCTATTATTTAATTGTTCCTGATTATAAACATTTCTGCATTATAGTAAGTTCTAAAGAAAATATGACAGTTCGCACTTTGTGAAGTCTTCATGAGTTATTACGAACAAATAAATGGCTACATGAAACATTTTCTGATCGAAATAATCTAAACAAATGATTCAAGTGGTCTTTCAGTCTCACTTGTGTCATCCTATATAAAAACTACAGAAAGAAGCGTTATTTTCTTAACTATTTTAACAAGTTAAACTTCTGTAACCTCAGATTTAAAATTCAAAATTATATACAGGTCTGACGCGTTCGTAAAATCTTGGATAATCGGATGGATCTGATATATCTGTGACGACATTGAACAGCTCCGATTGACTACGAAAACGCCTAAAAATTCTTTTTCATATTTGACCTATAATTTCTATTTCGACTGAAATTATCGCCGGTGACAATCTTCTAATATAATCCAGCGATACTTGAAGAAACAAGCGGGGTGTTTCCAAGGTCACCAGTCAAACCACCCCTCGGGAAGGGGGGTGACAACAGCACGACACGAGCAACGCCGACTGGGATATTTATTTCACTAAGACGGAAACATGGAATAAACTGCTGTATTCCCACGGTGACACGCGCATAGACGTTGGACAGCTCTGATTTTAAAATTTCAATTCACTTTATTTCTTTATTATTATTTCCATTAAAATTATTTACCATAATACAAGGAATTCAACATTGCATTTTTATAAATCTGTTGTGACCAGCACAAGACCTCTCGCCATTTCCATATTATACTATGTAAGTGTAACATTTCTGGTACATTGACAAAAATTCTAATTATATCTATTTTTATATTTTTTAATTCATAAGTTTCCTCCTACACTTCTAAATGTTCGAGATTTTTCAAAATCATTGACGAATTTGGCAGTATTTCTGATGCGTATATGTAATATATGTATCTATAATTTTAATTATTTAATTGATAATAAAATATGAAATATTAAATGTACTTCCCAGTAAAAGCCTTCAGAAATGCATCTGGATTTTTGACACCGACATTTTTCTGTCAATTACAAACATTTTAAATGTTTCAACTGGTTTCCATGGAGTTATTCATTACAGCGGATTATTTTATATATTTATTATTTTCTTTCTTTAAATCTATAGAAGATATCATAAAAATGTTCAATGTATTGGACTACTTCCGGTTCTCCAATTGTTACCAAAACTTTTTAGCTCTTACCATTAATGTCATATTAAGAAATACGTAGTTAAATCTGTCTTTAGTCTTACAGAACTTGAGAAACCGTCCCTCCAACATCTACACACATACACATTCACACACAGACATCATTGTAAAAATGCTAAAATCGGATTCTAGAGACCTTATTGCTTGATCTAGTGCTTATTCACTAAAATCAGGATATATGATTTTTGACATGAATCCAATACTTCTCTTGGCGAGAAAATCGACCGCTTGGCAGTTTTGAAATTAATTTTGTTTTTTAGAAACTAAAATAAAACATACTTGTTGAAAGATCATTTATTACGCTTTAATATGAACCTAAATTTATCTCCAAGTGCTTATTTTTTATCAAGTGCAGAAACTATATAAAAACAGCGCATATTTACGTGGTTGCACAGCACATATTTACATATGTGATTGCTATTACGAGTAAATATAGTTTTCAGAGATTGTTTTTTGCATTTCATTTTAGAACTTTTCGTTTGAGATCACGAAAGGAATTCCAATTAATTTAGGCTCATATTAAAGCATAATAAATGTTATTTGAAGGAGCATAATTTTTATTTACATAAATATGAGATCTAGTTTCTAAAACAAAAATTTAATTTTAAACTGTAATACTGCGAAGTGGTCGATTACTATGCACGTAAGTCAGGGTTGTTGTAATTTTGCCCGACCCAAAAAAAACCCACTCGGGTTTTTTTAAAAAAACCCATCTAAAAAAACCCAAAAAAACCTATCTAAAAAACCCAGTTTTATGAAATCATATTTTATTAATACAATATGGTACATACTTATATGGTACACACATATATACATAAATTTTTGTCACCGGCAACATTTTACAATCAATTTCATTTTGTGTACTTCGTGTTTGATCATTTTTAATATATTTTTCATTGCTGTGCGAACTTTGCACAGTGTTTCTTTTATATATGAACAACTCCAATCCTGGTGTCAGTATTTTCATTATTTTTTGAGTTGTGTATTAAACATACTATTAGTTGTGACACTTGGATCTTATTCTTGTACACACTTGCATTGCACAGACTTGCAACTATTAATATTAATTCGTAATTTGTAACCATGTACACTCTCTAGTTAATTTATTGTTTATTACATTTCAGTCTTAAAAAAAATATTAATAATATTAATATCTATTATCTACTACACCGATTTGTGTATGTGTATTAAGATACTTTATAAAACTAAAGTTAAAAATGATACATACTACATTTCGATGTTTGCCAATAAAACCCGCTTTTATTTAATAAAACCCGCTTTTATTTAATAAAACCCGCTTTTATTTAATAAAACCCGCTTTTATTTAATAAAACCAGGTGGGCTGGGTTTTTTTTTATAAAAAACCCGTTTTTTTCAACCCTGGTAAATATAGTTTTCAGAGATTGTTTTTTGCATTTCATTTTAGAACTTTTCGTTTGAGATCACGAAAGGAATTCTAATTAATTTAGGCTCATTAAAGCATAATAAATGTTATTTGAAGAAGCATAATTTTTATTTACATAAATATGAGATCTAGTTTCTAAACAAAAATTTAATTCTAAACTGTAATACTGCGAAGTGGTCGATTACTATGCACGTAAGTGGATAAATATTACAAAAAAAAAATCTAGTACATACTAATTATGTATTGGTTAAAAATGCAAAATACCCCATTTTGGTAACATTACCCCCTAATCCTGTAAGTGAATACACGTTCAATCCGTCAATTAATTACCAAAAATTATATCCTGCTTCATCCCGCGTATTAATCACAATCATAAAGCCGTCATTTTGTGCGATAACGTTTGGCTGGGTTGCGAAATACTGAACCAAGTGTTGCTGAGATCCCGGGTGCGATAACTCACACACTTCTCGCTCTGTGAATTAGAACATACTGCGTAAAAACGAACGCACCGGAAATGCCTAAAAAGTCCGTTTCCTAGACACAACCAAACGCCAAAAATTGTTTCTGCTTGTTACTGGTTGCTAGGGAGAATGTTACTGAATATGGGAAAAAGGAATATGAGAGAATGTTTTTTTACTAATGGTATGTTGAAATAAAGTAATTAAATAGAGGATGCATGAGGAATGAACGTAAAGTTACACGAAAATGAACTTATAAATTTGTTTACTTAAATGTAAGATTCTAGTGGCATTGAATTTTATACTACTTTTAAATTCAAATAATATATCTAAGCAGTAGAGAATAGTTAATAATTCAATTTAAGACGTATAATATTGGATTAGCGAATTCTACTCTAATTTTGACAGTTTATATCTTAAAATAGAGTCTAATCTATTCCTAGTATCTATCTCCTTACGTCTCGCTGATAAGGATAGCATAGGGATCGTGCTAAAAAACGCATATTGAGATTTTAGTAAATGACCACGTTTTAAGGTCCATAGATCTCAATTTTCCCATTTTCACGATGATGTCCGTGTGTATGATACCGGTAAATCGGATAACCGGAAATGATACTTTACTTGAAGCTCAAAATGGGTTTTCTTCGAAAAATACATTTAAATGACATTTTTTCTCAATTTTTGTAATAACATAATTAAATAATTAAATTTTCTACAGATATGCATTCATACATTTTCTATATATTTTATATATAAATTTATAAAATAATCTAATTTAAGTCAGGAGCCTAAGTATCAAAGATAAACACAATTCCTTTATTACATAGTTCATATTTCAAATGTTTGTAACTAATAGATAAATGTCATTGTCAGAAACTTATCATTTCAAAAGAATAATAGTGACATTTTTAAAAGAAAATAGTAAATAAAGCAATAGTTATATGTAAAGGAACTTAATATAGTTTATAGGATTATTAAATATGCAGGAATGTATTTAAATTAATAAAAAATAAAAGCGGGAGGTATTGTGTTGACCACATCAGATTTTTGACAATATTTTGAAGATTAAATTTTAAATACCGGAATAGAATAGAATTCGCTGATCCGAAAATGAGGATTAGCTTCAACTTTTTTGAGAATCGGGCTGTTAGTTAATAGTTATGCCTTGTTCTGCGAATTATAATGAAATGTTTTAAATATGAAAAATGTGGGTATTTATGTACGAGTAGATGGAACGGAATTATGAAATAAAATTCCGGCCGAACTGTCACACATGTACCCACTACACATCAGCGTAGCAGCAAAATATGGCGGCACCGACAAACCAGTGGCGTCAATTGTTTTCAAACAAAAAAAAAAAAACGCCATATTAAAAATAAATGATAATTGGCCGATTTCACCACCGATTCCTAAAATTTAAGTAATGTATAGGCATTTGCAATTTACCTAGCAAAATTTCGTTTTCACCAACCGAGCCATTGCCTATCCCTCAAATACAGGGTGTAACAAAAATAAGTACATTAAATTTAACCAGTGATAGAATTTGGCAAGAGCAACAATATTTCTTAGAAACTTTTTTCGAAATTTCAATTTATTTTTTAGAAAAAAATTATTCCCAGTTTTGAAATATATACTGGCGAAACAAAAAAAGGAAGTGACATTGACAGAACTCTCAATTTTTTTTAGTACTTTTCGGCAGTTAATGAATTTATGTACGAAAGTTTGCAGTTTTTTAACAAAATATCTAGAAGATTTACAAAAAAAGTTATACAAAGAAATATTGTTCCTCTCTATGGATATATCAATAAAAACTAACATTCCTACATAGGTATTTTCTAGCTGGGCATTGATTTGTTTGGTGATATCCAAAATGCATAAGTATTAGTTACAGGGTTGAAAAAAACCCGGGTTTTATTAAATAAAAGCGGGTTTTATTGGCAAACATCGAAATGTAGTATTTATCATTTTTAACTTTAGTTTTATAAAGTATCTTAATACACATACACAAGTCAGCGTAGTAGATAATAGATATTAATATTATTAATATTTTTTTAAGACTGTAATGTAATAAACAATAAATTAACTAGAGGGTGTACATGCGTACAAATTACGAATTAATATTAATAGTTGCAAGTCTGTGAAATGCAAGTGTGTACAAGAATACGACCCTAGTGTCACAACTAATAGTATGTTTAATACACAAGTTACACAACTCAAAAAATAATGAAAATACTGACACCAGGATTGGAGTTGTTCAAATATAAAAGAAACATTGTGCAAAGTTCTCACAGCAATGAAAAATATATTAAAAATGATCAAACACAAAGTACACAAAATGAAATTGATTGTAAAATGTTGCCGGTGACAAAAATTTATGTATATGTGTGTGTACCATATAAGTATGTACCATACTTAATTAATACAATGATTTCATAAAAGTGGGTTTTTTAGATGGTTTTTTTTTGGGTTTTTTTAGGTGGGTTTTTAAAAAAAAACCCGGGTGGTTTTTTTTGGGTCGGGCAAAATTGCAACAACCCTGATTAGTTAAGGCTTTAGGCAGTTCTTAAATTTAGGAAAGTCCTAGCTTGGCATCGGTTTAGAAGTAGGTGGTGAAATCGGCCGATTGTATACAAGTAGCGAGAAATATATTTTTTTAATAATAGAAATAACAAAAAATCCTAACATGGCGTCGGCTATGAACAGAGAAAGGTAAGATTTAATTTGAAAGAAATGAATTAACTGTCAATTTGACACGAGATATTGTCAAAAATGTTAAAGAAATCGAATCTTTTCTTCTTGAATCTTATTTTAGAAATGAAAATAATTTAGAAAACGGCGAATGGCAATATTCTTTTACTGTTACAATGAATTTCAGAAAAATAACATGTGAGGATCTGATTTGACAACTTGACTTTTGAATTGAATTTTGAACAGACATACGTTTTTGTATTCATAATCTACTCCGAATTAGATTTTTTAAACACACTATATTTTCATTGCTATTAAAAATTTTAATTCCCAAAAAACGCGAATAATACCCCGAAAATTTATTTCACAAATAAAAAATCGTTTCCATTCTTGAGCTTCATTTGACAAAAAACATCCTTCCATAAATCACCTCACGAGCCGCCACTGGTATCCATCTAACATATGCCATTATATGCACGGCCGTATACCTGGCCACAACAGCTGCATTTGGAGAATAAACTTTCGCCAGCTGGTCCCTGTTTGGTGGATCAGTTCACTACTCGTCCTATATCCGCCAGAATATGAGCAAGAATTGGAAGGACCACTCCAGGAACACATAATAGCGAAATGCATTTGAAAAGTAAACGCCTCATGGCTCAAAGAATGATGCAGATTACACGAGAAAAATTATGGGATTTTTCTAAAAGTAACCGTCTTTGTTATGAGAAATGACGATGAGATTGGATCATATAACGAACTGAGAATGATTTTTTTGATAAAATGGCAGTTTTAAACCAAACGCAAAATGCAAAAAAAAAATAAATAGTACAGCAAGAGTTTGGGAATTTTCAAGTGTCCAAAACTAGTCCTGAGCAAATGTTATACGTACATACGAACACGAACCCCGCACATTGGAAGAACTGAAAGAAGCTATTCGCGTAGAAGTCGCCCACATTGACAGAGCGATGTTGGAAAGAGTGTTTGTAAATTTCGTAGAACGCCTCCAGAAATGCATTAATGATAACGGACATCACATGTAAGATGTTGTTTTAAATCGTTACACATAACAGCAAAAATATGTTACAGTTCGTTAAAATCGCTTTCAATAAATATAATTTAGTTCAGGATCCTCCATGTTAAGTTCTAAAAAAATTGATGTGGCCAGTATATTACCTTCCGTTAATACTATGTATTTTGTACAAATCCCATACCAAAAGTTCTATATATCCAGATGTAACACGAACATATACTATTTTCTATAAATTCCACATCTAAAGTTCCGTGGAAATGATTCTATAAATCCAATAAAATTCTAACACGAACATACACTATGCAAATTGCACTTGACACTGACACTGTCAATTAGAATTATTTGAATATATCAGTTATTTTCATGATTACAGCAAAGCAGCGTGATTTATGAAAGATAATCTTTTTGTAATTCTTTAACTCTATATCTGTTGAATATGAAGGAAAATGTATAATTAAACCGTATAGACAATAAGATATTCTTTCTTCATATTGATAATCACATAAAATGTTAAAAAATGATATTTTACTGCGTTTTTCAAGAAAACTGTTAAGAACTTCAAATAAGGGAACTTTCGGTCGACCAATTGTAGCTAAAATCATTCTTCCTAAAGTAGAGGAATCCGAAAGAATTATATTTTTTAGAATTATAGTATTGGAGTTACAATCGGAGAAATTTTTGTCACACACACACACACACACACACACACACACACACACACACACACACACGGGCACTCACACACACGGACACACACACACAGAAAGACATACACACACACAGAAAGACATACACACAAACAGAAAGACATACACACACACACACTCACACACAGAGAGAGAGAGAGAGAGAGAGAGAGAGAGAGAGAGAAAGAATCATCGTAAAATTAGTAAAATCGTATTCTAGAGACCCCAAAACGCGCTTATTTATTAAAAATTCACAACCCAATTTTTTGGCCGAAGACAATACCTTCTTCACCTAAAGGTGACGGTAGGTAGAAACAGCAAGAATTTTATGATAAAACATGAATGCCGTTACTCGTCAAAATATAAAAATGGTGAACTACTTCACTCTCTCTCGGTCATGGAAAAGTAAATTTTGTCCTTATTGAAATTTTCAAGTTAAGTTAATATAAATGTTACTGGTATGTGTGTACAAACATATACCGTTTAACCGTTTGTTTATTAAACAAAAAATTAATTTTGCACTTTTACATTCATAATATACGCACTAATTTTCCACTTTATCACTGGAAATATTTGCAAAAGATTAAAAATTCATCTAATGTTCCAATTACCGATGATGTTAATTAAAATTTGAATACATACATATAAGTGTTATAGTGATTGTAAACTGCGTCATTATTTTTATAGCGTTATTTTAATCAAGGATTAAATTTATCTGCTATTGACTCATTGATAAATTGTTATAGGCTAATATATTTTACGCGCAAAACATCACCTGTGCATGTTTTAAAATAGCTGTTCCAGTTATTCCAGTTATCATTCTAGGTTTGAAATTGAATTATTTGTATTATGTTTACATTCATCACAATAATATGTACCATTTTCACAACATATGCGTTAAGTCGCAAGCTAATTAAATTAGTAATAATTAATATTGTAATTTGTAATTAAATCAGCCAATATTATAATTATTAGAAAAGGATGCAAACTGTAACTAGGTTAATTAATAATTAAATATTAATGATTAGATGTCAGATTAACTGTAGTTAGACTTATTATAATGGATACATAACTAACTATCTTTAAAAGCACACTATACAATTTCATAAAATCAATTCGAAAAATCTGTTGTGACCAGCACAAGACCTCTCTCCCTTTCCATATTAGGGTATATAAGTACATATTGTACTTAACATTTCTGGTACACACACAAAAATTCTAATTACATCTATTATTAATATAATTTTATATTTTTTAATTCACTCTATAAATAAGTTTTCTCCTACTTTTCTAAATATTCGAGATTCTTCAAATTCATTGACGAGATTGGCGGTATTTCTGATGCGTATTTGTAATATATTATGTAATTATAAATATTTACTTTAATAATAAAATAAGAAATATTAAATGTATATCCCATAAAAAGCCTTCAGTAATGTATCTGTATTATTGAACTGACATTTTTCTGTCAATTACAAACTTTTTAATTTTCAATTGGTTTCCATGGAGTTATTTGGGTTGAGATTCATTACAACGGATTATTTTATATTTATAATTCTCTTTCTCTAAATCTATGGAAAATATAACACAAATGTTAATATATTGGATAGAGAATTTTATATTATTTGATATTTGAAATAACATAAATTTCCACAAAAATACTATTTAATTTTTTTTAAGAAACTACTACTTCCGGTTGTCCAATTGTTACCAAAACTTTTCAGCTCTTCCAATGAATGCCAGATTGAGGAATTGGTAGTTAAAATGGTCTTAAGTCTTATAGTTTTTGAAGAATCGTCCTTTCAACATGCGCACGTACACACACACACACACACACACACACACACACACACACACACACACACACACATCCACAAAATGTTAAAATTGGATTGTAG
The DNA here is from genome assembly GCA_943142095.1 of Ophonus ardosiacus. Classification (NCBI taxonomy): domain Eukaryota; kingdom Metazoa; phylum Arthropoda; class Insecta; order Coleoptera; family Carabidae; genus Ophonus; species Ophonus ardosiacus. The sequence continues at coordinate 33,004,719 of OW964832.1, read as the reverse complement.
GGACCTTAAAACGTGCTTATTCACTAACATCTGGATATGAGATTTTAGCATGAATCCAATACCTCTTTTAGCGAGAGGTATAAAGTACAATAATACTGGGATAAATTACCATAGTAACAAATTAAAACATGGATCATTTATATTAAAACCAAACCTTGAAATCGTATGATGGGGCTATCAAACTTTAAGATATTTTTAGAAGAGTTCAGTAGATTATACTCGCCGTCAAATATATATGAACTGAAGATTTTTACACTGTTGCCAATTCCGTTGGTCATGCTGATAATGCTAAGTTATGAAGAAGCAGCAACACCACATGGCAAAGGACAGAGTGGGGAGAAGGGAAAAATTGAGCATCAGTCAATATTTATTTGACGGCAAGTATAATTTATATGACTCCAGTTATTGAACTCCACAGTTTGAGAACAAAATGATCTTAACATTTACGTCATAATATATTTAAAAAATATATTAAGGGTTAATGAATAACAATTATTTTTTTTAGATCTACAAATTGATTTCAATTTAGATAAAGTTCGATAAAGACAAAGACAAAATTAAAAAATATGGGAGGACCCCATTTTGTGTAAGAGTTTAAACAGCTCAAAAAGTTTTACACAAAATTCGTATTCAAACCTAGTGGGTACGTACTGGTACTAGATGCATATTTCCCTTTAAAGCTGAGCAATATCAATACCAATAAGAGAGTGTTAACAAACGTTAGCAATGATAATATCAATAAGCTCGCCTTGCCATGCGACGTATTCGTAATGCCGCCATGTCGTTAGCCATTTCGCGGCATTTTTACTGCTTAGCAGAGCACCTAACCTCCTGAACAGAATCCGAATCCTCGGTGGAAATGGGATTTCGCCGCTGAAGAAACTAAATCGAAATATTACCGAAAACGAGAGAATCTGTTTCTGCGTCGTAATGTTATTTCCGCCGAGAGAGGCCAAACGCCAAAGGGCGCTTTAAACTGCATTTTAACGTCTGTGGATGTGGTGTGGATACCCCGAGGGCTACAACAGAGGCGATTGACTCTATGAGGCTGAAAGTTTTTTAAACGACCAAGATATTTGATGGTATTTTTATTGGGGTTATAGATTGGATTCTTTATTTAGTTTTACACTCATATATTTCATATTATAGAGGTTTAGCAAGATGTACTGTTGAAATTAATGTTACGTTATTCACTCATTGCTACGTCACAAAAACTTATATCGTTATAGCTTATATAGCTTATAGCTTTATTCAAAAGACAAACGTTTTTTTGTCCTAGTTGTCGTACCTACGTAAACGTGTTTCGAAAATAATGGTGAAGGGTACTAAACTTCGTTAAGGTTAAGAGGTAAGCCTCAATTCCACCGAATGTTTATATGCTTAATCATAAATGATTAGTGTATAAGGCTTAATGTATTAAGACAATTTATGAGGATACCATTTCCAGCTACTTTGTTTAGTGACTAATTCAACAGAAATGTCACAATTTATTCCCTTATTACTTGTTGTCTTCATTCTTTTTCTGTATCTATATCCATACCGAAAAATTAAAAATTTAATAATTATAAAATAAATTGACAGTCGACAGTTCAGGCTAGAAGTTCGCAATCTTTTGTTCTTACGTATTGCTCTTAATTCTTAAGCACTCATCCTTATGTAAAGCTGGAAAAGGTAGTAAACATTAATTATTAATTATAACTCTTATAGCCGAGACAGACGACAAAAATTAATGATCAAATAACGGTTAGAGATAGTAAGTGCACGTAAATTTGAGACTATTGACAGATGTAAAAATTTCGTTTATTAACAAACCAGAAAATATTGAATGTAGTAAGCTCGTGCTACTTATTGTATTGTACTCAGGATTGTACTCGTACAGTACAAAACAATAAGTAACACGTGCTTACTACAGTCACTATTTTCTGGTTTGTTAATAGACGCAATTTTGACATCTGCCAATAGTCTTAAGTTCACATGTGCGTACTAATCTAACCGTTAATGATCATTAATTTTTGTCGTCTGTCTCGGGTATTACGCATTAGAACAATCGGTGGAAATGAGTCTTTACGTTTTGAATTTCAGAATGATTTTATTTAATATTAAATGAGAGATGTAATAATTAAATATCGGCTTAAAATGGATGGAATATTTAATAATGGATTCGCATTTCTCTGAAATGTAATAAACAAAAGGGTATACAAGGATAAGCGACTATTTTCATACGTAATATAACAAGTGATATGATTATCATCGATGATATTTTCGAGTGAAATGTGCTGCTTCGGTTTCACGAGCAATATCTTGGATTATTAATCATATCATGAGTTTATATTTAATGAGAGAATATAATGAATTTTTGTTAAAGTTAACTGTCAATGTTGTAAAAATCCCTTAGTAACGAATGTAAATAAGGTGATAATTTCTTTGTTTTTTATCATCGCTGTGATAGAAATGTAACTAGGGAAATTCTGAATGTTGATTGGCGGAAAACGTATCACGTGACTAATGAATTATATTCTCAGTATTATGCTTCTAAATCCTCGGTAAATCTCTTTTAGAAAGCGTTATAGCACCAAAGTTTATTGGGATTTATTTCTCGCGGTGGTTTGTAGATTTCATACTCTAAACCTTGTACTGTTAAATAAAACACCCTGTAAATTTCAATAAATAAATATTATCATCGTGATAATGGTTCTTTCTAAATGTAATATTATACAAATAGTAATTAGTACGAATATTACTTGATAAATAATGTATAGAAACTTTTATCAATACCAAACTGATTAATGATGAAACGAAAATCAATAACCACTTTCTGCTAGCAATCATTAAATTGAAATGTACCCTTCAGTTTACAGTTCAATGCCATTAGATGCGCCAAATGTTTTTTCTTATTTTAACGGCCATTGCAATATGTCTGCCTCGCTACAGTATTTAATTTTATGCTGGTTTAATAACCTCACTTTTATGTTTTTTGTTTTACTGTCATGGACAAAAACGAAACGCCTGTCTTATTGTTGTTCCAGTTTTTCGATAACCATCTGTTCTGATAGTTCGATCCGATAATATGCAATTCATCATTTCTTGTACCAAATTAAATATAATCTGTCATCATTCAATTCGACAGGCCTACCCAGTGAATCCACTAGAAAATGACAAAATAAAATGCATTATTTTCCTCAAAATACATTCGAAATTGAAGTAACATATCGAGTAGATATTTAGAGAATTTTTAGATCATACGTAAAACGATAAGCGTTAAATTTGTCGTGACGTTTTTTTTTTACGTAGGTACGGGTTTAAAAATGGTTGTAGCAAGTCGATTGTTAGAATGTAGACGGTAGAACCATAACGTTAAAACAAAAGTTTGTGTGGCCAGCACAAAATCTTCCGTCAATTCGATGCATTTTGTACAAATCTCATACCAAAAGTTCCTTGAAAAAGATTGTATATATCCCATAAAATTATAATACGAACACATACTATTTTTTACAAATTCCATGCCAAAATGTTCCTTTCAAAAGATTCTATAGATTCAATAAAATTATAACATGAACATACACTAAGTAAATTGCACTTGGCATTTCTTTCTTTTTCAGTTTTTCCTTATTTTATTAGGGTTCGCTGTTTCTTAATCTTCTCTTCCACTCATTTCTGTCCAACGCATTTTCTTAACACAGTTCTTCCTCTCTCAACCGCATAGAGAAGAGCATTTTCTTTAATATTTATAATAACATAAATTGTCAAAAAATTATATTTTTTTTAAGAAGAACTGTTAAAAAGGGTACCGGTGAATCAATTATAACCAAAATAATTGTAAAGAAGAGGAATACGAAAGAATTATAATTTTTAGAATTGTGGTATTGAAGTTATCATCGGAGAAACTTGGTCACACACGGACACACACACTCTCTCTCTCTCTCTATCTCTCTCTCACACACACACAGACATTATCTTAAAAATAGTAAATTCGTATAGTAAGGACCTTAAAACGTGCTTAATTATTAAAAACTCACCACCGAATTTTTTTACCAAAGACAACACCTTCTTACCTAAAGGTAGGTAACGGAAAGTAAAAATAAATGTAGATGTCATAATTGACTTCAGTGCAGTGTAATCTCAGTTTTTTTTATTTGTAGGTAAAATTTCTCGACTGAATAGGGTAGTTGCGAAAAAAATAAATGTTATTTTTTCCTATTAATTATGAAATATAAACTAATTCTAAACGTATTAATGTAAAAATTATTAGAAAATATAAAAATTTTCATTCATAATTTCCATAAATAAAGTTCGCGGTGGAATTCTTGTGACGTAGACTTTTAATAATTATATAGTTCGACCAAGTCTGTATGACTCATACAAGCTTGTTAGAATACCACGACAAAGCGAAGATGTTGAATTATATTTAATTGTATCATACAAATATTTATAGTATAATTCTAAAAGAAGAATAACAGATGCAAAAGTATTATTTAATAGTACGTATATTTTAAAATTATTTATTTGAATACCAGATATTTTCAAGATATTTAATTCTTATATAGACAACTCCAGTGAATGTACATATCATTTTTAGTGACATAACCTATGTTTTACGTGTTAAAATCATATTTTAATTTTCTTTTCTATATCAGCAGATTTAAAACAAGGTAATGAAACTAATGAATTTGTGTGAAAATGAATAATTTCTGTTGAAATAGTGCTTCTCTCAAACATATAAATCGTTTCAAATAATAATGGTAGTATTGTGTACAGAGTGTACAACCGAGAGTGTACCGCTAGGGCAAGAAAGACTGTGATTGGTATTAATAAAAAACGTCACCACGGGGAAATTTGAAATGAGAATTTTTTTTAAAAAAATTATATTTTGAAAAATATACAGTTGCCAGACATAAAATATGTATTAAAGTGGATAACTTGAACAATTCTTTGAGAAAAAAAAATAAATTGGAAAATGCGCAACTACCCTATTACTCGAAATCTCATTTAAACAGCATTTTTATTCTTACAGCACCAATGCTTCGGTGCACATTTGAATGATATTAATTTTCATTCTTCATTGGGGTTTTAATTTCTCGTGTTGGTATCTAGAATCATAATCTGAAGCCTTGTATTGTTATATGAAACACCCTGTATATTTTTAATTACAACAGATGAGTGGTATGGGAATACCGGTAAAGTCAAATCAAAATACTTCAGACCCGATCATAAACTGTAAAATTTCCAATATTTTTTACCCTCTTCCTGTCTATGTATTTATTTTGATTCTGCCACTTATACCATCTTTCATCGTTCCTTCCCCCAATCTTATATCGATACTACAACGTAAACATAAACACCCAGTTCATTCACTGTCCCTCCTTTTTGCTTTTGGCCACCGTTTGTATCTGTTCTGAAGATCCCCGTGGCACAAGCGCACGCGCATTCGAACCCATGACAGATGTCCAAGGCACGATGGCACGCGACAACCCAACGTTTTATCTCTGTGTTGTTTCATCTGTTCAACGAACGGGTGATAGGATAGAAAAGAATAAAGGGTAGTATGGATGAAATGAGATTGTCAGTGGTAGCTGGTAGTCAATGACATGGTGATGGTGGCAGATATTGAAGTCGCACCATGGTCGGAAATGGAATGGAAGTCATAATTATTATTTTTAAAAATTTTGCATTTTAATACGAGTGGACTTCTAAATTGTTTGAATACATCTTTTGCAGTCCGTCAGGTTGCAGTTTTTCTATGTTTTAGAGACGGTATTGAGCCATACAACATACAATCTTTCATTGGGTTATTAATATTTGAAATATATAGAGTGGTAATCAATTTATTCATCATTTTACGAATACATACTTAAGAGTCCTTTATCATAATAATAATATATAAAAAAAAAAATCTTTTGTGGCCAGCACAATACCTCTCGCCATTTATATTTTATTTTATATAGGTATTGTATTGCACTTCACTATCGAACCGTTGTTTGATAACAAAAAAATTACAGAACTTTACCCAAATATTGTTTTTTTTTTTTATTGTATTTAACATGTCTTCTGCACACATACAATTCTAATCTATTTTTCATTGTATAAGTTCCTAATTGTCAGAGAATCTTCCAATTCATTAACAAGATTGGCTGTATTTCTGATGGATATACGCATTCTACCTACAATTTTAAATATTTTGATCAATAAAACAACAAGCAAGATTATTCTATACAGTGTGTCCCAATTAGAGGTGCCACCATTGGGATCTCGAGAACTATAAGAGATACGATGTCGGTTAAATGGAACTTTTTATGCGCCTTTGGGAGACCATCACAAATGTGCTTTTATTTTTCCAAAAATTCTCATAGGGCACTAGATAATGACGAAAAACTGAATATTGTTGATTTTTTCTTTTTCAAATAACTTCTAAACTATTAATAATTGAGAAAAAAGTTTCAAATATAAAAGATAGATATTTTTATTAACTAACCAGTGGCGTACGGAATAAATTTTTATATCCGTATATTTTTGAGATATAACACAAACTTATATTTTTTTAAATGGAACCCATATCTGATTTTAGACTCAAAAAAATTAATATTTTTTTCTCTTTTCAACGATGTAAGGGTTATTATGTTTTATATTTGTTTTGCCTTTAAAATTATTATTTTTTCCTTATTTTGTATTCAATTTACAATTATTTTGAAAATATTGGTAGATTTCTATTTGGAAATACTCCTTGTATTTCAATAATTTATTTTGTTAGAAAATTTTGCTCAAAATTCGTATCAAATTAATTTTTATAATATTTTGTATCAGGTCGCCCTTGGCTCATCATAGTGTAATTTGCAATTATGAGTCTAGAATGAAAATATTAAGTAATAAAGGCATAAAACAAATTATTTTGATCAAATACAATATAATTAATAAAAATTATAATGTTTTTCTGGGAAATAATAAGAAAATTCAGGAAAATAAAGAGAAAAATTAAATTTTAGGAGCAAAACAAATATAAAACATAATAACCCTTACATCATTGAAAAGAGAAAAAAATATAGATTTTTTTGAGACTAAAATCAGATATGGGTTCCTTTTAAAAAAATATAAGTTTGTGTTATATCTCGAAAATTTACGGATATAAAAATTTATTTTGTACGCCACTGGTTAGTTAATAAAAATATCTATCTTTTATATTTGAAACGTTTTTCTCAATTACTAATAGTTTAGAAGTTATTTGAGAAAGAAAAAATCAACAATATTCAGTTTTTCGTCATTATCTAGTGCCCTATGAGAATTTTTGGAAAAACAAAAGCACATCTGAGGTGGCCTTCCAAAGGCGCACAAAAAGTTCCATTTAACCGACATTGTATCTCTTATAGTTCTCGAGATCCCAATGGTGGCACTTCTAAATGGGACACACTGTATACTGTCTTTATCTCTAAATCTATACAAGATATAATAAAAATTTTAAGTGTTTTCTATGGAGAATTTCATGTTGTTCAATATTTGTAATAACAAAAATTTCCAAAAAATTATATTGACAAAACTAATAGAAAAACTTAACAAAAATTCAAAATAGTACTCGTATCTTTACACAAAGTCTTTTCAGAGCCGTTCCCTGGAAGACAATGAAGCAAATCAATAGTTACATATAATATTTATGTATGATGATAATTTCCTTAGAATCAAATATATTACTACTATATTCTCCTTAACACGGTTTATTATTAATTTGAATGTAATTGCTTCCTGACAGTGACATTTGTTTAAATATGTCAAAATTGTTATTAAATTATTATCGTATTCTAGGGACTCTAAACATGCTTATTCATTAAAAACTAATTTTTTGAACAAAGACAATACCGTCCTATACCCTCGTTCTTACCTAGTGGCGGAAGGTAAAAATGAGTCATTTATATTAAAATTAAACTTAAAAGTTATTTTTATAAGTTTGCATAGATGAATGGGTTTCTCATTTTAAAATTATTTTAAATGACCATTTATGCATTATTTTTCATAATAATAAAAAAAAAATGTTGTTTACGTAAACAAAAAGATTGGCACCAAAAATGGTCATAAAAACAACCCCCCACTCTTTGACTTCAAATTACATACAGTCATTAATAGCCAATAGAAAAACTGTTATATAAATAATTGTAGGCGATAATATGAACTGACAAATGACAAATTTACCACTGCATTCAGTTTGAGAAATATAATATCTGGAGAAAATGTCCCTGCAACATTCTGTAAATATCATCCGTTCGGTGTTTTGGTGGCAGCGCCCGTTTGGCAACAGCGTCTCTCTGCTCAGCTGCTTGACTAACCTTACGCTCTGCGTTGTGCGTAGCGTCGTAGCGCTGTGCGTACCGTGGCGTCGGTTGCGTTGCAGGATAGGATCGATAAGATATAGCAGGACTAGCACAGCACTCCGAGTGCAACGGATGACTCACCGTACCACAACCCCGACTTGCACTTGCCGGGGTGGGAAAAAAATCAATCGTGTGCAGCAAATGTCAAATGTTGCCAAATTTATACTACTACGAGTCCTGTGCAAAGTTGGAAGGTTGCGGGAGAGACTATAGTATAGGTATAGGAAATAAATTGCTAAATATAGATGCGAAAGAAATGCTATTAAGGGGTACAGCTAACAATTGTTACTAATTTTCTATCATTTAGAGGATTTATGAGATAAATACTAAGATAAATTATTTTCCTAACAATTCCTTAATGACGTAATCTGATGTTCTGATGTGACGAGCACATTATATCTCCACTCAATTTCTTATACAGACGAGCCCCGTCGCACATCAGTTGGCTCACCCGCTTTAACTTCATTTTATTTAGCTAAAGAGACAAATTATAAGTTTTTTCGCAAAATAAAATACGCAACTATTTGCTAATTTTTGCGTGCGTAGTTTGAAACTGGTTTCAAACTGAATGGAAATTTTTGGGTTCTACGAACAGAATTAAAGGTTATTGTAATTACTACCATCTGGAGTGAACTGAAAGGTTTTCATCTTTTGTTGATTGTTGTTGTTGGTATTTGTCATTGTCACGTAATGAAATTATAATCTTACTTCAATGTTTAAAATTTACTTCCTGCGTTTATTTCTGGTTCTCTTAAATTTACACAACAATGCTCGCTAATAGCCAGAAATTCCAGTGCGCATGCCACAAACTAAAAATTTCTTTAGAATCCGTAGACTATTCTGACGGTTGGAAACTGATCAAGGACTGAAATATTTTGCTGAACGAACAAATGATTTTCAATCGTAGATTTAAAATTTCTGTTGTGCGAACATTTTTAATCTGATGCGCATGCTCAGACGGGTTTGTGTCGGTTTCTGACTGTTGTGTGAACAAACCTAATAACTAACATAAATTATCTCTAATTTTTATTAATATTATGGATATTTTGACGTTTTAATGACACATAGCAAGGTGCTTTCTAAATTATTTTATTGTTTTAATGTAAAATGAAATACTACTTAGTTTTATCAATAATTCAAATTACAATCTTACTTTATTGTTTAAAATTTACTTCCTGCGTTTATTTCTGGTTCTCTTAAATTTACACAACAATTAATGGTTGATTACGATGATCGACTGATTTCAGAATGTAAAAATTGGAAAATAATCAGACATGCAGTCACATATAAAGGGCTAGAAGAAAACATTTGTTAAAGTCGAAACGTCGGCCAGGAAATAAATGATTTATATGTGACTGCATGTCTGATTATTTTCCAATTTTTACACAACAATGCTCGCTAATAGCCAGAAGTTCCAGTGCGCATGCCACAAACTAAAAATTCTTTAGAATCCCCGGACTATTCTGACGGTTATATTATTCTAATTGTTATTATGAGTTCTGAAATATTTTTTAATAATTTAATATTCATCTTCATAATAACTTTACATTACTGGGTGTACCAATCTGCTTGGTACAGATTTCGGTAATGATGATGACATATTCGTACCGTGCGGGCGCTTACCAGGCGATACCTCACGGGTACTCATTGTTGGCGTGGAGAGTGCACCACAGGGGTCACTTTTGTGACGTTTAAAATTCAAAATATTTGGCATCGGTCGCGATCGAAACCGGTTCTCTCGGCACTCGGACTCGGCCTCGACATTTTATTTTTCAATATGTATTAGTAATTATAATGCAATAAAGTTTTTACATTAAATGATGACATGTATTTGTATATTAAATATACATTGTAATAGTAAGAGTATCGAAATTAATATATCTATTGATTGTATGAATTCTAGTGCCATAGTGCAGTATTAAGACCGCCCGATGTTTTCAGGAAAGACAGTAGCAGTAACATGATGCAACGCAACCAACTTTACACGTTCGCACAGACTGCGAAACTGCGTACAAAGTTCGGAAGTACAGACGCACCAAAATTTTCTAATCCCCAACATTTTAAATATTAAAACGGAGACGTTTATTCAATACCAAAAGCAAAAAGAAATTGTTTTTTTATGAGAATGAAATAAATGTCTAGACATATACTTGCGTGATTTCAAATAATAATTTTGTTTGTTTACTGTCTGTGTATTCATAAAATAAATAGTTCTAGCTAGAGATAAACGCTAATATGAATATTAGAGTGTATTAGGATTAACGATTCGTAATCAAAATATAATAAAATGAACAATAAACAAAGAAATCTTTATATCAAATACAATCACAAAGTTAACCAAATTTGAATTTATGATGCCATGAAAATAGACACCACGTGTGTTTGTAAAAATATCCAAGATACTTTGAATGACAGAGGTGAGAACTTGGACTACAATATATAGGTATAAGTTGTATAATGTATACAAATATCATTGTTTATTATCCATTTTTGCGTATAGCAGTAATGTGAGAAGATGAGGGCAGAATAATAACAAGCAAGTAACTTTATTATAAACTCTTCTAAATTATAGTTTCAATATCAATATTTCAACTTCGTTATTTTTATGAGTCAAAATTATGTTGACAAATTATTATTATTATTATTATTATTATTATTATTACCACATCTAGCTCAGTTTAGTAGATATTTAGTGTATTAATAATTAAGTCTATAAGTTATTGCCAGCTTACGTGTAGGGTTAATATTTAGCTATGGATGCTATATTATAACCTCTCAGATATGTTTTCCTGAAGATTATAACAGTTTGTTTTTAGTTAGTCTAGTGTAGAGATTCACACTGGAAAAATAGAGAGTTGGTCTCATGTCCAAGCGACATGTAGAGTTTTAGTTTGGCCTTGCGTTCTGTGCAGCACGAGTATTTTGCCCTAGGGATACATCGGCATCTGTAGGATGTAGTTATGTTTAATTTTGTTTAGTTATGTTCAATGTAAAAAAATAGTATAAAAATCTGTTGTGTCCAGCAGAATACCTCTCTCCATTTCCATTTTATTTTTAAGTATTTACAAGTATTGTATTGCACTTCGCTATCGAATCGTCGTTTTATAACAAAAAATTTACAGAACTTTACTCAAATATTGTTTTTATTGTATTTAACATGTCTTCTGCACACATACAATTCTAATTATATCTATTTTTCATTGTATGAGTAAGTTCCTAAATGTCAGAGATTCTTCCAATTCATTAGCAAGATTGGCGGTATTTCTTATGGATATATGCATTTTACCTACAATTTTAAATATTTAATTAATAAAACAATAAGAAAAATTAAATGTTCTTCCCAGAAAAGTGTATTAGATGGAGAATTTATGTTATGCAGAATTTTTTTAAGATACTACTACTTCCGGTTGTCCAATTGTTACTAAAACCTTTTCAGCTTTTCCCAGGAATGTCAGATTGAGGAATTCATAGTTTTTTAGGAATCGTCCCTCCAATATCCAGCCACACACACACACACACACACACACACACACACACACACACACACACACACACACACACACGTCTTCACATACACACACACACATAATTTTAAAAATGTTATAATCGGATTCTAGGGACCTTTAATCGTGCTTATTATAAAAGTAAGTAGTAAAAAGTGTGTCCGTCTCCATAACAGCAATCATCAATCACCTTTATAAGTGTTAAATTAAAGTGTATGTGTTCATCCTCAATGAAGCAGTGGTCAAGTCATCGTTGGTAAGGGTAAACCAGCTGGGTCACCCCCTCCGTGTTACAATAACGTAAGTCGATATATTAATTTCAAATTATTTTTTAATATTGGATAGCATCGATTTTTATTGTAAATTACTGGTGTACGTCTTTTAGGCATTATATTTTTTGTTAGTTCAGATGAAAATAGTTGTATGAAAATAATATAAATAAATTTTTAATAGTCTACTAAATCATCTTCCATATTATAATAACTTATTTCTTGTCCAGTAGCAAAAGATAAAATTAGTTTTCCTGGATCACTCTGGTAGTTAATTACCGTATGACGAGAATCTGTAATGAAGCTACACTTGGCGTCGCGACGCGAGTCGTGAACGCAGAGGGCGCTTAACGTTGTTCGGAAGCTTCGGAGCTCGGTGGCTCGCCGACTCGTCGACCCTTTTTGACAGTGACCCTTGCCACGCCGGACAAGTTAATTGCTCGTATAATTGTCCACCCCTCACACCCAAGGACGTTATATCATGATATTGACAAGATTTTTAACCCTAATAGCTTTGCACTAAAAGTGAATGGGATCATTTTTATATTTACATACATACAGTATAAACGCACTACTGCGGAAAAGAATGTTATTTTCATATTTACAGTAATATGTATTTTAAAAAATCTGTTGTGGCCAGCACAAGACCTCTCGCCATTTCCATATTAGGCTATATAAGTATTGTATTGCACTTCGCTTTCGAACCGTCGTTTTATAACAAAAAATTACAGAACTTTACTCAAATATTGTTTTTTATTGTACTTACATGTCTTCTCCACACATATAATTCTAATTATATCTATTTTTCATTGTATGAGGAAGTTCCTATTTGTCACAGATTCTTCCAATTCATTAACCAGATTGGCGGTATTACTGATGGATATATGCATTTTTCCACAATTTTACCTATAATTTCAAATATTTAATTAATAAAACAATAAGAAAAGTTAAATATACTTCCCAGAAAAAGCTATCAGAATGTCACTAAAACTGTTGATATTTGACAATGACATGTGTCATGTTATAAACATTGGAATTTGTCAACTGGTTTCCTTAGTGCCTTGGCCTCTGCGATTAGTTTACTCTAAAAATTATAGAGTCTTTACCTCTAAATCTATACAAGATATAATAAAATTTTTAAGTGTATTAGATGGAGAATTTTATGTTCTTCATTATTTAATAAAAAAAACTCCCAAAAAATTATATTTAGAAGATTTTTTTTAAAAAAATACTACTTCCGGTTGTTCAATTGTTACCAAAACCTTTTCAGCTCTTCCCAGGAATGTCAGATTGAAGAAACTGCAGTTAAATATTTTTTAAGTGTTTTTGAGGAATCGTCCCTCCAACATCCATACATACACACACACACACATACACACATCCACACACACACACACAGACATCATTTTAAAAATGTTATAATCGGATTCTAGGGACCTTAAATCGTGCTTATTCAATAGAATCTGGATATGCGAATTTTAGCATGAATCCAATACCTCTCTTAGCGAGAGGTAAAAAACCGTATCAACATCCTCAGCATTTAATAAATAATCACTTTTATTTACAAAAGATCAGATGTGACCAGCACATTACCTTCCGTCAATTCTATATTTTGTACAAATCCCATACCTAAAGTTCCTTGCAGAAGATTCTACATATATCCAGTAAAACTGTAATACGAACATATACCTACCATTTTCTACATATTCTCTACAGAAAGTTCCTTGGAAAAGATTCTATAAATCCAATAAAATTATAACACGAACATATATGTGTAAATTGTATCACTGACATCTGTAAATTAGAATTATTTGAATATATCAACTGTTTCCATTACCAAAGCTGGCTCATTTATAAAAGTTCATTTGTTTATGTCTTTAAACTGTGTATATAATATTAAATATGAAAGAAAATTTATAATCAAACCGTATAGACAGTAAGATTTTAAATGGCACAAAAGTGACCCCTGTGATGCACTCTCCACACCAGCTATGAGTGCCCGTGAGGTGACGCCTGGTAAGCGCCCGCACGGTAAAATATATCGTCATCATTACCGATGTCTAAATGTGTTGTAGATACTGGCACACCCAGTAATGGGTAATATGCCGTGATGATAAATTTATATTTATTTATATATTGGGCTTCCAAAATTAAAATGCGCCACTGGTGGCAGATGTCTGAACTGAGTGAAGTGTACATGTACAAAGGTGGTTGTTTTATTCAGGGATTGTATTTACTTGTATACGAATTTTAATATGCTTTTATCTTCGGCTATTATTGTTTTATTCTTAGTAGGATCTGAATTACTGCTTATATAAAAGGTAAGTTTTTGTTTTTTAAAAAATTAATGAACAAATTTGGAGATATGTAATTTATAGGTTAAAGTGACGATTGAGTTTTCTCCGAAAATATTTACCACATAATATGTGGCCACTATGTATTACTTGCCAGCCTTCCACCATATTTCTAGATGATACACTACAATTCCCAAATCTACAAATAGTATCTAAATCTAAGCAAAGAAAATTGTTCATTATGAAAGAAAAACAAATAAAAGTAAAGCTATGTAGATAGAAATTAATATATGTACAACTACGGCAATGAAATACAATCTAAAAAAGGAAATCAAATGTTTTTTTATTGAAAAAAAAAAACAATATACTGTTAATTAAAATATGACTAAAATACTCTTAACCTACAAATACTTACTAAAATTAACCCTATTAACTAAAATATTATTAAAACTATCACTAAATTGTTACTACAAGAAAGATCAAACTCATTTCTACCGAAATTAACAAAAAAAAAAACACTATACTAAATCCGAAATTAAATTAAAAACTACGAAAATTAGTCTCACACCAATTGTACTCTTATGGAAGCCAGCGAAAAATGTACCATTCGTTTGAATTTTGACGAAAGAATTATAATTTTAGTAGGAATTGGAGTTGTCGCCGGAGAAATATTTGTCACACACATAGACTCACACATACAGACACGCACAAGCATACACGTACATACAGACATCATCGTAAAACTACTAAAATCGTTTTCTAAGAACTCACCAGCGAATTTTTTGACCAAGGGTAACGGAAGGTAAAAATTGGAAGCAGTGCGTTGTAGCTCGCTATATATTGGTATTTTTTATGTCAATTTTCCCTGAAAAAGGCCCTAGTTTATGGTGCCGAAACGTTGGGTTTTAATAAAAAATACAGAACTAAAAAGGTAGTATTATTCCAATTATTAATATGAGTTCTGAAAGATATTTTAATAAAATGTTTAAGATAAAAAAATCGAATTTTTTGATATGTATTTGGGATGGAATTCTGCAAGTTTATTTTGTATTCATTAACAAATACCTCTGCCTGTCTGTTTATTACTGCCAAACTATATCGTCAAGCCAGTGAGCTGGAAATTCGTATGCAAACGAATCCCATTTCATCCCGATCCGGGATCGTATAACTTTTATCTGTAAAATTTTTACAACCTAAAGCAAAATTAAACAAAAATAGACATAAAACCCGTAGCGTTCGGAAGCATTTTATTTACGATTTTTTCGCGCTGGCAAATTTGTTGGACGACAAACTCGTGCGTTCCGATAAAGCAGGAGAGTGAGGCAGGAACGCAGGATAGTAAAAAAGCAGATTTAGTGTCTGCCTGGTGTCGTAAACAACACCGATTACTTTTATTCACAGCCCCATAAACGACTATGGAGTATAGAAACTCAGGTCATGAAGTCAGTACGATAATAGAGCATGAGCAGAATAAAGATATGCACGAGTGTTATCATAGGCTGGAACTTTTTCGGGTTTCTGGGCTATGGTCTTTTGCCTAACATATTGTTCGGCGAAACGTTAGGTGTTATACCTAAAAGACCACTGCCCAGAAACCCGAAAAAGTTCCAGCCTATGATAAATGCCGGCCATGACAGCCTTTGTAATTACATGAGTGTTATGTTGACGAAGTATAGTTCTCGTCACCAAAAATCGAGGTATAATTATATATATTACGGTCATATACAGCCTAACCGCCCTGATCATTATACAGATCACTTCTCTGCCAGTTTTGCGGACGGTTTTTCCTCTGGCAAAACGAGAGTTTTCCTGAGAAGATGCATGTTCGCCGTCCTAGTTATTGCCGGGCATGCATATATTATATAGTAAATACATAAAAAAATAAGTAACATTTACGTACTTTTCATGTTACCTTGGTTACTTGTTTTTTGCTTTTGTCACATTTTATATGTTATTTTTCTCTGAAGAAGGTACCAGTTTATGTTGCCGAAACGTTAGTATTAAATAAAAATACAGAACATAAACTAAAAAGGTACTATAATTCTTAGAATGGAATAGTTTAGCACGGCATACCGCAAATTGCTTTAGTTTTGTGTCCAAAACAGTGACAGTATTCATTCTTCTTATTTATGATGGGCAGATGTTTTAGGTTTCTTTGTGAACTTAAGTGATGTGTGGTTAAGCTGTTTATGACCATCCCTCGATTTCTGGTGACGAGAACTATATCTTTTTTAAATATTACAGTAAGAAAAATTGACTGTCGGGTCCAGCAAAAAAATTATAAATATCGTAATTATGACAAAGCGGCATATCGTTCACTGCTTGCATTATAACAGTGGGTGTTAGCGGGCTATTATTTGCACCGCTCTGTTGAAATGAAGACATGCTCTTATAGTAAAATACAGAAAAATAATCTTACTATTCCTTTAACATAAATGCTATTTTTGTTTGAAATAATTTCTTATGAGAATAAAACTGTAGTTCCAAAAATTATTTCTCACGAAAGTAGCATAAAATTAGATTTTTTTTTTGTGTGCACAAGAAATGACAAACAACTCTTTCAGTTGTACCTCAAAAGTATTTTTTTTTGCGTAAAAAAATCAAGTATTTCCACCTATTTTAGGATTATAACCAAAAAATGTGTGTTTTTGGGTTTCAATTTGGAACAAAAATATCTCAGGAACAGATAAGATATCGACCTGCTGTTTAAAATTTCGAATCAGCGCGTTGAGAAGAACCTAATAGTGTAAAAATTAGATTTTTGAAAATTTTGAAGTTTTAAGCAAAAAATGGGTATGTCTTTTTAGGACTCTAATTCATAAATTCATACAAAACTATTAAATACAACATAATTAATTACACTCATAAATATATATATATATATATATATAATTGATGATATATTAATACCTATTCTACTTATTATGTCAAAATCGCTGTTTTATTTATGCATGTATTTGTAATAATTAATTACAACTCAATAAAAATAACAATGTAATTGAAATTTATGTTAAAGTAGGGTGCAACGAATATATTGCGTCGTAATAACATACATTTAAAATATATAATCGAAAATGCAGCGTTGCACATTTGTAATAATCCCTCGAAATACATTTTACATGAAATTATATATCATTAAAAACATTTTAATTAATCAATAACATAATTATATTTTCAATTAGCAACAAACGCATTGCAGCAAAAAGTTTTTATAATTTCCCTTTGCGTATATGTACAGGGTGTGAGTACCACTCAAGGCTATAATAATAAAATGGTGAAATGTATGTTTGACAGAGTTGTTGTTGTCGAAATTCTATATACAGTTATTTTTATCAGTTTTATATCTGATTTTACACACCCGCTGAATAGAGTGTTTAACGCATAGGACATAAGTTTTGAAAAAAGTTTACCTTGAAATTTCTACTCAATTTTGATGTTTGATATAATGATCGTGAAAACAACATACAAATCATGAGAGATTTCAACACCCTATGTTGGCCGAGTTTAAGGACAAGCTTTGGATGGTGAGCTTTATATCCAAAGATGTTTACAGCATATACTTCTTTCGTCAGAACGCCGAAATAATATTTTGGCCTGATTTCTCTCATAACATCAATTATGAACCAAGAGAAGATAACCCCCCAAATGTTCCTCAAGCTTGGCCAATAGAAGAATTTTGGTCATTATTGTGTCGAAAGGTCTATGAAAATGGTTGGAAGGCTCAAAACGAACAACAATTGCGGGCACGAATTTTCAGAAAAATTCGGGAAGTGGGCCTGAACATTGTCTAAAGGAATATGAGACAGTTTTAGCCAAATTGCATTCCAGTGAGATTGAGGACCATGGTCGGCTATGAGTTTTGTAGATTAGTTTTCGTGTTGTCAAAAGATGTAATATTAAGCATTAATATTTAAGTATGAATAAAATTTCGTTATTTTGTTGATTAAGCCTGTTGATTTATTTTTTTAAAACTCAAGTCCCATACTTTACGTGTGAATCTTAACCTACCTTGTATATGAATAAACAGGGGTTTCTAAACTGTTGAAGGGTTGCAGTTACTAGGGCGGAAAGTGTATGATTTAATTACTAATTGCTAGTATAGGTGGATGAAGTTATAATGAAATTGGAGGTTTATTAAAAGGGTTCCAATTTTTGGGAAAATAAATGGACATTTATTTATAATTAAATGATGGATATTAGTTAATTAAAAATTCAAAAATTAACATTCATGTGTGTTTTAATCTCATAAACGTATTTTTTAACATTGAAAAAATTTATTTTGTGATGACATTATTTCACATTTTTTCATAAAATTTGGGAGATTATACTAGCTCTCTCTCTCTGTTTTCTATATAATGTTAATTGTCAAGTTAATTGTGCGATGACGTTCTAACTTGGTCACTTTGAATGAGTGTGCCGATTCAATTTGGGGGCAAAAATTTGGGTCGCCCACTTTTTGGTAAATTAATATATACTACACTTTCTTTACATTCCCGTATAGTTCGGTAAATAGGCGTTTGTTCGATATTTTCCCTAAAATTTTTAACAATTTCACGTTTCGACTAACTGTTCAACTAACCTATAGATAAATTTGTGTATTTCAAGTTCGTATAACATCTTTCTGGCAATTTTAACACGGTATAATGTATAATATTGTCCGGTGACAACTAGATCAGACCTTGTTATTTAGTAATAAAATTTTGAACGTAAATTTTTTTTCAAAACTTTTGTTAAATGTGTTATACGGTTTTTTTACATTCCGCTACCCTTTGTAATGGAGATATAAGGACTGTGTTACAAATCGCATGTCGAAATTTTGGTAAATGACCACGTTTTAAGGTCCATAGAATCCGATTTTAACATTTTCACGATGATGTCTGTATGTGTATCTGTATGTGTATGGATTTTGTCAACGCTTTAACTCAAATACTATCATTCAGAAAGTTCTACCTTTTTCTAAAATGGAAAGAAGCCATTAGATTTTGGCGTAAATCAAATAACCGGAAAGGGCATTTTACGTGTAGCTCGAAATAGTTTTTCTTCGAAAAATATCTTTAAATTTAATTTTTTCGCTATTTATGTTATTATAAGAATTATATATTATTAAATTTTCTACAGGTATGCTTTCATACTTTTTCTATATATTTTATAGATAAATAAATAAAATAATTACATGTAACTAACAGTTATATGTCACTGTCAAAAAATAATAATTAATAATGGTAACGATTCAAAAAGAAATTAGTAATAATAAATAAAACAATGGCTATAGTTATACGAATTTAAAGAAACATAATATAGTTTCCAACATTAATAAATATGTAGGTATATATTCAAATTAATAACATTTAAAAAAAATTAACACGGTTTAGTTTCAAAAGAAAAGTATATTTTTACTTTATTGTACAATTTCGCCAGTTGCGGCATCATCAGAAGTACGGGCGGAAGGTATAGTGCTGGCCACAACAGATTTTTTTTAATATACAGGATGTAAATTTTAAAACGGGTCATAGGGCTATAATATAGAAAAACAGTTTTTTAGACGCCAAAAGTTTCTATATTAATTTATTGAAAATATCTGATGTGGACACCACATGACTTCCTTGTACGCCTGTTACACTATACATATTTTGTTAATAATTAAAATATGTATAATAACACACACAATCATAAAATTGCACGTATTTGACATAATTTGACATTGACATTATATTTTCTATTTTTTTGTTATTTCTTGTCCTAATTCATAGCAAACTTAATTACAGAAACCAAAAAGTACATAAAGTAAAAATTTACATATCTCGCTTATACAAAGAACTAATTTAATCATACTTAAAGTTTTCGACGCAAAATTCAATTCTCTAAAACTTTTATTTGGAGCATTTATTGTTAATTTCAAAATAACACCATTTTTTTCAAGAAAAACTGATAATAGCTTCAAGTAAAGTATCACTTCCGGTTAGACTATTTTAACCAAAGTCTATTATGTTATTTCCATTGATATAAAAGTATTATATGCCAAATTTGAAAAGTTTTGGATTATATTTTAATATTGTTTTTTATTAAAATCTATTATAGGTTTCAAGTAAAGTACCACTTCCGAGTATACCATTTTAACTAAAATCTATTATGTTATTTCCATTGATATAAAAGTATTATATACCAAATTTGAAAAGTTTTGGATTATATTTTAATATAGTTTTTCATTAAAATCTACAATAGGCTTCAAGTAAAGTACCACTTCCGGGTAGACCATTTTTACTAAAATCTATTATGTTATTCCCATTGATATAAAAGTCTTATATACCAAATTTGAAAAGTTTTGGATTATATTATAATATAGTTTTCCATTACAATCTATTATGGGCTTCAAGTAAAGTACCACTTCTGAAAGTTATGCAATGACCAAAAAGGGAGGTGCGCAACTAGATGTTATAACAGTCCTAAATACAAAATTTTAACTTTCTACGGCTTCCCGTTTTTCAGTTATGCGAGATACGTACGTACATACGTACGTACGTACAGACGTCACGACGAAATTAGTCAAAATGGATTCAGAGATGGTCAAAATGGATATTTCCGTTGAAATCTGGAAACCGAATTTTTTCGCGATTACAATACTTCCTTTACTTCGTACAAGGAAGTAAAAAGAATTAGTGCTTATTATAAAGAAAAAAATTACGAATATTTTGATACCAAACACATTACATTTCTGTTTCATATAAAGACAGAAAATATATTTAAAAATTTACAAAATTAAGAAAAAATATCATTAGCCGTGAAATTGACAGAAACAAAACAAAACAATTGTTGACTTAAGACACTTATTAATAAACATTTTTTGCACATTATTTGTTAAATTATTATTATTTTCGTTTGATTAAGAAGAAATCATGGATAATTTGCCTCATGAAGAAAAATTACAAATTATTAAATGGTTTTAATTGTTCCCTTGTAGTTTTCAGTTTTTCTCGTTTCTTATAACTTATTTCTTATTAATAGATCGTCTTTAATTTCTACATACCTATTACAATAAATAATAATTGTTTCTTAAATAAATTTGCTAGTGTTTTCTTTATTTTGTGTTATTTTATATTAGTTCATAAATTAATAACTTTAATTTTCATAGCTAATGATATTTTTTCTTAATTGTACAAATTTTTAAATTTATTTCCTGGCTTTATATGAAACAGAAATATAATGTGTTTGGTATTAAAAAATTCGTAATTTTTTTATTTATAATAGGCACCAATCATTTTTTCATTAAATTAATATAGAAACTTTTGGCGCCTAAAAAACTGTTTTTCTATGTTATAGCCCTATGACCCGTTTTAAAATTTACACCCTGTATATCATTACCTATGTATATAGTATTTTTAATATAGCATTTAATTTATTTTTATTAAAAAATAAAAATATAGCATGTTATCCACATCGTGAAATTGGGCAATATGTCACTGTTTTCTAGAATAATTGATGGGGAATGTTTTTATTTAATTCGGCGGTGATTCATTCATTGGTAAAAAAATGTGGCGCACAAATATTTTGGCGCATTTATTTACCGAGAGATTAAATCGTGCATCCCCTTGCACTGACGTGCAGGGGACGCCGATTTAATTAAATTTTTTACAATTTAAAAATGTCGATAAATTACAATTTGATTTGGAGCGCAGCACAACCACATTTTTATTACAACTGATGTGTCGCACTCTGCTTCCATTTTCTTTTATTAAAAAATTATTTAAATGACAAAAATTACGCCATGCATATCAGATCAAAAAGTATTGAACATCGAACGGACACTGTTTAAATCATTCAATGAATTGCAGATGAGTTGGATGGACACATTTCCAAACGAATCATGGAAATTCGTTTCTACCTTTATGGCTTTCAAAAAAACCTTCAATGGGTCCACGATTTTTTTTTTATTTTAAAACGATGTGTAGGTAACAAAGCTAGAAAGGAGTAAGAATTTGAAATGGAGTGAACTCTAATTAATAACTTTTTTGAACTGTGATTTCCAGTTTTAAAGTTTAGTTTTAACATAAATGACCCTTGTTCTAATTTGTTTCTATTATATCGGGCCCTAAGAAATTTTGCGTTAATTAAACTCTAAAATTGATACACGATGTTGTATAAATTTTAAATTTAACCATTTACAAATTTGTTATAAAGGTATGTACACATGTACAGTAAAATGTTTCAAAGAAGTCCGATCAAGATCTGTATCGTGAACGAATTAACAAATTGGCATTCATTTATCTCTCTCATTTGCAATGACAAGAAGCGAGTGCGACAAGGATGGATATAACATCCTTGTCGCAAACTAATTGCAAATTTTTCAGTACGCGTGAGTAATTTGAAACTGGTTTGAAATTTTTGGGCTCTGCGAACTACTACCATCTAGTGAACAGCAAGGTTTTCATCTTATATTCATTGTTGTTGGCATTCGTCGTTGTCACATAAATAAATAATAATCTTACTTTATTGTTTATTTAAAATTTACTTCCTGCGTTTATTTCTAGTTCTCTTATATTTACACTCGAGAATCTATACATGAGAATATAGCAAAAATTTAGTGGTTTGGAACAATTTATAATAAATGTTAATATTCCTTTTCTCCCACTTTGTCTAGTACAAGTGCACGTAGGAAGAAACAACAATGTTCACTAATAGCCAGATGTTCCAGTGCGCATGCCACAAACTGAAAATTTTTTTAGAACATTTTTCAACAGATACACATGCTCAGAATGGTATGTGACGGTTTGTGCGAACACACCTAATATTGTTTCGACTAAATTAGAACATTCCATTTTAAAATGATGCTAGTTTTTGACTATACTTTTGCTGTAACTTAAGTTTATTTATTAATTCGAATATATTACCTTGATTCATAGCCGTTTAACCGTACGAATAATGTTCTTTTTTGTCAGTATCTTATTTTTCACATATTTGATTTTACATTTGCTAATAAACTTACTAGTTTTGAATTTTGAAAGTTTTTACTGTAATATATACAATAGTATATTATGTAGGTACACTGGCTTGCAAAAAAATCGCGTACACCTTAAAAATCAAGTAACCGAGTTTACGTTTTTTTTCAACTATGTAAATACGAACTTTTTAAAATTGAGTATGTGTCAACTGGCAGTTGTCACTGTTGTCGCTATCATGTTACTGTTTTTCTATTGTGGAGCAAGTTCTTTTTGCGTTTAATTTACTAATAAATTACAAATATAGTTCAGAATAATTGACCACCCCTCTTCTAACTTAGAAAGTATTAAAACTTTCACGTTTTCTTTTAATTTTGACATCTTAATTGACAATAATGACTGATACTCAAGACAGACTCAATACAGCAAAAAATAGTTGTACGCGATTTTTTTGCAAGCCAGTGTACCCTCATTAATTAAGTAAACAACACTTCTAAATTTGACTGAATGGTCGAAGCTAAAATCTTAATTCATAAATTCGTAGATAACCATGATCGGACTTCTTTTAAAAATTTTGCTATACACAATATATTTGTTCAAAACTGAATACGCATACTACCCTACCTACGAATGTATTTTGATTTTTGACTACCTATATGTAATAAGTAATGAAACACAACAAGATACATATGTATTTTGTAAATAGAAATAAATTCGAACAATATGTTCAAAGATCTTATTTGGTGAATGCAATTTACATAGATTAAATGATGGCATTGTACTTACCGGGCAACGGAAAACTTCAAACTTGGTGCCGTCGTTCAACAAAACACATTTACACAAATTTTTTCACTTTAAATGTTAGTTTATATATTATCATCTAACACCCAGAAATATACACCCATACACTGCAAAATATCACAACAGACTAATTAATACTTTGTGAATCTTTCGATTTTCAACATGTTTCGATAGGAACACGATTGCACTGATCATAAAGTATATGAAGTTAATTTATTTTTATAAATTATATTATGATATTTACCACATTTCATCATTTTTAATTTTAGATAATACAAATATATTTACTTCTTACAAATCAGTTTTACGCGACTAAAATTTCTCATTAATTTATTCTTTTATATGTTTCACTGTAAAATATTTACGGAGTAAAAAATATGTGCGAGGAATAAGGAAGTAAAAGGAAGAAGAGAAAAGCGGTTTATTTTTTATGTGTGGTAGGTTTTACAACCGCGATTATAAAATGGAGAACAAGAAGATTTTATTTCCCTGTTTACAACCCTTTGTTTCGAAACCACATTGCTCTAATAAATGATTTTGTTAATTATATTTACCCTGTTCTTATCCCTTAATGTCCTGACATCTTTTTATTATATTGATGTAACACAAAATAAAAATTATTTATTAATCTCTAGCAGTTTCATTACACCTTAAAGAAATAATATTTTTAATTTTAACAGGATATATTTTTTTACCTCTTGCTAAGAGAGGTTTTGGATTTATGCCTTAAAATCGCATATTCAGATTTTAGTGAATAATCACGTATTAAGGTGTACCTAGAATCCGATTTTAACATTTTTACAATAATGTCTGCGTGGATGTGTGTGTCTGGATGTTGGAGGGACGGTTTCTTAAATTCTATAAGACTATGGGAAAAGCTGAAAAGGTTTTGGTAACAATTGGACAATCTGAAGTAGTAGTTTCTATAAAAAAATCTTCTAAAAATTATTTTTTTGGAAATTTATGTTATTACAAATATTAAAGAATATAAAATTCTCTATCCGATACATTGAATATTTTCATTATATCTTCTATAAATATAGAGAATTATAAAATAATAAAATAAAATCCGTTATAATGAATCCCTCAGCTCATATAACTCCATGGAAACCAGTTGAAAAATTAAAATGTTTGTATTTGAGAGAAAAATATCAGTATCAAAAATCCAGATATATTACTCAAGGTTTTTTCTGGGAAGTACATTTTATATTTATTATTAATTAAATATTTAAAATTATAGATACTTATCTTACTTACGAGATTTGAAGAATCTCGAACATTTAGAAGAGTAGGAGGAAACTTATTTATAGAATGAATTAAACTACATAAAATTATATTAATAATAGATGTAATTAGAATTTTTGTGTGTGTACCAGAAATGTTAAATACCATATGTACATAAATAGCCTAATATGGAAATGGCGAAAGGTCTTGTGCTGGCCACAACAGATTTTTTTAATTATGAATAAGTTCACTCTGTTACTAAATAGAGCATGAAATATAACCGCCCTATTACATTTTGAATGCGAAATGTCCCATGTAACCTGGGAACCTCAAACAAGCAAACAGTAAACTATAAAGTTTCAAGTTACTAGTTGGCGCTCTGAGTTCATAGGTGACCGGAAACGATTCACAACATATGTGGCCGGTTTCCGTCCGCCATTATCCCCAACCACCCCTCACCCCCGCCCTTCATCCCGCCCATGCTTCCTGCCTCCACCGCCACCGCTATAATTTATGTGATACGTTTTTTGTAATTAGTAAACAGTAGTTAGGAGACAAAGACAGAGCGAATACAAAACCAACAAGAGTGAGAGAGAGGGAATGCGTGGCAGTCGCCACGCGCTGTTCGTTTGTTACGGTTATTTATCGTTTTGATATTTTTGTTTGGCCCGTGACCATTTCGTATGAAATTTATAGTTTAAGTTACGTGAAAAATCGGCGAGACTCGGTTTTTTTCTTTTCCTCGTGGAAATTATGATAAAAAATTGCGCTGAGACGGAGAATGGATTTGTTTTATGTTGGGCACTAAACGGTAACTTTTTGTATTTACGGATCTTTGATTTAAAGGCCGTAAACGTTTAAAAAATTGCCGGACTTTTAACTCATTTATACTTACCCCCTTGGTAAAAGCGTGTAGGGGAAAATGGAAACGATTGTCATTTGTTAAATGCCACCTCTTAATTCTTTTGTTTTGGTTTTGGTTGGGGTTATGCACAATAACCTAATCAGCTCTTACTCTTTTCACTTGATTCGCAATCAAGTATGTATTTAACTCAAACATGTAATTGTGGCTTTTTGTAATTCTTTGCACGTTCTATTCATTAAATACACACTTATCTTTTTGAATTTAATTGTTTTGAATTTACCAAGAAGATAAATAGAAATAAATAATGAATAATATTGTGTAATAGGCGTCAACCTCACAGGCATCCACAGCTGACGTGGAGAAATCACCACACGAAATATTTTAAAGCATATAAAATCAGCCCTATTTTTAAGAAAGTTGTTATTTATTAGCAACTTTGCTATTCGCTAGTGAAATAGAGCAATATGACGTCTAGCGGCGAAAATATGAACTAGTACATGGTAGTAAATCACTTATTTAACAAATAAATCACGAGTGGATTGAAATTTGTAGGCTATACTTCATTTTACGTAAGAAAATAGTATATTACTCTTAAGAGCCGACCGTTTTTACATGCATTGAATAAATAATTTAAATATGTGAAACCAAGCTTTGTCAATAATAAATATATTTATCAGTAAAAATGTCAAAATCTAAAATTGCAACAAAATATGGTTAAACATCACTTAATTCTGTAGAATTTATTTGACAACTGACAGGCGATATTTGTTTCGTTTCTGTGAAATAGGTTTATATTCTGACCAATCAAAGGGTAGAATTTATATATCCCTAATTAAACCAACGCTATTCTTACGTGAAATAAAGTATAATAACAAAATTTAAAACTTCAACACGTTTTAGTTGCGTTTAATCTATGTACGTCATTAGCACGCAGAAATCCAGAAATAATTAATTTCCATAATTTCCCGAAAACAAGAACCTAAATTCTATAGAAAAATTTATTAGAGAAATTTGCCAATTTGAAATAGTTGCTAGACGAAAGTTATGCATTCATCTTTTAAAAATGTAAAGCAAGATTATATTTTACCGGGTATAACTACAAGATAATAATTACTTAATGTCTTTATTAAAATACTTAGTAATGAAATCTAAACTTGTAGATCTGCCTGTACAAAGATGACAATAAAATAATAATACTTATCTCTCCATTAATCTACCAAAGACTGTAATAATGCAGTACTATGTAGATTCAAGAAAACAAAGACTCGAATCATGTAAATTCAAAATTCGAGAGAATGCGGAACATAATTTTTATATGAAACGGACTAGTTCGCAAAATTCAAAATGTTATTCATACTAGAAACATTATTTTTATTTAATATTAACTATAATATTAATATTACTTTGTATTTCAAACGCCGCAGTGTATAAGAATACAGTTGCGGGAAACGAAGCATCTACCTTAAACCGGCCATATTGTTACGTCACGCGCTAATCTCCTCCTCTTCTTCACCTGCGAATAGCAAATAAATTTCTTACAAAATAGGGCTAAATACCATTTATTTAAAATTGTGTTATAAATATATTACGTATTTTATTGTATGAGAAGGTTTATCAGGCGTCACCTCATAGGTCTTATAGCTATAGTGGAGAAAACACAGCAAGATTTACTTTAAAATTATATATAACACCATTTATATAAAAATGCACCACGCAGCGTATATGAAATACCAAACATAAAGGTATCTACCTATTTAAGAACCATTAATAATAGATATTTAAATCAAACAATGTAATGAATATTTCCCAAAAAAGTATTCCATTTCAAATAACACATTCTTATACAAATATCCATATAAAGCATTCTTTCCTTCATCCGGTGAGACTTCCTCCGAGATCAGGTATCCAACCATCCTCCAGTATCCATATTATCCAGTGGCCTGCCCTGGATGTGGATCTGGATCTCGATCCGAGGCTGACAGAAAACAGAAAACTTTCTCAATAGCTCTGCTGTTCCATTGTGAAGAGTTCGCGGCTGGGCTGTCCGCCTTGCCTTGTCTTGTCTCCCTGGAAGGGCTAGGGAATTCTAATTCGAACAGTTTGCACACTTGGACCAGAGTTCACTGTCTTTGTTCGCGGGATTAAGATGCGTATAGTGTTGTCATGGTCTTAATTAGACAGAAACAACGAATTAAAGCTGATGGACTATATAGAAGAACACTTAGAAAAAAATAGACCTCTGCATTAAATAAAAATCTGGTGTGGCCAGCACAAGACCTCTCGCCATTTCCATATTAGGCTATATAAGTACATATTGTATTTAACATTTCTGGTGCACGCACAAAAATTCTAATTACATCTTTTATTAATATATTTTTATATTTATTAATTTATTCTATAAACAAGTTTTCTCCTACTCTTCTAAATGTTCGAGATTCTTCAAATTTATTGATGAGATTGGCGGTATTTCTGGTGAGTATGTAAAATAATCTTACTGTTCCTTTAATATAAATGTCATTTTTGTTTAAAATAATATCTTAGGAGAATAAAAATTGTAGTTTCAAAAGTTTTTTCAAACAAAAATAGCATTTATGTTAAATTATTATTATTATTATTTATTGGGCTTCAACTACAAAGGTTATTACCCTATAATAAATTAACAATAACACTATACAAATAACAATACAAGAATATAAAACTATAACTTATAACAATAAATAACACAACAATATAAATAAAGGTTAAGGTTTATGTTAAAGGAACAGTAAAATTATTTTACTATAGCAGGCAGAAGTACCAGGCAATGCATGCTTTCATTCTACACGGAAAAAAATAATTTGTTGGTGCTACTAAAATTTTAATGCTTCCAACTAAAAATATTAGTGGAATTTTAGACAACAAATTTTTTTGTCACGACAACTATATTTTATTCTCAGCCCAATTAGTTGCAACCACTAATGACATTTCTGCCATGAAGGCTAATTTTAATTACTTACTACTGTTATAAATTATTTGTTGTAAGGAATAAATTTAAAGTAACTAATGCTAAAAATATTCTGCTGTATGAACTATTTACTTTTGTCAAGGAAAATAAACCCAATAGGTCATATTTATATATGATTTTATTTTTTTAAAAGTGGGAACATTTTACTATTACAATTAACCTCCTTGGAATGTACCATAGAAAAAATAAAAGGTAGACCTTAATGTTCCAGGTTATTTATTACATGAAACTAATGTCCATAAATACAATGGACGTTTCGGGCAATATATTACCCTAACAGCAGCAAATAAAAAATTTAAAATCTAAAGTATAATACACTGTTCATTTGGTTTAGATTTTAAATTTTATATTTGCTGATGATGAGCAGCAATTACAAATGGTTGTAATTTTAAATTAAACTTGGAACGAATTTCAATTCTTCTATTTATTTTTTCTTGTAGTTGGGAAATATCCTGTAAAAATTACATAATATAATATTTATTTTCGTTATATAAATATAAATTTACCGATAAATGAAGAATGAATGCATCAGAGCATTCTTGTCTGGATGGTTTCCATTGTTGTTTATTCACTTTTGCTATAATAACCGGAGGGCACAAAAAAGGTAGTAAATAAAGCGTTCGTAATTGTTTCTCTTGCTCAATTTCAGAGTCACATATTTCTTTTAATGGTTTAACCAAATTTTTGTATTTTGAATTCAATGACTGCTTTTGGATAGTGTTAATGAACAAATCGCCTTTGGAATACAGTTGCAATATATTTTTGGGGTACAGTTGCTCATAGTCACTCTCTAGCTAAAATAATATAAAATAAAATTAGAAAACAACAAAAAGAATAATGTGGAAATCAAAAAAATAACTGGACTGGCTGTCAGTTCATTAGTTATTTCTAAGTCGACGTTTAAACTAGACGGTGGTATTTATCAAGATTCCATAAGTTGTAATATTACATGCGGTATTCCTATAGACATATAATACTCCAATTTATGGAGAGAGCTCCCTTGAAAATTAAGTGTAGACGAAATCTCGGGGTAGAAATAAGTAATGAACTGACTACCTGTCCGATTATTTTTGACCTATACCTGTAGCTTCAACAGAAAAATAATAAATGTTTGTAACAGTGTACACCCTTCGTTTTCCTTAAGTACAGGATATTTATTACAATAAATATCCTGTACTTAAGGAAAACGAACACAAACTGTGAAATATACTAACCTAGATCTTTTGTTCATATTCCTGTAAGCCCCAGGATTTCAATAGGTCTAGGTATTTCTTTATTATCTATGTATGTATAACATATGTATATAATTTTACGTAACACCTTTCAATTATACTTACCAAAAAACGACACTAAAGACACGCACATAATTGCTATTGCGCCATATTGCATTGCCAACCGACTACGATTGTGTGAATACCCGGTTTAGTAAATCTGAACAAGGAAGATATTTGTGAGAGATGATATTTTTGCTATAGTAACAAATATTTTTGTTGCTGAATATTTTGTTGGAAGAAATAAATATCATTTGTTGCCTCGAATGTATTTTTTAGTTGCAGTGTTTAATTAGATTTAGTTAGTAAAATAAAAAGTTATTTTGACAAAATTTATTATTTGTATCAACAAAAAGTCATTTTACAATATTTTTGGACCTGTTAACTAAAACCGTTCAGTGCAGGGAAGTATATTATTTTAAAAATTGTTCGTCATGAACAAACCATTTTGTTCCTATGACATAAAGACAAACAAGTAAACATTTTTTGTCACAATGATTATAATATTTTTTTCCGTGTAAAAGAGCGGCGCAAAAAATAGCCTGTTTTATCCAATATTATAAAGCAAATAGTAAGCGATATGCCGCTTTGTCATAATTACGATATTTATAGTTTTATTGCCGAACCCGACAGAGTCAATTTTTCTAACTATATCTGTCCAAACCTATAGACACAGAATAGATAAACTAATATAGAAGCGACAGTAAGACAAGGAAACTAAAATTTGAGAGAGAAAAATGTAATTTTATACAGATGGCGACATCGGTCGTCATCGCAATATTTCGAGCGTCTTCGAGTAAACGACGTGTGTTTTTCGTTGTTTCACAACCTTGTGACAGTTTTCACGTATTGAGGTGTTTTGATTTTTGGTTAAGTTTCGGAAATTTGTGGACTAGGTACTCGTAGTTTGTTTTGTGAGATATATTTCTCTAATTTATTTTGTTGTGTATTTATTTCCTCAGTAATTCAGTTTTATTCAAAATTAAAATTTATAAATAACGAAGGCAGATTTGTGAGATCCCGTGAAGTTCTTGAATTTTTCACACGTCGCATACATCGTTTACACAAATAATACTGCAGTGCCAAGTCCGACTGGATATCGGAAGGCCCTGGGTTCAAATCCCAGTGAGATACATGAATTTTTCACAAATCTGACATCGTTATTTACACAATTTAATTTGAACACTTAACACTGTTCATTGAGAAAGTTACAGAAATTCTCTGTTGAATTACATCTAAACAGTTCTTTACATTAAAATTTATGCTTAAAATTTATTAAAAAGTAATGTATTTTTATGTTGTGACTATATTACAGAAATATTTATTCATTATATTTATAAAATTCAAAGAAACAAAAGTATTTCTCCTTTATGTAAATATTATAGAAAATGACAAATGACAGACCTTTAAATTTCGCGCGAATATATACATCAAACAAGATGGCCAAACAAGAGCCGACAAGAGAATCGCTTCTGTATTAGAGTTTATCTGTTCTGTGCTATAGATACATAGTTTTGCCTGAAGTGTATAACATCTTTTGCAACTTTTTCTGACAATTTTATCATGGTATATTATAAAGCCACTAATATGACCCTTATTACAAGCGCACTTTAAAATAGAAGCGCGATTGTACATTAATGTGCTCCTTAAAAGTGCTTTTATTATAAAAGTGCGTTCGTAATATGGGCCATTGTATTTATTATGTCCAGTGATAACTGGAATAGACCTTACTTAGTAATAAAATTTGGAGTGTAAATTTTTTCTCACACCTTTTGTTAAATATAAATATATCATCACGGCATGTTACCCATTAATGGGTGTGCCAGTATCTACAATACATGTAGACATCGGTAATCATGACGATATATTTTTACCGTATGGGCGCTCACCAGGCGTCATCTCACGGGCACTCATATCTCGCGTGGAGAATGCACTACAGGGATTACTTTTGTGAGATTAAAAGTCTGCACTGGCCGGGATCGAACCCGGGTCACCAGATTGGCAACCAAACACTATGGCTGGTAGCATAAGCGTGGTTCTAACACCGGTGTTAACTAGAACCATGTCAACGATTTGACACATACTTCAAGTTTGTTAAGAAAACAAGTGTTGCCAATATATTGATCAAGTTGAAAATTTACTGACAGCCATATTCAATAAATTTGACCTCGTTATTTAAAACTGTTTTTCCTAGAAACAAGTTAAAAACAAATAAAATTAAATAATTTGAAATAGTGTCGGCAAATTTATTGAATATGGCTGTCAGTAAATTTTCAGCTTGATCAATATATTGGCAACACTTGTTTTGTTAACAAACCTGAAGTATATGTCAAGTCGTTGACACGGTTCTAGTTAACACCGGTGTTAGAACCACGCTTGTGCTACCAGCCTATATGTACAAGACCACGCTACCTTTTGTTAGATTCCTTTATTCTAATTCTTTATCTTGTATTTTATTTTCAACTTTCTTCTGTGTTGCGGCGGCCGATGTACAGCTCGTAAAGTAATTTGTATGATTGTGATTAGGTATGACTGTGAGATAGGTTGATTGTTAGATCGGACTGAAAGAAATTCTGCTTACTATTCATCTCATGACTCAATGTTGCAGCATCAACTCGAGTGCTTTCGTTCATTCAAGCCCGAGACATACAGTCTGGCATTACTGACTCAGGACTGCATTCAGAAACGTTTCATCAACCAGCCTTTCAAGTTAATCAACATACCAACATAGTGGATTTTGTTCACTGACTGTTGGTAGAGTTTTAATTAAAGATTCAAACATATCCCAACGAACAAAACGAAAATCTTTTTTTTTTAATAAACTTCATCTCAATTGGAAGAAAAG
Source organism: Ophonus ardosiacus (assembly GCA_943142095.1). NCBI lineage: Eukaryota > Metazoa > Arthropoda > Insecta > Coleoptera > Carabidae > Ophonus > Ophonus ardosiacus. The sequence goes on along the minus strand of OW964832.1, from coordinate 32,971,359 downwards.
CAATCTGTAGATCTAGAAAGTATTTTTGTTTTTCAAATAGTGTAGTTCATTATTAATTGGAGCCACATATATTGATGGAACTGCAGTTTTCATTCCCATAAGAAATTATTTCAAACGAAAAAAAAATCTGTTGTGGCCAGCGTAATGCCTCTCGCCATTTCCATATTAGGCTATATAAGTACATATTGTATTTAACATTTTAGTCATACGCACGCAAATTCTAATCACATCTATTATTAATATATTTTTTAATTCATTCTATAAATAGCTTCTAAATGTTCGATATTCTTCAAATTCATTGATGAGATTGGCGATAATCTGATGCGTATATGTAATAAATGTAGCTATAATTTTAAATATTTAATAAATAATAAAATAAGAAATACTAAATATACTTCCCAGAAAAAGCCTTCCGTAATGTATCTGGATTTTTGATACTGACATTTTTTTTTTGTCATTTATGAACATTTTAATTTTTCAACTGGTATCCATTTGGGCTGTGAGATTCATTACGACGGATTATTTAATATATTTATAATTTTCTCTAAATCTATAAAAGATATAATAAAAATGTTCAATGTATCGGATAGAGACTTTCGTAATCTTTAATATTTGTAATAACATAAATTTCAAAAAAAATAATATTTAGAAGATTTTTTTAAAGAAGCTACTACTTTCGGTTGTCCAATAGGGTAGTTGCAAAAAAATAAATGTTATTTTTTCCTATTTATTATGAAATATAAACTAATTTTAAACTTATTAATGCAAAAATTATTAGAAAATAATTTCCATAAATAAAGTTCGCGGTGGAATTCTTGTGACATAGATTAATAATTATATAGTTCGATCAAGTCTGTATAACTCATATAAGCTTGTTGTAATACCACGACAAAGCGAAGAAGTTTAATTGTTTTAATTGTATCATACAAATATTTACAGTATTTATAATTCTAAAAGTAAAATAACAGATACAAAAGTATTATTTAACAGTAGGTACGTATATATTTTATAATTATTTACATGAATACCAGATATTTTCAAGATGTTTAATTATTATATAGACTTCATAATTTTGTCACCAGTTCATTTTCTTCGCCAATAGCAAACTTATACGCTAGAGTCCATATACTATAATTTTAGTTGATATTTAACCTATGTTTTACGTGTAGAACGACTGATTCTTGTTAAAATCATATTTTATTTTTCTTTTCTATATCAGCAAATTTAAGACAAGGAAATGAAACTAATGAATTTGAGGGAAAATGTATAATTCCTTTGAAATACTGCTTCTTTCAAAAATGTAAATCTTTTCAGATATTTATATTTAACTAAAACTTAATAAAAATATGCAACTTTTCGTTTGTGTACCAGAAATGTTAAATACAATATGTACTTATATAGATATCTTAATATGGAAATGGCGAGAAGTCTTGTGCTGGTCACAACACATTTTTTTATATTTATACATAATCAGTTTTTTTGACTATATCCTATTAAGATCTTTAGTGACATTCTTTCGTTACCATTCTTTGACCATTCTTTTTCATGCTATAGATATAGAAGTTTCTACACGTTACTGATTGATTATATTATAATTGATTGACGTCATTATGTCCAAGTCCGTCTCTGTTGATTCTGCGTGCCATGTGTGTGTGCGTGCATATGTGTGTGCTTGTGTGTGTGCTAGTGAGCCGACTAACCTAACCACCGAAGTAGCCTCGACTCGAAGAGCGGCGAGCACACTGGTTAATTTAGGAAATAGATTGTTAAATCAAACGCACACAACTGAAGCTGCATCCGACTCACTACTTCCTTTGTGAAATATTCTCATCGTTAGCTTATATTGTTCTAGATTTAAAAATTGCCGCTGCGAAACAATTGAGTTATTTATTTATTTATAGCATAACTGCGGCTTCATGCATACACCACGTGTGTCAATGTCACTGTGTGATACACACGTGTCTCTGTTAACTTATAAAATGGCGGACGATGTGATACGAGTTCACAGATGGAATATTAAATTAAACGGATGTGTGTACCTGGTAATGTTAATGCCCTAATCTTAAATGTGATTTATTATTCACTCTAATGGTGATTATTTTGTGGCGTATGATATTTACGTTACCTTATAATCTTTGGGTCGTGTTTTATTCACTTTTTCATTCCAGGAACCTGGAATTATTCTTTCAAAATAATAAGCCTTCATCCTTTTACAAATTGACCAGTTTTAACAAGGACTATATCATTCATTAAATTATAAACAAATAAGAATGCGTTCCTTAGTTACCACATATTACAGCGGTTAAGGCTCATTCACAGCTACGAAAATAACAAATATAAATAAAAATATAAATAAGACTTTATGGATGGTGTTCACAGCTTCGAAAATAAAACATAAATTAACGTGAGCTGTCAGTTAATATGTTCATAATTAACAAGCAGTAATAACAATTTCATACCTTTTAACGCACTGTACGCAATCATAAATGCGAATATTTTCCTTCAAACTACTTTTTCTAATTATATTTAAATTTATTTCCTTTTACCAAATCGTAAATTGACAGCTCAAATGACAGTTGTTATGCATGTGCTTATGTTTGTGTAAATTATTTGCCATTTGCAAATCCTTGTGTTTACGTCTTATGCTTAATTTTATTTTCGAGAGCTGTGAACACTTTTATAAGAAACTATTGTTTATATCGTTATTTTTATTTTTATGTGTAATTTTATTTTTATTTTGGGAGCTGTGAATGAGGTCTTTACTATTAAGTAACCATGACGAACGAATATACGAACCTTTGTATAATCGAATATACCTACCTTCGTATATTCACTTATAGGTGGGGTTGGTTTTTTTGTTCTATGTACTCAAAGTTGTCAATATCATTTTGAATTCTATTTACACGCTGTGTATGGAGTACGATTTTTTTAAAAAAAAACTTTAAGGAGAAAAATCATGCGCTTTTTGTGCGACACGAATAATTAAACGCACTTATTATTTGACAGCAAAGCCTTTGGGAAATACCACTCGACCAACATGTTTCGTATTACTTATCGAGAATTTTCAATCGTCTTGTATAAACATATGAGAATCTTAGTCCATTTTTTTAATCTTGTTAAAATCAAAGATCTAGATTTCTTACTTTTATAAATTTCTATAACTTAATTTAACTCAAGATCATGTTTAAATATTAGAACATTATTACCGAAAACAGTTTCACCAAACTATTTGGTATCCACTCCTTTTGTTAAAATGTTACTTGTTACCATGGCGTTAAAGAATATATTAATCACAAGATTAACCACAACTTACCAAGCTGTGGCTTCTTTCGTATTGGACATGAGACACGGCGTGAAGCTAGCAGCCTCTGAATCTGACAGCTGTCATTCTGTAAAAATATAAAAAAATATATTTCTTCATTTTTGCTGTCTTAATTTGTAGTCGTAGAAAAAGTATAGTGTGTGACTTGTTTTATAAAGGAAATCGTCTTTTATAAAACTGATACTGGTTAATTTGTAACATTCAGAACTGTGAATAATTTAAGTATTATAGAATAAATTTGTGCAAAATTTGTGGAGTTCACCGGGAATTGAACCCAAGACTTTTGTATGTAGACGAAGTACATCCTAATAAATATAGGAAGTCCTGGGTTTAAATTTTATCTTCTATATAAAATAACTTTTTGTAGAATTAATATTTTTCTCAAAATATGATTTCATAAATTCATGTAATTGTATATGACTTAGTAATGTTTTTAATGGATAGGATTTTTAGCATTTGAAAAGGGATAATAATTAAAGAGTTTAATTATATTTTCGGATTTTAAATTCAAATGTAATTCGATAACTCGGAAGCCGAGAAAATTTACAAAGTTTTACCCGATTTTGTAATTCAATACTGAATTGATATTTTAAACCGAATCATTATCTGTCATTAGCTCTGTTCGATGAGAAGTGCTTGAAGTGCAGAGTAGAATAGTGCAGTGCAGTGTAGTGTACACTAGTACAGCTAATTCTTGTGGTTTCATAAAACACAATAGTGTATATTTGGGCAAGTTTGCTCAGCTGTGAGTAATCAAGCCAAGCGTAGCCAAAGGTGTAAAAGGTTAGTTTGTTTATAAACTCAGTCATATTATAAAGCTGCAAAGAAGTGACTGCAGAAATATCTGATTTAAAGAGCATAGTGTTTGAACTAATAAACGATTCTGACGAACATCAATCATCACTTGATTCTTCATCAGATTCAGAGACAGATATATTAATTAATTCTTTATATAACAAAACAAAGAGAATATACTATATCTGAATCCATTATTTTAATTTCTCAATGTGTAAAATTTTAGGTTAATAAACAGATATGTAGAAAGGATAGAATTAAAATGTCTACCGAATAACATTTAGCTACCCCCACTCCTAGTCTGCACTTTCTACACCACCGAGTCAGGTCAGAAACGTGAGCACTAGTTCTTAAAATTTTTGTCATCGAACAGCCTGCCAGAAGCTGCCCGTTTCTCATAAAACATGTTAGTGTAAGAAAGTTAACACTAGGGCGGCCGAGTACATGTCATCGAACAAAGCTATTAATAAAATTAATGGTTGGAAAAAATTAGAAATCCTTTTTATTAATTTGAGTTGATTGAAATGTTAATTAATTCATATTATATGGCAAATTAATTATAGGATTTTAAAATAAATGTAAAAAGTAAGCCTCCCCGTGACAATGTTTGCACATTGCCGTGACCAGGATTCGAACCTGGGTTACTACGGCCACAACGTAGGGTCCTAACCACTAGACGATCACGGCTACAGAAGCTACGAGAATCGGAACATATTATTAATGTCAAATTCCAGTTGTACTTTCTCAATTCGTACTTTCACAACGACAAGTGTACTAAATAGGCAACCAAACATACCGACCAGTAAGAATCAGAATGTTTTTTTCTGACTACAAATCATACAGTTTTAAGATTTAGGGTCTGGGTACAGTTTTAATATGCAGTTGTGTGCAAAAGTTTTGAGCCAAACAGATTTTCAATCCATATCATATATCGTAAATGTGATACAAAAATGAAACAGTTATATTAATAAACATATGCATTTGTGCATAAAATATTTTTATATTATAAACCAGAAACTATATAAACAAACTTACTTAATAACAAAATAATTTATCGCGCTGTGCAAAAATATTGCGCTAAAGATATATGTATTTAAAACTACTAAAAATTGGTTTAATCTTCTTTAAGTTTCCGTCACCTTTGGTCAAAAATTCAGTGGTGAGTTTTTATCGAATAAGCACGTTTTATGATCCCTAGAATGCGATTTTGCTAGTTTTACGATGATGTCTGTATGTGTATGGGAGTGTGTATGCGTGTGACAAAAATTTCTCTGAAGATAACTCCAATACTACAATTCTCTTATTTGAAATTCTTAACATTTTTCCTTAAAAAAACGCAGTTAAATATTACATTTAATGTGATTATCAATATGAAATAATATCTTATTTTCTATACGGTTTGATTATACATTTTCCTTCATATTCAATAGATATAGTTAAAGAATTATAAAGAGATTAATTTTCATAAATCAGCCAGCTTTGCTATACTCGTAGTAAACAGCTGATATATTCAAATAATTCTAATTGACATATGTCAGTGTGAATTGCAATTTACATAGTGTATGTTCGTGTTATAATTTTATTTTATTTATAGAATCATTTGCAATTACTAATTAAACAAATCATGTTCATGTAAAGATGTGGTTATGTTTTCTTTCTGTTTGGAAATTAGAACGTTAATAATTTATATAAATTTTGTTTTTGTTGTTATTCCTTGATGTGTTTGTTAATGTTAGATATTTTTTTTTATGTTTTTGAAGTTAAACGCTACTTTCATTTTCAAAAAAAAAAAAAAAATTTACATGAAATTCATTTTTTCCTATTGGGTAAAAACTTAAAAAAGAAAACAAAGCAAACCTTTTTAAAATGTATTTCTTAGCTTCGTTTCCAAATTGGAAGAATATGAGTAAAGGATTCGTATCATAATAGATATCGATATAAAACTTCCATTAGTATGTAAACTAAAGGCTGAAGATGAGATATATTGAGTCCCGAAACGTTCCAAAACAAAATATGGTTTTAATCATTAACATTTTTTTAAAAAATAACCTTTCCTCCAAGAAGGCCGAAGATAGTTTCTAAAGAAAAAATTCAAAATCAATACCAGGAGGAATCAACAGCGTTCTTCAAAATAAAAAACATATTTATTTTAATTTTCTGATAAAAGCCAACATTTAAAAATTTACAATTTGCATTTCATCTGACACAAAAACCCGTTGTTGAAACACAACGTGGAAAATGAAAAATGTCAGTTTGAAGTGAATAACCCGGCAACCGGGTTTTGTTGTGTCGAGTGCGAGTGCGTGTGTGCGGGGTCTGGATCACCATTTCCGGATCGATACCCGGAATGAGAGCCAAACTTAAATAAATTCCCTTTCCAAATGCGACATTTACAGTCTCGCAGTTTGGCACTGATATATTAAATATTTACTCTAGATATATATCAGCACCCGTATCAAACGCTAGCACAGCGTGGCCTAAACGGAATTAAATTTACTTCGCAGTTTAAAGCCAGAGCCAATAGCTATGCTTCAGAGGCATAGTAAAATTACAGGAAATGTATACTAAATGGATTTGATTCATAAAATGATTTTATTCATTTTTGCCTTATAAAGCCATGTTTATTTCCTTGGATACGGACCATTAAAGTTGTTGTTTTAATAACAATTTTATTTCGCTAGCGGTTTTAAAATGTCAATTGTCAACTAAAATTGTTGGAATAATTTTAAATATTCAGCGTATACCCTCCATTTCTCCACAAGAAGAATAAGAATGTTACAATTTTGTAATAACGTAGGTATGTCTTTGATTGTTGGAATAAAATATTGTGTCATATTGAGATGTTAACCTGTAAAAATACAGTTTCAGAATAATTTATTTCAAAGTCTATTATAAAAAATTCAACCCATGGTAACCACAGATCACTATGGCAACGCATAAAAAAACATACTCAGCTACTAGATAACCGTAAGTGATTAGCCACATTTCAAGATTCTGATTTCTCTTATAAAAATCTTACACTTACACTCAAATCGGAGAAGTTTATTAGGGCAAAGTTGTTTTACCGTCGCGGTTAAAATGAATATTTAACTCGCTGGATTTGGGGTTATTACACAAAAAATGGGTATTTTTGGTCATGACTTTAAATAAAAATATCTCGCACACGAAAACAATAGCGGCCTGCTGTTTCAAAATGTAAAATCAGTATGATGAAAAGAAATTAAATACATAAAAATTGGATTTTTTAAATTTTGAACTTTTACGCAAAAATGACTTTTGAGGTAACAACTAAAAGTGTTGTTTGTCACTTCTTGTGCATACATAAAATTCTAATTATTTCTATTTCTTCACTGTATGAGGAAATTTCTAAATGTCAGAGATTCTTTAATAAGATTGGCGATATTTCTTACGGATATATGCATTTTACCTATAATTTTAAATATTTAATTAATAAAACAATAAGAAAGATTAAGTGTATTTCTCGGAAAAAGCTTTCAGAATGTCACTAAAACTGCTGATTTTTTGACACTGACATTTCTCTGTCATTTACAAACATTTTAATTTGTCAACTGGTTTCTTTGGTGTAGTTTAGCCTGTGCGATTTCCTACATCTGATTATTCTGTATATTATAGTGTCTTTATCTTTAAATTTGCCTATAGAAGATATAATATTTTTTTTAAATGTATCAGATGTAAAATTTTATTTAATACAAATTTTCAAAAAATAATATTTAGAAGAATTTTTTTAAGAGACTACTATTACCGGTTGTCTTATTGTTACCAAAACCTTTTCAGCTCTTCCCATGAATGTCAGATTGAGAAATTTGTAGATAAACAGGTCTTAAGTCTTATAGATTTGAGGAATCTTCCTTCCAACATCCTCTCGTACAGAAACACACACACATACACACACACAAAACACACACTCATGTACAAACACAGACATCATTGTAAAAATGATAAAATCGGATTGTAGGGACCTTAAAACATACTTATTCACTAAAATCTTGATATGTGATGTTTACCATGACTCCAATAGCTCTCTTAGCGAGAGGTTAAAATAACACAAATAATAATTTTTTCAAACATCCTCATCAGTAGATATTAGAGCAAAAATAGGTACTATCAGTTTTAAGATAAAATTCCTTACAACTTTGTTTTAAAACATATTTTCTATAACCAATAGATAGCGAGATACAGCACTTAAAACCATATTGTCAAAATTTACTGGAGTCAAATTTTGATTAAAATATATGCGAGTATATATCTTGTATATATTTTTGATGGTTTACACGTTGAGTAATGTAAACCAATCACTCTCTAAATGAAAAATAATTAGATGACCGTGTAAAAATGTGCAAAATTGATGTTTCGGTAATGTAATTACCCAGTTTGAATGTGTGTGAAAATAGTCCATGTGGACCATCAGACCTGTATTGAAAATTATGAAAATATAACTGACGTATATTCCAATTTTCCACATTTCACCGAATTTTTCGTGGTCACACCAAATCAAATAACGAATCGGGATTTTTGTTTTTTCAATACACATAATAGCGTGCATCCCCAAAACCAATCATTAAACCAGCGCAATGCGGTATCACAACCCAAATCCACATTTAAAATTTCCACACTCCACAATCATAACAAAAAAATCAAATTACACGCCGTAGCAAAGCGATGTTCTCACACTACGAAATGTACGAGAGAGTAAACGGCAGAGCCGGCTGAAGGTGCATGAGAATAGAGGCTGTCAAAAGGGCCTTGCGCTCATATAAAAGAAAAATAAATATATGAGCAGGAATAATACAATTTTTGTAACAATTCTTAAATGAATTCCACAAAGTTTATGTTTGTTTACTGATTTGGTTTCTACTCAATTTGACTAAGATTAAATTCATTACAGATTTGATATAGTTTAATTTTTTCCCAATTTGACTACGTTTATTACCAATTCGACAATATTTGAATCTATGTGGCTATTAGCTTCAGTTTCACAATTTGACTAAGAGCCGGTTTTTCAATATCAGGTTAAAATTTTAACTAAGAGTTAAATAAACAAAAATGAAACGAAATGAACTGTTAAATGACAGAATTATCATTGCTGTCATCAAAACGATGCAATATTGTTTACTTAACTAGAAGTTAAAATTTTTATCAGAGTTTGAAAAACCGGCCCTAAGTTTGATCGAAATTCAATACAGTTGAAATGCATTTATCGATTTGACTTAGTTTAAATTTATCTACTCATTAGATCAAATTTATTTAGAATTCGACAAGGCTCCATGTAGTTATTAGATTCATTTTCACAATAGGCTATTCCACGACATTTTTTTAAAAAAATTTTCTTGAAGTACATAAATATATAAGACTACATGTGAAAGTACGAGTTAAAAATTCCTCCAAATAAGCGAGATATTAAGGTCCGAATTTTACATGTATTTTGTGACGTAGGTAATGTGGATATACCAGAAGTAAACAAACAGTGGATCACAAGCCACGAAAAAATGTTAAACAAATTACAAAATAATGTATATTTAAAGTGTAACATTTATAATTTATTATTAGAGACATAAAATAAATTATTATATTTAATTTATTTCATTTCTTTTCTCATTTTATAAAAACAAAGAAATTAGAACGTCACCCGAACAGCAACCGAACAGATCCGACACACCCGAAGAAGTATATTCTTAGTTAAGGCGGGGCTTCTCAAAGTCGCAGTTCATACTTGGATCCTATTTGCTCAAACACTCATGCACATGTCCTACATCATCAAAAGCAAAACTCCCCGTGTTTTCTAGGAGGAATAATTTATAATAAAAGAAATATAATTTTCCTTATCCTTTAACTATTATCATTCATATTTTCAATAAACTTTTACTATTTTTGGTTACGGTGGAATAGCCTATTTGTCTAGATTTGATCTTAATTCGATAAAAGTTAAACTCATTTACTGATTTGACTTTTCACAATTTTACCATTTTTTTTAGAAATTCGACAAAGTTTAAATATATGTACAAATCTGAACATCTGAACTAATCTGATAGGAATTCGACAAAATTTAAATTCGTGTGCAGATTTCATTCGGTTTAGTTTTACCTAGATACAATTTGACTAAGTTTGATAGAACTTTGACAAAGCTCAAATCTATTCACTAATTGATGCAGTTTTTATTCTTTCACAATTTGCCTAAATTTACTAAGAATTCGATAATGTTTAAATCCATGTCCAGATTATATTCAGCTTACTTGTAGCTACATACAATAGGGTTCTCCACCATAGTAACAAATTAGAACAAAGGGTCAGTTATATTAAAACTAGACCATAAAACTGTATATTAAGGACTATCAAAGTTTAAAAATAGTTATTAGTTTCTAAAATAATCGAGTTTTTATTACCATTTCCTCATGTCTATATCTACGTCACACATTTATTCTATTCTAAATTCTTACTACTTTCAAACCTTCTGCTATCGCCTTTGTGAAATACGGAATCCATTTGCAAGTATATAAATTCAGAAAATAACAACAATAAAACAACAGAAATAAACCAAATAATACTAGTTTAAATTTATGATGCCATGACAGATTACAAGCGTTGGTATGAAAGTAAAAGATATGTTGAATGACATGGGCTAGCAATGGTAATCAAATCTTGGACTCTGAAAAAGATAAATTTATGTGACTTCAATTATTAGCGAAATCCACTGTTTGAGAACAAAATCATCTCTACGTCACAGAATATTAAAAAAATTATTACGGCTTGACGAATAACAATAAAGACATTCTAAAATTACATCACTTTCAGTTTAGATGAAGTTTTGTAAAAAAATATAAAAAAAATATAGTGGAGGACCCTATTTAACTAAGTTTGAAGTTTAAATTCATTCAATTATTTTTATACCCATTTGTTGATTTGACTTACTTCAATTTTTAAATTTGTTTAAATAGCTATTGCAGATTTCATTCCGTTTATATTTTTACATAGTTTGATTAAGTACTTTTATTTTTCACTATTTGACTAAGTTTATTAGTAATTCGACAAAGTTTAAATCTATTACTATTAAATTTATAAATTTTATTCAGTATAATAATGTTTATAATTTGACTAAGTTTACTAAGACTTTGATAAAGTTTAAATCTATTTACCAATTTATATTTACAAAAAATGCTATAAATACAATATTTTGCCGGTGTTTTTTTGATGTCCGGCCCTGTCGAAAAGCATATAGCATAGCAACATTGCAGAGCAGTGGCAGTGACTGTCAGAGAGCTGTCATTCCGCTTGCGGCATCTAGATGAAATGAAAATTCATCGCCATGTCGAGTTTTTTTACGGGCAGTAATCATTATAATTCACGGGATAATATACGCGTGCACAGGTCATGGTAATGCTTCAAATTTTAATCCGATAGATGAACCGTGAAGTCATAAAATTTACCCATCACGCGTTATCGACTGAGCAGCAGAGCTGACGTAAAAGCACAACTCGGCCGATAAATCAGGCAAATCCCACCGCTGTATACAGAATTAACACTTTCATATCATCGTTATTCAAACGGCAGGCCACCTTCGATAATTTTTCAACTGGAAATTTGGAAAATTTGTCTAGACTTTGGGATTAACTTGCATGACGAGTTGTCGGGTCTCATTTCTGTTTAAAGCCTACGATTTGCGCCGGTTATACGCTCATTATGTCCTCACGCAATCACACAAGCTAAATATGAAGGATCAAATTTATAATCACACCTTTTTCCATTATTTATCCCTAAGTATACACTTCACACGGGATTTTTCACCAATTACAAAAAATCACAGAAACAGCGTGAAATCGCATGTTTTAATTTAGCATTTTCAATGGAAACAAATCTGCTGACCTGTTGGGAATATGCAGAAAAATTTCATATATGTTTTCGATGTACCCATTCATTTTGACAATGTTTTGTTTGACATTAATCTATAGCTACTGAACCATTTATTTTTCGTGTCCAAACCATATATGTATATACTACATAATAAGTACCACTTGTTTTTGAATTGAAAACTTCTTTAGGCGCACCTTGCACACTTTTTCCTGGGCAATGAACAAGTCTGATCTGTCAAGCGTCATGGTCATTCTGGTAAACTCGGGGAAAGCCGAACGTGACATCACGTTAATTCGTGTGTTAGCCTACGTTACGTTATAAATACAAGTCCGGGAAACATCGCTGTATCTGTCAAAAAGAAACTCTAGTTCCACTCACCGTTTTGGCGTGACTTATTCCTTCTGTCATTACTGATATTTATGTACAAAGCAGATTGGCACACCGAGGCACATTTATTTAGTTATTTATATATAAGTAAATAAAATATTACTTACATTTATATTTGTTGTAGATTTTGTTTATAACTTTGAAAAAATCGTATTAACAGCGTTACAACATGGGTACAACCGCTAAATTGATTTTTTGAAGATGACAACTGAAATAAATCGCGCACTCGTCACAGATTTTAAAACTAGAGTTTTTGTCTTCTCCCAAGAAAATTAAAATTCTTTCTTAAAAAAATTATTTTTGCACTCCTGAAGTGTAATGGGAACTTTACAATTATATACACAGCAAGTGTAACCTACTTTTTACGCTTACTGTGTTGTAACTTGTCTCACTATGCGGTAAAATAATCAAAATACACTGGACGTTTATGGGCATTTAGAAAAGAAATCATCTTTACTATAATAAAGTTCATGTAAAAAAGTACTACCTACATAAGTTATTATTTTACTTTAACATTTCCTATATTTAAAATTAAATTATATAAACCAACATCACGGCAGCGACATCTGTCATTATTGTAAAAATCCGCCGTTACCGACATAGTCACCGATCGATATACCTGTCAAATACGCGAGGCGAACTTTGCTGAAATGTCAAATATCGACACCTACCTATTATTTATTACGAAGAAAACTTGAGCAAATAAATATATTATCAATCATAAACAACGTCTATAATTACAAAAAAATTTTCGCTAGAAGAAGTATTCTAATGAAGACAAGTAAAATCAAATTTGGAAATTGACTTAACCCCAGTATTTTAAACTAACCCTTTTCAGAAGTACAACCTATCTCATTAAAAAAAGTGATTTTAATTATCGTCGGCCAAAAAGTTTGATACAATTCTCGTGCGTGAAGTATTTTACAGCGCGACAGCTTTGTTTAAGGCACGAGCCCTGCGCGAGCGCTGTCGCGCTGTAAAATACAACTTACACGCACTCGAATGTAAATAACTATTAGAATTTAGTTAGAAAGCTCACGGGATTTTAACATCTTATAAAAAATATGAATGTAAGTCCCGCACACTTGAACATTTAAGTTTATAAAACTTTCGGCAGCAGACAAGAGATGGCATTGCTATAAACTCGTATAAATATCGTCAAACTAGGACGGCGAGGATGCATCTTCTCCCGAAATTCTCTCCTTCATGACAGAGGAAAAACCGTCCACAAAAACTGGCAGAGAAGTGACGTAGCAAAATAGTAATCATCCAAAAAATTGCACAGTTTAGAGCAACTGGTGTTGCCTTAATCAAATTTTCCCCTCTTGCATTCCTCTTATGCTGCACGAGCGCAGGTGTGACATTATTTATTCTTGGCCACAATGGCAAAGTGTGTTCTACTTGATACCAGTTGAACATGTTTATTGTTTACACCACATTTTCGTACTTGACTTCGTAGGCTATTTAAAGTTTTCCAAATGGGCAATTTTTTGTCATTACCTGGTGGGTATTTCTTATTTGAAGGAATACATACCCATTGTCATGCCACATAAGCGTCTTATCGCAGTCTTGGTTTCTGTCAGGGGATGCACTAACTTGAGGAAACTATGTTTGGATTTCAGTCGTGAAGTTTAGCATGAATTTTTGCTGAATTAAATTAGCTGTCCACCCCATATAATTATTAAGGCTTTATTGACCTCGATATTTAAATATATTCACAAATTATAAATGTAATTAAAAGTACAGGTGAATTATAGGGATTACGCTACTCATGGCGTTATGAGATGTCCTGTTACAATTTTTTTGTTAATCCTGTATCAAATTGATCCTGTATTAAAAGCCAGGCTTTATTGAAGGATAAACCAACAGGACAATTTTGAAAATTCCTGATGAAAAACGGGAAAATTAAAAAGCTGCATAGAGAAATAACAGATTTGTTAAAAATTACATGAACCTGGTTATTTTCTTCTATAACCATTTGATTAACATGACTTTTATTTGAAATCGTCAGTAAAGTGCACAAAAATAGTCATTAAAGATCAGAAATCAGCACTAAAGTAGTCCATTATACGACGATTTCTAGCAAATGCAATGTTGCCAACCGTATAATATTTATTTTACATATAATTAGGGTAGGTGTGCGATATACATATACAGCCCGATTCACAAAAAAGTTTAAGCTAATCCTCATTTTTGGATTAGTGAATTCTATTCTATTCCGGTATTTAAAATTTAATCTTCATAATATTATCAAAAAATCTGTTGTGGCCAGCACAAAACCTTCCGTCAATTCAATGTATTTTGTACATATCCCATACCAAAAGTTCCTTGAAAAAGATTCTGTATATCCTGTAAAATTGTAACACGAACACACTATTTTTACAAATTCTATACCGAAAGTTCCTTTCCCTATTTTATTAGGGGTCGCTGTTTCTTACTCTTCTCTTTTACTCATTCCTGTCCAACGCATCTTCTTCACAAAATTCTTCCTCTCTCAAATCTTCTGCTACACAGTCCTTCCATCTTCTCTTTGGCCTTTCTCGTACTTCCGGTATTAAAAATTCCAATCTTGAGGAGAGGCTGCAACTGCAAGTCACTTGCGAGGGACACTCTATCACATTCACATATAACTTTCTGACCCTACTTTCAACTTTGGTTTTGCATTTGACACTGACATCTGTCAATTAATTTTTTTTGAATATTTCTGCTGTTACCATAATTTTAGCAAAGCTGACTAATTTTTGAAAGTTAATCTCTCTTAATGTCCCTATAACTCTATATCTATTGAATATGAAGGAAAATGTATGATCAAACCGTATAGAGAATAAGATTTCTTTCATATTGATATTCACAAAATGTCGAAAAATGATATTTAACTGCGTTTTTTCAAGAAAAACTGTTAAAAACTTCAAATAAGGGTACTTCTGGTAGATCAATTATAACCAAAATCTAATCAGCTCTTCATATGGATGTAAAGAACAGGAATACGAAAGAATTATAATTTTTAGAATTGTAGTATTGGAGTTATCGTCGGAGAAAAATTCGTCTCACACGGACACACACACACACACACACACACACGGACACACGCACACACGGACACACACACACACACACACACATACAGACATCATCTTAAAAATAGTAAATTCGTATTCTAGGAACCCTAAAACATGCTTATTCACTAAAAACTCACCAACGAATTTTTTGACCAAAGACAATACTGTGACGCCATCCCTGGTCTGGTGCCATTTTGTGACGTCACTCTCACCCCCCATTGCTGCAGTCTGAGTTGATTCTTGCTCGGGCGCCATCTTGTATCTCCGTGGAACTGAGAGAAGGGTGAGGAAGGGTTGCGGATAGCTAGTCGTGTAGGCCAGGATTCTTAGGGTATTTTTGAGCAGTGAAAAATGCAGTACACTAAACTATGTTTATTTACACACTATGTACAATTTAATAAATGACTGAGAAACTGTGTCCATTGTTATTCAAACTACTGACAATTTTACTAGCAAGTGAAACTGGATATATCAACTTTGTGAACTTAGTACGCGAAATATTATTTATACTCTTGACAAACTGGAAATAATATTTACTCTGAGAACTTGTACGTGAAATCTTTACTTCGTGAAACTTGGTACGTGAAATATTAACTCTGAGAAACAAACGTGAAGTAATATTTACTCGTCGTGATCCCGACACGGGACTTAGAAAAATATATTTACTCGTCGTGGATTACCGTCCCGACACGGGACTTAGAAAAATATATTTACTCGTCGTGGATTACCGTCCCGACACGGGACTTAGAAAAATATATTTACTCGGCGAAACTTTGACTTTGTCGAACAGCGACAATCGGTGACTGACTTCTACAGAACAGCTGTAGAAGATCAGGACTCTGCCTTCCATTCCATAGAACGCTATGGAACTCCTGGTTCTGGCTAGACGCTAGCCAGAAGACAGAATGAATTCTAGGGATGCTGTGGCATCTTTTATACCCGAATTTTGATAACTCTCGTTCAAACGCGCGCGGCTTATGTGGAAGTGGTTTTATTCGAATGTGATTGGCCGAGTGGGAGAACAGACTCGGCTTACTATTGGTCGAGAGGCTGGGCTCTTAAAATATTTCTAGTAAATTCTATACTCAAGGGAAAATGCGAAAATCCAGTTTTTCTTATTTCAAACTAACAGGTAAAATATTTACAATAATATTTTAAATAAAATACAATTTAACAAATATCCCAAGTTGTAGGTTTGTTCCGCTTTCATTGGCGCTGCGGTCTTGACAGCTCTGGAATGCGTGCTCTAGTTGTGGGAACTGGGTGAACTATTGTTTTGGAAGTTGCCCTGTGATGTGCAGAGTGAAACGCCGGCCTCGAAAAACCCCGGAAAGATAGTGGCAGGTTGAAAACTAGAGGATTTTCTGTTGGCTGTGACCTCGTGTTCACCATGTGCTACAGGTAAGTTTAAAAACATGTTAAGGGCATTTTAAACTGTCGAAAGCTGTTTTCGTGTTACAGTTATCTCGGAAAACTGTTTACACGCCGTGTTGCTGCCCCACAGTGGACGATGATGTTCCATGGAAAATAACCATGTGCTCAATGTGAGGTTATGGACATTGTACCGCCAGTTTGGGCTGCAGAATCCTGTTCTACTGCTACAGCGGCTTCTGGACAACGATTACATGCTACTCTGCAGCCCCACAGTGGCCGGTGATGTTCTCTGGACGATGACGCGTTGAAATTTCATGGCGAAACAATGTGACTTCGTCACACTCTCCGCTTTCCTGGTGAAAAAAAAAAAAAAAACAAACAAAAAAAAAAGACTGTAAGTACCACCTATTGTTTCTTCCTGTGGACCCAAGGGCGCTGTACGGTGTGCACCCCCGCTTAGACTTTGCATCTTCCTGTCGCATGACCAGGACGTTGGTTCGTGAACGCAGCTGCGCCTGCCGTGAAAATGTCATCACTCGTGTCGGAATACGGACCGACCAAGACCCGCGAATCGTCTTGAGGCCGGCCGCCAGGAGACCACGCAGCTGATGACTACCCTGCTCGACAGCAGGGGCGGGAGACAGGCCGATCAACTACTCCACGAACTGCTCTGGCCGTGTCGGGTGATTGGGCGTCGTCTGAAGCGGAAATGTAGACAGCTAGCACATTGGCGACGTGCTGACGTCGCGGGAGAACCCTGTCCTTCTAGCTGCTCCATGGTTCAACACTCTCTTGGGTGAGATTCTTGTCTGCGCGGTGAAGTACTGTACTGAGGCTGCTGCTGCTGCTGTTGCTGCTGCTGCGGTGCTGCTGCTGCTGTTATCGGAGCCTCACTGCGATAACTGTTACTGGGCCATTACTGAGGCCCTTACGGAGGCCTGTACTGAGACTATTACGAGGCCATTCCTGTGGCCATACTTGTGGCTGTTCCTGTTGCTGTTGGCTGCTGCTGCTGAAGACAGCGACATCGCTCGTGTCGGGATACGGACCGACCATGACCCGTGAATCGTCATGAGGCCGGCCGCCAGGAGACCACGCAGTCGATTGTCGCTACGGGAGCCAACACTGGGGCCTGTTACTGAGGCCGCTACCTGTGCTGTTCGTGAGTCTGCTGCTCGTGGAACTGTTCTTTCTCTTGACTGTCTCTGCTGTTTCAGGTCTTGTCTGCGCGGTGTACATGTCAGATTCCTGTTCTGCATTTTCGAGTGCCTGGACGGCACTATGAAGTCCCTGCTCTGCACTTTGGAGTCCCTGCTCATTGGCGTCGTGACGCCCTTGAAGTCCCTGCTCATTGGCGTCGTGACGCCCTTGAAGTCCCTGCTCATTGGCGTCGTGACGCCCTTGAAGTCCCTGTTCGGGCGCCAAATTGTGACGCCATCCCTGGTCTGGTGCCATTTTGTGACGTCACTCTCACCCCCCATTGCTGCAGTCTGAGTTGATTCTTGCTCGGGCGCCATCTTGTATCTCCGTGGAACTGAGAGAAGGGTGAGGAAGGGTTGCGGATAGCTAGTCGTGTAGGCCAGGATTCTTAGGGTATTTTTGAGCAGTGAAAAATGCAGTACACTAAACTATGTTT
The DNA here is from genome assembly GCA_943142095.1 of Ophonus ardosiacus. Classification (NCBI taxonomy): domain Eukaryota; kingdom Metazoa; phylum Arthropoda; class Insecta; order Coleoptera; family Carabidae; genus Ophonus; species Ophonus ardosiacus. The sequence continues at coordinate 32,952,920 of OW964832.1, read as the reverse complement.
ATTTACACACTATGTACAATTTAATAAATGACTGAGAAACTGTGTCCATTGTTATTCAAACTACTGACAATTTTACTAGCAAGTGAAACTGGATATATCAACTTTGTGAACTTAGTACGCGAAATATTATTTATACTCTTGACAAACTGGAAATAATATTTACTCTGAGAACTTGTACGTGAAATCTTTACTTCGTGAAACTTGGTACGTGAAATATTAACTCTGAGAAACAAACGTGAAGTAATATTTACTCGTCGTGATCCCGACACGGGACTTAGAAAAATATATTTACTCGTCGTGGATTACCGTCCCGACACGGGACTTAGAAAAATATATTTACTCGTCGTGGATTACCGTCCCGACACGGGACTTAGAAAAATATATTTACTCGGCGAAACTTTGACTTTGTCGAACAGCGACAATCGGTGACTGACTTCTACAGAACAGCTGTAGAAGATCAGGACTCTGCCTTCCATTCCATAGAACGCTATGGAACTCCTGGTTCTGGCTAGACGCTAGCCAGAAGACAGAATGAATTCTAGGGATGCTGTGGCATCTTTTATACCCGAATTTTGATAACTCTCGTTCAAACGCGCGCGGCTTATGTGGAAGTGGTTTTATTCGAATGTGATTGGCCGAGTGGGAGAACAGACTCGGCTTACTATTGGTCGAGAGGCTGGGCTCTTAAAATATTTCTAGTAAATTCTATACTCAAGGGAAAATGCGAAAATCCAGTTTTTCTTATTTCAAACTAACAGGTAAAATATTTACAATAATATTTTAAATAAAATACAATTTAACAAATATCCCAAGTTGTAGGTTTGTTCCGCTTTCATTGGCGCTGCGGTCTTGACAGCTCTTAAAGTCACTAGATATATAAAGTACCGCAATTCATTGTACCAATGTGTTAGAGAGAGAAGAACGTTTTTAAGACACAATATGGCGGAATCAGGCCAATCAGGGTCACATCAGGATCTAGTTGTAGTTGGCTGTGCCTATAAAAGTCACTATATCTGGGGACTTTAGCGTCATCATGTCAAACGACCTGAAGAAAATTAACCTTAATTATATTTATTTTTTATTTTCTTTATAATTTTGATCAGTTATATTTTGTACTTATATGTGTGCATATTCTAAAAATTATGAACATAAAATCAATATTAATTACTTGCCTTCATAGATTTATTCACTGCCGATTATTTTTTTTTGTAATAACGCATTCGTTTCAAGATAATCCATTTTAAATTTGGCGCCGAAGCTCGACACAATATGGCGGCCAATTGCGGTACTTTATATATCTAGTGACTTTAGACAGCTCTGGAATGCGTGCTCTAGTTGTGGGAACTGGGTGAACTATTGTTTTGGAAGTTGCCCTGTGATGTGCAGAGTGAAACGCCGGCCTCGAAAAACCCCGGAAAGATAGTGGCAGGTTGAAAACTAGAGGATTTTCTGTTGGCTGTGACCTCGTGTTCACCATGTGCTACAGGTAAGTTTAAAAACATGTTAAGGGCATTTTAAACTGTCGAAAGCTGTTTTCGTGTTACAGTTATCTCGGAAAACTGTTTACACGCCGTGTTGCTGCCCCACAGTGGACGATGATGTTCCATGGAAAATAACCATGTGCTCAATGTGAGGTTATGGACATTGTACCGCCAGTTTGGGCTGCAGAATCCTGTTCTACTGCTACAGCGGCTTCTGGACAACGATTACATGCTACTCTGCAGCCCCACAGTGGCCGGTGATGTTCTCTGGACGATGACGCGTTGAAATTTCATGGCGAAACAATGTGACTTCGTCACAATACCTTCCTTACCTAAAGGTGACGAAGGTAAAAAGGTAGATACTAGGAATAGATTAGACTATATTTTACGAAGTAAACTGTTAAAATTAGAATAGAATTCGCTAATCCAAAAATGAGGATTAGCTTAAACTTTTTTGTGAATCGGACTGAAAATGTTAAATTTGTACGTAAAATGACAAAAAATATGTGCAAGAAGGACGAATTAAATAAATCCGATGAAGAATATTGAAATAAAACATAATTTGACAGACTGACAGTTGCATAAGCATAATCTATAAAAATAAAATATTCCTTTAATTTTCACAATTTTTCGATTTATCAAATAAAATTTAAGATGCAACTCGGCACTAACGTTCCATTTTATCATTCATGTGGTTTATTTTACTCGGCCTTATGGCCTCGGCAACTAAATTCCATATTCGTGATAAAAAGTAGAACTTCAATACCTTGATACATAAATAACTATTTGAAAAGAATTTCTGTGAAAAATGACTCCTCGACGTCATTAAAAAGTGCGTACATATTTCGCATCTATAATATCATTTTGTGTTTGCTACGCACATTTAATTCATGAATTAAACATGGAACAATCTAACCATGAAGAACAAACATTTCTCGTTGGCATGGAACAAGAGTAGACGACGATTTTAATCAGTAAGCATTTTCGTAGCGTAAATAATCCTTAACAGCCGACTGCCATTTGCCATTGAGAATATTTTCATACCAACTCTTTATCAACAAAAACACTTCGGTTCCCACAGAGAAAAAAAATTCTATTAATTGTAGAAGCCTATGTCTTCGAACCTCTCAAGCAAGATTGATTTATAGTTCAGAATTGGAACTGTTCACTCAACGCAAATATTTGAGTTTCATATTCATGTGTTCAATATTTCGTGGTTCAATACCAATGTTTGTCTTTGTTATATTTGACATTTACAAGAACTTGACAAGTTTAATTCAAATAAAACTACTGTTTGAAGCACGAAAAAATAGTGTTTGTCGCGCAAAATTCCTCAGCCCCTACTTCTAGAAATTTGGGTAAATGTTTTTAGTATGTTATTAACATAAAACCAATGAACAATATGTTCCAAAAGAAATTTTGAAATTTTGGAAAAGACTGATGATATCAGCTATCAAAAATAGCTGTTTTTCAAGTAGTCATAACTTGGCCCCTAAAAAAAAATTTCAAAATATGTATGGTTAATTTGTAGATTATACTTTCTTTTTTCATATTATGTATAGTTTGTAATGAATAGTTAAATATTGCGGGCTGTAAGATTTCGCGCGAATCTCATGTTTTCCATCATTTTGAGGATTGCTATAGGATCACCTTAAAACATACAAAACAAATAACGGGTCTATCACAAGAATATGTATGGCTTGTAGATACAATGCAAAATATATGATATATATATATATCATATAGCAAAACAAAATATAACTTGTTGCGCAACTACAACGTACTTTAACATGTGATTTAGTCAAAATTATTATAAGTTTTATTTTTGTAAATTTGAACTAAAATAATGCCAAAATTCTTCTGTTTTATAAAATCAATGACTTATAAACAACTTCACCAAAACTGTCCTGATGATGTGTAAAAAACTAAATACACGAAAGCTTGACAGATTTTAAAAGAATCAACTTTAATTAAAGCCCACAATCCACTGACACACCCACGATATTTTCCTCTATATATATATATATATATATATATATATATATATATATATATATATATATATATATATATATATATATATATATATATATATATAGAATTAAAGCTACTGTTACTAATAAAGGCGATGTAATCCAATATTAAATTAACATATCCAGTTTGTGTAAATTTAAAATCTATATTTAATTTAGTGTTATACGAATGTATTATTATATCGTGAAAGTAAAGTTATATAACTAGAAAAATTTTTTCGCAGGGAATCGCTCAAAACAGCTGTAGACACGTGTGCTGGTACAAGTTGTCGGTTTTTTATTACTTCTAGTTGTTTGAAATCTATATTTTATCCAGTGAGAGAAATAAATAAAAAATTCTCACCATTACCATTTGTGTAGGTTTTATTGTTTATAATTTGTATAAAATGTCAAGTGATGTAATTTTTTGCAAAAGTCATTTCGTATCAATTATAGAAAAAGTGACATTTCATAACGTGAAAAGGTTAGATAAAATTCAACTTTTTAAAACGTAATTATACTCGCCGTGAAATAAATATGTACTGATGGTCCTTTTTTTTTTCTTTTTCCCACCCCGTCCCTTGCCTTGCGGTGTTGCCGCTTCTTCATAACATGGCCAACGGAATTGGCAACAATGTAGAAATCTCCAGTCCATAATTACTTGACGGGAAGTATAGGTAATAGGTATTTACTAGTGTATAATACAGTCATATAAAAAATTGTTTGTATTGTACTTGCTACAGTTTCAGTGCTTTTCTCGCGAGTGGTGTGTCAAAAACAATTCTCCTTTGTTAGTTATTAGCGCGTCTTAGCTAGGAATCGATTATCTCTTCTAAATCCATCAATGACGTGAGCAGATCCTGGGAAAGGACAAGCGAATCCGAGTGTGAAATAGCTGATTTTACGGTATAATAGTTCGCAGCCGCACTGACTTGCTAACACACTCTCCTCGGATGCTAATTCCTCTTAGTCTTCATCCTCGTACGAACAACCCTTCGCGACAACATTTGCATGTTTTTGTTATTAACGCATTAATTATTCATTGTTTTGGCAAGTGTGGAACGCGACTCCGCATCAACTGTGTCTTAATAACTTCGAAATTGTGTTTTAATTGAAACGAATGAAATACCCTATAACTGAATTCAGCTATGAAGATAACTTATATTCGAAATTTAAATGTCATAGTTGAATACCCTGTGGACAAGAACTATAAATCAAAGGTGGTTTATAAAGTACATTATTCCACCGATAGTAGGCACTTATAAAATTGACGTCACATGCAAGAGAGAGATAGAAGATCATGTTCCCAACAAACCTCCCCTCGTTGTCTTACGTCCCGCTCCATAAGCATACCTGTCATTATGTTTGCATCTGTTATTCAGTGTTAGCCAAATTCTTTATTGTGATTTGTTCGTTGTGTTTAAAAAAAAGAAATGAGTTTAAAACCAGAAGATGTGCATGGGGCTACTTTTTTGTTTTATAATATTGAAGATCATTAAATTATTCAACTAAAACGACGCCTGGAGAGTACAGGTCTACAGAAAAGTGGCACTCATGACAGACCTTTTTTTGGAAGTGGTAACCAAAGCAATCTTTAGTTCTATGCTTTGCCGTTATATGCGCTCGTGCAAATTGCAATTGTGTAAGTGTCTATTGCAAAAGTACATTATGGAGGAACAAGAAAACGGTTCGTCAATCTCAGAATGAATGAACATTGAAGATCAACACAAAACAACACGGCGAACAAATGTGCAAATTTGAAAACTATGGAAGACAACAATTTTCTAATCGTTTCTTGAAATGCAACATTAATTCAAAAACAGATATACTTATCTAGAAAGCTTTGGTGTATTGGCGAAATTTAAAAAGGAAATGACCAATCGAAGTTGTCATCGTAGGAAACCTTCCACTTCCACAACATTTATCCAGCTGTTTTCAAATTATTTTGTTGTCGATTCTGAAGAAGGTACTCGTATACCGAAACTTAGGTTTTGTAAGAATAAATGTTGCATGACAGAGATTTCAAGTAATTGTTATCATTTAAATGAGATATGTTATAGTGTAAATATGGTTGTTCACTGGCCAGTCTCCAGTCTCCTGTTGGAGAAATTCAAGATTAAACATTGAGTTTGCCTTCGTACTTGTAAACTTTAAACTTGGTGGGTATTGATTTCAGTGCAGGAATAAGAATAAAATGCAGAAAGTGGAAAGTATTGACTAAATATAAAAGGCGAGTGAGTCATGGTTTTTCTCATAGTATTGACCGCGACTGTACCGGAAAACGCAAATGAATCACTTACGAATAATGGATTAGAATATTAGAATAATTATCTAATAGATATACTTATTAGCTATTTAAAAAATAAACAGAGCTTAATTCATAACTGGCCATTTAGAGTTTGTTCAACTGGACATGTAACATACCTCTACAAAATTGAGGAGACAAGTCTTCTTACATTACCCTGAAGAAGAAAACGTAAAACTTAACAACAAATAAGTTCTTTTATTTCCAAATAAAATTTATTCCTTCAAATGATTGTGACGGAAATGTTATATGTATGGACCTTAAAAGGGGTCAAGTCGAATTTTAATGGAGCCGCTGCCTAAAGTGCATCCAAATAAATAAATAAATAGAACTCTGGAAGCAATGATTCTACTAAATATGAATATTTGACCGTGCCTAAATGAACTTAATTTTTACCTTCCGCTACCCTTGGTAAGGTAGGTATAGGGATCGTGATAAAAATCACATCGAGATTTTAGTAAATGACCACGTTTTAAGGTCCCTAGAATTTAATTTTAACATTTTCACGATGAAATCTATATGTAGATGGAAAGAAACCATTAGTTTTTGGTGTAAATTGGATAACCGGAAATGGCGCTTTACTAGAAGCTCTTAATGGTTTTTCTTCAAAAAATACCATTAAATGCCATTTTTTCGCATTTTATGTTATGAAAATTAAAGATTATTGAATTTTCTATAGGTATACATTAATACTTTTTTTTATATATTTTAAAGATAAATTTAAAAATTAATCTTTTTTTATAAATCCCGAAGCCTAAGATAAACACAATTCCTTTGTTACATAGTTCATATTTCACATCTATGTAACTGACAGGTAAATGTCACTGTTAAAAAACTAATCACTTGAAATTAATAATAGTGATATTTTGAAAAGAAAATAGTAAATAAAGCAGTAGTTACATGCAATGGAACATAATATAGTTTGCAACATTAGTAAATACGTGGATATGTACGAGTATTTAAATTAATAAAACTTAAATAGCAGGATGTTTTGTGTTGGCCACATCAGATTTTTTCCATTTAAATAACATTGTGTTTTGACACATTTTGGAACTTTATTTATTTATTTATTTTTTTGAGGTAATAGCAGGTTTAAAAATCCACTCAATATTGAAATATATACTAGACTGACACGAGAATATGTGGGTAAAATTTGAAGTTCCAATCATTATTACGTAGTTAGCTATTATGGGCTTTTGTACGATGTTATTTAAATGAGAAAAATCAAGAGTATTAGGCAGGGCCAAATATTAATATTAAGCGGAATCATTGCAGCACATTTTTACCTCCCGCTACCCTTGGTAAGGGAGGTATAGGGATCGTGCTAAAAATCACATATCGAGATTTTAGTAAATGACCACGTTTTAAGGTCCCTAGAATCCAATTTTAACATTTTCACGATGATGTCTGTATGTGTGTATGTGAGTGTATGTGTAGGATTTTGTCTTCACTCTAACGCAAATACTATCATTCAGAAAATTCTGAAACCTTGTATTTCCATCCCATTCTAATATGAAAAGAAGCCATTAGATTTTGGTGTAAATCGGATAACCGGAAATGGCACTTTACCTGAAGCTCATAATGGTTTTTCTTCAAAAAATACCATTAAATGCCATTTTTTCGCATTTTATGTCTAATGAAAATTAAAGATTATTGAATTTTCTACAGAAATACATTAATACTTTTTCTATATATTTTACATATAAATTTAAAAATATTTTTTTTTATTAGTCGCGAAGCTTAAGATAAACACAATAATTCCTTTGTTACACAGTTCATATTTCAAATGAATGTAACTGACAGTAAATGTCACTGTCAGGAAACTAATCACTTCAAATTAATAATAGTAACATTTTAAAAAGAAAATAGTAAATAAAGCAATAGTTTTCTGCAATGGAACAGTTTGCAGCGTTAGTAAATACGTAAGTATGTATTTAAATTAATAAAAATTCAATAGCGGCAGGATTTGTGTTGGCCACATCAGATTTTTTTAAATAATTTATTTGGAACCACTTTCAGGGCGGCCCAGTTAAAATTCGACTTAACCCCTTTTAAGGTCCATCTAAATGTATATGCCATATAATAAATAAAATTGTTTCGAATTTGTTAATTAAATAAATTTACTATGGAAGTAAATTTATTTTGTCCTTCATAAAACCGGGAATTAGACTCCTGAATTTGTCAGACAACCACTGATTCCTACTATAACCAAGTTGACTACAGGGAACCTTGTATACTTAAGACGATAAACTGTCCATTAATCGTCTCCCCTTTATGTAAAATTCACCAAATTGGAACATATTCTTGATCATCCTCCCCCACCTTAACCTTCCCTACTTTTTTCCGTCTCCCCCGTGACAATTTCCGCGTGCGTGACCTTGAATCCCTAGCCAGGTGTCCGTGGGCGAGGGTGCATACAGCAATGTGCAAATGAGAGCTTAAGCCCTGCTCTGTAGAGCAGGAGCTACGCGGGGTAATCCACCACCGATCAGGGAAATCACCCGGGATTGGACTTTCCCTTTCATGCACGCTCACATTGCAACTGACCTTTGTGTCAAAGGAAAGTGAAGCTGATGTTTTGTTCGAGGTAATTTATAGCAGAATATACGATCGATAGGTGGATAGTTATTTTGCGATATGGAGGCTTTCAGGGTAGTGGGATATTTTCATGAATGTAACAGTGAAAGTAATAGACTGTTTTCCTCTCGTTAAGAGAGGTATTGGAATCATGCTAAAAATCGCATATCCATATTTTAGTTGATAAGCACATTTTAAATAAATAAAATAAATAAATATATCATCACGGCATATTACCCATTTCAGGGTGTGCCAGTATCTACAACACATGTAGACATCTGTAATGATGACGATATATTTTACCGCGTGGGCGCTTACCAGGCGTCACCTCACGGGCACTCATAGCTGGTATGGAGAGTGCACCACAGGGGTCACTTTTAAGCCAGTTAAAATTGAAAATATTTGGCGTCGACCAGACACGTAGGCACTTTTAAGGTCCCTATAATCTGATTATAACATTTTTACGATGATGTCCGTGTGTGTGTATGTGTGTGTGGATGTTGGAACCACGGTTTCTCAAATACTATAAAACTGAAAAATATTTAACTGCAGTTTCCTCAATCTGACATGACATTCCTGGGAAGAGCTGATTAGATTTTGGTAACAATTGGACAACCGGAAGTAATAGTTTCTTTAAAAAAATATTCTAAATATTATTTTTTGAAAATTTCTGTTATTACTAATTAAAGAATATACAGGGAATTTATTTTAACATGCAACATATAGTCAATCACTTCCATGGTTAATCACTATTGTCAAAAAATGACAGCAATGTAATATTTGTCCATTTTAAAATGCAACATACAAAAGTTGTAGTTTTGTATTTTCAAAACAAATGTCCAATAAATTAGCCTACATACGATTAACAAAAAAATCAAAATATGAATGTTGCACATCTTAACAAACTTTAGCTTGCAAAAATTCATTTTTCATGTAATAATTGTTAAAAAGTGCCCCCATTCACACTGAGGCAATATTCTAGTTGGTCGTAATAAGAATTGACACCATTTGTGATGTGTTCTGGATGTATCTCCTGTGCTGAAATACTATTTATAATGTTGCATTTTAAAATGGACAAATATTACATTGCTGTCATTTTTTGACAATAGTGAGTAACCATGGAAGTGATCAACCATAATGTTGCATTTTAAAATAAATTCTCTGTAAAAATCTCTATTCGATACATTTAAAAATTTTATTATATCTTCTAAGGAGTTAAAGATAGAGACATATAAATATATCAAATATTAAGTTGTAAATGAATCTCGCAGCCCATGGAAAACAAGTAGAAAAATTAATATGTTTTTAATTGACATATAAATGTGAGTGTCAAAAAGCCAGAGACATTACTGAAGACTTTTTCTGGGAAGTACATTTAATATTTCTTACTTTATTATTAATTAAATTTTTATAATTATAGATACATATTTTTTATTCAGAAATACCGCTAATCTCATCAATGAATTGGTAGAATCTCGAACATTAAGAAGCGTAGAAGGACACTTATTTATAGAATGAATTAAAAAGAATAAAGCCTCATTTCCACCGATTGTCCTAATGCGTAAGAGCAATAATTAATAACTAAGCGCAATGCGTAAAAATGTTTATCATATGACAACGTTTACTACCATTTCCAGCTTTGCATAAGGCTTAATGCTTAAGAACTAAGAGCAGTGCGTAAAAACAAATGTTTGAAAAATTCTAACCTGAACTGTCAACTCTCAGTCTATTTCATAATTATTAATTTTTAATTAATTTTTCGGTATCGATATAAATACAGAAAATTGTGTATATGTATAACATATTAAAAAAAAAAGAAGAATTGCTGCTGCAATGGCAGTCTACTGAACAACAAGTAATTCGGAAAAAAGATATGACATTATTGTTGAATTGTCACTAAACAAAATAGCTGGAAATGGTATCCTAGTAAATTGTTATAATTCATTAAGCCTTATGTATTAAGCATTAAGACATTCGGTGGAAATGAGGCTTAAAGCCTCATTTCCACCGATTGTCCTAATGCGTAAGAGCAATAATTAATAACTAAGCGCAATGCGTAAAAATGTTTATCATATGACAACGTTTACTACCATTTCCAGCTTTGCATAAGGCTTAATGCTTAAGAACTAAGAGCAATGCGTAAAAACAAATAATTGAAAAATTCTAACCTGAACTGTCAACTCTCAGTCTATTTTATAATTATTAACTTTTAATTAATTTTTCGGTATCGATATAAATACAGAAAATTGTGTATAGGTATAACATATTAAAAAAAGAAGAATTGCTGCTGCAATGGCAGTCTACTAAACAACAAGTAATTCGGAAAAAAGATATGACATTTCGGTTGAATTGTCACTAAACAAAATAGCTGGAAATGGTATCCTAGTAAATTTTTATAATTCATTAAGCCTTATGTATTAAGCATTAAGACATTCGGTGGAAATGAGGCTTAAGAGTGAATAGAATGAATTAAAATATAAAAATATATAAAGAAGATATGTGTTTTGTGTGTATCAGAAACGTGAAATATGTACAATACTTATCTTATACAGCCTAATATCGGTCTGACTGATCGGAGTGAGTTTACGAACACGTCAGATTAACCCAATTGACTTTACGAAAACGCCTTACAATCGTTAGTTTTTGCCAATGCAGTCTGGTTATATACAAACTCTTTTTATCACTCTCTTCAACTACTAACGACCACATTTCCCTACACAAAAACGAAACGCTGGCCCGTTCGTATACAAATGAGTCCCCTACCTACCCTAACACTTACTTTGCTATTGACAGCAACCCACCCACGTATTATCTTGTCCCCTAGGCTTGAGCGCGTGCCTTCGGTCGCCTTGTTGTTGCCGACCCCTCACGGGCACGTGGTGAGGGATCGCCAACGAAGGCACAGGTGCCGAAGGGTTATATGAGTGTTCAACACCAACAGAGAGAAGCAAAAGCAAGTAGCTATTATAGTAGCCAAAACTTGGGATGGGTAGGCGATGAATGAAGTTAGATTAGGTATTGTTTTTAATGATATGGTAATGATAATAGGAGGGTGTTTTAGTAGGAAGTAAATGAGGATGTTGAATTTTGAATTTGAAAGACAAAAGTCAGACTAGGACAACATTGTTATACATAAGTATACGCTTTGAATGTCTTTGTCTAAACAATCTAATAAGATCTTTTATAAACTAATAGCTATTATGCTAGCCAACTATAAGTAACATGTGTCCAGTCATTTAGTAGAAAAATAAGGGTTTATTCCACAAAAGGTCGGGTATTTTTGATTTTTGGATATATTGTATATTTAGGGGTCCTAATAAAAAATGCAAGTTTTCCCCCTCGGGGGCCTCTGGGAAGCACCGCCAACTTGAGAAAAAAGGCGCAAAAAAGCGGTTTTTTCTAAATATCTCTTCACTGATTTGCATTAGGCAAAAATAGTTATTATCTAATTTGTTGACTATAAAATTCTCTACAACTTTTATCTAAAACATTTTTTTCTATAATTAATAGATAGCGAGCTACAGTGCTTCAAACAGAGCAAATTTTTTGAAAATTACATTAATGCTTCATTTAAATCATATTTTATTATATTTTCTTTACGTTTTTTTACAAATTACTTTTTGACAATCATTAATTATTATTATTTAACTAATATATATAAATATTAATTATTGTTTATAGTTTTTTTTCATTCTAAAGATTTTTTATAGTCCAGCAAATTTATGATTTTACCTTAAAGTAATTACAACAAAAGCTTTTTAACGGAATCCAGTCCCAGAAAAGAGCGCTGAATAACATATTAATATTTTCCCGAAATCGGAGCATGGGAACCTCCCGCCAATTTGGACAAATGGCGGCATATTCAGGTTTATGGCCATTTGCTTAAAACAATTATGAAAATATTTAAATTATTCAAAAAAACAAACAATATTACGTACTTGATACTTAGTCTAATAGGTTTCACTATTTACAACAGTTTACATTCGACGTAGAGAATTTTATAGTCAACAAATTAGATAATAACTATTTTTGTCTAATGCAAATAAGTGAAGAGATATTTAGAAAAAGCCGCTTTTTTGCGCCTTTTTTCTCAAGTTGGCGGTGCTTCACGAAGGCCTCCGAGGGGGAAAACTTGCATTTTTTGTTGAGATCTCTAAATATATAACATATCCAAAAATAAAAAATACCCGACCTTTTGCAGGGTAAATCTACCTAATGACTGGACTATATGTTTTCGAAAAAAATTTGAATGGGTGATACTGAGTTTAAGGAAAGGATATTGAATTTAATTATTACTACAGCATTTAACATAGCTTAAACTTTAACACTCATATTTTATTTAGAGATATTGGCCCATTTTCTTCTACGAGCTCAAACTCATAATAATTTGGCCGGTTTGTACAGATTGGGCAGAAAGAACGAACGTTTTTAAAACATGACAAAATTGATTCTTTTTGTTTAAAAAATAATATTGACAGATTTGAATTCGTAATGACATAGCATTTCACAAAATCAAGTGTGGAAAACATTTTGTACGTGGTGCCCGTTATCATTAATGGGACTGCTGTTACCATGAACTCGGAGCGCTATATCGAGATAATACACAACTTCTTTTTGCCTGAATTACGAAAAAACCGTGTGTGATTTCAGCAGGATGGGGCGATACACAACCATCAATGGACTTTATTCGCCCTCTCTGCCCCGGTCGTCTCATTTCCAGGTTGGATGGCATTCATTGGCCTCCTCGGTCCCCTGATTTGTCCATATGCGATTTTTTCTTGTGGGATCACCGCAAGATACGTACATACGAACACAAACCACGCACATTGGAAGAACTGAAAGAATCTATTCGCGTAGAAGTCGCCCAAATGGGGTCATTTCACATTTTCTGATATAATTTTTTCTTGAAAAAATAGGTCAAATTAAAAATGTATGTGTATGTTTTACATCTTACAAGTCTTTAGAATCAGAGATATGATTTTTTAAAAGTTGCGTTTAATTTCAAATATTTCAACGGCTGACGACACATATTCACGGATACGACAGTCGAGCTCTACCGGTTTAATTTAGAACTATGATTATTTGGTTTGGTATTTATTTAAATAAATGGTTAATTTGCATACCTTATACTGCACTAATACTTTTAAAGAAATAGAAAGTAATAATAATCTTCTCTCTTGTATATTTTGCTGTCAGCTGGCACACTTTTAAGTTAAGTTACTGTTTCATGAGTATGAATTTGTGTCGTCACAAATTTAGTCCGTGTTTAAAAGCGCGAAAGATTATTAGCAAATTTATGAATGAAAAGTCGCATATTTCAAATTATTTTCTATTACCATATTTATTAAATGAGATGGATTTCATGATTTTATATAAAAAATCGACAATTATTTTTTTTAAAATGACCCCATTGGCAGAGCGATGGTGGAAAGAGTGTTTGCAAATTTCGTAGAACATCTTCAGAAATGCATTAAAGATAACGGAAACCACATGTAAGATGTTATATCTACACTTGATTTTGTCAAATGCTATGTCATTACGCACTCAAATCTGTCAATAAATTTTTTTATAAGCAAAAAGTATCAGTTTTGAAAAACGTCCGTCCTTTCTATCCAACCACGTATTTTCAACAAATTATAAAATCTACACAAGTGGTTAGAGATTTCTACAAAATTCTTTCAGTTACTTTAAAACTTTAAAAAACTGTGGGCCAAATTAATGGTGATATTAATTCAATCAGGATTGTAAGGGTCTTCTGCCTTGCCTGATTTATCTTCTATCAGACCCTATACTTTTGGCATAATGAGAAACAACTTCGTAAATATCAATTGCTTACAGTAAAAGATACTCTTAGGGTTCATGATTTCTTGAGCTTATCAATTTCTCGGGTCTCGAGAATTCTCGAAGGTAATTTCTCGGGTCTTCTCGGGTTGTCGAGAAATTTACAGTTGCGTATTTTTTTGCATATCTTTTCGGTTCAAATAATGAAAAATGTCGTCACAAAATTAAAAATATGTATAATAAAAAATATCTTCTTATAAATCAACAAATTAAGAAGAGGTTTTCTCTCTCAAATAAAAGTATCAAAATAATCATAAAACCTTTATTGACAGATTTAACTTTCATAGGAACTAACTACATTATCTTCTCTTGAACACAAAATCTAAACAAAACATAACAAAATCTTTTTCTTAGGAACATATGAACTAAAATTTTCTTCTCTTAAAAACAAAATCTAAACACATAACAAAATCTCTTTCAAAGAAACATTAAGAACCAAAATTAGTTTCTCTTAAAAAACAAAAATAACAAAATCTCTTCCACATAAACCAAAATTGTCTTCCCTTAAAAAGCAAATTTTTAATAAATAGTCTTCTTTTTACAATCTCTTAGACTCAAATATGATTTCTCGAGTTCTCGACCTTTCTCGAGCTTCATTTCCCGGGAACAAAGCCCAACGAAATGAACCCTAGCTACTCTACAAGATATATAATATGGGACAATCCTTACAGAAAAAATTGCAAGGTTTAGGGATACTTTGCTTAATAGAACTAAAGCTTGTATTACTAATAAAGGCGAAGTAATTTAATATTAAAAGGCAGAGTATTTGAAAAACATATTCAGTTTTTATAAGTATATAATATATATTTTAAACTAGTCGAAAGAAATTTTTAGAAATTTCCCACAATTTGCGTAGGTTTTATAATTTGTTTGTTGAAAATGTAAACAGACCGTAATATTATAGGTTCGGGCCCGTACTTTCCTTAAACCGGAGTATTGTCCATTTAAAATTTTTCCCAAAACTTATGTGAGGCACTTTAAGTATTCGCATTACTTCAAAACAAGGCTTCAAAATTTCCTTGAATTAGAATAACATGCAAAATTCCCTCCGAAAATCAAGTTAAAACACTTCCTTGTAACAATTCCTCCCTCAGGACTTCCTGTATCCTCCCTGAAGGCTCCCCTGCTATCCGGCGACATTGAGGGATCACCTCCCGTTCCCTCCCGAACCCACCTGACGCTCGCTTGCGTTGGACTCAAGCCCGGGAAGAACCCAAACACAGAAGGGATTCTCCGGGCTCAGTCTCGGCCAGGAAGAGGGATTCCCTATGTAGCCGATTGTCTGGATGCCGTCTGGATAGCTGTTTGTGAGGTCACGACGGGAGAGGGATTGTTATGACGGAAGGCATTGAGAAGAAGAATTGGGATACGTGGAACAAATAATCCGGAGGGATAAGGATTTGGGGAGTCTTTCAGAATGATGCTAATATGAGTAATATGAAGGAATTTTTTCATGTACTGGAAATAGTTTCAAGATTTTTTTTTATTAATTGACCAAATGACATTCTAAATTTAAAATGCATTGGCGTACGAATCTAATATAATTTCGAGGATTTTAATAATAATTAACGGGATTCTCCACTCAATTTTTTTTATGAAAGTTCTTTTAATTTTAAATAAATTCGTAGTATTAAAAAGTCTTAATTGTCTTTAATTTAACTGCAATTAATTTTTAATGACCTATCGTTCTCTCGTTCTGTACCAGACTCTAGAGTAGGCTGCGAGAGAAAGATTGCAATACTGTGACGTTACAGTGACACTGACAACAATTTTAAATATCTCATAAAGTAATTGTTAAAAAATTTATTATTTATTGCACTTCCCGTTCAAACCGTCGTTTTATAACAAAAAAATACAGAACTTTATCCAAATATTGTTTTTTATTGTATTTAACATGTCTTCTGCACACATATAATTCTAATTATATCTATTTTTCATTGTATGAGGAAGTTTCGAAATGTCAGAGATGCTTCCAATTCATTAACCAGATTGGCGGTATTTCTGATGGATATATGTAATTGAACCTATAATTTCAAATATTTAATTAATAAAACAATAAGAAAGATACTTCTCAGAAAAAGCTGTCAGAATGTCATTAAAACTGTTGATATTTGACACTGACGTGTGTCATTTAAAAACTATGTTATAAACATTGGAATTTGTCAACTGGTTTCTTTAGTGCCTTGGCCTCTGCGATTAAATTACTCTATATATTATAGTGTCTTTATCTCTAAATCTATACAAGATATAATAAAAAATTTAAATGTATTAGATGGAGAATTTTATGTTCTTCAATATTTAATAACAAAACTTTCCAAAAAATTATATTTAGAAGAATTTTTCTCAGAAACTACTACTTCCGATTGTTCAATTGTTACCAAAACCTTTTCAGCTCTTCCCAGGAATGTCAGATTGAGGAATCCATAGTTAAACAATTTTTATGTCTTATGGTTTTTGAGGAATCGTGTCTACAACATCCAGACATACACACATACATACATCCACACATCCACACGCACACACACACACACATACACGCACACACACACACACACACACACACACAGACATCATTTTAAAAATGTTATAATCGGATTCTAGGGACCTTAAATAGAGCTTATTCACTGAAATCTGGATATGCGAATTTTAGCATGAATCCAATACCGCTCTTAGCGAGAGGTAAAAAATGTTTCTTGTATCTTTATCTTTATTTATTGAGAAGTATTTAAAGTACAAAGTGTCCATTTTACAGAGCGATTAAAAAGAAATGATGCAGTAGGCAATACAATTTTGGGGATCTTTTTATTCCACAGTTTACACAGCACCAGGTGAAAGCGGAAATACTATTTGACATGCCATGTTGACAATAAATACAAATAGGTTATATCAGAGGTGGGGCATACAGCTAATACGATTTTGAGGATTACATGTTAAGATTATTACTCTATGGGTAATGTAAGAAATAAATGTACGTGATAAGGGAAACAACAACAAATTTTAATTTTCTCACTGTCAACAATAGGAAATAAATTTTTGTATCAGTGTTATACCCAAATCATTTAAGCAGCCAATGCACGTCATTAATAAAAATTGAATAAAAGAAACTAGATGTGTGACGTCTTGTACTGCTACGTTTGCATGCTAATGAACTGTCACGTCTACAAAATAAATATTATTTTAGTCACTGTCCATTTCTATTTAAATTATTTTATAATACTAACCTTATTTATACTTATGTATGTCATATAAAGGCAATAAATGCCGAATTTCAAAGAAATATACCGAATTCTTTTGATTGATTAGAAGTGCTACCTTTGGGAGATTCACAGATTTTGTGTTTGCTTTAACGGTCAAGTTGCGTCGTTGCGTTGCGTTTACCATTACTTTATCATAAATAGGCCTTTACAACGCACAAAAATGTTTCAAACACGATACAAATATTTTTCAAATTGTCAAATAATAACTTTGACAGTATAAACATGCAAATTATCAATGTTGCCAACTATAGCAACAATTAAACGAATAATATGACGTTGATGTACATTATTTATATATTATTCATGTCATATACGATAAGTAATGAACTCTACTATTCATCTTAATAATAATTATATAAGGCTATACACTTTTTGACGGTTAAAAATGATTGAAATTTTATTTCATTTTTCACTATTAGTGATTTTAATGCATTAAGGTTTTTACACTAAGTGATGACGTGCATTGGCTGCTTGAATGATTTGGGTATACCAATTTCAAGTACCTATTTTTCAAGTATTGCCAACTGAATAAGTTGTTTATGATCACTCTGTATTATTTTGTATTATAGTGGAGGATCCCATTTGTATATTTGATAGTTTGCGTTCATCGTCAATATGGTGATAAAGTTTTTAACTATTTTGAAAAATAAGTTGTTGATATTTTGTGTAGGTATTTTTCTCGGTATCAATATTGTATACATTTGTTAGAACTTTATTTTTATTTACTTTACATACATACTTATTTTATGTATAATGAAGAGTGTACTACAGGGTTTTTTTTTTGTGCCATTTAAAATTCCAAATATTTATTTTGCCGGCGGTCGGGATTGACCCCGGTTCCCCAGATTGTAAGGTATGCGTTTCTCGTCGGATAATTTTGCTCATGTGAAACTGAGCTACGCAAATGCTTGTATTTGTCAATCACCCGATTTTGCACTTTTCTTTGAATTTTACCCTTGCCCTTATTGGGACGATGATCGTCCATCTTCGCATTATATCCTCGCGTGATGATACCGTAGCGTAGGGATTTCCCTGTGTCCAGAGGGTCATGGCCTCGACCGGCCCGACACTTACCTAGCCCAACGTGACACCACGCCCACCCACGCGCCACAAGCCCGTAAGGGCTACTATGTCGGACTGGACTGAGGAACAAGGATAGACACAAAACATCACCCGTGAAACATATGTGTAGCAAGATAAGGAAAGGGAGGAAGACTACTATATATAATGGAAATTTTCAGTGAGACTTATTCCAAGAATTGTTTTTGTTATTGTATGTCTATTATGGTATGAAATATTTTGTATTAAAACTAAAATATTGCTCATGTAGTATACAATATTTATAACAAATTCTTGCATTACTCTCCATACAATGAAAATAGAAAGTAACCCATAATACATAAATGAGTTTTCAATCTAGAGACGATTCACTAACATCTGGTGTACTCCAGGGTTCTCATTTGGGTCCATTACTATTTAACAAATTTATTTACAGTTTTTACTACTTTATAAATATATTTTATATAATATATTTGCATGATATTAACTGGAGATAATAACAACTACAAATGTTGTTTATCATTTCTTGTGCACACAAAAAAAATCTAATCCTATTCTTTCATTCTATGAGGAAGAGGAAGAGATTCTTTCAATTCATTGACAAGATTGGCGGTATTTATGATGGATGTAAGAATTTTGCCTATAGTTTTAAATATTTAATTAATAAAATAAAAAAATAAATGTTCTTCCTAGAAAAACATTTCAGTAATGTCACTAAAACTGTTGATTTATGACAATGACATTTATCTGTCAATTACAAACTGCTACAAACGCTTGAATTTGTCAATTGGTTTCCTTGGCGTAGTTTGGACTGTGTGATGTATTACATCAGTTTATTCTATATATTACATTCTTTATCTCTAAGAGTTATAGACGATATAATTTATAAAAAAATTAAATTTATTGTATTTAGAATTTAATGTTCTTTATTATTTGTAATAACATAAATTTTCATAAATTTAGAAGATTTTTTTAAGATACTACTACTTACTGTTGTCCATTTGTTACCAAAATCTTATCCATTTATGTCGGATTGAGAAATCCGTAGTTAAATATGTTGTAAGCCTTATAGTATTTGAGAAACCGTGGTTACAACATCCATACACACATATACATACACAAGGACATCAACGTAAAAATATTATAATCGGATTCTAGGGACCTTAAAACGTGCTTATTCACTAAAATATGTATATATGATTTTTAGCATGATTCCAATATCTCTCTTGCCGCGAGGGAAAAAGGAAAATCGTCTCATTTTTATTTTTGTTCTGTTTTAAATTTCTTTTTATTATATCAGTAATTCAAAGGAATTGGGTATCGAATCTGTGGCTCGTATTTTCACCTCTTGAAGTAGCGCTATTTCGATTTTTTATATTTTATTTTATGAATTGACAAGAATAGGTTTTATATTTTTGTAAATGAAATCTATAATATTTGAAATAAGTGGCATTTATAATTTAATTTATTTTTATTTCTATTATTTTTAATATTAAAGTTGACATTTGACAGTTGAAGTAGCGATTTTTCGGAAGTAGCGCTATTTCAAGATGGCAGAATACTGGCCTATATTTTTATGTATATACGGCATTTTCAATTCAAAATAATCCCTCATCACCATTATGAATAATTATATATATATATATTTCCAATTTTAAATGGCACAAAAGTGACCCCTGTGGTGCTCTCTCCACACCATCCATGAGTGCCCGTGAGGTGACGCCTGGTAAGCGCCCACACGGTAAAATATATCGTCATCATTACCGATGTCTACATGTGTTGTAGATACTGGCACACCCAGAAATGGGTAATATGCCGTAATGATATATATATATATATATATATGTTAAATATAAAACTAGTTTTTCATGTAAGTTTATCAAGTGCAAGTAAAAATTCAATTGTAATACGATTACAAGTACAAATAGGTACCCATTTTCCTCCAAATCCGCTTATCCCACCTATGGGGCTATTAGCATGTACCCTTTCTTTCCCTGACTTTCTTCTCTTTCCCTTTTCAGTGCACCCTCATCAATCTAGGCCCGGTGAGGTCAGCAGGGTGTTCCCGAGAGCCAAACCCCAGACCGCGGCCAGACGGCCTGGCCTTGCAGACAGCTCGGCAGACGAACGGGGGCGGTGCGGGTGGACAACCCTGACAGGAGAGGTCTCTGACTTACCCTCAGCTGACCGGAGATAACAGTTGTTTAGCGAGAGAACGAGATGCCGATGGAGGGGGGGATATTGCTTTCGTTATCCCTCAGGTGAAAATTATAATGAGGGGATGCAGAAGTAAAAAATCACAAATTGGAAAAATATATTAATTACATAATAATAAAGAATGCAATTACAACATATGGAAATTTTATAAATACAGGTATATTTTGTACTTACCTTTATTATAATTTACTTGTCACGAAAGATGTGATTTATATGTCAACATCTTTAAAATAATATATTTTAAGTTGTAATCAGTAATATATTATTTATTTCTATGTGTATACAATGTAAAATATGTTATGTCAAACATTTAACAGGAAAATAAAAAGGCATGTAAATTATACAGGGGGTAACAGAAATAAGTACATTAAATTTAACCAGTGATAGAACTCGGCAAGAGCAACAATATTTCTTAATAACTTTTTTTTCGAAATCGCAATTTATTTTTTGGAGAATAGTTATTTACGTAAGAGTCAGGACAATGATACATTACTGTCGCGGAGCCATATTGAAATATGAGGCACTTCGTGGTGAGTATTTTTTTACTTTTTTTCTGAAACCTTTGATTATAATAAAAATAAATTTTAAGTCTAATAATTAAATCTGATTTTCTATAAATATCTAGTAGTTCTTCTCTCGTCACTAGGGTTTAGTAAATAAACAAAAACGAATTTGCCGTCAGTTCTGCTCCGGTTTCAGAAAAAAATATTTCCAACTTCGAGACATATACTGGTGAAATAGAAAAAAGTAAGTGACACAGAAAACTCGCCGAGAGCAACAATATTTCTTAATAATTTTTTTTTTAATTCTTAATTTTTTTTAGTATTTCTTAGTCAGGTAATGATCTTTTTACAAAACTGACGATAGTTACTATTAATATTGTTGCTCTCGACGAGTTTTATGACCGGTTAAATTTAACATACTTATTTCTGTTACATCCTAAATAAAGATCTAATATAACTTATAACGTGGCCCTAGCATAGTTTTCTGGAAAAAGTCAGACTTCTCATAAAGCCAATTGCTACTCCAGGAGTAATTTGCATTTTACCTAGATGATCAAGTCAAAACATTTACTTAAATCTTTTTAATGCAAAATTTGCATCTATTAGGTTATTATTAATATTTGTATTTGACGTTAATTTTAATAAAGGAAATTTCCTTTATTTCAACATTTACGGTCGAAAATAAAAAAAAGTTAAGTTTAATTATAAATGATTTTTTTTAATTAATAATTCCAACATATTTCTGAATACACATATTCGTATAAAATGATAGTAGTAGTATAAAATTAGTAAACAGGAAATGATATTTTTACATTGAAGATTCATATTTATATTAT
This sequence comes from Ophonus ardosiacus, assembly GCA_943142095.1. Lineage (NCBI taxonomy): Eukaryota > Metazoa > Arthropoda > Insecta > Coleoptera > Carabidae > Ophonus > Ophonus ardosiacus. Next base: position 32,930,832 of record OW964832.1, on the reverse strand, counting down.
TCACCTGTACACCTGTTCATGAAATTAAATAGCGAATTTTTGTTAAAGGTAATTAATGGCAAAACACACTTCAAATTTACAACATGGCCTACCAAATGACTATTTCTGAGAAATTTAACAGAACGTGAAAACCAGTAAAATGAATGAGTTCTTAGAATACATTATTTTTATACGAAAGGACAAATGTACTCTTATATTCATTGTTACTTAAACACGAAATTATTTAATTTACTTTTTAAACAAAATTCACAAATGACTATCAAACGGTATTTCGCTTTGTACACAGGTATCAGTAATTGTACACCCAGCAAGCAAACTTTTTGCGAAAATAATAATAATAATAATAATAATAATAATAAATAATATTTTAAAGAGAAGACTGTTGATTCCTCCTGGTATTGATTTAATTTTTTTCTTTAAAAACTGTTTGCGGCCTTCTTGGAGGAAATTTTTTAAAAAATATTGATAATTAAGACCATAATTTATTGAAGTTGGGACGTTTCGGGACTCAATAGTTCCCATCTTCATCCTTGTGGTGGTTACACACAATTGAAAATTTTACATTGAATTTATTTTAGAAGTCCTCTACTCATAAACTCCCAATTTGGTATTGCAGTTGCGAAGTATTTTGGAAGGAATTACATTCTTTAAAAATTGACATTTTATAATAAGTTTTTTATAAACGACTGTAGAAACTATATAATAATTAATGTAAATAGGACTTCAGTCTTGTAAAATATTAATTTATTTTTTTGGCAACGTTTCGGAATTCATTTATATAATTGATTATTGTATTTCATATATTAATTTTTAGTTGTCCTGATGAAGGAATAAATGAATTCCAAAACGTTGACAAAAAAATAAATTAATCTTTTACAAGACTGAAGTCCTATTTATTTTAATTATTATAATGACATTATATGTTTTCTAAATTTTTTTAGATATTGGAAGAAAATTCTTTCCTGTAAACATAACCAACAAATACAAAATTTTACATCCCAACATCAGTAAATTATGGTCTTAATTATTAATAATTTTTTAAAATAACACCATTTCTCCAAGACGGTACAAATCAGTTTCTAAAGAAATATACTATTATTAATAATAATAATAATTTCAAAAAAAAAAAAAAAAACTAAAGTTAGATAGTATTCGGTATTTTGTAAACAGTGTGCATTGTCCTACAAAGTATTGCAACCTTCAAAATAATATCCACTTTTCTCCCAACCTATAATTTCCTCTTATTATTATTATCCTCTTTGTATTTCCTCATTGAACCCACCAAACTGCTTCTGAGTCTCTGAGTAAAGAATATGCTTTGCGGAAGACTGCGGGGGCGGTAGTCCGAGGGGCGGGGGTGTTCCACAGCTGTCAGCGGCCGCCGGCAACCACGTGTGCCCTGTCAGGGCTGTACAAAATACAAATAGAGCACCCGGTGCAAGAATTAAATGGATAGGGTCTATGATCTAGAATAGAGGGTAACGGTATTTGATTATAAGGATCGGAGATTAAGATTTTTGAAAAGATTTGGATTGATGTAGTTATTAAAGATATTAGAAGAATAGTTATTTATGTATCAAGGACTGAAGTTCTATTTTTTTTTATCACGAATGTGAGGGCCCTGGCAAATAAACCATATGAGTGATAAAAGGAATTTCTGTGCTAAGTTGCATATTAAATTTTATTTAAAATCAAAAATTGTGAAAATGAAAGGAATATTTATTTTATAGATTATGTTTAAATATAATCTGTCAATCTGGCATTTAATGTTGGTAACGTCGGACATTGAAGTTATCGTAAAGAACACTCAAAATTATGTGTTTTACCTCAGACTTATTCATCGGAATTATTTAGTTCGTTCTTCTTGCACATATTACGTACAAATTTACTACTGTAAATCGTACGCCTGCAAAAATTATCCTACATGTAAATCAATTATCATACGGTTGGCAATACTGCAATTGCATAAAATTGTCGTATAACGGATTACTTTAATGCTGATTTCTGAACTTTTAATAACGATTTTTGTGCACTTTAATGACGATTTCAAGTAAAATAATACGTATGAATTTACAATGAAATATATACAGGGTATTAAAAATTAACGATTAATTATTTTAAGTATATATCATATGAATATGTGTTTCTCTTTCTCTTCATATTGGTAAGAGAGGTAGGGATCGTGCTAAAAATCGCATATCGAGATTTTAGTAAATAACCACTTTTTAAGGTCCCTAGAATTCAATTTTAACATTTTTACGATGTCTGTATGTGTGTATGTGTATGGATTTTGTCTACGCTTTAACTCAAATACTATAAAATTCTAAAATCTTGTATTTCGACTCTATTTTAATATAGAAAGAAACCATTAGATTTTGTTGTAAATCGGATAACCGAAAATGACACTTTACTTGAAACTGATAATGGTTTTTCTTCAAAAAATACCATTAAATGTTATTATAAAAATTAAAGATTATCAATTATTTTACAGGAATACATTAATACTTTTTCGATATATTTTACATATAAATATAAAAAATAATCTTTTTCATAAATCTCAGAGCCTATGATTTAAAGATTTCTTTGTTACCCAGCTCATATTTCAAATATATGTAACTGACAAATAAATGTCATTGTCAAAAAACTATTATATCAATTTAATAATGGTGACATTTTAAAAAGAAACTAGCTAATAAAGCAATAGTTATATGTAAAGGAACTTACATAGTTTGTAGCATTAGTAAATTTTAAGGTGTAATTAAATTAATAAAAATTAAATAGCGGGAGGTATTGTGTTGGCCACATCAGTTTTTTTATATAAAATATTATATACAATGCAAAAACAAGCAAAAAATATACTCTTGCTAAAATTAGATAAACGCAGTAGTTTCTGCTTTAATTTTCAGAAAAAATCAAATATAATAATAATATTTAGCCTTTAAGCTCGTTACAAACATATAATACATACATAAACAAAAATACAAAATAGTTATAGAAATAAATACCTAACCCTAATTACAAATTAGATGTTAATAGACGTTTCTTAACATTTTGTTTAAACAACCTTAAACAATTTTTTACATGGTCTGTTACTTATTAACATTTTTGATACATTGCGAAAATACTGAATAGTTTTTTACTGCATATGTAATACCTATATAAATTTTCATTTCCTCTAGTTTTATACTGGTGCATATCTCTTTCATAATTAACAGCTTCAAATAAATAATTTGGGAATAAGTTTTTTACAATCTTATACATGAAAATTAATAAATCATAGATGATATGCTTAGTTACATCAAGCCAATTTAGACAGTTTAACATTTCTGAAATTGTATTAGTTACAATTTAAAATATAACGTATTGCTTTATTTTGTAACTTTTAAAAATTATTTAATTGTGTTTTGTTACTCGCTAATAAAATTGTTCCACAATAATTAAAATGAGGTAATATTATGCTGTTATAAATTATAATTTTTGTATTCATTGTTAATTTTAACCTTAATCTACATAAGAAATTATTTTTTTAGCAACCTTCTTAGTTATGTAAGCCATATGTAAATTAAATTTGTGTTATCTATTATAACTCCTAAATATTTGATACTAGTTATTCGTTCTATTTCGTTACGTTATGATCAATTACAACCTTATTATTAAAATTTATAATTTCTTCTTTACTTTTCGTACTGCCTATTATCATATATTTAGTTTTTGAATTCAATTTTAATTTATTACACTTTAGCCACTTATCTATAAAATAGGTACTTAATTCCTCATTTATGATATTTATAATTAAATTGTTATCAGTATGCTCGAAATATCCTTTATAAAAATACTGTATAGCTAACGAAATGTTTTTAAGTGCAACTTATAAAAACACTACCATGATTTAACATGTACAGTACAAAAAACCATCCAATTTCCTCCAATATTAAATTTCAATCCATTTTGGCGCCACAGATGTTCAATTTACCGTTAGCGGTGGTGTGTTTTTGTGCATCCCTGTAGGAGCGCACCTGGCTATACAGCTACCGGATATGGCCCTAGCTAGCAAACACTGCACTGAGGCGCTGTCGATCGGCTCTGCGAAGGCAATGCTAAGCCAGCCTGTCTAGGCCGTTTACGGCATGTGTGAGATGTAGGACAACCCCTACGGGGTCTAGATCTAGACACCCCCAGCAGACAAGCAAAAACACGGCGGATTTTATTTTTAGGGAGGTATTTTGGGATGCGAATTGGGGAGGTGTTTTTCTACAAGACTGTGCAATTTTTGGAAGGAGGATAATGCTTTGCTTACGCACAATAATTTGTATTTTCTTTTATGTACAATAAATAAATTATAACTCAAATCAACAATGTGTAGTTATACCGGGTGTATACTTTTATTTCCCGAACGTAGGAAATTCAATGTTAAAATATTGATTTGGCGAAATCTCTTTTCCTATTGATTTTGGAACGAACATTTAATGTACGAGTTAGAAGCAAAATAAAATACACGATTTAAGGAAATTATTTGCCATGAAACAAAATCTGAATTGGCCAGCACATAACCTCCCGCCAATAGGGTAGTTGCGAAAAAAATAAATGTTGTTTTTTCCTATTAATTATGAAATATAAACTAATTCTATACATATTAATGTACAAATTATTAGAAAATATAAAACTTTTCATTCATAATTTCCATAAATAAAGTTCGCGGTGGAATTCTTGTGACGTAGAGTATTAATAATTATATAGTTCGACCAAGTCTATATGACTCATATAAGCTTGTTGTAATACCACGACAAAGCGAACAAGTTGAATTATGTTTTAATTGTATCATACAAATATTTACAGTATAATTCTAAAAGTAAAATAACAGATACAGAAGTATTATTTAACAGTACGTTTATTTTATAATTATTTACTTGAATACCAGATATTTTCAAGATGTTTAATTCTTATATAGATAAACTTCATAATTTTACCAGAAGGTGGCCACACACTCAGGGAATGTACATGTAATTTTTAATGACTTTTAACCTATGTTTTACGTGTTGGACGACTGATTCGTGTTAAAATCATTTTATTTTTCTTTTCTGTATCAGCAAATTTAAGACAAGGTAATGACACTAATGAATTTGTGTGACAATATAAATCTTTTTAGATAAAAAATAGTAGTATTGCGTACAGAGTGTACTTGTGTACTACCGAGAGTGTACCGCTAGGGCAAGAAAGACTGTGATTGGTATTAAAAATACACGTCACACACGGGAAATGTGAAATAAGAATTTTTTTAAAAAAAATATATTTTGAAAAATATACAGTTGCCAGACGTAAAACTTGTATTAAAGTGAATAACTTGAACAATTCTTTCAGAAAATAAATAAATTGGAAAATGCGCAACTACCCTATTGTATGTTTATAATAGCAATGAGCTTTAAGTATCACTTCCGGTTGATCATTTGTAAACAAAATCCTCGACAAAATCTAATTTGTTGTTCGAATAAATAGAAAAGTCTGTAATACGAATTTTGGGTTATATTTTATTATGTTAATCCTCAAAAATCAGTTAAAGCTCAAAATTAAATAGCACATCTGGTTTATCATATATAGTCAAAATTTAATATGTTGTTTCAAATTATATATCATACCAGTTTTAAATACCAAATTTGAGAAGTTTTGGATAATATTTTAATATGTTTTAAGGAAAAATCGTCACACACACATTTTTGTAAAAATCAATATCAACTTTCTGGTACTCTAAAACGCAATCTGTGTAAATTCTTTACTCTACGTGATCCATTTCGGAAATATGTAATAGTATATTTGACACTTTGCTTATTGATAGCTGATTGATTTATAAAGCTGCAAATATAGCAAACTTAAATTTAATATTTCTATGATTGCAGCAACACAAATCAATATTAATTTACAACTACACATTTACGAAATGGATCATGTACGACGAATAATTTACACAGATTGCGTTTTAGAGCACCTGGAAGTTGATGCTGATTTTTGTGTGTGTGACGATTTTTCTTTAAAATCTATAAAATATGATCCAAAACTTCTCAAATTTGTATTTATTTAAAACCCATATATAATTTAAAACAACATTTTAGATTTTAAATTTTTTTAAGATAAATCGGGTGTATTAGTTAATTTGGAGCTCTAACAGATTTTTGAGGAAAAACAATAAAACATAATCCAAAATTTCGTATTACAGACTTTACTAATTATTGGACAACAAATTAGATTTTATTTACAAACGATCAACCGGAAGTGATACTTTACTACTACTACTATTTTACACATGGAATTGACGGGGAGGTCATGTGCTAGCCACATCAGATTTTTTTTCATTGCATTCTGATAATTCCCTTAAATCGTATATTTTCTTTGCTTCTAATTCGAATTCCTACATAAAAAACAATTGAAAAACAAACTTGGTACTCAAGCGATGCAGTTTTCAATTGAACATTTTTATTCATTATACTTTTGCTCTAAAATTAATATGTGGGGTTTGTGTTCCTATGTACGTATCACATTGGAAGAACTGAAAGGAGCTATTTGCGTAGAAGTCGCCCAAATTGACAGAGCGATGTTGGAAGGACTGCAAACTTCGTAGTACGCCTTCAGAAATTCATTAATGATAACGGACACCACATGCAAGTTGTTGTTTCTAAATTTGATTTTATTAAAAGCTCTGTTACGAACTCATCTCTGTCAATAATTTACTTTTCTTAAGCAAAGTGTATCAATTTTGTGATGTTTTGAAATACTCCGTTCTTTCTGTCCAACCCTGTATATTTCGTATTTGAATATATATTCATTATTTAATTTATTATAGACGTACTTATTTTCAACAAAAAAAAAGGATATGAATATAATTGTAATGTTTTCTTCAATGTTAAAATTCTTGGCTTTTGCAATAAAATGAGACCAGTTATTTTAGATGTATATATAAAAAAGTATTTGTTATTTATATCTTGTATATTCTCTTTAAAAACTAGTGATATATAGTAGTGTTGTTGGGTATTATTCCAAATGCACAGTGTTCATATTGTTGGTTTGTAATTCTCTTTTTATGCATGCATTTAATCTCTCTTTGGATCTGTCTGGTGGTGGTTAAAACACTTTACCGCACACTGGCGGCCCGTCCTGGAACTACAAGCCACAAGTGCTGCCTCCAAGCGGGTTGCACTCACAACTACGACTGTAGTTCGCTGCAGCTGCTATAGATGGCAGTGCGTACATCCGGTACCCTTCACTTCATATTATTCTATCCTTTTTAACTTATTTTCTATTCTCACAGTTTTTTCTAAAAATGCACTTATTTATTCGTATTGATTTTGACGGTTGGGTAGTTTATCGTTTGTTTTATTTTTTGTTTATTATTTGTTTTGTTTTGTTCTAGAATCTATATGGCGACGGAAGTTTCGGTCGTGGAGAATCTAGGCGCGGGAGGGGGAAAGGAAGAAGCACAGGGGTACGTGCTTAGCCAATCAGAATTAAGATTTAATCAGGAATATTCACTAGTTGAAATTTTCACTTTCTCACTTTATTATTACTTGTTTTATGGTTGCACGATAACTATTTCTTCTTTAAATTAAATCTTTGACCTTCTTGATATCTGATTAGATTGAAATGAGGAACTTTATGATATTAAAGTTTGGGAATTGTGCTGTCAGGGTTTAGAGACAAGGTTATATTTATTGATAATATTACCTCCACTTCTGAACAATGGGGTTCTCCAGAATAGTAAAAAGTATTTTAAATGAAAGTTTATGAAATATTTTTCATAGTAATTAACATATCCGTTCTTGGAATCTCAGTCAAACAGCATTTATTCTTACCACACCGACGTTTCGGTGTATTCTTGCACCTTTTTCAGGGTGTATAACTTTCAATAAAAACAAAATAGTATATACCTACAAAATAAAATGTACATTTACACTTAAGTTTCATTTCCACCGATTGTCCTAATGTGTAAGAGCTGTAATTAATAACTAATTGCAATGCGTAAAAATCTTTATCATGTGGCAACGTTTACTATCATTTCCAGCTTTGCATAAGGATTAACGCTTAAGAACTAAGAGCAATGCGTAAGAATAAAAGTTTGCAAACTTCTAAACTGAACTGTCAACCGTCAGTCTATTTTATATTTATTAATTTGTTAATTTTTCGGTATGGATATAGATACATAAAATTATGTACATAACATTAAAAAAATTAAGAAGAATTGCTACTGCAATGGCAACCAACTAGACAACAAGTAATGAAAAAATCTGATTGTTGAATTAATCATTAAACAAAGTACCTGGAAATGGTATCCTAGTAAATTGTCATAATGCATTAAGCTTTATGCACTAATCATTATGCATTTAGCATTAAGACATTATTGCATTAAATTGTATAGTTAAGAACAAAAATATTTAATTTGTTTTGTTTTATTATTTTATTTATGTATTAATTTATAAAATTTGTACTGTCTTTCATTCGAAATAATAATAATAATAATAATAATAATAATAATAATAATAAAAAAAATTCGGTGGAAATGACGCTTTACAGTAAATCATATATAATATGTATACAAAATACATTCTCTAGTGACATCATCCATACGGACTCCTATTTGTCGTCTGTATACCAATGATTGTGTAGCAATTTAAATAAAATGTAAAGAATTTCGAAAAAAAAAAAACAAGTGTTCGCTATTGTACTTTTGTTTTTCAATAGCTGTTAGTGCTTTATGGCGACTCTCCGATAGATGTCTCTAAATGTGGTTAGTTACCTCTTCAGGTGTATATCTTATATGAGATGTATATCTATCGCTGTGCCCAGTTAGTGGACTGTCTATTGTCTCTGCAAAGAGACGGCAGTGCAATAACAACGGAACGCGTCTTTGGTTGATTCTGAAATCTATGAATTTTTCGTAATTCATTGTCTGGAACATGGCGAATGTTTTCTAATTCTTTAATAAAGAATTTCATTGACTCTTAATTTGGCCTGAAATTTGTTATTTCCTTTTTGAACTTTTCCAATACACCAAAATATACGCTATTTACTCTTTGTAGATCACTTCTTGCATTTATGTTGTTGCATCAACTCTGTTTTGTAGCATTCCAAGAAGAACAAAATTACGCCAAACGTATATTTCTTAAAATCCTTAAGAAGGTGCAAGTGTGCACCGAAACGTCGGTGTTGTAAAAATAAATGCTGTTTAAGTGAGATTTCGAGTAATTGTTACCACCTTATTAAATAAAAATATTGGCGCCAGATATTGAAAACAACCCCCCACTCCTGTGACATCAAATTACATACAGCATGTCTTTTATAGCCAACGAGAAAACAGTTTCTCCATCACCTACATTATTTGCATAAATAAAAGTAGGCGATAGTTTGTTACATATTAAACTATATGAACTTTGACGTCACGAATTTCAATAATTAGTAGGGCTGTTGCAAGAATTTTTATATGATATGAAATTTGTGTAACATTTTGGAAAATTCATGTGATCTGAAACAGAATGTGACGTCAAAATACATACAGTATAACATGTGACAAACTATAGCCTCCTTTTATTTATATAAATAACGTAAACTGTTTTCCTATTGGCTATGAATGCCGTGCTGTATGTACTCCGACGTCACAGAAGTGGGGGTTGTTTTTATTACTATTTCTGGCGACAAAATTTTTATTTAATTATTTACGAAAATAACAATAAATTGCTATCTTTTTATTGCTATGAAAATATTGCTTAAACTTTAATTTAAAATACTTGTTAATCCGGCTCATCGTAAAATAGCTAATAGATATTTCGTGATATTTTTGAATTTGAGGCTATTCAGAACTTAGAAGGCATATAAAAATTCTTAGTACAGCCCTATAGTAATAATTTTTTAACAATTATTTTTATGAACATCGTTTACAAAGTTTTTAAGCACCGCAAATAGACTGGTCAAAAATGAAAAGTTTCATATTGCGCTCGTAAATTTTTCTGATTGTCTTTTGTCGGTAAAATGAAAACGAAATGAAACTCGACGTGTTTAAATTCGTTGAGCGGGAAATTCAAACACTTTTAACAGTGAGTGTACTGCTTAGCGGAAATATTGATTGCTGCAGTGCGCGTGCGCTTAACTTGAATACATTTTGAACGAAATTTGCAATTACCAAGTACAGGCAGCAGTAAAATTATTTTGAAGTATGATAACATTTTTAATGACGTCATTACAGGGGTTGTAAAAACGAGAAATAAAAAAATGCCATTAAAATTTTGTCATAAAAAGAGGAACTTAATCAACATTTTATTTTTTAACATAAATTTGCAAAAATTAATTGGACACTTAAAAAGGCTATAAAGATGAAAATTATATGTTTTAATTGTTGAATTCGGTAGTAAAGTTTATTTCTGATCATTTGCATATTTCGAATTTTCGCCATAAATTTACAAATTCTTCATTTAATGATATAAAACTTGACGGAAGTCCTCAGTAGTAAATTTCCGGAAATAAATATGTATGAAAATTATTTTAAAATTAAATAAATATTTGCTTTCAATTTCATTCAGTGATTTCTCTTTCTGAGAGCTATAATGTGGAATTTGCAAATTTTTAATTAAAATTTTTATCTCGCATTCTGGAAAACAATTCAAATATTTACATTCTCTGCTGTTTCAAATAATATTTTATATAATTATGAAAATCGGGAAAGCTGTAATTTTCTTCTTTTAAACTAACGGTAGCTAATTGCTTAAACAAATGTTGAACTAGAATATTGAATGGCCGCGTTTTTACCCTCAATTCTGTACATATATTTTTTTTTACAAAAAAAGCATTTTACAACTTTCCATTATTTTTACGGCTCGGTCATTTCCGGCAAAGTCTAGATTAAATTTTCTGCGCTCGGGAAACTTCGGCTGTATGCAAACGTTTGACTACTAATGTATAGATCAATCCTTCAAGGATTCAAGGACTGCGAATAGATTACAAAGCTTTTACTACAGACTTACATTAGACATTTTTTGGGGTTTCAAAAATTTTTTATTAATAAATATTTACAGAATTAATTTATTATAAATATAAAAATAAAAATTCAGTAAGACTATCCTATAAAAGTCCTTAAAATGATGTAAAATATGAGATTTGCGCGGAACGCACTATTTAACTATTCATTGCAAACTATACATATTATGAAAGAAAAAAGTATGATCTACAAATTAATCGTACACTTTTTGAAACAAAATTGTAGGGTCCAAGTTATGACTACTTGAAAAACAGCTATTTTTGATAGTTGATATCATCAGTCCTTTGCAAAATTTCAAAAATTCGTTTGGAACATATTGTTCATTGCTTTTATGTTAAGAACACACTAAAAATGTATACTCAAATTCCTGGAAATAGAGGTTGAGGAGTTTCGCGCGATAAACACTATTTTCTTCTTAATTCTTATTAATTTGTGCTCACAAGCTTCGCTACGCGCTATCTTCACTTCGTTACGCTTCTCTACCTCAGATATACAGTAGGGGACGTATTGGTATTATGTCTTCTGGTTGTAGTTGAATCATCTACATATTTTTGAGTGCAGCTATTGCTTCGTCGCTATAGGGTCAGCTTAATATATCTTACATAATCACGGCTTATTACCTATTTCTTCGGGTACCAATTTACTTCTACTTGCAAATTGTATTAATGGCGACATATTTGTTAAGTTGAAGGTGTTTACCAGACGTCACCTCACGGGCTATCAAAGCTGATAATATATAAAAAATGTACAGTATCTCAATAAAAATTTAAAAAAATAATTTTCCTGTAGTTGCCCGAAATATACTGAAAAATGAACATGCTGCAACCTGCATAACTTTATTGTTTTGCTGGTCATATTTTTATTCATGTTCATATTTATGATTATTTTTCATACACTTATTATTTTAATATAAATTTTTATAAATAGTTTTCTTTATATTATTATTTTTTAATGTTTAGAGTATAATTTTAATTGTTTTTAATATTTGAATATTTTGTTATTAACGATCTGCAAAGGGTGAAACATTTACATGGAAATAAGAAAGCATATATATTTGAAATCGATGGTAATAACTTGTATTGTTTATAATACGTATTTAAAAATAACCCTTGTCACTTTTAAGAGTACTATTTCATTAATATACAACAGTTACATGGTAATAGTAAAAGTAGAATAAGGTTAAATTATAAATAACTTTAAAAAAATTACTCCTTAACCTTAAAATTTAATTTTAATAAAACTATATACATATTTCGAGAACTAAGTTTTCATCATTAGTAGTACAACAAGGAAAAGTTAAACAGAGTAGCCAAGATTACTCAATATGTCAATCATGCCAGAGGTCACAAATCACTTTTTTGTCAGTTGTCACTGGATTTTTACAAAGTTGTTTTTCATTGTGCCAAAAGTAAAGGGTCTCGGTAGAAGCTAAATCTGGACTAGAAGATAACCCTTAAAATGCTTTAAAGTTTTTAGTCTATATTTAAAGTAGCCGAAAGAATTTTCTAGAAATTTCTAACCATTTGTGTAGATTTTATAATTTGTTGAAAATATAAACTGATTTAATGGGGTATTCCACTCAATTTTTTTTATTATTTTAAATAAAACTTCATTCAGTTTTGAAACAATTCATAGTATTAAAAAATCTTAATTGTTCTTAGTTTAACAGTATTTTATTTTCGAGAAATCAGTGTAACGTCACAATTCCCCTATACTTGTCTTTCTCACACACACTGCTCTGAGTACGCTGCGAGAGAAAGATAACAATTGTATGACGTCAATTTTCCCTCTTAGCAAATGTGAAATATCTCTTAAAGTAATTATTTAAAAAATGTTTTCATTGTTTTAACTATTATTTATTGAGCCATACTTTATGTTAAATTGATTTTTTTTTTGTTATGGTGGAATACCCCATTATTACGAGTTTGGGCTCGTAAACATTAACTATAACTATGTATTTACATTTATAACAAAAAAAAGTATTTAACTTTTGAAAATATTTAGAAATAGTTATATTTTAATCGAGTAGAATTCGTATCCAAAAATATATTAAAGTGAAGAGTGGATAAAAATGAAGGATAATAAATTAATATACTCCTTGTTTGTAAACGTTTCAGTTTTTATTAAACCATCCTAAGTGCTGGATGAACAAAACAAAGAAACGATTCAATTTAAAATACACAAATATACCAAAATATACAAAATAAAATTGTAAATTGCTTAGCATCAGGGGCTTTTGTTACATTCAAATTTACAAGTGTTGTTACACATGTGACAATGTTGTAAAACTTTTAAAATAACATTGTCACATGTGTAACAACATTGTAAATTTAAATGTAACAAAAGCTCCTGACTGTAAGAAATTTACAATTTTATTTTGTGTATTTTCGCATATGTATGTATTTTATATTGCATAGTTTGTTTTTCTTTTGTTCACGTAGCAGAAAAATATGCAAACAAAGAGTATATTAATTTATTATCCTTCATTTGTATCCATCATCCGTCGATATTGTTCACTGTTATACTTTAAACAATCTTACTGGATTAAAAATTAAATTCATACTGAAATATACACTGAAATTCTACTTGTGTAGCAAAAATTCGTAAATATATCATCGTTTTTCTAAACACAAATTATAATAATTGAAGTTTATGTCAAAATGCACTTGTCTATCAATTTACAATATCGAAAGTTGATATGATTTAATTTGATTCAATTAGTGACATGAAATGAAGCAGGATTAGTATACAAATTTGGTGAATTTAATAAAATATAACGTTTAATATTTTTTCTTTAATAATTTTCTCTTAATTTTTAATGTTTTGCATAAAAATCATAAAAAATAATGTGAAGTACAAAGTTTATAGTAGGATGAATAATTCTGGAAAACCCGGAAAATTCCGCGCTATCCTTCCCGGATTTATCCTTGCACGATGTATCTAAGGTCCCAAACCTCATTCTCTATTCGTTTATTCTCGCGCAGAATCGTACATTTCCGTCTAGGTTTTCGGTTGTCATACGACTCACGTCCTCCGTTTGACTTACACTTTTCAATGCACCCTGCCGATATGAGTCCTGGCCGTACGTCGTAGCTTGCGCCACTGAATAGAACTCACGAAGGAGGGGCAAAAATAACTTACAAATTTTAGTCTTGATAACTGGACTGCGAGGTATACTCGTATTTTCGCGGCACATGTGAATTGAGGCGCTCGCGAACTTAAAGAAAAATTACGAATCGCGGGAAATAAACAACTTTTTTTTGTTTGTTTTTGTTGTTGGAGAGTCACGTGTTTTTCCAGAAATTTTGGGGAAAAATTTGTGAAAAGTGATGCATTTTAAAGAATTTTTTAGTGATTAAAGTAAATTTGCTATATAGTGCTCCGTGAAAACAACTGAAATATTGACAGGTATTCGATTGTTTTTAAAGTTGTCAATTCTTTATATTTCAAATTTTGCGGTTATTTCAAAAATTGTATTTTATCTTTATTATAAATTGTTACTTTTGTACAGTTCAGAAGCGTGAACGATATAAAAAACGGGATTTGAACCCAAGAACTTTCTGTGAAGTCCTTTCAAAAGTATTGTACATAATTGAAGAGCTCTTGGTAAAAACAACCATAGTCCACTGTAAATATGAGTAATGTACGCGGCATGTTCTTTCAAGGAAAAGTATCTTTCATAAGTTATTACATTTTAAAGTTTGAGCGTTTCTACAAAATTGTCGTATAAAAATGTCTAATTATTATGTAATTGTTCATCAATAATTATTTTTCTCCAGCAAATAATTTTCTAATATTTAAATATGATCCTGAGGTAAATTAAGTTGCAAAATCTATAAAATTATGGAAGCTAGAAAGTTTGTTATTATCTCAAATTTAAAAAAATGGACTAAGGTTGTTTTTGTTAACAGCACATCAATAGTATTTAACTTTTTTGTTGAGGTGAGGTATTTTAAAATTTAGCTTATACTGAAATAATATATTTTGCGCTGTCAATTAGGTACAGTTTAGTTTCATTTATTTGAACTATATTTAAATGCTTTTGAAATTTAAATTTTATCGTTTGATATCCCAATTAATTTAATTAAATATTAATGAGGTATATTTGAAAAGTGTCAATTTATTGTTTATTTAGATTGTTTTGATGTGCCAGTATGATGTGATATTGTTTGTTTCTATGGATGCGAGGTGAAGATCACTACGTTGGTCCATCTTAAGATTAAAGTGTTTCTATTTTTAGAACCGTAAACAGATGTACTGTATTATAGGAACAAGTTTTTAATTGTTCTATTAATAGAAGTCTTTTTATTATAATTTTTTCGTGTATCCAATTTAAAATACGAAATGATCCGTGATTTATCGTTGGTTTGATAAGAAAGTTAATCCGATTACATTAAAGATAAATAAAATAAAATTAGGAACCCTTAAAAATGTTTCCCGTTTTTAAAAATATTTCATGGATATAATGTATTAATATATTATAAGGAAAATAAAAGGGGAATAGCCTTCTTTCACGTTTCTTTTATTAAAGTGTACTATACTGGTTTCGAATATTTAAAATTAACTTCAGGTACCCGGCCTGCGGAGTTACAAAAATATATAATATTGTAAATTTAAAAATTAAACTTTTTGCTTTAATATATAATCCTGTACTTCTGTTTTTGTAATTATATTGTTTCATTTTTTAATTTTACAGTACTATTTTTTTAAAACCGTAGGCCGGTACCTGAAGATAACATTTTAATGTTCGAAGCTGGTAGTACACTTTAATAAAAGAAACGTGAAGGAAGACTATTCATTTCCTTTTTATTTTTCTCTATTCAATTCCACTTCACTTTGGTTTCCAATCAAGAGATGGCGCTGGCAGCAAATGTCAAAATCATGAGTAAAGGTTACATTTTGCATTAATTGCAATATCTTTCAAAAAATATTTATATTACATCACATATAATATGAATATGTACTTCAAAACCTGTTTTATTTACCTTTCTATAAGATATATTTACCTTTCTATAAGATATAACATGTAATATTTTCAAAGTGACAAGTGTCAATTGGGTCGTTCTCACGTTGCGCCTCTAGCGGAAAAAACGAGGAAACACGTATCGCTTTGGACCCTCGTTTTGAGCAGAGTGGCACAACCAGTATATTTTAAATCGTTGTAAAGGTACACTTTTCACTGGCTTTCATAAGACTAGCGTTGCTGTCAGAGTATTTTTCTTAGTTTCTTGAGTTATTTTGTGTTTGAGTTTAGTGTTCTTTTATTAATTTCGGTAGAATTTTGTTTAAAGTTTACCGTAGTTCTAATTTTAGTATACGCCGCAGTATGACGTCAGCATTTGACATTAGTATAAAGAAACTCTGCTAGTTAACATGAACCCGAATTGGTACAAAACAATAGTTTTTTATCTCATTTTAAAACTATAAAATTGAGGGTTTTAAAGTTACTTTAGACATTTCTTTATTCAAAAAGAAAAGAAGAAAATTAAACTTTTATGGCAGGTTTCATAATAAATATAAAGTCACTTTACTTTTAAAGTTTGATCTAAAAGCGTTTCATAATTTCACTTTCAGTTAAAAGAACTTTCAGATGACTTTATTTTAAAGAATTGATAACTTTAATTTAAAGTGAAATTATGAAAGGCTTTACTCACTTTTAGATCAAACTTTAAAAGTAAAGTGACCTTATATTTAATATGAAACTGGCCGTTAGTAACATTTTATATCCACTAAATAAAATTTAATCTGCCGGAGAACATACTAAAAATACTGACACAATACTCTTCTTATTTTCTAGAAACATAATCCCATTATACCGAACAAAAGAAATATTAATCGAGGTATAAATATTTCTATTTTCAAAACTCATTCATCCATATTTCTTTCAAATAAAAAGAGAAGCACAAAGCCCATCCCTGCATTTAAAGACTTAAAAACACCGTCATTAGCCATTACTCGCAAAAAATCATATTTCAAAATGCTTTGTTCAAAAAATATGGTTTCATATATTATCATGCAATATTCAGCCGTATGCAGGACACCATTAGCCTTCAAATTCCATCCTTTAAGATACGGTCCCTAAGGACGAGAATCGCTAAGCAGGGTTCAATAGTTTTCATCGAACATGTCAGGACCAATAAACGTCGTTTCTTCTTACGATAATATTTTCTATAGACCGATGATAATTTATAAATAATATTGGTTTAGAATCCTACCTGAGGCGATCCTAACTGCAATATGTCGAGTACGCAATTTTCAACTAGGAAAATATGAAGAAGAATGAAAAGAAACGTAAATAAAAATATTTTTCGTGCTCCACTGACGTGAATTCTTTCTCTATATGAATTTTAGATGAATTTTCTTGCTTTTATTTTAAATATTGACATCAGCGTTTTGCTGATTTTAGAAGAAAATAACCGAGCAGAATGTTTTGAATTTTGTAGAAACTTTTATGTTTAGGTTTTAATATTAATACAAGAATTTGAATTTCAAATTTTTGAGAACGTATTAAATTTAGATAGTGTTGTCAAATATTCCACATCTGAGTTTTGCAAGGGTACCAACTTTATAACATAATATTTTATCCATTTTATATTCTTATATTCATTATCTGATGTGGCCAGCACAGTATCTCTCGTCATATAATTTTTATTCATTTTTATCTTTCGCCACTTTTAGGTAAGAAAGGTATAGTCTCTGGTCACGTTTTAGGGTCCCTAGAATACGATCTTACTAGTTTTATGATGATGTCCATCTGTGTGTGCATGTTTGTGTGTATGCGTGTGTGTGTGTGTGTGTGTGTGTGTGTGTGTGTGAGAGAGAGAGAGAGAGAGATAAAAAAAATTCAACCGGAAGTATCCGTATTTGAAGTTTTTAACAGTTTTTCTTGAAAAAACATTTCATTTATTGTCTCGATTTGATTACACATTTTCCTTCATATTCAGTAGACACAGAGTTAAAGAATTATAAAGAGATTAACTTTCATAAATAACAATAGAGAATTCTAATTGACAAGTTCGTGTTATAAATTTATTGGATATATGATATATATAATCTTTTCCAAGGAACTTTTTGTATAGGATTTGTACAAAATACATAGAACTGACGGAAGGTAATGTGCTGGCACATCAGATTTTTAAATTATACAGTGTGTTAAAAAAATCTAACTTGGAGGGGGCTATGAACAAAGAAATATATGTCTTACCGTTAGAAACGGATATAAATTAGAAAATGGCGAATGGCAATATTCATATTCTACCTGTTACAATGAATTTCAGAAAAATTTCATTTCAAGATCAATTTTAACAACTCTTGAATTGAATCCGAACGCGCATCCCGTTTTTAAAGGTACCCAATTAAATTGCCTAGGACAAGAAACGTCACACAAACTTCGCTCATATAGTCACCGTCAAAGAAGTGTGGACTGATGCTCAACTTTATCCATTCTCCGCACTCTGTCCCTTGTTCTATGGTGTTGCCGCTTCTTAATAACTTAGCATTTTCAACATTGGCCCTGAATTGGCAACATTGTAGAAATCTCCAGTCCATACTGTAATTAATATTTGAACAATTTTTTTTAATAATACCCATTGATTTATCTGTAATTTCAGTTTTTTTTTTTATCTAAGATAATTAAATTTTGACTACGGAATAACACTCTATTCATGTGCATTAGCATTGGATATTATTTTCAGATATTTTACAAGAATATTGAGGTAACTAGAATTTACAAAACTAATCTTTTTACCTTCCTTTGCCCTTGGTAAAGGAGGTATAGAGATCGTGCAAAAATCGCATGTCGAGATTTTATTAGATGACCAAGTTTTAAAGTCTCTAGAATCCAATTTTGACATTTGTACGGGGATGTGTGTGTGTGTTCGACCCTATTTTAATATGGAAAGAAACCATTGGACTTTGATGTAAATCGGAAAACCGGAAATAGCAGTTCACATTTGTAGCTCAAAATACTTTTTCTTTGAAAAATACCTTTAAATGTAATTTTTAGGCGATTTATGCTGTTATAAAAATTAAAGATTACTAAATATTCTACAGGTATGTACTCTATTAATCTATTTTATAAATCCCGGAACGTATGTGTTTTAAAGATAAACTGATAAACACAATTTGTTAGTTCCACAGTTCAGATTTTCAATATATGTAACTGACAGATAAAAATGTTTCTGTATAAAAAACCTATTATTTCAAATTAATAATGGTAACGTTTTAAAAAGAAAATAGGAAGTAAAACAGTAATTATAGTCACATTATACGAATGCAAAGGAACGTAATATGGTGTGTTGGCCACATCAATTTTTTTATTTAAAAATTGTAAAAAAGTAGGTACGATGTAAAATATATTCCTGTAAGTTATTCTTTAAATTAAAGAATTCGTACCGAAGTAATTTTTAAAAGTAATTATAAAACTCTCAACTTCGTTGCCTGAAACCATTGCTAGAAAATACAACCCTACTTTCGTGTTATTAATGCTCGCTACTATCTTCGTAATTTAGCTCAATTTTATTGGCAATAAATATTATTGGAGAGTAATTCAGGTGTAGGTTCTCACAGAATTTATGTGCTGACTGCGAAACGAACGTTTAATTAAAGTAAGTACACCTCGTATTATCGTTGCTTATTACTATTATTTATCTTGCATTTCGATGTGGATTCAGTATACGCACATAGGGCTATGTAAATACCAGTTGTTTTATTTTACTGAAATTTAATATTATCACAAACATTTGTTGTTTGAATTATCAAATTTACTTGTTCATGTTTACTTTGGCATATTATATATTATTATTTAACTAAGTCCTCTGTCACATATATCATTAGTGTAACATTTACTATAAAAATGTAAATACATCATTAATTCATTTTTTGTATAAATTGAATTAGTACCTATACTATCAAGGAGTAACTCGTGAACCACACTTAATTTTCAAATACTTATACAGAATATTTGTACTTAGTAATAAGAATGGTGCATAAGTATCATTCAAAACTATTTATGTGCTTTTGGGGAAATAAATATATACTTAATTCAAATTAATAATGTTTTAAGAATATTAATATAAATTTATGAAATGCATCTTTTATATGTTAGTAATCGAAAATAAATTTTTAGACGACCATTATGATAAGTACGACATATCAACGTAGTATCCTAACACTGAAAGTTGAACTTATCACATTAATGTTACGATATATTTCATATCGTAATAGTTGACACGGTTGTTAGGTTACTATGTCATTATTTTCTGGCTATATGTATGCATTATTCATTTGTCAGCTGTCAGTACGTTTGAACCTAAATTTCAGTTTTGTAAAAAAAGTAAAATTTATTTAAGCTCGTCTAAAAAATAATGTTCATAACTTGTATGAAATACAAATATCTTAGCTCGTGTGTATTGACTTGCACTCCGCTACGCGTCGTGCGCCAATTTACACTCGCATGATATTTGGTATTTTTCATAACTTGTTACGAAAATAACTATAACGTAACTATCACAAAATAAATTTGAATTAATATAACGTTAAGATTTAGGAGAAGAAAATATTGATAATGCTTAAAGCATTAAGAATTGGAAAAATAGTTATATTAAGTATTAAGGAACTAAATACAGTTGCCGGCATTAGTAAATATACAGATATATGTATAAGTATTTGAACAGATGAAAATTGAGAGTTATTGTGCTGGACACATCAGACTTCTGACCTTCTGCTACTCTCGGCAAGGGAGCTGTAGAGATCGTATATCGAGATGACCACGTTTTAAGAAGGTCCCTAGAATCCAATTTTAATATTTTCACGATTATATGTCCGTAGGTATGTATGTGTGTGTGTGTGTGTGTGTGTGTCTGTGTCTGTGTCTCTCTCTCTCTCTCTGTGTGTGTGTGTGTGTGTGTGTGTGTGTGTGTGTGTGTGTTCGGATCCTCTTAACGCTCTAACTCTAATACTATCAATCGAAAAATTTTGAAACCTTGTAATTGTATTTTGATCCTATTTTAATATGGAAAGAAACCAATAGATTATAGTATAAATCGGATTTCCGGAAATGGCACTTTACTTGAAGCTCAAAATGGGTTTTCTTCGAAAAGTATATTAAATGTCATTTTTTTGCAATTTATGTTATTATAAAAATTAAAGATTATTAAATTTTCTTCAGATATGCATTCATATATTTTCTATATATTATATTTATAAATTTATAAATGAAGTCCAGGAGCCTATGTGTCAAAGATAAACACAATTCCTTTGTTACACATTTCATATTTAAAATATACGTAACTGACAGATAAGTGTCACTGTCAAAAAACTAATCATTTCAAATTAGTAATAGTGATATTTTAAAAATAAAATATTAAATAAAGCAATAGTTACTTGCAAATGAACTTAATATAGTTTGCAGGTATTGTGTTGGCCACATCAGATTTTTAAAAAAAAATCTGAATGCATATGTTCTATTTTGGTCCTGATATTTATGCACCCTTTTATTCCATTTTTAAATCTTGAACCGCTGTTGCAAAGTTTACTTTATGTCTGGCTTCAATAAACTCGTAACTTTACACACAATGCGTTGGGTGATTTTTGTTCTTTTTAAATGTTATCGCACGTTGTTTTGCCTTGGTTACAATACTCTTCACGAATCAACAACACACAATTTTCAACTTTATTACATCGCTACATTGAGGCTATTTTTCAATGCAATGAACAGGTTTTAATGCAGTGCACCAGAATAAATGAGAATGTAGACTAAACATATTTTACTTGCATTGTTTTCTTAAAATTATGCACATTTAATGATATACCAGAGCAGGTATTTTTGTTTTATTTAGATGGAATACATTATCTTAAATTTTACTAAAAATAGTTCACATAATATTATGCTTTTGTATCAGAACGTGCATATCAAATTTCGCATACGAAAATAGTTGCTTTAAAAATAAAATCGTAATAAGATTGCAATGAAAAAGTATTTGAATGAAAAATTATTAAAATCACAATATATGTGATTAAAGAGTCATAAGGCTCATTCACAGTTGCGAAAATAATATAAATAAAATTATAAATAAGACTTCATTGTTGGTGTTCACAGCTTCGAAAATAAAATGTAAATTAACATCAACTGTTATTTAATATATTCATAATTAACAACCAATAACAACAACTTCATACCTTTTAAAAACTGTACACAATCATATACACGAACTTTCTTTTTAAGACAGCTTTTTAAAATTATATTTAAAGTGAAGTCCTTTTGCTGGAACGTAAATTGACAGCTCAAATGACAGTTGTTATGTAAGTGCTTATTTTTGTGTAACTTATTTAACATTTGCAAATCCTTGTGTTTATGTCTTATGTATAATTTTATTTTCGAGAGTTGTGAACACTTTCATAAGAATCTATACTTATTGTTATTTTTATGCATAATTTTATTTTTATTTTCAGAGCTGTGAATAAGACTTTAAGATCCTATTGTTCAATTTTTTAAACTATTATTATTATTATTATTAGTATTATTTTCCCCAAAATATTAGCGTTATTTTAATTCAAATTTATTTTGTTATAGTAAAGTTTATTTTCAATTACAAATATATAAAAATTGAGTGATTGATTATGCATTTTATCTTCTTAAAATGTTATTAATTTGAATTAAACATATTTATATTTTGACAAAATTTTCAAAAGTTGCTTATTATTCATTATTTTAATCTAATTCTATAAATTTTCAAGTAAATGAATGCAGAAAATAACGAAACAACGGAAATAAACCAAATAAAACTTGCTTAAATTTATGTTGTCAGAAAGGTAGAATCCAAGTGTATTTGTATGAAAATGAAATATATGTTAAATGATATATTGTTTAATTTTCATGATTTTATTCATATAGCATACCATTAAAAAAACAATAATTAAAGTTTGCTTACCATGATTGCCACGACTGGAAGCAAGGTTAACTTTTTTCTTTCTTGAAAACACCCGAAATTTGTATACTCACTACATGAAGTATATGCCAAAATGACCGTGAAAGTATAACGAATCGATTGATGTATAAATTATTATTAATATCTGTCTTTAAACTATAAAAATCTTTAAATAATTACGCAAACAACTGTCGTCTCGGTCGCGCATACTCAAAACAAATGACAGGTAAAACCGTCAAGCGTGGCTATCTGTGATCCAAATTTCGCGATTTAATTTTCTTACATAGGTATTTTATTGATAAAAATTTATAATTTATTGTACAGAAATTTAGGAAAATTTCTATGGAATAATATTTGATGCGGTCAGCACAATACCTCCCGCCATTTAATTTCTATTAATTTAAATATGTGCCTACAAAATTCTTTGTTCCAATTTTCATCATTTTAAAATATAGTACTGCAGTCGGACCGATGGAATACTTTATTTTTCAATAAATTATGAAAAACTTTCTTGGAATTGTAAATCTAATGCATTTTCTTTCCTTTTTTCGCTTCTACTTTCTTTGCAATTCTTTCCTTTCTCCTGATCTTGGATGTTTCTGTATTTTTTATTTCTTTGCTGTAATCTTACATTTTTATTTTAGACATCTTCTTAGTGTTTTTTGTTCTTTTTTATAAAATAAAATACTTTACTTTGAAATATTAAAAAGAGTCAAAATAATTTCCTAATGTATAATCCATTTACAACAAATTTAAGAATGATTTTCATTTTGACACCATTTCTCTAAATTTATTTCTTATTATACTTCATTTCACGTAAGATAATAGCAGATGGCGCTTGAGAGCCGCCCGTTTCTATGTGCACTAAAATAATAATTTAAACTTGCCAAACCAAATTTTGTCAATTCTAAATCTTTTTCTTTGTAAAAATATACAATACCTGAATATTAAAAATTGCAAAGTCGAAATCAAAAACATTGTTAAATATAATTTTATTTCATAACATATTTTTCCCAGCAGATGGCATATCGCAGCTTGTCAGTTGTCAATAGGGACAGTAGACGCAAGCGTTCACATTCGGACTTTTGTGGTAGTGCAGTTGTATTGCAGTGCAGAAGCTTGCAAGGTTTAAACTTCTGCACTGCACTACCAACGCTGCGATGTAACGATCAATCAGTAGGAGGCATATTATTTGAATCTGTAGGTAATGTAGAAATCCGAAATGTCATTATAATCTATGTGATTTCTTTTTGACTGTTGGGCCTAACAGTGCTAATAAATTGTCAAAACAACTTAATGACATTTTGCATAAACAAAGAACTTCTCTGCATCTTGTAGACGCATTTCGTTTAACAGGTTATGATAGTCACCTTGTGATTTTTTTTTTTATATATATTGCCCACAGCGACGACATTTTGTTTTTCTTTTCTTAAATAATAATACTGCTGTACGTGTTATTAAATAAGTCATATTGGCGCAAGAAACATTATTATTTCACATAATGAATATAGGTTATAACACAAATTTAGTAGGCGTGTCTACCCTGTATTGCAAATACAACTGCACTAATTTTCTATGTATAGATGCACTCGATTTCGAGTCGATCATCGAGCCGGGCTGAAGATATTTTTTATCGGGCTAATCATATTCAAAAATCGAGGCGAGTCGAACTTTTGATTTTGGCCCGGCCCGAAAATCTTATAGTTCAATCAAATACATAGTTTCCTTAATATTTTAAAGAAAATGGATGAAGTTAAAAAGGATCAAAATGATTTAATAACAACAATCTTCACATATTAATAAATAAAAATGTATTATTTTACTTCTAGAATTCAAGGTTATTCATTAAAACATAATAATTATATTGTGATGTTGCTATTATTATTGTTATTACTCGTATACTTAAATAAAAGTGAATTTTGTTCCTATCATAATGATTTCTTGTCCTATTTTTGAGCAGAAACAAAGTTAGATAAAAAATCCTTATGTAAATTATATTATTTTAAATGACTTGTGAAAAAGTTATTTAAATTTTCGAACGGCTTTGGTAAACAAAGTGTTAAATACACGTAGGTCTGTAATTTTTATAACAAACTTACACTAGACGGGTCTCTTTTTTAACTACTTATGTTAACTAATGTTGAAAGTTATAAGAATGTAGAGGTTTTTTTTATAAGTTTGTCACGAAAAAAGTTAAACATTACGCTTTAACATAAAAATCAAAATTAGGAATGCCGGATGCACCCAATTTCGAGCCCGAAGCCCGGCCCGATTTCGAGTCAATTTTCGAGCCGGGCTAGCTAATTTTTTTGTCGAGTCGATCTTCGAGTCGGGTCGGTAATTTTTATTTTCGGGCCGATTCAATCCAACCTTAAAGCCCAGCCCGGCCCGGCCCGAATGCATCTCTATTTCTATGTGAAAGCTAATTCGCACTACAATACAAATGCATTACCAACACTGCACTGCAACTGCACTAAGCGGCACTACGATTAGAAATATTTTATAAAAATAATAATCTTTTGCTTTTCTTTGACACGCTTCTTTATGTTTGTTGTAGACGTACCGCGGTAGGAAGCCAGCCGGGGGTGTGAGTATAGCCGCCGCCAGCAGCACCGTGGCTGCCCCCGAGCCCAGTCCACAGCCCAACAGTCGCCCTTCGCCGCCCCAAGCCACCATGCTCAAGCCTGACCAACCCGCCCCCGTTCAGCAGCCTATGGTGAGTTGCTCATATATCACATAGCAAAATGTAGTCGATATTGGAAATAGAGAAAGGAGAGGATAGACTTAGAAAAGTATTTAAGAAATTGTGTCATCGGAAATGGGAGAAAATATGGATGTATCTAATGCAAGTTCTTAAAACCTTAAGGCCTGTTCTAGAATAAGTCGTTAGTCGGTGTCAGATGTCGTACGCTTGCGCACTACGCTGAAATTTGACGGTAGGGGTTGTCGGATGTCTGTTATTGGTGTCGGATCGCATGTTGGTCATGTTCCATCTTTCTACGACAACGTATTGAACGACACGGCGACAATAACGTAAACATGGGCGAAATAACATTAGACGAAATAATTATGCATTATGTACAACAATATACAAGAATAAAGAAGATTTTATTGATGAACGACTCTAGATCAGAGTTCATTTTCATGAAATATTAGGGGTGAAATAACTCTGAATTTTAAAAAATATTTTATATATTTATACTTTGTTTGGCTGATCGATTTCGCTATTTTTATAGCATCTTCAGAGCCTTAACAGCTGGAAAAATATGTACATTGAAAAAATATAAAAATATATATATATTATATTTTAATATTTTTATATTTTTTCAATGTACATATTTTTCCAGCTGTTAAGGCTCTGAAGATGCTATAAAAATAGCGAAATCGATCAGCCAAACAAAGTATAAATATATAAAATATTTTTTAAAATTCAGAGTTATTTCACCCCTAATATTTCAATAAAGAAGATATTTGGGGAAAAATTTCCATTAGTGTACAAAATATGTATAATATTATATGAAATAGAAGGTGCCTAACGGTAATATGAGATTTTGCCCAACATATGCCCGGTTGCAGAAACGGTAATCATTTCATTGTTCAGTTAACGAGCCGTCAAAATGAACAAATTCGAATAAGATTTTTTGGTCTTATGACATTTAAATCATTGCTGTCAAAAAATCGCTTTGCATTTGTTCGTTTTGACGAACCGTTAATTGATCAAGGAATTGATGAACGTTTCTGCAACTGAGCAATAGTCTTGTATGTTTATGTCTTCCCTTTTGTATCAGCCGTCGTAGTTTCATTATTTGAAGTCGTATTGCATTAAATTAAAATAAATTGGAATAGATATAATGTCCATAACCTCACTTAAAAGTGACAGTTCGCTATGACACCATACGACTCTTGCGAGTATTGTAGAGAGCAATGTCGTGTGCTTCTAACGTCAAACGATTTACGACAAGTGACAACCGACACAATTGTAAAACAGGCTTAAGGCCTGTTCTACAATTAAGTCGTTTGTCGTTGTCGGATGTCGTACGCTTGCGCACTACGCTGAAATTTAGCGTAGGAGTTGTCGGCTGTTGGTGTCGTATCGCATGTTGGTCTTTTCCCATCTTTCGACGACAACGACACTGAACGATACGACGATAGTACCGTAAAAATGGACGAAATGACATTAGACGAAATAATTTTACATTATGAACAACAAAATAGTAATTTATATGATTCATTTTAGTTAGTAAAGATTTTCTACGACATTTTTCTGTAACAGTGGTTTCATACAAGTGATCAAATTGTTGTGCAGAAATTTGAAAATTCTTCGTGATTACCTGACTTGAAATAAGAAAATTTTTTGTGCGCACCAAAATTTTGCCTAATATCAACGATAATATAAGGTTTTACATACCATCGTCTGTTCAGTTTTTGTCTTCTCTTTTGTATCAGCCGTCATAGTTGTATTATTTGAAGCCATATTGCAATTAAATTAAAATAAATTGCAAGAGATATATATCCATAACCTCACTTAAAAGTAACAGTTCGCTACGACACCTTGCGACTCTTGCGACTTTTGTAGAGAGGAATGTCGTGTGTTGCTAACGTCAAACGATTTACGACAAGTGATAACCGACAAACGACTCGATAGTAGAACAAGCGTAAAGAAATACTAAAACTTTTCTGATGCACTTGAAATTTAACTAAGGGAAAACCAGTGGCTAGATCAGCAATATTATTTAGTAGATATATATTGCGTTTAAACTTAAATAATCAGAAACATTATGGGTAATTGAAGTCAAAGGAAATATTAATGGAATAAATCAATGTTCACTTCAATTTAAAGAATATTTTGATTTGAATTTTAAAACTTCCAAATTTAGAAATAAAAGTGAAGTAAATTGACATTTAATAATAGGTATATTATTATACTTTGTTATTGAATCAAGATGTAATTCTGGAAACATGATTAGTAATATAGTAAACATTACCGCAAATTTCAGATTAAAAAAAACAAATTACCATGCAAATTACTCCCGAAATACCAATCGGTAATATTCATCATATCTCCATTAACAGAACAGAACTAGAAATTAGATTCCGAACAATAACATTGATTAATCTCCGAGTTCTAAATATCTACGTGGTAGTTAAGTGCTCGTGAATTTCAGCTTACCGCAATGATCAGAAAATTTATCAATAAACATTCAATAGTTCCTAATTGATTTATTTGACAGACTTCTACCGTATTAATATAGAAATATACTCGGATATGTTTTTGGTTTACGAAGTTTTTCGTGCTTCGCTGGCCAAATAAAAAGGATTACAAATAATAGGAAATAAATTTATTGACTAGTTCGCAGTTTTAATGTTTTATTTGGAGAGAAATGTGCTCTCGAATAGGAAAAACTTTCAAAGTGGTTGTTTCGCAGGCGAATATGTCAGAGAAATATTTTTTACTTCAGAAAAACATATTAATAAATATAACAGAACAGTTATAGTGAACTGTTTAATAGAGTTTATGACATATATTTTACAGTTATTGTTACGGGAAAACATTATTTTATATTTTAAGGATTGCTGGAACATAAAAATTTATTTTATCTACAACCAATTTGAAAATATGTAGGTATATAAATACTTTTCGAACATTTTTTTTGTGACTTGCGAATGAAAGATGACGTTTAAATTATTTTATAGATGTGGTTCCTTTTCATAACTTTGTCCTATAATTTGAATGAATACGTCACACGCAAGAAAGAGAGAGTTGATGTAAAAGTTGAGATGTAAGATCATAATACAAACAAACCATCGCCATTTTTATTGGTCTGTCTTCTGTCACTTTTTTTTGATATTTGAGTTCCACATAATTCATTGTTTTCGGATGGCTGTGGAAACTTAAAGAATTTCTCAATTGTCATGTATTCTTTATAATTATAGCGGGAGTCACTGTTGCAAAGACCTTACACTCACTTCATTTTTCATATTTGGCACCATCTTGTTGCAACTGTCATCGATTTGTTTGTACAACATGTGAGTCAAGTGTAGTTCAAGGAAAATATCAATAGATGGCAGCACGAAAGTATGCTCTGTATAACTCTCTATAGAAAGGAAATTGACCTTTGTGTATTCTGTTAGAGAAGATTAGAATTGTACTCAATACCACTGGAATACTAGCAGACATTTAAAATGACCTTAGCAACAGGATTCAAGGATATATTTAAAAAATATAATATCGCGGATTATGGTTCGTTAGTCTCCGGTGTAAACATACTACTGTCAGATGAAATTGAAAATAAACCTATTTCATCGAATTGTCAAACTGAAAAGTTCAAAAGTTAAAATATTTTGTTATAATGAAAATATAAACGAAAAATATATAATAGTTATTTACATTCGAGTGCGTGTAATACGTTAATTAAAATCACTTTTTTTAATTAGATAGGTTGTACTTCTGAAAAGGGTTAGTTTAAAATACTGGGGTTAAGTCAATTTCCAAATTTGATTTTACTTACCTTCATTAGAGTACTTCTTCTAGCGAAAATTTATTTGTAATAATAGACTTTGTTTATGATTGATAATATATTTATTTGCTCATATTTTCTTTGTAATAAATAATAGGTAGGTGTCGATATTTGACATTTCAGCAATGTTCGCCTCGCGTCCCTCGCGTATTTGACACGGATATCGATCGGTGACTATGTCGGTAACGGCAGATTTTTACAATAATGACAGATGTCGCTGCTGTGATTTTGGTTTATATAAATTAATTTTAAATATAGGAAATGTTAAAGTAAAAAAATAACTTATGTAGGTAGTACTTTTTTACATGAACTTTATTATAGTAAAGATGATTTCTTTTATAAATGCCCATAAACGTCCAGTGTATTTTGATTATTTTACCGCATAGTTAGACAAGTTACAACACAGTAAGCGTAAAATGTAGGTTACACTTGCTGTGTATTCAATTGTAAAGTTCCCATTACACTTCAGGAGGGCAAAAAATATTTTAAATTCGCCCTTGTTTTATTATTCTGCTATTATGCAGGTACCGTAGTCATTCGCCTATTTTCGTATTTTTGGAATATCCTTGTCCAGTATTTAAATGGGTACTTGCAAAAATTCTCAAATCATAGGTCATAGTCAAATTATGAAAAGAAACCTAATCTATAAAATAATTTATTAAATCTTTCATTCGCTAGTCGTACACTATGAAGTATTAAAATAATGAAGAAAGATTTTTGCGAAAAATTCATGGTCCTCAGTGGGACTTGAATCCAGAATCCTAAGTCTAACAGGGTACTTTACCAACTGAACTACGAAGAAAAGAAGCAAACTGAAAAACCCTAATAAATGAGAAACTTCTATGAGCGTTAGTGCCTTCTGACACTCGCCTGAGTCGATTCCCGATGAGTGGTTTTCCCTTTTTTTCTTTTTGCTCATTCGACACCCATGCGTAATCCTACTTTAAATGATGAACTTTTCCTAATGATATGTGATCTTTCGTTTAATTTACCTGCTACAAATTTGAAAAAGTGATCTGGGAAAAGTACCCTTAATGTGTGAAACCCTATCGTCCCTAACCCTCGGTCGTAGTAATGATCCCGTAAACAGGGGAAATGCCCCATGTAGACATAATTCATTATCGGGTTGCCATGGTCCATGTTCGCTACGGCTGCTTCTAACCCCTTCTCTTTCTCATGTCTGTGATTTGTAATTGGGAAAATTGCAAGATGGACGTGTATGATGAAGTGATCCATTATTTCTCTTCTAATTAATTAATGCCTGTATTAAGTTTCACCATATTTTATTACCGTACTCATTAATTTTTCCAAACGCATTACCGAAGTTCTTATACTTTTTATTGTTGAAGGGAGTAGTTTAAAGGTGAAATGAAATTGCTTAAATGGTCCACGTATGTTGTAAAATTCTTTAATTTCGGACGTTTCGGACTTAAGGTCGAATGTGGAAAATGTAATCAAATATATAGTAGGGGAGACATCTCAACTCCTTAAAAAAAGAATATATCGACATAAATATCATAGTAACCT
Source organism: Ophonus ardosiacus (assembly GCA_943142095.1). Classification (NCBI taxonomy): domain Eukaryota; kingdom Metazoa; phylum Arthropoda; class Insecta; order Coleoptera; family Carabidae; genus Ophonus; species Ophonus ardosiacus. Next base: position 32,899,849 of record OW964832.1, on the reverse strand, counting down.
ATTAGATCCAAATTACAGAGCACTCACCAACCATACAGTTAATACTGGCCATAAATATAAATTTGATGATAAAAATATTGATAAAATTAATAACAAAAATCCTCGTTTACTTAAAGAGACTCTTCATATAAAAACAAATGTGTCATCTTCCAAACAGTCTGTCTTTAAAGATAACTTAAAATGTATAAACAACTTCATAGACAAACTAAAAAGTCAGTAATTTCAACACGCATGACTTTATTGGTTGTATTATCCTACGTTTTTCTCCTCACTGAACTCCGCATTGATTCAGAGGTTAGTTGAATTGTATCTCAAAATTTTATGAATGTTGCTTATAACGTATGTCTCATAAATTTTGGCACAAATTTCAGATGCTATAAAATCAATAATAACAAGAGAATCACAAGTTGTTATGGAAACAAAAATTTTCTTTAACATCTTATCTTAACTTTGACAGCTCAATATTGTCAGTCAATTATGTAGATATAGCCTACAAATTAGAAATCCGAAAGAGTATATGTAATTTAGTTGGGCAAGTTACTAAAGCCGAAATATTACGAATGTTTGAAAATCAACATATATCCCGAAGAACCATTTATCGGACAATTGCTGAATGTGAGCAAGGTATTCCTTGTTTAAATCTGCCAAAAAGTGGAAGACCTAGAATTTTTGCCAGAGTAAAAGCCGAAGCACAAGTAAGAAGAGCGAAAAACAGACAGCCCCAAAAAATACCGCCAACCAACTAGCCAAAATCCCGATATGCTGCCATAACCTAAGAAGAGTTCATTCTGCGAATAATCGTGTGATAATTATGAATGATGAAAATTACTTCACTCTGAGTAACTCCGAAATGAAAGGAAATGATGGTTTTTATACTGACAATGTTAAAAAAGTCCCTAATAATGTCAAATATAAACAAAAAACTAAATTCGCAGATAGGGTGTTAGTTTGGTGCGCCATTTCCATAAGCACTTGATATTCAAAGGTACATCTATAATTGCCTAACGAAATTGGTTAATTTTATTGAAGAAGAACATGCTGGGGACGATATTATGTTCTGGCCAGATCTCGCATCTTGTCACTATGCAAGACAGACTCAAACTTGCCTAGCAGACCGAAACATACCATTTGTTCCGCGAAATGACAATTCCCTAACCTTCCCCAGGCTCGTCCCATAGAAGATTTTTGGGCTCTTTTATCTCGGAAGTTTACGATGGAGGATGGGAAGCCCAAAATGAGGAGGAACTTCGACGCAGAGTATATAGAAAAGTCCGAAAAATCGATTTAAATGCCTTCCAAAACCTACTGATAGGAGTCCGCAGAAAGTTGCGCCTTGTAGAAGAATACGGACCTCTTTATTTAATTTAAGTTTATAATTAGTTGCTAATGAAACTGTTTATTTTTATATAAGACAATACTTCAAGAAAAAGCATTGTTTTCTGCAAAAAAAAAGATTATTGAAATTTGTGCGAAAACTTATGAGACATACGTTATAGATCATTATGTCTAGTACAATTTTAAGATTTTGCAATAAAATTCATCAGTATTATTGTATATTCACCGTTAGGTAAGAAATATTTTATACTTTTCATCCTGTGAAATTGTTTTTGCTAATAATAATGTATCAATAGTTGAAGATGCGCTATACGGCAACCAATGGAATGGGGTCATGCCACATTTTCTGTTTTATTTTTTTCCAGGAAGTCTACCGGTTACAGTATATGTAAATAATATTTTCACGCCATTTCTGTGCATTGTTTTGTAGATATAATTTTTTAAAAATAGGGTTCAATTTCAAATCTTAATGAGGTCACGTGAGCGCATACGTCATGTATCTGAATGATTCCAGTTCACCCTGGCGGACAAAATGTAAATTAAGATTGTTTATAAATAGTTTTTTTGGGTTTTTTATAAATTGTTTCCACAAGTTGGAACTGCACAGTTCTTCTTTACCATGTTTTATCATTATAAATATACAATTATTGCACTTTTATGTATTAAATTATATATCAAGCACACAAACCTGCAATTAAAAATAGTATTTCTCTAATGAAATAATTTAATCTTTATGAAACAAAAAAGATTGAATAGAGCGCATTTTTCCCCTGACAGCTTTATAAATATTTGGTTAGTTTACTCTGATCTTACGTTTAACTTCGCGTTTGAAGTTTGTGACATTGTGACGTTCATATACGTGTGACTAGTGTCGTTGTTTGAGTAACCGATACATGACGTCACAGAAAATCGTAGCGCGAATATCTTTTAAGTAAATTATGAATGAAAAGTATTATATTTTTGGATGTTTTATGTTGCAATATGGACAATAAGTGTCATAGATTCTATTTTTATAAAAATATTAGCAACATTTTTTTTGGCATGACCCCATTATAAGAATCTGTCTGTCAAAATTCTTTCGTTATTTGGAAGAGTATAATTCTGTGCTTTTGTGAATCCAGAAAATTCAAGTTGCTATACTTTTTTTTTTCAATAGCAGAAAGTTCTCTTTTCAATTCTTCAAGGGGTAAATGTTTATATATTCCAAATGCAGATGACATTGGCATGAGCACATAGGTTATAGAATCTGTTCATAAGGTAACGTACTTGTACGTCGTAGTCGTAACTCTGTTCAGGAAATTATTTGGAATTGTCAATATATTGGCGTGTATTTTAGCATTTTTTATGTCTCGTGTTGATTTACGTAATTTATCAATATTGCCATAAAAACTATCGAAAAGAGCTAGAATAATGCTCTTGTTTGCATGTGCGTTTCTGGGTGCAATAAAAAATAGATAGCTTCCTAATAGGAGTCAGCATAGGTTATAGAGCGAATTGAATTACCTATAAACAAATTATTATTGCTCAATGCCATTCTTACGTGAAGAACTTTGTGTCGTTTTTACTTAGCCAAGCACGGAAACAGTTTAGAAAAATCTCTTCCTTCCTTTGAGCAAAAACTCTGTAAACAAACTTGACCTTTGATCCGCATCCTTATCTCTCTCACTTCAGCTCTCAAGAGCACCCAGAGAGATCAAATTCAAATAACCTTCGCCTTGTTGCAATCCACAATCTCTGGACTGTTAGCAAGAGCTACAGGTGACGGTTCCGGGTTGGTGTTCCGGGTTCCGTGTTAGCGGTTCCGGGACCGGAGGGCGTTCCGGCATCTGTTGGGTTGCGGCAGGTCGCGTGACATCCCCTGAGCATCGCATCCGACGCCCGGGGGAAAGAACCGTAGCCAGAGCGACGGATAGCCCGGCATCGCGTGCGGCATTCGACCACGTACGAGTACGAGGGTTCAAGGGATGTTCAAGGGTAACACTACACGTGCCAGACCAAAACAAACCCGACCTCAATCAACATGTGTTTGGAATGTTTAGTGAAAAGTTAATGGGAACGCTGAACACCGGACGAAAGGTTATTTGTAACTACATACAAACAAGGCAGAGCATATACGTGACAATCGTTACAGCAGTTTATAACACCAATAGTGGTAAGTCAGTCGGAGCTGTCCGATGGATCTGTTCGATGACGTCACATATATATCAGGGATCACGTAAAAGTGAAAACGATATTGCGATTATCGAGAAGTGAAAACGACATTCGTTTCCTTAGGGATCACGTAAAATTAGTCATTCACTACGTTTTCAACTTCGGTTATTTCCGTAAAGTGACTACGTTTTGTGAAAACGATATCGTTTACAGACTAATGTTTTTGTATTAAATAGTAGTTTTGACAGATAATTTATATGAATGTCATTAAAATTTTTAATCTAATGTCAAAAAGTATTATTCTCGCCCTTCGTTTTTATTTCGTTCATAATAGCAATGCTGTAAGAATTGAAGAAGGATACAAATTAAATTATCAATTAGTTACAGATGCCATGTATCATCTATTTTTTTTTCCTTTTGATATTGCAGAAGAAAAAAATATGAAGTAAACAAAAATATTTCTAAATATAAAATTAAAACTTCAAGAGCCCTTTTAAGATTGCAAGTATACAAGATTGTTATTTTAAAGTAATCTAGTTTTTATTAAGTTTTGTATTTCAAGTAAATAAAGTATGGGCCACATTTAAATAATGGCGCACAACTTTCGACAGGCTGCAGAAAATGATCAATTCACAAATTTTAATATTATGTAGAAACTACAAAATATTAATCACAAAACACAAGCTAGAATCATTATATTTGATGTTTCGCAGAATACAATATTATTAAAATATTAATAAAATTTTCTTTCTTGGATTTATTCTTGTAATCAATCAAAATATGCTTTGTTGTAATCAACACTTTTACGGTTATTGGAATATCAATATTGCCCGAAAATATTTCTTTTGGGTAATTTTAATAGTAAATGAGGGAAATTTCAGTAGAAATAAGAAAATATCTAATCACCAAGATTTCAATTTTCTATCATAGATTTCAAAAGAGTAAAAATATATAGTAAATCATAAGCATTTAGTTCTTCGCAACATGCTTATTAAAATATTCATGATTTTTTTTCTTAGATTCATTCTTGTAATTAATTTTCATTTTATAATTATCGTATTTTATCACAATTATTTCATTTTCGCCTTACTAAATAAAATATACCTTTCAAATTTAAAATATTAATTTATTTTTAAATAATTTATAATGACATTTCTTTCATTCTTTCCAAAACGTCAAATTCAACTCACTGCTCACTACATTCTTTTACCTAAGTGCAAGTAAATAAGAAAATGATATACCTATACCCAAATGTATAAAATAAAAAGAGACGTAAGAAACGACTATCGTTGTCACATGCTTTGAGAGTGTCGACTAGAATTCACATTTTTTTCAGTCTAAAACGATATCGTTTTCGGTTTTCACTATTTACGTGATCGCATTTTCACTTGTCGACAGTCGCAATATCGTTGTCACAGTTACGTGATCCCACTCCTGATATAATTTTGCTGTGTAAATCTGAGGTTATAGAAGAAGCTTAACTTGTTAAAATGAATAAGTAATAGCTCTTGTTTCTGTAGTTGTATATAATATTTTAAACGACGACTCAAGTGAGACTGAAAGGCCACTTGAATCGTTGGTTTAGATAATTTCGATCAGAAATTGTTTTATGTGGTCATTTATTTGTTCGATATAACTCATAAAGACTTCATAAACTGAGAACTGCCATGTTTTCTTTAGAACTTGCTATAGTGCTGCATTGTTTATAATCAGAAACTTTTAAATAAATACATTTTCTGAAACACCAATATTAACAATTTTAAATTTACGCGCGCAATCTGTGCTAACCCTGCTCATGGAGCAAGGTTGAAATTTTTTGATCGGATCGGACTTTACAAACGCGTCAGATTAACCCGATTGACTTTACGAACGCTTTAGATTGCATCGGATCAATCCGATCGAGTTTACGGAAACACCTTTAGATGTTCGATATTCTATCCGGCCATAAATCTAAAGAGAAACCCTTTTTCAAATTTTGTTTTTGTAAAAAAAAAATAAGAAATTATCCTACCGTCCTTCGACTTGGCCTTGAAGAAAGCTTGTTTCTCTTTTTTATGTTTTTCTGCCAATTTGGAACTGTGGAAATTTATAGGGAAAGGAAGATGCAACGTAAGGGGTATTTTTCGCGACGCTATCATAACGTAGGGGTGGGATACCCCAGGGTGAATGGAAGTGAAGGCGGGGTAGTTTATTTGAAAACAGATGTCACTAGAAATTTTTGGGGAGTTCAAGTTCAGAAAGTCAAGATGTTATAGAGATAAGTCAGAGACAAGTGTCGAAAAATTTTTAGGTTAAAAACTTTTGTTCGTTCTGCTAATATCTTTCATTGTAATGATTTTTATTTAATTTTGTAACTTCAATTATCATTTTACATATATTTTCATGGTAAAACTAATTATATTTTTGTGTTCGTTTTAAGATATTTTATTAAGAATTGTCCTTCTTATTTTGCTTTGCCCTCCAAACATAATGAAATTATTGGTATTATTCTAAATTACATACAAAATAACTTGTGGTCATCATTTTGGTAAATTATGTAAATTCCAAATTAGATTTTGGTTATTTACTAATAAATAGCCTGGCAGTAACGCTACATATACAAATGTTGTTATACGAGTATTTTGTTTTATTTTTATTCTTGTTATGGAACCGTCCTGTCACAATTACACGATCTAAAATCAAATCAAATAATTCTTGCAGTGATAGCTTTATGCATTAAAAGGCTGAATGTTTTCAACAGGAGGTTCATTGGTTTAAATATATCGCAGGTTTTATTGTACGCACCGGATTTTTACTATTTTGTTCACGTTATAAATGGTCTCGATAGAAGACAAATCTGGACCTGGACTAGAAGATGATGACCTTTTGCTGGCCGAACTATTATCACCCGTTATTTAGGATTCAGTTTTTCTAACTTTTAGGCATATATTTAAAGTATTTGTAATAATTTTGTAGAAATTTCCCTCCATTTGTGTAGGCTGTACAATTTGTTGAAAATGTAAGCCGACCGAATTATTAAGACTCTGTACTCGTGCATGACATGTATTTATATTACGTGATCGTGTGTACGTTTGCTTCCGTTGTTAAAGCGCGAAAAATCAATTATGTTTTCGTGAATAAAACAGAAACAATGAATGAAAACAAACTTGACCTTTCCCATCAACAGAAATAAAACACGAGGTATAAAAATATCACGCGAGACGTAGTACATGTAAACGACTTTTGTAGCGCAGGTGACACCGTTATAAATGATGCAATTCTGAAAATGTTTCTTTCAAAATGTTCACAATACCAAGATAACAGAAACTAGATTGTAAGCCAGAAAATAAAATAGTGCTAAAAATAAAATATTGATCAGGATAATAGTGCTGCATTACAGTTTTTATTACGTTTGTATAAAACTATCAAGTTACTTATTTTAATGATGAATATGAGTATGGTTTTTGTCGAAATAAATTTACTGAGGGCGGCACTAAAGTTAGTGTTTATCTTTTGGTTTTGTACTAATATATGAAAACCGCAATAGAGTTATTTGAAGTATCAATATTTGCTCTTATAGAATACCAGTTAAACATTCCAGTTTGTTGATGAATGTCTATATTAATAGAATTCAAAATTGACATGGCACTGCTGAGTCAATTTAAATATTTACCTACTTTCGCAATTTAAGCCTTATCAAAGATTCAAAATCATTGTCGTTTGCTCATCTTTACCTTATAAGAATCGAGTGAACATGATATTTGTTTTATTATTTCACTCGTTAATTTTATTTATGAAGCTTTAGTGAACATGTATAAATATCGAAGGTATGGCAACTCCTCAGTTTTTGTTGACTTATTGATGTTGGCGATTAGTGGACCAAGATACGGTTTCATTATTAATTTTAATGTAATTGCTTCCTGGCAGTGACATTTGTTTAAATATGTCAAAATTGTTATTAAAGTGTTGTTTTTGTTTGACCTTACACGCAGCGTCTCTACAATGTGCCGTACCGCATAACATTCTGAAACTAACATAACATGACAAATGACAAGTTAACTCTAAATCGTGCTGTCACTGTTTAATCCGGGCCTATGTACATAGTTGCATCAAAATTACAACTAATTTAGAGAATAAATTGTACCTCTGACGGTATCCCTTCCCTTCTCAAACTTGAAAATAATTTACAATTTTCAAATTGCACAAAAGTGACCTCTGTGGTACACTCTCCACGACAGCTTTCAGAGCCGGTGAGGAATAAAAAACTCACCCGAGTTTTTTTAAAAAATTCATCCAAAAAAACCTCATCTAAAAACCCACTTTTATGAAATCATATGTTATTAATTAAATATGCTATATACTTATATGGTACACACATATATACATAAATTTTAGTCACCGGCAACATTTTACAATCAATTTCATTTTGTGTACTTCGTGTTGCTGTGCGAATTTTGCACAGTGTTTCTTTTTTATTTTAACAACTCCAATCCTGGTGTCAGCATTTTCATTATTTTTTGAGTTGTGTATTAAACATACCATTAGTTGTGACACTTGAATCTTATTCTTGTACACACTTGCATTGCAGACTTGTAACTATTAATATTAATTCGTAACTTGTACACTCTCTAGTTAATTTATTGTTTATTACATTACAGTCTTAAAAAAAAATATTATAATATTAATATTTATTATCTACGCCGACATGTGTATGTGTATTAAGATACTTTATAAAACTAAAGTTAAAAATGATACATACTGTATTTTGATGTTTGTCAATAAAACCCGCTTTTATTTAATAAAACCCGGGTTTTTTCAACCTGGTTAATAAGCCGTGTTGATATACTGCCGGTTTTATAAAGGGCAAAATAAATTTACTTCCATAATAAATTTATTCAAATCAAACAAAAAAATTCGAATCAATTTTATTGATTTTATATAATATTTATAACATTTGAAGGAATAAATTTTATTTACTTTGGAAGTAGATTTATCTGCCGTTTATAAAATTGGCCATTAATTGATTAAAATACGCCCAACATATAGCCCCAGATTTTTTTGGTAAATACCATCTCTAGCACCAAGGATTTTATTACCTGCAGAAGGTACAACTTTCCACCAGACATGTACTATGTTTTGCGAAGGATGGTAAATCGGAATTTTTTCTTCATTGAAAGTTCTTCCTGATGTACAACCCTCAAAGAAACAGTATTTTAGATATTTATACATGTTCATTTTAGTTGAGAACATTTACTGAGCGTTACCTCAAGGGCTCTGAAACATGTCGTAGAGAGTGTACCACAGAGATCACTTTTATGCTCTTTGAAAAATGTAAATTATTTTCGAATTTCAGAGGGGATATCATCAGAGATATAATATATTCTCTAAATTAGATGTAATTATGTACATAGGCCCGGATTATATATTGACAGTTAACTTGTTATTTGTCATGTTAGTTCCAGAATGTTATGTGGTACTGTATATTGCAGAGACTAGAATCTCTCTGCCTACTAAACGCCAACATTAATATGTCAACAAAAATTGAGGAGTTGTCACACCTTCTATATTTTTTTTTTTTATTATAATTAAGGTATGTGAAATACTCTTCCACTTGAACAAAAATTTCATTAACGAATAGATGAATGGAATCAAATAAAACCAAACTTCATCGCGTATAAATTTATTCCTCAATAAATTCACATTCCCAACTTCTATCAATAAATTCATTATCCAGAAACAATCCAGTATTAATACCCGCGAACTTGCAAATTCCGATTTGCAGACTTTAATTAAAAGTGTAATAACAAAGGAAAATCCAAGCAAGCTTTGCTAACAGCCGAAGGTGAAACTTCTCATGCACCAGACTTGAGATAGACTTATACCCTTTACCGGGTGTTAGAGAGAGATGGCGCTATGGGAACGGTAACGACAGTGGTGGGAGCATTTCACTTTTACGACCTGTGAAATATTAAGTGGAAAAACCTCTCAGCGCAGGCTGTTAATTGGTTGGATTTTGACCAGGAGTTTTGCAATTTTAAAACCGGGAAATCAAACAGAACATCGGGAGGACAAAGAATTGGTCGGATCTAACAATGCAGTTTTTCTGTGAGAACGGATGGAAGAAGAACTTTTAGATTATTGTCGTGATTAAAGGGCCTTTGTATGCGATTTCGTTGGTTTAATATAAAAATTCAAAGATTATTTGTCAAATAGGTAAGTCATATTGCAGATGACCTAGGAATACCTTTTATCTGCCATTTTTGTGAGAATGAGTAATTAGTAGATTTGAATTTTATCTGGAACGATTCAGTATGTGTACATTGTATAGTTATACATTAATGAGAGAGTAGTAAGTTTTGCATCTTAGCTGAAACTTGCGGTAGACTTAATTATCAATACACATACAGCCCGATTCACAATAGTAATTTACGTAACAAGACCTGAAAGTGATACTTTACTGGGTGAGCAAGCATATTCCAGAGCGAGCCGTAGGCGAGCTTTGGAAGTTTGTGAGCTCAGTATAGACACTTTCGGGTCATGTTGGGTACAATATTTTTTTTGCGATCCTGAAAAAAGAATAAAAAAGTATTATCTTATTTTTTACTGCGAACAAATAAGATATAAATAAACAACTGATCTCCATGGAAACATTTAGCTTTACCGGTCCCGGGATCGGTAAAGTACTTTCCGATCCCTTATAGACAACTTTCCGAGCTAGCTCAGTAAAGAAGGACTTTCCGGTCTAAATAGTAATCAGAAAGAGCTCATTTTTTGGGCGATCACTAAAAAAAGAGTTTAAGCTAATCCTCATTTTTAGATTAGCGAATTCTACTCTAATTTTGACAGTTTATATCTTACAATATACCAATATAGTCTAATCTATTCCTAGTATCTACCTTTATTGATAATATCATGAAAATTAAACTTTAAATACCGTATAGAATACAATTCACTAACCCAAAAATGAGGATTAGCTTCAACTTTTTTGTGAATCGGACTGTAAATGTCTAAGCGGCTGACATTCAGACTAAACAGAGAGAGATGTGGGGAAAGTGATAATTTCTAAACAAAATTTTGACTACAAAGATAACAAAGTTGAAATATTGATATTGAAACAAAAATTTAGAAGTGTTTATAATAAAGTTACGAGTATTTACTTGTTATTGTTCTGCCCTCAATTTGCAAATTCAATGATTGTACAATTAAAAAATAGTAATAGTATAACATTAAAACGACGTTGACATAATGTCTCACAAATTGTTTTCCAAGGCACACTTGCCATAAAAACCAAAAACTATACGAACATATGCATGAACCTAATATTTCTCGTAATAATTAAGATATGTATAATGTATAAATTAAAAAGTGATGAATTGTCATATCTGTCATCAAACTTATTAAGGACGTGCAATTATCAAATAGTAATTAATGAAGATTAGTATAATTTATAGGTCTACGCAGCCTCCGAAGTAGGTATTCGAAATATGAGTAATGACAAATAATTTAATCAGAATTAATGTGGCAACATTTGGCAAATTGTGTAAATTTCTGTGTGTAAGGAAGCATTCAGCAGAATATATTTCCTGTTCCTGTGATATTAAACCTTCCTCTACTCTAACCAAACTTAATACGAAATGCTAAGCCACTATTAATTATACGGGCTTTAGCAACACTGCTGCTATATTTGACAACGCTGTTCAAAGCCTAGACGTCGCTATTAAAACCGAGGACGCAAAATGCAAAACATCTAAAAACAAAAATGGCGGTTATATTAGCACACGTGGTTTCGGCCCTTATCCTTCATAGCGGCACATCAAACTTTTTACAAGACAGATTATATAATATATTTTCATTTTTCATTTATCCAACTTTTATTCCAAAATACAAGCAACATTTTAATTTAACATTCTACAGTGTGTTTAAAATAAATCTTAACTCTAAGTAGGCTATGAACAAGAAACGTATGTCAATTTGAAAATATTTAATTAAATGTCAATTTGACACGAGATATTGTCAAAAATGTTATCTAGAGAAATCAAAGCTTTTCTTCTTGAATCCTTATTTTTAACAATAGAAATAAATAAAACGGTGGATGGCAATATTATGTCCATGAATTTTTCACAATTTTTTTTCTGTCGTTAATTAAATATTATTGGTCCTAAAAGCCAATCCAGTATGAATATGTCGACATCATCTCTGTATAAAGCAGATTGGCACACTCAGAAATGGGTAATATGGCATGATGATATTCTTTTATTCTTATTTTATATCTACGATTTAAATTTTATATTTTTGTAAACCAATGTCACCACTTAATTGAGGTCATAATATTTCCGAACTATTTTTGTCTTGTGGAGATGCCTTACCATTTAATAGGGTTCTATACTATTTTTTTCTGCAAAAACAAGATGTATTAAGAATTTTAGTGTAAACGTGATTTAAAAAATTTACTTAATAAACGAGATATAAATTTTTAAAAGTTCAGAATTTGGTGGGTCGAGCGAGTCGTGTCTCCTCACCAGCGAGCGAGAGCGTCTCGTTTTTAAAGTCAGGCAAACAATCAAATTATTAAGAAGAACATTAAACGTCTCACAAATTTTTAATGGCTTATAGTTTGCGAACGAATTCATCTTAAACAATTTTTTCACTAATACTCATTAATATATCTTTATTTAAAATCTTCACTAAAGTGCACAAAAATTAAAGTTCAGCAATCAGCACTAAAGTAATACGACGATTTCGCGCCAATCTAGTGTTGCCAACCTTACGATAGTTATTACACATATAATATAATTTGGGTAGGTGTGCGATGTACATTTGTATGTAAAATGACAAAAAATCTATGCAAGAAGAACGAATTAAATAATTCCGATGAAGAAGTTTGAGTTGGTACATAATATTGAGTGTTCATTGGGATAACTTCAATGTCCGGGTATTGAAGTTCCTTTTTATCACTCATATTGTGTATTTTCTTCGGCCCAACGGCCTCGGCAACCAAATTCTACATTAGTGATAAAAAGTAGAAATTCATTACCTTGATACATAAATAACTATTATTTTCACTTTCTTATCAAGAGGCAAATTTTGACTAGGGTAGGACCCTCTTTCAATTATAATTTAATTTTTTTATTTAAAGCCAAAACGCTTTGAAATTGTTATATGACCCATTGTTGACATGTTTATTCCTGTGTGTGAAATTAACCTTGCCTAATTGCGGTAGCCCTCAGAGTACGTGAAGTTTAAAATATGATAATTTCCCTGTGCCGCTCCTGTGTGTTCCTGGTCCTTGCTGCATAGTCTGAGACTTTTTGCTCAGGAGTGGGGGCACAATCGATATGTGACGTCACACGGTTGAAAGCTTACAATGCGCAATGACGATGCGCCCTATGCACTGGAAGCGGAAAGCTCTGACTCACGACGAGCTTTAAGCTTCAAGACCTCCAGCAAATTGTGCAAGGATCACTTTCAGTGCATTGTTTCATAACGCACCAATCATATCACACGGGAGATTTCACAGAGCTTTTTTCATAAAAAAAGAAAAAACTTCTTAAAAAGAAAACAATTAAAAAATATAATTTTTCAAATGTGGTTACAATGAAAAGCCAAAAATGCAACTGTTTTGTATACAAGAGTATAAAATATATAAAATTAATTGCATGTACAATATAATAATAATATTAAAATTGAAACACAATGTGAAACGGTTTTCACAAATTTATTTTAGAAGCTTTTATCATCTCTATCATCGTATCATTAAATTAAATTCCGATAAAATAATGACTATATAAAACGTAAATGAACGCAAGTGTAAATAAATTACCACATTTTGTCAGCAGAGTGTTTAAAATTTTGATGAAAACCAACGGGGAGAAAATGTGTTTGACATAATAAACATTTGCCTTTTACCAAGTTTTTGTGCGGACACAAAATCTAATGCATAATTTATTCATAACGCGCATTTTTGGTCAAACAGGTATAACAAATAAACACTGTTCGGTTAATTAGTTGCTAATGTCAACACCATAAATATTCGTTAAAAAATCAAGGCAGCGCAATTTTTTTGAAACAATACAGTACACATATTTGTTCAACTTTTCGAATGTTTATTTATGTTTCAAAAGAATCAATTAATAAGCAATATCATATTTCGAATTCTAATTACAAATCATTAAATTTCGTACGACAAATGTAATTGTTAACACAGTACAAAAATTAGATGAACTTCAAAAGTTTTTAAACATAAACAAATGTAATTGTTTTTGAAACTTTTCTTCGCACCTTCACTATGAAAGTTTAATAGTTGGGAAAACTTTTTTAATTAATTGTTTGTAAATGTATGTTTGTATTTTTTGTGACAGAACGGTTCCGTCACTAGAATAAAATAGAAACATAAGAAATATTTATTAATATTTATATGTGTAGAGCTGCCACCAGGTTATTTATTGGTAAATTAGGAGGAAGGGTTATTAAAATAAAAACCATACCATAACATAAAATGGGGTTATTTCACAATTTTCTGATTTATTTTTTCTTGAAAAAATAGGTTGTAGCGTGAAGGAAACAAAACAACTAACGATGAATTGAAAGAAGAAGGCTGGGATGTCAGTGTCATATTAATATAAAAATCTGTTGTGTCCAGCACAAGACCTCTCGCCATTTCCATATTAGGCAATATATGTATTGTAGTGCACTTCGCTTTCGAACCGTCGTTTTATAACAAAATATTACAGAACTTTACCCAAATATTGTTTTTTATTGTATTTAACATGTCTTCTGCACGTATATAATTCTAATTATATCTATTTTATATTATTTTCATGTCAGAGGTTGTTTCAATTCATTAACTAGATTGACGGTATTTCTGATGGATATATGCATTTTACCACAATTTTACCTATAATTTCAAATATTTAATTAATAAAACAATAAGAAAAATTAAATATACTTCCCAGAAAAATCTATCAGAATGTCACTAAAAATGTTGATATTTGACAATGACATGTGTCATGTTATAAACATTGGAATTTGTCAACTGGTTTCCTTAGTGCCTTGGCCTCTGCGACTGGTTTACTCTATAAATTATAGTGTCTTTATCTCTAAATCTATACAATATATAATAAAAAATTTAAGTGTAGGTATTAGATGGAGAATTTTATGTTCTTCAATATTTACTAAAAAAAACTCCCAAAAAATTATATTTAGAAGAATTTTTCTAAGAAACTACTACCGGTTGTTCAATTGTTACCAAAACCTTTTCAGCTCTTCCCAGGAATGTCAGATTGAAACTGCAGTTAAATATTTTTTAAGTCTTATAGTTTTTGAGGAATCGTGTCTACAACATCCAGACATACATACATACATACACACACACATACACACACACATACACACACACACAAACACACATCCACACACACACACAGACATCATTTTAAAAATGTTATAATCGGATTCTAGGGACCTTAAATCGTGCTTATTCAATAAAATCTGGATATGAGAATTTTAGCATGAATCCAATACCTCTCTTAGTGAGAGGTAAAAATGTTATGTAATTGTTTTGTGCTGATTAGTTGTGTTGTATTATTAAATAAATCATTTTTGGTAATAAAGTAAATGATAAAAGGTCAAATTAAAAATGTAGTTTTATGTTTTACATCTCATGTCTTTAGAATCTGAGATATGATTTTTAAAAGTTGCGTTTAATTTCAAAGTTAATTTGGAACTATGATTGTTTTTTTTTACATACCTAATACTGCACTAGTACTTTTTAAGAAATAGAAAGTAATAATAATCTTCTCATATATTTTGCTGTCAGATGTTAGTATTTTAGGTTAGATTACTGTTTCATGTTGTGGGCCGTAAATGTGTATGTGTGTGTGGGAGAGAAACACTGATCTCTATACATATCTGGATAGCGTGCCCAATGTTAAGCTTTTGTGACTAATTGAACACCGCATTCTGGAGGATTTTGGCGCATCAGCGCCAATCAGCGCTCGCATCAGTGCGTAGGGAAACATAAGAACATAACTCACACAACTTCGAACTATCACTGATGCACTGATGCGAGCGCTGATTGGCGCTGAAGCGCCAAGATCCTCCAGCATGGCGGCGTTCAATTGGTCACAAAACGCTGTATTTAACTTGGCCCCTGTAAGCTATCCAGATATGTATAGAGATCAGTGGAGAGAAATGTCACAAATTTTGTTCGTGTTGACAACCGCTAAAGTTTATTATCAAATTTATGAATGGGAAGTCGTATTTTCCAAATTATTTTATATTAGTTACTATCCGGGACCTGAAACTGAACCCGAACCTGAACCGAAAACCCGAATTAACCTGATTTTTTATGGAACCTGAACTTGAACTGCACCTTTATTTGCCAAGGTCAATAAACCTGAACCGAATTTAAACAGTTTTAAATTTAAATTCGGTTCAGATCTGTTAAATATAAACAATTTCAAATTGTAAAATTTTAATTATTAATATCATTTTATATCCACTAATTTTATCATCCTCAACATATTAAAACGAACATAAAAATAGGATTAGTTTTATTATAAAAATATGTATATAAAAAATGATAATTGAAGTTACAAAGTTGAATTAAAAACATTACAGTAAAAGATGAACAGAACAATAAATTAGAATTCAAATAAAAGATAATTAGAGCAATGAAAACGTTACAACAAAAGGTATTAGCTTATTAGCTAAACGAACAAAAGTTACATTTATAATTCATAATTAAAGGTTTTTAACTCACATATTATAATACACTATTTACACTTTGTAACACTTGTCTCTGATGACATATCTTTTTAACATCTTGAACTTGGCTTTCTGAACTTGAACTCCCCAAAAATTTGTAGTCACACCAGTTTTTAACAAAATTACCCCACCTTCACATCCACCCACCTGATGCGAGTTCCACCCTCCGTCTGTGTATTCTGTTACTCTACGGGTGTCACGTCCAGTCACATTGGTCCTATTCTTAAGGACGTTATTCTGGACAAACGCCTATTTAGCCTCTACCCAGACCTTTTCCGAGTTGGTAGAAAAACACAAAAAAGAGAAATAACTTTTACTCAAGGCCAAGTCAAAGGACGGTGGGATAATGTTTTAGAATTTTTGAAAAAACAAAATTTAGAAAAAGGTAGAGCATCGAACTCTAACCTGAACGGAACTAAAACCGGAACCAATCCGTAACATTTTAGCGAACCCAAACCTAGAACCGAACCTCAGATATATTTTTCATTTGAAGCCGAGTCGGTACCGAATCTTGTATTAAAATTTGGGTTCAGGGTTCAACTCCGGTTTAGGTTCATTTTCAGTTTGAAATATAAGCGTAATCGAAATAAAGCCGATAATCGACACCTTCGGTGACTGCGTTGCTGCATGTGCTGATTTTTCGTGAAAATTGTATTTCTTGTCTTGCTTAAATCCCGACTCGCATTTTAAATTATATCTGTATAAAGATTTTTATTCAAAAAACATTAATTCAGCTTTCATTAGATCGAACCGAACCTGAACCCGGAACAAAACTGCAAATTTTATTAATGCTTGAATCAGAACCGCCCTCGAATTCTTTTCTTAAATAATAAATCAATCTAAACCTAACCCAGTTTTTGGCGGATTTGATGCCCTGGAAAAAGGTTTCTCTTTAGATGTATGGGCGAATGGAATTTAAAACATGTAAGGCTGTTCGTGTTATACGATAAATATTGCAAATATAAACCGAACTTTATACAAAAATAATGTTTGTAATACAATCCTCATATATATGGAACCAACTAATGAGGGTAGTTAAAACTTCCTGATAACAAACCCTCACTTCGAGTAGATGGAATTGGATATGCCAAACACACACATACACACTCAATTACTCATGTTTACTATCAAATTAAAAATAAACTTGTGTATTAGAGTGAGATTGACTAAGTTACGAGAACTTTAATTCAATTAAATGTTAATTCAATGAAGTCACCTTGAAGTAAACTCCGACCAAGAGGACAAACAATATTTTCTTTGCAGTTAAAAGTAAAAACTAGGACTGCCAAAAGTTTGGAAATATGGCATCGAACAATTTTTTCTTGAAATACATAAATATATAAGACTACATGTGAAAGTTCAAGTTAAAAATTCCTCCAAATAAGCGAGATATTAAGGTCCGAATTTTACATGTATTTTGTGACGTAGGTAATGTGGATATACCAGAAGTAAACAAACAGTGGTTCACAAGCCACGAAAAAATGTTAAACAAAGTACAAAATAATGTATATTTAAATTGTAATATTTATAATTCATTATTAGAGACATAAAATAAATTATTATATTTAATTTATTTCATTTCTTTTCTCATTTTATAAAAACAAAGAAATTAGAACGTCACTCGAACAGCAACCGAACAGATCCGACACAGCCGAAGAAGTATATTCTTATTTAAAGCGGGGCTTCTCAAAGTCGAAGTTCATACTTGGATCCTATTTGCTCAAACACTCATGCACATGTCCTACATCATCAAAAGCAAAACTCCCCGTGTTTGCTAGAAGGAATAATTTATAATAAAAGAAATATAATTTTCCTTATCCTTTAACTATTATCATTCATATTTTCAATAAACTTTTACTATTTTTGATTACAGTAGAATAGCCTATTTGCTTTTTGAGAGATGGTTTCGTGTGCGGTTCTGGTTCAAAATTAATAAAATTTGCGGTTTTTTCCGGGTTCAGGTCAGGTACTGTTTTCTTGATTCGACTTAATGAAAATTGAATTAATGTTTTTTGAATAACAATCTTTATAGAAATAATTTAAAATGCGAACCGGAATTTACGCAAGACAATAAACGAACACAATTTTCTCGAAAAGTTAATACAGGCAGTAACGTAGACGCCGAAATCGTTGATTATCGACTGTATTACGATTACGCTTACTTTTCGAACTGAAAATGAACCTGAACCGAAGTTGAACTCAGAATCCTTATTTCAAAACCCGGTTCGGTTCCGACTCGGATTCAATTGAAAACTATATCTGGGGTTCGGCTCTAGGTTTGGTTCTCTAAAATGTTAGGGTTTTGTTTCGGTTTTGGTTCGATTCAGGTTCGGGTTCGATGTCCTGGTACTAATGATGTGCCGCCAAAAAATTCCCGTCGGGAATTCGTTTTTTCCCATAAATTCCTTCAGTTACGATTTGCGGGAAGAAATTTAGTTACGTATTTTCCCGGATTTTTTTTGGGAAATAATATGCGAAGGACTATCCCATTCTGAAATGGACTATACCTATACGTACGGTACTGATTCTTTTGATTCTGATGTCTAATTACATATTTGTTTACATTTTAAATTATTATTTGTTTTTGTATTAACAATGTACACATTTCGATATTAATAAATTTCTCCTTGGAAATTCCTCAGGAAATTTCTCAAAAAAAAAAAATTTCCGTAACTTAAAATTTCGGGAATTGACCCATTTCGACCTGGTACCTATACATATGATCGGCCTTTCGATCAACCGATTAATAAACCACATTATCATCAGTATTTGCATGCTCTAGTAAAAGCATTGTTACGTATCTTGCAAGGTCAAGGGCGAGAAAAGAATTATTTCTTGTCGGGACAACTTCCCACGCGTCCAGTCTCGTCGACCTGTTTCCTCGGTTGCAGTTTAAGCCGCCAAGGGGGTGATTTCAGCGTACTTTCTTTTGCATTCAACATTAGAACCCTAACCTAGCTAAATTTACCCTGGCGGGTAGTTTAAATTGAATTGTGAGAACCTGACAGGTATAACTTATGAGTTTTTGTTATTTCGGCTGCCATAGAAACAGAAATTTTGTTATATTGAATATAGTTGATTAAAGAGATGTAGAAATCAATAAATGGAAAGAGTACTAATATTGTTCTCATATTAATTCTTTACGGCTTCGGTGGTTCAATGGTTAGAGCAATGCCTCTTACTCATGAGTGCACTCGGGGTTCTGGGTTCGAATCCCACTAAGGCATGGATGTTTGTATATGTGAACCTACTCAGTAATTGGGATTTAATCCTGTTGAGAGGTTAAAAAAAAATTACAAGTGATTCTACAAGCCAACAAAAGACAAAAATACACTTCAAATTCTCCAAAATCTTCAAGATTTTCAAAATTCCAATTTTTGTACATTTAACGCGCTGATTCCAAATTTTGAAAGCACAGGTAATCACTTCGTTTTCGAGATATTTACTTTTAAAATTTTACCCAAAAATGGGTAGAGATACGAGTCTGGCGATACCACCATTCGATACTACGGACAAAATTACATACATAAGTGAACTAACTTTTAATTTTTTTAAACAATCAATATAAATATTTCTAGAGCACAATAAATGAAAATGGCTAAAATCTGAAAAAAATGGCAATGGGCACTAACGTTTTAGAAGTTGTGAAACCCCTGAACACATGTTCTTTCCTGGCAAACACTGGGTTTTCCAGCAGGATTCAGCCCCAGCACACAAGGCCAGAACAACGCATGCGTGTCCCAGCCCTCTGGCAGTCCAAACTTGGTCCAGTCTTTAACTCTTTGCACTATAAATTGTGGTCAGTGTTACAAGAAACGCCTTGCGCTAAACCCAACCGAAATTTGGAGCAGCTTAAGAGAAGTTTGGAAAGGATACTGAAGGCACTAACGATAGATACGGTCCGTGCTGCCATAGCAGACTGTCTAAAGGCTTGCGTTAAAACCAAAGGTGGCCATTTTGAATAAGTAGATAATTTTTGTTTTCTACTCGAGTCAATAAATTGCTATATAAATATATTATTATTTTTACAAATTTTTAACCTATAAACCATTAACAGTATGTATGGCAGGACTATGCATTACATGTTTGTTGTTTTCTAATGCCCCTTCACCTTCTATGCTGTTATAAACATTTTATATATTAATGGAAATTTGTCTCCAAATAACTTTTTCTTCTTGTATATTTGTACATTTTGTTTCTTTTATCATATAAACTACAATTTTGTTGTACATAATGTATAATTATTTCTTCTAATGTCATTTCGTCCATTTTGAAGTTAATGTCGTCGTGTCATTCAGAGTCGTTGTAGAAAGATGAGAAATGACCAACATGTGATCCGACACCGATTGCCGACATCCGACAACTCCTACAGTCAAGTTTCAGTATAATTGTGCATGCGTACGACAAACAACGTATTTTAGAACAAGCCTTATGGAGATTCCTAATTTGTTAATTGGGCTACCATTAAGCCTCACGTCTATAATACTCAGTTGCGATGAAACCGCATTTCTTTTACCAAGAAAATATAAAAATTTCATTTCGCAAAAGATATAAACCCTAATTTATGCATTTCGATCGTATATACACCTCACATATTCACATTCTATTTGGTTTCTAATCAGTTCTATTTCCGGTCAAACTGAAAAGAAAAACTTAACCTCAATCCGATACCCGGTGTTGATAACAGGTTCACTCTATTCAAACGCGTGAAAAGACGGAACATTGAACCCGAAACGAAAGAGAAGCAAGCGAAAAGCGACAAGGGTGCCCGCCAATCGTAAAAAAGAGAGAAGCAGAAAGAAAAGGACAGCGCTATATGATTTTCTAAAGAGGGAGGAAGATACCCCGCGAGAAAAACAACTGCTACCGCGAATGATTTCATTGAAACAATTGGATTATGTTGGATTGTAGTCCGTGTAGCATGTCGTGTTCCCTTCTCGAAGAATTTTACGGAAATTGTTTTATTTGGTGTCTTGACGTGTCAAGAAGTTGAAATGGACGACTTTTCATTCCCAATAGAATAGAAATTTTGCTAAATACAAAACTATATTGAACGGAAATGAAGTTGTTTTTAATTGTATGATAGTATAATCTACTTGATTTAATAAAATTATTTTCTAAGGGTTAATACGACTAGCGAATGAAAGTTGACATTTAAATTATTTTATAGGTGTGGAACTTTGCCCTATTTTTGAGAATTTTTGCAAGTGCCCATTTAAATACAGGACTAGGAAATTCCACAAATACATTACTATGTCTGGCATATAAGATAGGGGTGGATTTAAAATATTTTAAACATTTTTCGTCTTATTTTGATAATAACACAATAATAAAGCAGAGATTGTAAAACTGGCCCTTAGGTTGACAATTCTATGAAATAAGATTATTTTCAATTTCATCTAACCATAGTTCCGACTCGAGAGTTGCTTGTATCAGAGACGAACAAATCATAATTCGCGGTATTAATTTTTTTAAATACTTTCCTGAATCCTGTTGCTAAGATCATTTTAAATACCTCCTAGTATTCCAGTGAGTGGTATTGAGTACGATTCTAGTCTTCTCGAACGGAATAATATAAAGGTCAGTTTCCTTTCAAATTCAAATCGTAGAGAAAAGTTATGAAAAGAAACCACATCTATAAAATAATTTAAATGCCAACTTCCATTCGCTATTAGTCCTATAATTTGGAATTACATTAACAGCAATCATTTTAGACCCCGAATAATTTGCATTTGAATTTGAATTTGATTGTGAATACATTTTAATGTATTTTTCTTTCGTTTCAGGCTCCGATGCCGTTCTATGCCGACCCCAACAGATTTCCGACCCCAGTATGGCAAACGGATCCCACACAAGGTATGAAAATTAAAAATTGTAATGATGTATTAAAACTGCCATAAAAACACTATTACATTTTACATGCATTTTAATTAGAAATTAACATGCTTATTGATCTTTGAACTCATTTCGTTGTGTATCATTTCGCAAGGGAATTTTAAATTTTTATCGGGTTAACGCATTTAAAATTAAAATTAATTTCATATTAATACACCTTTATATTCATTTTTACATTAAACACAAATTTTGTTATTATTTTCTACTTTAAATAGTCCAGTAGTATGGTAGTTTACTTTCAAAAGGTTGGGTATTTTTGATTTTTGGATGTGATTAATTTCATATGAAATACAGATAATTTACGTTGCTCATAGATATAAAAGTTGCCCAAATAAGTTTTAACGTAACGCAGCCTTTTTGAAATTGACTGTTTACCTATACAATTGGTCGATCCTTTCTTGCTTATACTGAGATCATAAGTGTCTCAGAATAAGTTTAGAAGCTACTATAATGCTACTATAACAGTTATTTTTTGACGGCGTATGTAGAATATTACTAAATAAGCATTTCTTTCCCTTTGCATCTCAGATCAAGACTCATGACCCAACAAAAGTTTTCGAGAATACCCGACCTTTTCTAGAATAAACTCTTATTTTTTATACCTCGCTATTGGACTAAAATGTATATTGAATCCTCTAGGTTGGCCCCAAGGTCAATTCATCCAACAAATCACCCACGCCCCGCAACCGGGGTTAGAAACCTACCCTCAGCAATACGCCAACCCCATCTATCAAGCAACATACCAACAACCGGGGTTCGATAACACGTTCTACACGGGTCCAGTCCAGGTGTTAACCGCCACCAATCAACGACCGCCTAGCACAGGTCATGTGACGTTAGCAGCCCGCCAGAATGGCTCATATCCCCCCCATACACCTAGCCCTTCACCACAACAAAACGGCTCGCGGCCCAGCTCTGTCGGCAGCAACCAAAACTACTCTACCAACCAAACGAGTTCGGGAAACGCGAAGCCTGGGTACCCACAGGTGAACAGCAGTCCGCAGCTAGTTTCACACAACTCTAGTGGTTACCCAGGCAACCAGTTCAGCGGACAACAAATAGTTTCTAATGATGTCCAGCAGCAACAACATCAGCAGAATTGGACGCCTGAACGTGACAGAAATTGGGAGCAAAATGCCAACAGCACCGGATATCCTGTACATCAAATACAGAACAATCATGCAGGGATGCATTCTCAGAATCAAATACCTGTGATGCAAAACTTGCAAAATCAACAATCGCAAATTGTCAATCAGAACCATTCTCAAGGACCTGGACATGGACAACAACATTTGCAACAACAGCAACAGCAAACTGGGCAAGGTCCTTCAACTCCTCAGCAACAGCAACAAATTCAACAACAATCACCCCAGCAGCAACAACAGCATTTGCAGAACCAGCAAAGCTCGCAATCTCAAATGCAAAACCAACAAAACCAAATGCACAATCCGCCTAACAACTCTGAATCGCAATACTCGCAACAAGAGAGAGTAAACTTAAACTCCAGGATAAAAACGATGATTCTAAACAAGCAACAAAGCTTGGATGGCAAACCGGAAGAAGCACAAAGAGCAGAAGGAAACACTACCGGTCATTTTTTATCGTATAGCCACCATCGTCGCTTGAACCATTACAGCGACGGTGGTGGCACCTTTGATTACTCGGGACAAACTAATTCAACTTCAGCCCTGGAAAATTTTGTCAAATTTAATGAAAGTTATACTCAACACAAATGGAACGATAAACCATTTCCTTATGCAGAAAATAACCAGGAAAAGAAAAATATTCCAAACCCGAATATGAAAGTGGAAAACTACTATGCAAACTACAGCGAAGACTATTCTAATCAGACGAATTTAAAAAACTTCCAGGCACCAGGGCCGGGACATAACAAAAATGTAAGCGAAATTTATTGCTCAAAAGAACAAACAATTAAACAAGAAAATCCTTATTATAAACCACCAGAAATATACAATCCATACAAAATAGAACCCAATCAACATTTTGTCCCCTTTCCATATCAAAATTATCCAACCCCCGATCCCACGAAGCAAAAACTAAACCCTTTAGCAATTAAAACAACATCCCAGGAAATAAAATTAGAAAAAGAAGCTTACATATTTGAAGGTGACGGCGGTCCTGCAGCGTTAAAAAACCAAGCCGGGTCCTGGTGTTGTAGACAAGGAGGAACAGAACCTCCAACCCCTGAACATCTACGAGATGGAAGTTGTTTAGGCCTTCAAACTCAAGACGAAATACTTGCAGATTCATCTGACAAAAAAACCAACTCAACGGAATCAAAAACAGATAAACCTAACATCAACAAAGAAATACTTGACAACATAGAAAAACTGAAAAACAACGTCAAGACGGAAGTACCAGATTGTAATTGTTTTGCAGCTGATAAGACTCCTCCAGAACCGGGCAGTTACTACACTCATTTGGGTAGGTAAAGAAAAACACATTCGAATTGCTAATCCAAATGTTTATTCAGCATGCTTAACGAGGTTTATATTCACAGGTTGTGCAAGCAGTCTTACTGAACTAAGAAAAGAGTTGGAGAACAGAATAGGATGTGTTGGAAAAGCACTAAGAATTGAGAAAATTTGTTACACCGGGAAAGAGGGAAAAACGACGCAAGGATGCCCGATGGCTAAATGGGTAAGAATGAATTAATTTATCTCAACATTTAGTTTAAAATTTAAATTTACTTTGGATTATAAATTATTTATACACACAAAATTTAATCCGTTTTAATTCAGTTTACAGTTGGGGCCAAAATCATTACCATTGGGAACACGAAAAATTTAAGTTACACATATTTATTCATTTAGGTAATTTCATCTTAAACTTTATTTTTATTTTCACATAGTACGAGGGCTATTTTTCTTCAACCTCAGGTAAGCTGGCAAAAAGACAACCATTCGAATACGGATTAACGATTTTTAAATTTATAGACTAGTTTGTCAGTAGTTTTAACCGGCAACCCATTATATTTAGCTATGAACTGAATAAATTAACTGAAATATATTAAAGAAATAGCTAACGCCAACTAATAAAATAATAATAATAATAATAATAATAATAATATTAATAATATGATGCTACCAAAAGTTTAAGCAAAATTTTTAAAAATTAAACAAAAATAACACTATTAAATCATTATTAAGTAACCCAAAAGATAAAATAGATAATAATAAAAATCCGGCGTTTATAGAATTGAGTGTAAAGATTGTAATAAAGTTTATATTGGGCAAACCAAAACACAAATTGATACTTGGTTAAAAGAACATTTCTATCATTTAAAAACCGGTAATCCTGATAAACCCGGCGTAGCACAACATATGTTTATTAACAATCATAAACTTGTTAATTCTAACATACAATTATTAAAACAAGTTGATAATTATAGATATTTAAACGCACACGAGAGTTTGATAATATATAAATTTAAAGGTAAATTCATGAAGGCGGATCTAGGTCCCATCCCAAATTCTAAATTATATGAGTTAATATAAGACAGTTACAGTAAAATTTTTGAAAGAAGTCCGATCAAGGCCATCTACGAATTGCATCTATGAATTAAGACCCTCATAAAAACTAAGAAAATACACTACTAAATTTGATAGCACAAAATCTTAATTCATAGATACAATTCGTAGATTTGCCTTGATCGGACTTCTTTCAAAAATTTTACTGTACTTTATTTAATCTTAGTTACCCAAGTAGATATCCATTCATCTATTTTTTATTTATTTATTTTATTTGATGTTTGGGAAACCAACAGTTACCCAATTAAAGGCTTCCACGACAATATAATACAAATCAAAATACAAAATTTTACATAAAACACAATTTACAATATACAAAAAACAAATAATTTTAACAAAAAAAAATAAATTATACTAAGTGTAAGATTAGTGCGCGCTTAAACTGATGTAATGTCAAGTTAAATAAGTCAATATGTTTATAAGTATTATTATAATGAGACATCTATGACTCCTCTCCCTTTATAATCCGAGTTCTCTCCCTTATTCACCAGAGCTGTTTTCAAAAAATTATCAAACCTACACAAGCAGTGAAAAATTTCTACAAAATTCTTTTGACTACTTTAGACTAAAAACTTGCAAAAAC
The DNA here is from genome assembly GCA_943142095.1 of Ophonus ardosiacus. Classification (NCBI taxonomy): domain Eukaryota; kingdom Metazoa; phylum Arthropoda; class Insecta; order Coleoptera; family Carabidae; genus Ophonus; species Ophonus ardosiacus. The sequence goes on along the minus strand of OW964832.1, from coordinate 32,873,590 downwards.
TGAATAAAATAATATTTCAACCGGCATCTAAAAGGTTATCCTCTAGTCCGGATTTTTCTTAACTTTCCGAATAATAAATAAAAACTTCGTAAAAATGTTGTGTGTACAGTGAAACCTACCATATGCAAATTTACCAGAGGTTGAAGAAAATAATAGTCTTTGTAGAAGTTGTCCCATAAGGAATAAAATAGCACAATTATTATTTTCTTGGTACAAAAACTAATTCATAATAAATTGTTAATAGATTATTCGCCGTACAAACTACGAAGAAAAAATTCTCGCAATAGTTAAACACCGCCAGGGTCATTCATGTCGTTCAGCCATCATTGTAGTGTGCATGGTAGCCTGGGACGGAATTCCCCCGACTGAAGCTGACCAAACATATAACCTCTTAACTCATAAACTCAACCGCTATGGTTTACCAACAACTAGAAGATGTGCAACCAACGAACCACGCACTTGCGCGTGTCAGGGACTAGATCCAGATACCTGTGGCGCAAGCTTTTCGTTTGGGTGTTCGTGGAGTATGTATTATAATGGTTGCAAATACGCGCGATCCAAAACCGTACGAAAATTCAGACTAAGCGTCAAATCAGAAGAAAACGAAATAGAAGAAAGAATGCATATATTAGCTACATTATTGTCACCATTATACAATTCCATAGCTCCAGATGCATTTAGAAATCAGTGTCAATTCGAAAGAGAGGCACCCGAATGTCGATTGGGATTCAAAACTGGTCGCCCCTTTTCTGGCGTGACAGCCTGTATGGATTTTTGTTCGCATGCACATAGAGATCTGCATAATATGAACAATGGTTGTACCGTTGTTGCTACATTGACTAAACATAGATCTTTAGCAAAACCTCCCGATGAACAGTTACATGTTTTGCCGCTTTATGTAATAGATGATTCTGATGAATTTGGGTCCAAAGAAGGGCAACAGGAAAAATTCAAAAATGGAAGCATTGAAGTACTATCAAAGTAAGTTATCTATTTCATTGATAATAACATCAATAATTACCCCTAATAGACACTTACAAAATTGCAATTTGCACGAGCGCCTCTAACGGCGAAGCATAGAAATCAAGGTTGCTATGGTTACCCCGTACAAACAAAGACCTGTCATCAGCCGTAGACTTTACACTCTAGCCATCGTTTTAGTTGAATAATCGAATGATCTTCAATATTATCAAACAAAAAAGTTTCCCCAGACATCATCTGGTTTTAAACTCATTTTTATTAAACACAACGTACACTATCACAATAAAGAATTAGGTTTAACACTGAATAACAGATGCGAATACAATGACAGATAGGAACAGGGAACGGGACGCAAGACAACGCGGGGAGGTTGGTTTGTATGCATGACCTTCTATATCTCTCTTGCAGTGACGTCAATTTTGTAAGTGTCTATTTCAAAAATTAGTAACGTCCAGAGTAGTTTTTTTCTTGAGAGGGGATGTTTCGATCAATTGTTTGCTGTTCGTATGATTGTAGAGAAGTCACCTGACAAGAACAAGAAGGTGTTCTGTGCCTTTCTTAATTTAAAGAAAGCGTATGTTCTTCGAGATGCTTTGTTTTGTTGGATGTACTCAGAAAGTCTGTCGTGAATGGAAACTGGTTGGGAGTGATTCGAGCGTTGTAGCAGGGTATTGAACCCGAACCTGAACCGGACCAAAATCGGAACCAAACCATGTTTGGCGAACCTAAACCCAGAACCGAACCACAGATATATTTTTCAATTGAACCTGACTCGGAACCGAACCGATTATTATAATTTGGGTTCAGGGTACAACTCAGGTTCATTTTTAGTTTGAAACATAAGCGTAATTGAAATACAACCGATAATCGACGCCTTCGTCGTCTGCGTTGCTGTATAAGTTGACTTTTAGTGAAATATGTGTTCGTTTCTTGAATTGCGTAAATCCCTACTCGCATTTTAAATTATTTCTATATAAAGATTTTTATTGAAAAAACATTAATTCAGCTTTCATTAGATCGAACCGAACCTGAACCCAGAATAAAACCGTAAATTTGAATTAGAACCAGGGCATCGAATCCGCCCAAAACTGGGTTCAGTTTAGGTTCAGGTTAATTTGTTTTTTGAAAGATGGGTTCGGGTGCGGTTCTGGTTCAAGCATTAATAAAATTTGCGGTTTTGTTCGCGGTTCAAGTTCGAAATAATATAAAATTTAATTTTTTTTGCCGGAATTTACGCAAAACGCAACAGGAAACGAACACAATTTTCACGAAAAGTCAGCCCAGACAGTAACGCAGACGCCTAAGACGTCGATTATCGGCTGTATTTATTTTTCGAACTAAAAATTAACCTGAACTAGAGTTGAACCTCGAACCTGAATTTTAATACTAGGTTCGCTTTCGACTCAGGTTCAATTAAAAATATATCTGAGGTTCGGTTTTCGGTTTGGGTTCCCTAAAATGTTACGGTTTGGTTCCGGTTTTGGTTCGGTTCAGGTTCGGGTTCGATGCCCTGATCTCTCAAAAAACGAATTAACCTAAACTTGAACCGAACCCAGTTTTTGGCGGGTTAGATGTTTCGCGTTGTAGTGAAGCTGCTGTGAGAATAGATGGTAGGTTGAGTAATTGGTTTCGTATAAGTGTTGGTGTTAAACATGGTTGTGATATGTCTCCGTGGTTGTTTAATTTGTATATGCGAAATATTGGTGAAAGAATTGTGTCTGCGTTAGCGTATGCGGATGATATAGTTGTGATCCGGGTGCATTTCGCTACCGAAAATCGGTCACTTTAATATTTTAAGAGAGGAATATTTGCTGTATGTTGTACGGTTTTTAAGAATGTTGTTAAAATAGTAGAATGAATCAGCTGAGTTTTTATTGGAAGCGCAAGTTTTAGAATATTAATTAATATTTTTCTTTAGATATCCTTGCGAAGTTCGAGTCCGTTCAGTTCCTCTTCAACCATGTCGCCGCCACGGCAAAAAACGCAAAGAAGACGAACCTGATGCCGTCATCAACAAGAAAGAAACTACCCAATCATCAAAATCGTCTAATAATCAGTCTCCGAGGACATCTAATCAAAATTCTCCACGATCTCAAACGCCAGTATCCCATCAATCGACTCCGCTCATTGACATGGTTTCTATGTTAGATAATTTCACAGACGCACAACTTCAAAGCAGCCAGGTTTCCAGTACAGTTCTCGATTCGCCGACAATGTATCCTGCATGGAATTATGAATCTGGGTTATTGAATAATCAAAATCAGCTCGTTAATCAGTATGGAAATCAAAATCAAATTTACCCTCCGAGTCAGAATTGGTTGGAACATCAGAAAAGACAAAATATGTATTTGAATAGTTGGGGGGAATATCCTGGTAATTTTTATAAAGATGGAATAAAAGAAGATCCCGATAGTACGACTGCGATTGCTGCAAATGAAGAAAAAAATCCCAATCAAGTTGATAGCTCGAATAATTTCGATGATAAAAATTTTAATCGTAATACTGGTAGATTTACTCCTAATTCCGGCATTACTTCTTCCAATGGAAAGTCTCCTCAAAACGCATATAATTCTTCCAATAATACTCCCAACAACCATTGGAGTGATTCAAATAATTCTCAAGCTCAACCAAATCCACTTCATCGACCACTCCAAACTCAGCAATCTCAATGCGTTCAGCAGCCAAGTCCTGTGCCAATTTCACCAGAACCAAAACGAGAATCACCAAATCACCAGAAAACTTGGCCAAATCCAGAACGACCCAATTGGGAACAACAAATACCTTCAACTCAAGGGGAACCAATTTCTCCATTCAGAATTCCAAAAGGAAGGCCGCCTTCAAGAAGCCAAACGAGTACTTCCGTTTCACCTGATCCTAATGCACAAGGTTCCACGTTTTTGAAACCTTTTCCCAAAGAAAATAAAAATAGACAAACGCCGGAAGCAACTGAAATAAAGAATGAAAATAAAACTGGAAATAACAGTGGAGGTAATCAGCAAAATAAGACGGAAAATTCGTGGCCAGATCCTTATTTAAACCAAAATTATCCTAATCCTACTTACGGAAATATATCTGCTCCTTTCAATTCTTATCCGTACAGTCCTTACGAAGCAAGTTCCTTAAATTATGATTACAATTATGCAGAAAAACTAAAACGTGAAGAATATCTCCGCAATCCTTATAACAGTTATGGGTATCAAAATTACCCAAATTGGTATCAAAATACTCAGAATTTGGTACAAAACCCTCCACCAAATTGGTGTTTGTACCCTCCATTTGGTCTTCCGTTGGTACCAGAACAACCAAAGTCCGAACCAATTGGCGAAGTAACAGATTTTATTGACAACCTTGAATGTTTTAAAGATTCACAAATGGGCGGTGTTGCCATAGCATTAGGCCATGGTAGCGTTTTGTTTGAATGTGCAAAACATGAATTACATTCAACTACAGCCCTCAGAAAACCTAACAGATTATCACCAACAAGAATATCTCTGGTTTTCTACCAACACAGAAACTTAAACAAACCTAAACATGGTTTAGATGAATGGGAAGAAAAAATGAGGTTAAGAAAATTAGGTATTACCACTACAAGTGGTAGTACCAACACAACAAATAGTCAAACACAGAATGGACAAACCAGTGAAGATAAGAAAAATGAGAAAAAGGAAGAGATGGATAGGGCTGAGTTGATGAAAGCATCTACAGCGAAAAACAGCAAACAAATATTGATGCGAGCACCAACTTTAACCACCATGTCTTGGACTACTTTATTCCCAATGCACCCCTGTATGGTCACAGGTCCGTACCAGGAGGGCGGAGCAGTTGGATAGGGAAAACAACGGCCCTCTAAATAAAGAGGGCCGGACGTATTATTACGTACTCCTACAGTTAATTGGTGTTGCCATTAATATCCGAAATTAAAATATATTTAATCAATGTGTATTAATTTCGGATGATAAAAATAATTTAAGGTTTTAGTATGTTTTGAATGTTACCATTTTATTGTTGTAATATTTATTCACGAATACTCTATACTGAGGCAGTTGCATTTTTCTTTTGTCGACAGTAAATCGTGATTGTAATCTCCATTATTTTATGAAATTAGTGCCTAACTAGTATTTTCCTATTATGATCTCATACACTAACATCATTATTACCAACAGTACAAAGCAAAACATTTCCAAAAGAATTAAAATTTCATTTCGTTTTAACAGCTCGCGAAGAGTTGCCAGTCAAATTATTCTAGTGCTAATTTAGCCGTAAGTATTTATTATACATTTAATTTATGATTAGTTAGTTAAATTTTGAATATTTAATAATGATAGGCACCTTTTTTGTATATATTGTGACGTTTTTAGTCTATTTAACTGCCATCGAGAGGATATCATTTTAACTACTCGCTATATTTTTAAGTTGTAATCTAATCATATTTAATGTGTTCTTTTTTAAAAGATAATTGCTTATTATATAGTGTTAGTAGATTCACGGGCATATTATACAGTGTAAAAATAGTCATAGTGAGCACGAAACAGTTCTTATTACTGAAGACGATCGAACAATTTATACGGACAAAATTCGTATACACTATTAAATATATTCTCGCGTCAAGGCATCCAAATTTCAAATCATACAATCTTCAGTTTAATTTTTAAAGATGTCTGACCAAGGTCATCTTCGAATTTAGATTTTAGCTCTGTCCATTCTGTCAAATTCAGTAGCGTCAGACCTTTAAAATGTGACACAATGATAACTATAAACGATAATCAATAAATCTTTATTTTATTTTGAACAGCAATCAATGACATTGTGGTCTGAAAATAATATAGTTTAAATTCACTTCCCTGCTTTCCGAGTTGAATGTATTCTTGGGACTTAATTCTTAATTACTTTTTCACAATTCACAATGGTGTGTATATATATAATACTTATGAAGTTACCTACATTAAATTGACATTCAATTTTCATCACTTTAATATCACTTATAACACCACACTTGTACACATCAAAAATGACATTTGACATTTACTTGACAGTCAAAACTTATAGGGACTTTTAAGAAAAAGTATTGTCTATTCATCTGTCTTTCTTGTAATCATATCATTGTGCGAGAGAGAAAACTTGAAAAGAAAAACTTCCATCATGTAATGCACGCTTTACATGACATTCAAAGTACTAACATCTACAAATTTATAAAAAAATTGTCATTGGTCATTTTCTTTACCTTTTTACCCTATATGTTTGAATTAGGTTGTACATGCTATCTACATCTATTTTTTTTTGTAAAACCGACGTAAGTAATCAAATCGAGGGCTTATTCAAATACATATTTTATAATGGAAAATGGAAATAAACATTCTCAAAAAATTTGTACCCATATTTAGCAAAATTTGGGGTCACTGACGGCTGCACCCAGTGGTATTACGTGTAACTAATATACATATAATTTTTTTTTGGGAACCATGTTTTCTATGAAAATTTTGCTTTACCAAAACGTGAAAAACAATATCCTATGTAAAAAATTTATTATTTGCATGATTTTTCCAAAATGGCGTGCAATTCCGGAAAATGCATGAAGGTCGAAAATTTGGATTTTTATTAGGGCCTCTAAATATAAAACCTTTTGCAGGGACTAACTGATCTTGATCGGACATATTTAAAACAATTAAACTGTACTCAGAGTTATAAACGTGTTTTCTAACATAAATACCTCTACAGTGTTTTAGAATAGACAGATAATTGTAAGAAGATATTTTTAAATTAAAAATGTGCCATTTACTATCCGTTTACAAATCTGTAAGCAATGTTGTTACAGACTTGTGTTACATTCAGAGTTAAATATAATATATAAATTAGTTTTGTCAGATTCATCACGTAATATTTAGAATCTCACTTGTGAAGCATACCATGCGTTTTAATCCTATATTTTTGAAATGCTATGTTCCATACATATCACATTTGTATGGCATAGCACTTACTATAGAATTATAACGCGTGTTACGCCGTTCCTTGTGGGTCTTAGAATATTTGCACCGATCTTTCGATAAAGTTTCCCATTTATATATCACTTTTGCATCAAGGGAAAGTCAGATTTAATCGGTGCAAATTTGAACACGTCCCGTAGATTTGCCTTTGTACCCGGCTTCGCGTTGATAAATATATTTTTCCGGCGTGAAACTGGCTTTTACATTTCTTATTGGTACGAAACCACTTCTTTCTGTGTGAATTTTGTCTCTTGCATGGATTTTATTCGGTATAATATGAGAGTGGTTGATAAGTGCACGGTTTAAAAGAGAGAAGGCAGCATTACTATCGGGGTAATAATTATAGTCAGTTGAGTTTGAAACTATAACTTGCTTTAAAAAAATAAAAAATTATGAAACACACTTTCATTTATAGTCTATATATTTTGTTTGAAGAAATGCTCAACTAATATGCATAAATAGAACAAATTGAAATTTTAATATGTTGTAACCACGGGCTATACCTATTTTTTAATACCTATAATATAAAATATTAATTTTAACTTGAAAACGGGAGGATATATAGTAATTTTAAAGGGAGTTGCATATTAATTTTTTTTTTTTTGTTGTTAATTTTTCCCCTAATCCATAGGAAACTTAATTACAAAAATCAGAAAAGTATATAATTTTTAAAATTACAAATCTCGCTTATACAAAGGGCTAATTTAATAATTCTTAATGTGCTAGACGCAGAATTCTAAAATCAAAATAAAACAATTTTTTTTCAAGAAAAACTGTTCACAGCTTCAGATAATGTACCACGTCCGGTTATTCCATTTTATTTATAATCTATTGTTTTTCTTATTGATATACTTATATACCAAAATAGTTTAGTTTTGGATTACATTTTAATATAGTTTTTTATTAAAATCTATTATAGGCTTCAAGTAAAGTACCACTTCCGGAAGTTATGTAAGGAACAAAAAAGGAGGTGCACAACTAGATATTGTAACAGTCTTAAATACAAAATACCGTTTTTTATTTATGCGAGATACGTACGTACAGACGTCACAACGAAATTAGTCAAAATGGATTCAGGGATGGTCAAAATGGATATTTCCGCTGAAATCTGAAATCCTAAATTTTTCGCGATTCCTTTCGTACAAGGAAGTAAAAATACCGATAATTACGTTAGTTTTATTTGTATTATATATGCGCTAAATAAAATAAAATTTTAGCGACTACGGCAACTAATGTGAATTAGGGCTCGTATATATTGTCATTATTTTTATATTAATTAATATAAAAATATGAAAATTAGTATAATTACCCAGAAATGTATAGTTTATAAACGAATGTGTGTCATATTTTTTTTTTATTTTTTTAAGTTATTCAGTTTCAAACTCAACTGACTATTATTATTTCCTCGATGGCAGTCGCTCAATTATTTTTTTGGAAAGTTCACAAAAAATAATTTTGTGTTTAGCGCTGACTTCTTTGTGTTAAAACGCAAAACTTTCAATTCATTCTTGTACAAATTTTTCCTATGTTTTTTTTATGGAATACTGGAACTCAAATTTGTAATGTGTAATAGGGACAAAATTTCAAGTAGATGGAGTGTCCATATTTTTTTACCCCTTGTAAATTGTGCCCAAAGTTGTAATATATTTTTGTCCTATGCATATAATATTTACTTGGAATATTCGTTTTATATTTTAGTATTTGTTTATAAATATAAGAATTATTGTCTTTGGAGTATTAAAAATACTAAAATATTAAATGAATAGAGTCGAGAATAATAGTAGATTGCAGAAATATTGCTAAATTATAATATTTAAGAGTACGTTAATAATATATGATGCCAAATAATTTTTATTATATTAGAATTTCTAAAAATAAAAGACGTAATGATATAAAATGCCATAAATTGTAAAAAATCTTCCAGCGCCATATTTATAGGCAGCCATTTTGTTTTTAAATTATTTTCTGACTTGTATACATATTCCGGTTTTCGAATTCGCATTTTGTGTTTATATTTTTCGTAAAATAGTACAAGAAACGTTAATAATAATTCCGAATTTATTTTTCGTATTCGATATTACATTGGCTCATATTCCAAAGCAAGTAAAATTTGATAATAATTAGAAAATTCGGATTTATTAATAACGTCATGATTTAAACCAAACATTTTTAGTGTAGGAAATCTATTTATATAAAGATAAAAAATTGTTGTAAATATATTTTTGACACGTTAATCAAGATATTATGGAAAATAAAAAAGTAAATGTAATATCTCAATAATATAAGAGAAGCAATGATCTTTAGGTTATCCAAATTGTCAAAATGTGTTAAGAGTACCGTATGTGAAATATCAGAAAAATGATACATTATCGCAATAAATTTTAATATATTTTAGACGTGTGTTACTTATACGGTACTGCCACACATGCGTTGTCTAGTTTTTATGCAAAAATGCTGTAACAAAAATGACAAAAAAATTTTGGATACAAAACACTCGATACAATAGCATAAAACGTGGAATTATTAGTTGTAGAGTTTTTTAGTGTAGACATATAAGAAAACAACAAAAAAATGATATGTGTAATTGTCATGTGAATACATATTTAATATATAATATGATTTTAAGATTTTGTATTTTACTATAATAACCTTTCTATCATTCTATTCCTTCTTAATAACGGATGTTTCACAACAGGGTACGAACTTTAAGGTCATATAGTACTGACCAAAATGGGGGTCACTTTTTATATAAAAATGCTTCCCCAAATTTGGAATATTCAATATACATATTTTCAAATTAGGTATTTATATAATATAAAGGTGACATACTCATAAAACCTTAAACGTTAAATGAGCAATTCAAAAGTATCGTACCAAATTTCAAAAGTAACTACTTAGGTATTTAAATAGGATGTGAATTGCAACAAAAATAGAGCGACTGTACAAAAAAATTATATTTACTTTAAAAAAAAGGCCAGCACATTACCTTCCGTTAATTCTATGCATTTTGTACAAATCCCATACCACAAGTTCAATGGAAAATATTCTATATATCAAGTAAAATTATAACACGAATATATACTATTTTTTACAAATTTATTTCTTTTTATTTTAGTATTAAGGAGCATTTTCATAAACAGCACTTTACAGACTTGCTAGCAAATGGACATGAAGTGTAATATTTTTCTTATGAGAGTCCAAAATATGAATTCGGCATGTAATTCTCTTTCATATTATGTATTACACAATTTTTATTGGTTCCTATAGAGTCGCTCTATTTATATCCGATACTGTATATTGTTATTATTTTTATATAAATTAATTTAAGAAGAGAATATTAGTATAATTACGTAGGCATTTATGGTCTATAATTGAAAATGTGTTTCATAATAATTTTTGTATGTTTTAAAGAAAATTATTGAGTTACAAACTCAGCCGGCTATAAATATGAATCTGATAGTAAATATACAAATTTGGAATTTTGAAAATTTTGCAAAAATGTGTGTATTTTGGTTTGAAGACATTGAAATTAAAAGTGTTAAATTGTTGCATTTAATTTTTACAAATAATAAATGTAATATATATATATATACATATGTTTAATTCTTTCAAAAAATGATGTGATTTAAATGGAACGGGCAGGTCAGATTTGGTTTATAAATTAATTATTCTTATTCTTGCAGACAATTGACAGTGAGCGTAGATCAGTCAAAGAGTGATGCTTGTTTTTTATTCAATTCTATAAAAAGTTAATATTACTTTCAAAATATGCACTACTTGTAGTAGTTTGCGTTTTCTTCAAGTTTTGAGTATTAAATACGTAAAATAAATAATAATAAGTTTATAGATAATTTCTAATAAAAATAACAACGTAACCTTGTAACAATTTTGTTTTACAATACAATATTAATATTTTTTTGTTGTTACATTAATTTTAAAATTAAGTGAAGTGTATTAAAACGACAATAAAAAATTATACTTTAGTGAAATGACATTATATGTGGTGTTATGTGTTTATTTGTTCATTGTTATAACTCAAAAAAACCATGGTTTCGATTCCCGAATACGTGCTAGCTCTAGGCCTAGTTGGAAAACCAAGGGATCATCCAAAGGTAGGATTTTTGTTTGGTACCACTGATACAATTTATAAATAACCATATAATTAGTATACATTCTAAATTTTACCTCGATATTTCAAATAGTTCAAAAGATATAGTCATTTTCATTTTTAATCATACTGTTTTGGTACTTCTGGTCCAAATAATTTCAAACTCTAATTACTGTTGTCGTTTTTGACAGAAAATAGATGTGTGCGCGCTTTTTATGAATTTTTTTGTATACGATGTACATACAAAAAAGTCTCCGTACGACAATAATTTCAATTTATTTTAGGAAAAATAGCTGTATGAAAGACAATACATTTAATATTTTTTTAATCCAAAATGAAAAGCATTATGTTACGTTATTAAATGTAAAAAATAAACAAATAATTTTATTTTATTTATTTTATGGTGTTAACATTGAAAGTATTCATAATTTCATGACATTTAATTATGTTTTATAAAGAAATATAATATTAGAATGGGTTTCCTTTGATTTTTCCATTAGTAACTGAGCGACAAGCTATTGAATCTACCAAATTTTTAGTCACCGGTGGCATTTGTCTGCCATTCTTCTTGCAATTTATTGTTAAATTCTTTTTTTTGGTTTATATTCTTCTTCTGGTTAAAGTCCGGAGACTATGGGGGATGAGATTTATATGACTGTGTATAATAGGCTATTCCACCGTAATCAAAAATAGTAAAAGTTTATTGAAAATATGAATGATAATAGTTAAAGAAAAAAGGAAAATTATATTTCTTTTGTTATAAATTATTCCGTCTAGAAAACACGGGGAGTTTTGCTTTTGATAATGTAGGACATGTGCAAGGTGTTTGAACAAATAGAATCCAAGTATGCACTCCGACTTTGAGAAGCCCCGCCTTAACTAAGAATATACTTCTTCGAGTGTGTCGGATCTGTGCGGTTGCTGTTCGGGCGACGTTCTAATTTCTTTGTTTTTATAAAATGACAAAAATAAGTGAAATAAATTAAGTATAATATTTTATTTTATGTCTCTAATAATGAATTATAATATTACAATTTAAATATACATTATTTTGTAATTTGTTTAACATTTTTTCGTGGCTTGTGAACCACTGTTTGTTTACTTCTGGTATATCCACATTACCTACGTCACAAAGCTAATTTAAAATTCGGACCTTAATATCTCGCTTATTTGGAGAAATTTTTAACTCGGACTTTCACATGTGGTCTTATATTTTTATGTACTTGAAGAAAAAAAATTTAAAAAAATATCGTGGAATAGCCTATTGAATGTCAGTACGAATGTATTTTGTGTACATGATATGTAAATTTTTGTAAGATCTCACTACCCTGAAGAAGGTGCAAGTGAGCATCGAAACGTCGGTGTAGTAAGAAGAAATGTTGTTTGACTGAGATTTCGAGTAATTGTTAGATACATTAAATTTCTAATATTTCATTTATCCCCTTACTAATAAGTTCAATATGTTTTTGAAAACAACGGGAGTGCCACTGGTAAAAATAATAATCATCTTCAATGAGTAGGTTTCACAATTTTTAAACAGAAGGTAATTTAAATAATAGTTTATACAGTATTTATCACAGTAATAACAAAAATAATAATAATTTATTGTTATTTTCGTGACATGGGAGTACCTAGCTACAACACGTCATTCACAGCCAATAGGAAAACAATTTATGTTATTTATATAAATAAAAGTAGGCAACAGTATGTAACATGTTAAACTGTATGTACTCTGACGTCACATTCTGTTTCAGATCACGGGAATTTTTTAAAGTATTACACAAATTTCAATATATAATTGCAAAATGCCTAATAGATATTTCGTGATATTTAAAAATTTGAGGCTCTTTAGAACAATATCTTTTAAAATTTAGTACTTAGGAGTCATATAAAATTTCTTGCAATAGCCCTATTACAAATAATTCTAGTATTAGTATTTCACGTCAATATTTCAAATGGTTCAACAGTTACATATATTTTCATTTTAGGGAAACATTTTTGTTAGCACTGATCTAATTAATTATATGTTATAATCACTTAAGAAATGTATAATATATTATCTACCAACATGTTAAATTTCAGCTTTCAGTTCCAAAATTACACTCCGTTAACTCAAGGCTAATATTTTAAATACCCCTGGTTCAATTAATTTATTAATGAAATTGCCAGTTGATTGTTAATGGTACCAAAAAAAATCATATCTAAATTTGAGTTTGATATCTCAAACGATGCAGGAGTTACAAGCTCCCAAAGCTACTCCAAAAATCCACCTGTGTGGTCTATTAAAAGCAAATGAAATGTACGTGATAATTAGGGATGCATCTGATACCCTGCACGTGTGTCGGAGAGACCACCTGGGCCGCGTTCCAAAACTCTATTCTAGAGTATGAAATTACTCAAGTCGTTCCAAACCTAATAACCTTACTCTCAGAGTTCCAAAACATCCAGAGTTTACTCTGAAATGATACCGTACCCCAATTACGTACAGAAATTACTTCATAATATTTTCAAACATGAATTCTCACGATTCTCAACACATGAAAGTAATTTGCCTTCTTGAGGAAGAAAACATGTTTTTGGTTGAAAATAAAAATAATTAAACACATTGGCCTGTAATACGAGACACTTTTATAATAAAAAAGCTTTTATGGAGCGTACTTTCACATTATATTATGAGGAGAGTGTTCTATAAAGGCGCTTTTAATATAATTGTGTAATACGGGCCTGATATTAATGTTGTAATTATAAGTAGTTCTGTTAATTTTTTAAAATTACTTTTAATTTAGTTTCAATCTTTTACTCCAACAAAACTCCCACTCGTTGTAAAACACACTACACTCGTAAATTACGTCATCATTCTCTAACTCCTACTCCAATACTCGGTACTCTTGATTTTGGAACGTAGCCCTGGTAGTCTGGTTTATAAACTATTAACAAGAAAGACAATAAACATATACGAGGTAACTGAAGAGTTCTGAGTTCAATGGGGCATAACATTTTTACGTATTTTTAAGGGGGTTGGAGGTTATTAGCTTGCAAATGGGTTCGGAACAAGTTAAAATTTTAAATATGTTTATATAAAAAAATGTCAAATTTGTAAAAGTTGAAATAAAATTATGAAAATTAATAGGTACAATAACAAAAATATGCTCAATCTAATGGCGAAAACAGATTTAAAATATATTTTTTAGTTTTGAAGTTTTTAAGGGTTAAATTTGATAAAGGCTGAAAACTCCTTACCAGCGATTGTACTATATGCTGATTTTTTAAACATTTATTTGCCAAAACTGTATCAACTCTTTAAAAAAATTGAAACATAGAGTTCGTATGGAAAAATATTCAGGAAATACCAATCCGGCCGAAGATATTTTTATTAGCCCCCAGGTTTTAAGTTATCAATCCCTAAATGGGCAACTGTTCGTTTTTCGAGTATATTTTTACATATCTTTGTCATTAATAGGTCCATCATGGAATTGGCATTTTTTGCGTACATATATAAAAAAAGTATCTGGAATCGAATGGCGAAGGATTGAAAAGTGGCCGTGGCTTGGTATTCGAGCTACGAACGGTTAAACACGAGTGTATTTTTGAAATCAATTTTTGAATGTTCAGTTTTCAAAAATTTTTAAATGAAACTTATACCAGTAGATAAAACAATTGAAAATTGGAGGACTTATGTAAAAATGTCTGAGAATTTCTAATTTGAACAGAAGAAATTTTACTACCTCTAATTTTGGGGATATGCATTCTCAAACAGAAAAGTTTCATATGTCAAAGAAGCAAATACATTTCATACATGCATGTAATGTAAGTTGCTATCGTATAGAGAGCTTGTTCATACAAGAATTGAAACAGGTATGTAAATTACAGAATGAAAAAAATGCATTATCTGAATTAACTGTATTAGGCATACATCAGGGGCATACATACATATACAATACAATATAAAACAATTTATAAAATCAAATTTTCATTCTGTGACTATCATTTTGATTTAAGCATAAATACTTTTATAATGGGGGATTACGGCTCAATCGAATTAAAGGAAAATAGTAAAAAAATACGAATGTATATGCTGAATAACGAATATTAATAAAAGAATGAAATGGTATAATTGAGATATTTCGGAAATAAAGGGCTTTTTGTTATAGTGCTTCGACACTAATATGAAAATATTTTGATTGGCGACCGAGAAACCGCCTATAGATGCATTACAAATAGCGTGTTAGGAGGTGGGGATTACTACCAATGGAAGTTAAGAAATTCAAATTCGAAATGAGGGGCTAACATTCCTGTACTACAGTTTCCAAACAGTTTTTATTTTAACATAAATTTCTTGTATTAAATTTAATAATTTAAATACACCTGTAATTATAAAGTAGGTAGACTTATACAGTGTTTTTTTTTTATGTAAATATAACTTAAAATAGCATATATTTGAAGAACATTTAGGTCCATGATGAAAACAGTTTGATATAAAAACACATAATTGTGACGTCACGTCAATCTTTTCAAAATTCGGGAGACCATAACTCGCTTATTAATAGGAATTTTTTCACCGGATTTTCATCAATAGACTTAGTTTTCTAATATTTTCAGATGAAATTATAAAAAAAAAAAATGGTGTAATCCCCCATTAAGAAATATAAAATATTTTTCAACTTTTGTATTTTCAGTTCTGTCATTGGTTACTATTTTTTCGACGTGACAAGTAGAGCAATTTGGCGCCAATTCAAAAAGTATAGATTTTAATGTATTAAAATACACAGTTCTTAGTTTCACAAATTTTAGTCGATGAATAGTTTAGCTAATACATTAGCATCATCTAATCTTGGTCCTAAATTAAACTTACTGGTATGAGATTAGATTTTTTAGAAGCCATCGAAATTGGAAAAGCTATAAAAAATAATGAAAATATACTAAATGAACAGACGAGCCTAAATAATTCACCCTTAATGAAGTTTCTAGAAACATTATAAATTTTTTGTAACAAAATTTATTTCTATTTTTGGTTATTAGTGACTGCAAAATTTCTTTAAACAAAAAATCAAGTGAGAAAAACATTTACTGACGTATATATGTCATTTATTATACAACATTAAGTTTTTATACATGATCTGACGATGCTATTGTATTAGCGAATCTAGGCATCGACTAATAAAATTTGTGAAACTAAAAACCGTGTAGTTTAATACATTAAAATGAATAATAAGTTTCACCAAGTAAGAGCTGAAATAATTAAACAAAAAGGATAGTTTTAAATTCTACTGCATTTAATATTTACAGAAATTTGAACAGAAAATCATATTATTTGCAAAAGCTTATTAATTAATAAAAAATACAGAAATTGAAAAATGTTTTGAATAAATAAAATAATAATAAATATTATTTCAGTCTATTTCATAAAACATTTTGAGCAGCTTCTTAGGATGCAAAGTACTAGTAGGTCTAGTTCGCCCGAATTCATCCGAAATTTTACAGCAATAATCGATTCGTGCTAGTGACGCTTTGTTTATAATAATTATGCATTATTATGACAACAAACTATTATTTTAAAATTTTCTTTTTACTAAAATTTTTAATTTTAAGTATTTTAAAGTTTATTATTTCTTTGCAATGGTAAAATATCACAATGGGATAAAAAATTATCCAATATCGGTTAATTAAAAAACATCTTCCAAATATCATTTACACTGTAAAAAATCCTTCTTAAAAGAGTTAAAAATCTCCTTCAGCCTAAGATCATTGCCCGAAAATTCTCCCGGCGATAAGATCGGCTAGCCGATCTTTCCCGAAGTCGAACCGGTTGGCTTCGCGCAAAAATACGAAATACCTTCAGTTCGCTTTGAGACGCAAAGCGCTATACGCGGCTTAGTGATGGACTGGAACAAAACTCGAGTCAGAATTTGTGTGTGAATAAGGTGCTTTTTATGTGATTTTCCTTTGGTTCCTGTGTCTACTTGATGAGGATTAAATAATATACAATTATGATTTTGTTTTATAAATATGTTTTATATAAAAATTTTATGGTTTTATAACATAACGCAGAAATTAATTACTATATATTTTAATTAATTTATATTTTTGTTCATGTAAAAGAATAAATTATATTTTTGTTAGATAATAAATATTATTTTGTCTGAAATATATAAAATATTTGAACATTTATAAAAAATATTCTAAAATATATTTTTTCTATGCTCAATAAAAAGTGACAAATTGCAGACCAAAACTCTTTACAAATTGTTGCTAATAGTAGCGGTCTATAAAGTAGATACTTTGCAGACAAGATATTCAAAATTTTCATGCGATATAGATAAATTTTTGATGCGATATAGATAAATGTAAAATTAGAAAATTTCGTTTTCATAAATGTAAAATTACAAAAATATTATTAATTACCTGATCGAAGAAAAAATATTGCGTTGAAACTATTTTTACAGATTTCAACTTGTTTGTAAAAAGTTTTCAACCCTTAGTACATAAATAACTATGTCCGTTATACGTTTATTCAATATTTGTTTATGTAGCAAGTAAAGTATATTTTTTTATTGAAAGGAATACTTGCCCCACGAGCCGAAGGCGAGTGCGCAAATTCTTTAAGTAAAAAATACTTTGCACACGTGTTGCACACAAAATTTATTTTAAGTCTAAAATATAAGCTTGAAAAAAGTAGCGATTTATTTTTTCAGTAATTTTAATGAAAGATAAGTAGAAAAAATATATTTTTTTAAATATTTTTATTTTTGTCTCAATTTTTTATACACATATAAATAACTACCTACCGGTAACCATAAGCAAATTTAATTTACAACTAATTTTACATCCAATCTAAAACAATTCCAAAAAAAACCTCAATCAGGTAGACGCAAAAAAGAAAATAGTGTAAATAAAACAAAACATTAATTGAAAAACGCGTCTATTGCTATCAAAATACAGCACAGACTGCGGAAATAAATATTGACATCATCTTTAATCGTAATACGTTTACAGTGCACCTTCTTGTGGATTTGTTGCCAATACTTTCTTCCTGTCCATTCATATAACTGGGTAAGTGGAACAATAAGATTTTCAAACTGTGTTGACAAGAAAATCCAATACACTGTGACAAATTCGATGATGAGTTTTTGTTGATCGAAATATTGTTTAAAATTTAATGTAGATCATCTTCGGAGTTTTTACGGTTTAGAGAAAATTTTGAGAAGAAAAAGACAAGGGAATAGACAGGTGTTTGATTGATAAATAGACGAGAATATAAACTTGTTATTGTTATTTATTATATGATGTTAATACTTCATTATTAATATATGATTTGAAAGTGCTAATAGTATATCAGCTGGAAGTGTGCTCGATAAAATATATTAAATTAATATATTTATAATTAAATCTGTTACAATATTAAATCTTATTTAATTGTCATTTGGATTCAAGAAGGGGGACGAAAAATGTACTTGTACGAACAAAAATATTATTTTGAAATATACATATGTATTACAAAAATAAATAAAAAATAAAAAAATCTGTTGTGGCCTCCACAAGACCTCTCGCCATTTAAATCGATATTAGTCTATATTCACCTATTGTACCTAGATATATCATTTCTGGTACTCACAAAAAATTCTAATTACTTCTCTTCTTTATATATTTTTATATTTTTTAATTCATTCTATGAACAAGTTGTTTAGGCTGTGAGATACGTTACAATATATTCAGGCCTATTCTGTAACTCAATGGTTAATTTTTAACAACTGGTGTCCAATATTATTGATTTGACAAGTAAAAATCCATTTTTTGTGTTATATATCAACATAGGTGCTTGATTGGTTAAAACATTTAACCAGTTGTTAAAATTTAATCACTGAGCTACAGAATAGACCCGGTTATTATTTTA
Organism: Ophonus ardosiacus; assembly: GCA_943142095.1. Classification (NCBI taxonomy): domain Eukaryota; kingdom Metazoa; phylum Arthropoda; class Insecta; order Coleoptera; family Carabidae; genus Ophonus; species Ophonus ardosiacus. The sequence continues at coordinate 32,854,629 of OW964832.1, read as the reverse complement.
TATATTATATTATTTATTAAATGTATCGCATAAAATATTTTATATTCTGTAATATTTGTAATAACATAAATTTTCAAAAAATAATATTTAGGATTTTTTTTAAGAAACTTGCTCTTCCCATTAATGTCAAATTGACGAAATCGTAGTTAAACATGTCTTAAGTGTTATAGTATTTGAGAAACCGTGGTTCTAACATTCACACACATAAACACATGCACACGCACGCGCGCCTTCACCCACGGACATCCTCATAAGAATGTTATAATCGGATTCTACGGACCTTAAAACGTGCTTATTCACTAAAATCTGGATATGCGATTTTTAGCATGAATTCAATATCTCTCTTAGCGAGAGGTAAAAATAATGAAGTAAAAGTAGTTTAGTAAATATTACTGAAGATAATATTAACAAATTTATGCAATTTCAAATTTAATATTCATTTATAGGCAATTAAAAACACATTTAGAATTTATTAAATATTGTACTCATGCCATTTAATACCTAAATGTGAAACATAATGTTCATATAGAAAATGAAAACATATTTAATGTGTGCATGTGTACCCGCACATGTTTCGTGTACTTAAAAAATGTTTAGAGAAATTGTGAATTTTTAAAATCATGATTATAATGTCTCTGTAATCAAACGTATTAACCACAAAGTACTATGATAAGCATTCATTTGTTCTAGGCGTGGTGTACGGTAAACAAAACTAATAAACAAACTTAAAAGAGAAGAGATTGCAATAAATTTATGAAAAATATTTTCATAACAACCATAAAATTACATATAGAAATTTCTCTAACAACTATCATGTAGTCTTTCACATTCACTTTAACCTTAACCTTTGAGCAAAAAACCACCTAATGTTTATTTCGTGCTCGATACCATCTCGAACACTATCCGTAACTTAGGAGCTGGTGCTACTGAAATCAAACCAAATTACAGATGAAAAGATGAGATTTTTTCTCCATTCGGGGCAAGGATAAGCTAGGAAAATCGCGAAAAAACAAAGGTTGCGACCTTAGCAGTAAATATCACCCGTATGCCGTGTTGTATGTGTTAATTGCTATGATTAGTGTTAATTTGTAACCTGGGGGCTTATTTGGAAATTTTAGACCGACACAGTAAATGTTATGTGAGAATTATGGTTCGTGCGATATGTATTGCTTTGCCGGATGAAATGTGTTATTTAAATAGCGCGAATAATGGAGGATGTTGCGTAATTTACTAGGAAATTTTATAATTTAAATAAATGTATTATCATTAAATCACATCGTCGTCTCGAATTATATAGGGTGATAGCAAAACTGGCACAAATTTATTATTAGGATAAGTCCGGGAGAGATGCCACACCTTTTTTAAAAGTCTAACAACTCTTACCTAACAAATAGTCAAAATTTATTACAATATTATATAATTGGCTATCGTAAACTACTCAATTTTAAAAAGCCTTAACAAAAATGGAAAAAAAATATTAATTTTGAATATTAATAGTAAAATAGCGAACTCTAGGTGAAACAATGTTAAATAAGAAAAAGAAATTTAAGAAAACACTCGCCATGTTTCACAAGAATTACAGCGTCTGAATAAACCTTTCTGCCATCAAGAGCGAAACGCGTCTATGGTTACTAGCTGAGCATGGCCGGTGTCTGTTGATGCAGACGCTGTAATTCTTGTGAAACATGGCGAGTGTTTTCTTAAATTTATTTTTCTTATTAATTTTGCATAGAGAATAACTACATATTAATCATACAAAAAAAATCTGTTGTGGCCAGTACAAAACCTTCCGTCAATTCTATGTATTTTGTATATATCCCATACCAAAAGTTCATTGAAAAAGATTCTATATATCCTGTAAAATTGTAATAGGAACACACTATTTTTTACAAATTCCATACCGAAAGTTCCTTTGAAAAGATCATTCTATAAATCCCTCGATAAATCCAATAAAATTATAAAACGAACAATTTTGTAAATTGCACTTGACACTTCCTCCTTCTTCAGCTTTTTCCTATTTTATTAGGCGTCGCTGTTTTTTATTCTTCTCTTCATTCCTGCCCAACGCAAATCTTCTGCTTCTCTTTGGCCTTCCTCCCGGTATTGAAAATTCCAATCTTGAGGCGAGGCTGCAACTGCGTCACTTGCGAGGGACACTCTTATCACTTATATTACTTTCTGATCTTATACTTTCAACTTTGGTTTTGCACTTGACACTGACATCTGTCAATTAGAATTTTTTTGAATATATTTGCTGTTTCCATAATTTTAGCAAAGCTGACTGATTTTTGAAAGTTAATCTCTCTAAATGTTTCTATTACTCTATATCTATTGAATATGAAGAAAAATGTATAATCAAACCGTATAGAGAATAAGATATTCTTTCATATTGATAATCACATAAAATGTCGAAAAATGATATTTAACTTCCGGTTTACCAATTGTAACCAAAATCTAATCAGCTCTTCATATGGATGTAAAGAAGAGGAATACGAAAGAATCAAACTTTTTAGTATCGTAGTTTTGGAGTTATCGTCGGAGAAAAATTTGTCACATACACACTCACACACACACGCAGACATCATCATCAGAAAACTAGTAAAATCGTATTCTAGGGACCCTAAAACGTGCTTATTCATTAAAAACTCACCATCGAATTTTTTGACCAGACAATACCTTCCTTACCTAAACCTAAAGGTGACGGAAGGTAGAAATAATATTTGTCAATTATATTTAATAATAATAAATTATTTATAAAAATGAAGAAACAATAAAATACAAATACAAAAAATACTAACTTTTATTCTAAAACGATGATAAAGTACTTTAAACAAAACTTTGTTGTTTGTATCGAAAAAATTTCTTCTACTTGCCATCTTTTCTGATTTTGTGGGTGGATGACACGCTTTCAGATTTCGCAGCGATGTAAGCAATCAAAGTGCAAATACATATATCAAAATATAAATCTTGCTATAAAAGCTATGTAAATCTAAATTACAACCAAAGATATGACATACCCAAAAAACTTTCGCACCGTACAAATAAAACAAATTACGATATCTTCCATGCGAGAAACTTTATCGACAAAATTTCAAAAGTACGATTCATGACACGTATGCACTGTCATATACAGTGTGTTAAAAAAAAACCTAATTCGGAGTAGGCTATGAACACAGAAACGTACGTCTGATCATAAGAAGAAAAGCTTTGATTTCTTTTTGACAATATCTCGTGTCAAATTGACATTTAATTAAATACTTTCAAATTGACAAGTTTTTTTGTTCATGGCCTAATCCGAGTTAGGATTTTTTTGAACACACTATACTATAACCTCAGTACCATCTAACCTCGCATCTAACAATTATTTTTAGGAAAACTAGCTGTGTGTTATCTCTCCCGGAATTACCCTAATTTTATATATCTCCCTGTAGATGAGAACATGGATGAGCTTAAGAAATAAAGAACGCCCAAATCCTGTCATTTATAATTACTAAAATGTTTTTTGCCACACCTGTAGACGTTATAATGAATAAGATACATTGCTTGATTCTGTATATATAATTAAAGTTATTTATTTTATTAATCTTTACGGTTTACGAGGTTCAATTAACTCGAGTGTATATTTTCGGTATCTTTCATCACAACATTCATTTAAGAAAATTGCAAAATTGTTTATTAAATTACATACATATTTCCTCTCAACGCACATATGGTAGTATTACACATGCTTTCTTTTGTCTTGATAACATCTCTCAACTATTGACAAATGTTTAATGGTGTTATTAATTTTAAACAAATAGATTTCTAGCAGTATTATAAATATAACGGTTACATGAATAAATAACAATAATAAATAATATGCCTACATTAATTCAAATACGATTTTCATCTGATAAAAGTTATGTTAGCTTCCTTACACACTTCCTTTATTCATTCTATTAGCAAGTTTTATAATTAGATAAATAATAGCAGTATTTTTTAAATCATGGAATATGTATCCGCAAATTATGAATAAATCTTTAAATTATTCCAATAATAACAGGAAATCAGAATTATCGTCTTTATTACAATAATATCAATGATAGTTTTTATTGTGAACGTATTTTGAAATCGCAATTAAAAAACAAACTAATTATTTAAACAATAGAACAATAATAATTAATTCCACTTTCAATGGCGAAATTCAAAAATGAAAATTAAATTGCAAAATATAATTATAGAAAGCATTAAATATGTAGTTTTAATTTTGGGTAGTGGTATCGACCATTGTTTTTGAACAAATTATGTAAAAATAAGTACCTACCTATGTGTTTCATTTTGAAAATTAATTGTTATTGATAAAACTTTGGCTTCTTGTATTTTGTTAACAAATTTGATTTTAATTTACAGTTTTAAAATTCCAAAAAATTTGCTTAGTGTTACAGTTTTTACCTTCCGTCACCATTAGGTAAGGAAGGTATTGTCGTTGGTCAAAAAATCGGTGGTGAGTTTTTAATGATTAAGCTCGTTTAGGTTCTCTAGAATATGACGAGTTGATTAGATTTTGGTATAACTGGTCAACCGGAAGTACCTTTATTTGAAGTTCTTAACAGTTCTTTTTCTTGAACGCAGTTAAATATTAAATATCAGTTTTTTGATATTTTATGTTATTAAAAATATGAAAAAATATTTTATTGTCTATGCGGTAGTTTACACATTTTCCTTCGTATTCAATAGATATAGTTATAGTGATTAGCTTGCATAAATCAGCCAGCTATGTTATAACCATGGAAATTGGTGATATATTTAAATATTCTTATTAACAGATGTCAGTTTAAAGTGCAATTCAAATAGGCTGGTAGTGCGAGCTCGGTTTTAACCTTAGTTTTAACTAAAACGCTGTTTTAAGAAATGTCAAATTCAAATTTCAATATTTAATTTCATCCTTATGTTTAAAGAACGATTTTTTTAAAAAAATTGTTTGAATACAAACTATGTTCTGCTTGAAAATCATATTTTGATAAATTTGATATTAATTATTTTTATTATTAAATAATGAAATTTGACATTTCTTAAAACAGCGTTTTATAGTTAAAACCGAGCTCGCACTACCAGCCATAGTGTTTGTTCGTATTATAATTTTATTGGATTTATAGAATAGTTTCCTTAATCTGACATTCCTGGGAAGAGCTGATTAGATTTTGGTAACATTTGGACAACCGGAAGTAATAGTTTCTTTAAAAAAATCTTCTAAATATTATTTTTTGAAAATTTCTGTTATTACTAATATTAAAATGTTTGTAATTGACAGATAAATGTATGTCAAATGTCAAAAAGCCAGAGACATTATTGAAGACTTTCTGGGAACTGGGAAGTACATTTAATATTTCTTATTTTATTATTAATTAAATATTTATAATTATATATACATATATTACATATACCCTGCAGAAATACCGCCAATCTCATCAATTAATTGGAAGAATCTCGAACATTAGTGAATAGAATGAATTTAAAAATTTAAAATTATATAAAGAAGATATGTGTTTTTGTGTGTATCAGAAATGTCAAATAACAATACGTATATAGCCTAATATGAAAATGGCGAGAGGTCTTGTGATGGCCACAACAGATTTGTTGTTGAAGAACAGTTGACTGAAACGTTTTGTCACATATTATTCTCTGTTGTCAACTTGGTTCGCGTTGAAACGAATAAAAATACGAATATATCTGATGACACTATATTCGAACTAAAGTAGGTATATTCCCTAGTTGAACATAACAGTCTTGTTATTTATAATTTCTACAATTATTGTCGTCCTAATTGGTAAACCGGAAGCTATACTTTCTTAAGACACTTGCAGAAAGGCATTAAAATGATTGCGTGTAATATTTGACTGATATATAGCCTATTTTACTGTCAAGCTATACAGATTTATATTATGATGAAGTAAATAAATCGAAAGATTTTCTTGGAAAACAAATGCATTTCTTGGTAATGGGACTTTTTCACAGTCAAGCAAATAAAACAAATATGTACGTGTCATAAAATATGAATATCGGAACTTTCTACAAGTTTTGCAAGTAAAGACCAATTTACACTATATTAAATAAACTCGTCATGTATTATTATCAAGTATTAAGTTAATAACTAAATCGTAATATTGGTAATACTTGAAATATGTCGGATGTCATCTTTCATGTTTCTCCAATTATAAATGCAACGTTGCAGACTTGCAATCTCTCATAACGAAGAGATTTCAATATCTAATTAATTATATTTCATCTCATTATATTGATTCTTACATAAAATTTCTATCACTGCATCAGTATGATTCTCACGTTATACATAGGATTATTATTATCATTATTATTATTGTTTAAAGGTCAACATAATGTTTGATGATTATTAAACATAAACATTATTATTCGGTAACCATTATATAAGGTCATTCCAGGTTGCGTTATTCTTAAAAGGGATAATAGACCTTCTACTCTTTTTTTTAATAAAATTTCTTTTAAATTGAAAGCGATCTATAGTTCTAAACAGTCTTAAAAGCCTGATTCCCAGCTACTTCGCTAATGCATAAAGGATGTTATAATTTATGCTGTTACAAATAATAAAGAACAGTAAATTCTAAATCTGATAAATTTAATTATTTTATTATATCTTCTATAGATTTAGAGATAAAGAGTGTAATATAATAATCTGATATAAAAAATCACAGTCTGCTACACCAAAGAAATCAATTGACAAATTCAAATGTTTGTAACATAGTTTGTAATTGACAGATAAATGTCAGTTACAAAAATCAACAGATTTAGTGACATTACTGAAAGGTTTTTCCAGGAAGTACATTTATTTTTTAATTAAATATTTAAAATTATAGGCAAAATGCATATATTCATAAGAAATACCGTCAATCTTGGCAATTAATTGGAAGAATCTCTGGCATACATATAGGAACTTTCTCATAGAATGAAAGAATAGGATTAGAATTTTTTCTGCGCACAAGAAATGACAAACAACACTTTTAGCTGTTACCTCAAAAGTCATTTTTGCGTAAAAAGTTCAAAATTTATTATATTATTTAGATAGGTACTTCTCATCATTCTGATTCCATATTTTGAAACCGCATGTCGCTATCTTTTTTCGTTTGCGAGATATTTGCATTTACAGTTATGACTAAAAATACCCATTTTTGGTTAATAACTCCAAAATTCGTGTAAATACAGACTTGGCGACCTCACCATACGATTCTACGGGTAAAATTACATAAGTATACCAATTTTCATAATTTTTGAATAACGTATACAATTTCCAGAGAAAAATAAGGGTTACGACCCAAAAATGGGTGTTTTTGGATACCAATTTTGAACTCAAATATCTCGGGAACGGATTGACCTGCGGTTTCAAAATTTGGAATCAACGCGATGAGAAGTATCTGATAGTGTAAAAATTGGAAATTTTGAAGTTTTTAGTTTTTAGGATCGTAACTTAAAAATGGGTCGAGGTACCAACTTGGGAAAATCACCAACCGATTCTACGAATAGAACTACATAATTGCCAATTTTCAGAGTTATTAAACAAATAAAACATTTTTCAGAAAGAAAATAATGAAAAAAAAAAAAAATCATTCAAAAGTTGACCTTTTCAGCGTGTTTGAATAGAAATAATAGGAATTTCGAGTAATTATTAACAGCTAAATTATTAATTGTTCTTAATTTAATATAAACATTTCTTTAATTAAATTTTGCATCTTTCTAATCAAGACTACTTAAATCAATAAGCATTAAACAGTTATATTATTAAGAGAAAGGTAGAAGCGTAGACACTGTATAATATACACGTGCTGCTTGCAGTAAGAAGAAAATGTAAGTATATACTGAACTGTAGTTCATTTTCGACATATGCGCTCAATTTCTTAAAATACAAAATGAATTTTCTATTGAATATATGTGTGGTATATTATACATAATTTCTATTTTGAAAAAAAAATGTAGGTACATTATTAAAAAACTGTTGTGGCAAGCACAATACATCTCGCTATTTCCATTTTGTTACATAAGTATCGAATTTAACATTTCTTGTACACACAAATGATTCTAATATTTATTTTTCCGTTCTATAAGGTATCTTGTCCTACTCTTCTAAAATGTTCAAGATGGTTTCAATTCATTGACGGGATTTGCGCCGGTATTTCTAAGGATTATGTACTATTACTATTAATGTACCGTGAGTATTTTTTAACGTGAAACATTGGGTTTGTCATATCCATGGTTACGATTCGACATTTGATTGACAGCAATGTATTTGCGTGTCCCATTTAAAATGAAACATAGGGAACGAATTTGACATTTGACAAAACGTCAATAGAGGTTAATTTTGTTTAAATAATTGTACCTGCTTTCTAAATTAAATTTAGTTGTAGAAAAAATATTGTGTGCACCTAGTGTCCGAGTGATTTTCTGACTTTCGAATTTCTTACAATATTTTAATATAATACTTCTGTCAAATTTATTCCCTATGTTTTAAATGAGACAGGCAAATACATTGCTGTCAATCAAATGTCAAGTCGTAACTTATAGGAAAATTCAGCGGTTATCAGTCATATTGACAAGATGTCATTAGAGGGTAATTTTGTTTAAATAATTTTACCTATTTCCTAAAAATTAAATTTAATTGTAGAAAAAATATTGTGTGCACCTTGTGCCCGAAATATGTTTAGTGCTCTTGAGTGGTTTTCTGACATGGCTAAATTTCTTACAATATTTAAATATAATTCATCTGTCAAATTCGTTCCCTATTTTTCATTTTAAATGGGACACGCAAATACCATTCACGTTAAAAAATACTCACGGTACATACCTATCTGCAATTTTAAATATTTAATTAATAATACAATAAATATATTTCCCAGAAAAAGCTTTCAGTAATGTCAGTAAAACTGTTGACACTGACATTTATCTGTCAATTACAAACATTTGAATTGCACAAGTGGTTTCCTTGGTGTGCGATTTATTGCAACAGATTATTCTGTATATTATGTTTTCTTTATCTGTAAATCTATAGAAGATATAATAAAAAATTTAAGAGCGGTAATAATAAACAAATTACTATTTTCAGATTAGATTTTTCGAGAATATTCCGAGAATATCGTTTAACCCTGTGCTAACATAACATTTACACAGAGTTTATTCTCGAATTAAATTTTATTCCATGTTTACTATTATAAAATCGTGGGTTAACCTCGTGATAAACTATTCCTATTTATAAGGATGCTATTCTGAATTTAACCGTTATTTATTATTAGCGCTGTAAGTGTATTAGATGGAAAATTTTATCTTCTTCAATATTTGTAATAACATACATTTTCAAGAAATAATATTTAGAAGATTTCTTTTAAGAGACTACTACTTCTGGTTGTCAAATAATTGTTATCAAAACCTTTTCAGCTCTTCCCATTAATGTCAGATTGAGGAATACGTAGTTAACCAGGTCTTTAAATATTATAGTTTTTGAGGAATCGTCCTTCCAGCATTCAGTCACACATACACACACACACACACACACACACACACACACACACACATACACCCTCAGAGACAGAAAGAGACAGAAATCATCTTAAAAATATTATAATCGGATTCTAGGGACCTTAAAACGTGATTATTCAAGTCTGGATATGTGATTTTTAGCATAAATACAATACCTCTCTTAGCGAGAGTTCAAAAGTACAATGCAAAACAAGCATTCACGCTTAATTTTTTTACAATTTATTTTCTTGTTAGTAAATCACATATCTCATCTCAGTTACAGTCTGCAAAACTCGTTCAACATTTGATACTTACCTGTTCTCGCTGAATGTGCATAGGGTGGGATCGTATTCGTATCTCTATACAATGTATACCTAGCTGTATGCGTGTGTGAAATACTACACTATATTTCCTTTCCTTTCGGTCTAGAAGTGGTTTATCGCACGATAGGGACACGTTATGCTAATGAGGGAGATGAAACCAAGATTTAAGAGGGAGAAAATGGACGAAGATTGTTTAACGAATAGAGGAGAGTGTTATTTCAGAAGAATATATGGTCATACAAGTAAAATATTCTGTAGTGAGATTGGGCCATAAGGAAATGAAAAAATAAAAATAAAAGAAACTATGTAACATCTTCAATTTAAAGAAATGAAGAGCGATCCATTTTGAACTTTAAAATTTGTTTTTTGAATAAAACGTACAACATTTACAATAGAACTATTTATTGTTCCATACCTTACAATTATAATATTAACAACAGCATTCAAACATTTTAGGAGATAATAACTTAAAATTTGCTAACTCTAACCTAAAAACTACATGCCAACTTTTCTCCAAGTTAAAAGACAATATATATCCTTGTGATTCCACAGATGATGTTATTTACCAGGTCGAATGCGGAAAATGTAATCAAATATACATAGGGGAGACGTCTCAACCTTTTTAAAAAATGTATGAACGTAAATAGCATAGTAACCTATTAGATCCAAATTACAGTGCACTCACTAACCACAGAGTTAATACTGGCCATAAATATAAATTTGATGATGTTAAAATTATTGTTAAAGTTAATAACAAATATCCTCGCTACTTAAAGAGACGCTTCATATTAACATAAATAAAAACATATGTGTCAATTTCTAAACAGACTTTAAACATAACTTAAAATATATAAACAACTTCATAGACAAACTAAAAAGTGGGGGCATTTTCCATAAACGAATTTAGTGTTTATATTAATAAAATTCATTAGTTCACATTTAAATAATGATAGAAAATACTAAAAATCCATTCAAATCAATTTCTTAATATATTTAATTAATTTCTGAAAACTTATTTTTGCCCTCTATACAATGTCCTTGAAAGCTGTGACGTCCCAATCATAGACATTAGAAAGAGACGGAAGAGAGAGATAGCATGATTAGTTTTGACGTTTTAGAACTGTGCTCTTCTCGCCAGTGTTTTATAAGATCTGCAATATGTAATTGTTTTGTACCTGGTTGTAATAATGATTTCAAGCAAACATGTTAAGATTTGGTTGATTAATGTCATTCCGTGAATTCTACGTCATCAGAAAGGAATTCAAATAACAGATATAACTTTAAAAAAGTAATTTCTCCGTTATTACAAATAATTTTTAAATCGGACAAAGACCAAATATATGAAGTTGAACTTTCAGAAGAAAAAATAAAAAAAATATGGTAAATGACCCCATTGGTTGTGTTAGTTATACCTCCAGTATTTCACCAACCCCGAATTGATTAGGAAGTTTGTTGAAATGCTGTATCTTAAAATTTTATCAACGTATAGCTTTTATAGATCATTATGTCTAACACAATTTTAAGATTTTGTAATAAAATTCGTTAGTATTACTCTATATTCACAGTAAGACAGTAAGGTAAGGAATATTTTATAATTTTCTTCCTGTAAAATTGTTTTCTGCTAATAATATTGTATCAGTAGTTGAAGATGGACTTCACTTAATCCCGAAACGTCCGTAATTAAAGAATTTTACAACAAACGTGGACCATTTAAGCCTTTTGATTTCAACTTTATACAAAAATTAAGAAAAATACATTTATTGCTATCAATGAAAAGAAGAGACTTGACAATGATACCATTCTATTGCCGAAGTTTTCCATAGCATTTTCTAATAATTGCAATTGTATTTGCAAGTCATATGGTTTCAGCAGGATGGAGCTATCTGTCATACAACACGAGAAACAGTAATTTTATTGCAAGTCAAAGTTCGTGTTATCTCTCGGATCAATAATTGGCCACCGATGTTTTGTGATTTAACCCCGTTAGACTCTTTTCTCTGAAGCTATTTGAAGGAAAGGGTTTCCACCAAGCTAAAAGACATCAGACGTGAAATTTGTTTAAATAAAACCGCAATTATGCGAAAACGTTATGGAAAATTTCGCCATTTCAACGGAGTCGAGGAAGACACTTAGCTGATATTATATCCCACTTTTTTTTCTCAATATTTATACGTTTTGTTCAAAAAAAAAAAAAAACAAATCCTAAAGTTCAAATTCTATCCACCCATTATAGTTTGGTTTAAAAATTAAATAAATTCTTCTGAAAATCTGGAAATGAAATTTTTATTAAAACTGCAAAACTGGTCGTCATTCGTCGCGAAAGTACTCGTGTACTTGCAATGCGAAAGATAATTATGACAAATTCGATACACTTTCTCTACGGAGGATCACGCTACTACAGCAACCTATAATACGGACATCTCGACATCTTGACTGTTGATGTCGATATATTTACCTACACATTTTGTCTTTATATGGAATATCGCATTTATAAATCACCAACGGGCAATAATAAATGACGAACACACCGTGAAAACGATGTGTCAAGAAAATTAATATATTCTAGCAATTTCCCTATTTAATTAGCTATGATTAATTTGCAAAAATTGGAGCAAAATTTGAAATATGTAACCCAAAAACATAGTGGCATATTTAAAAAATTAAAACGAGATTACAGTGCAGAATATATGTTTACATTAGCGAAAAAAGTCTTGTAAGCATTTCTAAAACACGGTGCTGATTAATTAACTCTACCATATATGTACTAAATAAATTATGAGATATTAAGTGGATGATTTCATCATTTATGTCATTGTCACGACTGACTTAATAGCGTTTGTGTTTTCATAAATACTACGGTTTAATAGTTTGGAAAATGTGTTAATATTTTGGTGTCAAGATTTTTTAGATAATATACTTAAAGTTCATGTACAATTTAATTTTAAACGATTTCTTTCACTTTCATTATTATTCATTAAAATAGTTATTGAGACACAAAGATTTTAAATTTACAAAAAGTGAACTATATTATTTAAGTATTCCACCATTTAACATTGGGTTACATTGCCTTTATTGCTAATACCAGTTTTAGTTAAATTAGACATTCTCTTTTAAAGTATTGTCCCCAGGGATGAGCACGTAAAATACGTCACGTATTATACGTAATTTTTTACGCGTAAAAAAATATTTTTTACATTGATAATATTATTACCATGAGTATATTTTTTTATAAAGATATTTTCTTTTATACTGTAATGAATATTCCAGAACAGCAGTCTACGTGACGTCAACATGTTTCTTTCATGCAGACAAACAATTAGGTACCTTCAAACTATCAACAATTAGATTAGTAGGGAAATATATTCCTGAGACATAACCTCAAACGTCAAACTTTAAACACATTTTATGTCAAAATTAGGCTAAATACGTAAATTTGAAGAATATTATATTATATTTTTAAAATGTTTTATATGTTTTATGTAAATTTTAGGCCATTTTGTAAAAAAATAAAATTTGAAGACGTTTAAAAATAGACGGCAAATAAAAAAATTTGCAAAACTAAAATTTCATTTTCTATTTATTAATTATTAATAACATATACATAGTTTAAAATAATTTGAAAAAGATTTAAATCATTAGCTTCAAACTTACTGAAAATAAATTTTATACAAATTTTAAGCATTTTATGTTAATTTATCTATAGTTTCATGTTTTTTTTTTTTTTTTAATATTTTACAATAATTTCAGTCTCTTATAAACTTCTCATAGTTTCAGTCGTTTAAGAATATATTTATGATAGGATAATGGGGTCCCGCGGCCGTGTGCCTGAGTGTCTGGTCGCGAACCTGGGGAACCGGGTTCGATCCCGACAGACGCCAAATATTTCCAATTTGAAATGGCACAAAAGTGACCCCTGTGGTGCACTCTCCACGCCAGCTATGAGTGCCCGTGAGGTGACGCCTGGTAAGTGCCCACACGGTAAAATATATCGTCATCATTACCGATGTCTACATGTGTTGTAGATACTGGCACACCCAGAAATGGGTAATATGCCGTGATGATATATATATATATATATATATATATATATATATATATATATATATATATATATATATATATATATATATATTTAGAATAAAAAATATTTTTGCGCGTAAATGCACATCTCTGATTGTCCTATATGTCTTACAAAGTAGGTTTTACTGCACACACTGGATTTTTACGAAGTTTTTTTCATATTACGTCAAAAATGTCTGATATTAATACTGCAACATTCAAGAAATATTTACAACTGTAACATGAACTGTAATTTGGGGTAAATACCCCAGGAAACTTTAAACAAATGATAGACCCATTATATGGGATGTAAACATCTAACGACAATCCAAAAACGTGTATAGTAAAGTACTTGAAAGGTACAGAAAGCTAGAAGCCGAAAAGTTTAAACATAGAAAAAATACAGCAGTTAGAATAACCTTGGCGTAATATTTACCTGTCATTTGGCCCACAGTTTTTCTGTATATAATTAACCAATGGCGTAGGCAAATAACTATCGAAATAACTCCTAAAAATACCATCATCCCATTTTCTCCACCACTGTCCAATTGTTATGCTTCGTGCCTTCGTGCTAACCTTGGCACTTTGATGACCGTCCCAGTCTCCGAAGATGAAACCTGTAACGTGTGCCGAAGACTCAACATCAGTCGACGTGATCTCAGAGACTCAAGCTATGGGTCCACGGACCCCGAATCCGACCATCGGCTACCCAACTTGTTCAACATAAAAAACCCGTAGCCGAACATTGGATCACCTGTGGTGATGACTTGGGTACAGTCGCACCGAAAGACAACACATGAGAGGAAGATGATGGTGTAATAATGGCTGTATTTGGGAAAGTAGTTACAGAATGATGTTGTTGATGATGAAATATGTAGAATTTAATAACAAGGCTTTAGTTTGAAAATTATGTTGGTAATAGATGACTGTTGATTATGATAATGAATGTGAAAAACAAATAAATATATGTACAGTATGTCTGCTGTTTTTTGGTTGACAGCATCTATCAATAAAATGACAATTGTTCTTTGTTTAATGTTAGTTTCTGTTGTTCCATAGCAACAATGATATAATATGTGTATTAAAATATGAAATAATATATTTAAATTTCAACTTGAAATAACTCTTTTGTTTTTAATTTTAGAGGCATAGTGATAATGAACTTTTATAATCATTTTTTAAATGGTACTATTTTCAATATGGCATTCCATTTAAAAAAATGTTATTTTCTTGAATAAGTCGCGTATTTAATGTTCAATTGTTTTGTATTTTCCACCGTTAAATTTGTCGTATAATATCGCCCAACTTTGTCCATTTAATCGTCTTTCTATCTCTTCAAATAAGAAAGTTAGCAATGGTGGCCCGCTTACAGCAGACACACTGTACGTTATAAATAAAGCTCGGATTATATGCAAAATGCATATTTTTGCATTTTTTGCATATTTTACCTAATTCTTGCATTTTTTTGCATATTTCATTGTGATGTGCATATTTGTGCATATTTTCTAAATTTTTCGTTATTTTTATCGATTTCAATAAAATTCTCATAATAATTCTTGCATTTTTTGCATATTTCAATGCGATGTACATGTTTGTGGATATTTTAAAAATTTTGCGTTATTTTTATCATTTTCAATAAAATTCTCGTATCTTTGACGAACATATTGTCACCGAACCAGTGCTACTTCGCCAAAAATTACCCAGAATCTCATTTATGGCTGGAATTTCCTAATCCCTTACAGAGAAAAGAGAAAGTACCGGTCAGTCTAGCTTTAAATATTTCTGTCGGTTCCGTTATCTTAGTCTAAAGAGGGGGTGGAAAATGTACTTCTCTTTCAATTATATTTTCAAACCATTCGTACGCATTTTACTTACGGAACATTATGGCTTCAAAATTATTTGTTTGGATTCGTCCGTAACCGGAACTGTCTATATAGAAGGCGACAATATTTTCTGTAAACCCTCTGTGGCAAGTCGATAAGTTGTTTAACATGCAAATATTTGTTTTTAATAATAAATTTAATTGATTTTATTTTTTATTTAATAGATATCAAGCATATTTTTTGTATTCTTGTACTGCATATTTTGCATATATTTTTGCATATGCTGGGCACTTAACTGAATATTTTCCAATAAAATCCTGCATATATATGCGCATATTCTTCCTATTTTCCTTGCATATAAATCCGAGCTTTAGTTATAAATGAACCCAAACGTTCTAGATGTAGCTAGATTTTGGGCAAAAACTTGTTAGTGTTGTTGTTATTGCTATTATTATTCTATATTTGCTAATCTCTGTATATTCAAAATTTCATGTTATTGCTATTATTATTCTATATTCTACTCTCTGTATATTCAAAATTTCAATTGTTTGTTTGTTTTTCACTATTATTTTAAACAATGTTAATAATAATCATATTAACAAGACAGTGTAATATTTATGATACGTGCATATGTATATATAGGGTATTTTATGTAACATTAAAGGCGTCGGAGTATGAATTCTAGATACCAAAATGAGAAAAAATCACTATAAACATGGGTGCCGTAATGCTTACTAACAGATTTCATAAAAAGCAGAAAATAGTAGGTTAATTTTATTTATTATTTTTATTGGGTCATAAACACTTAATTGTGAAAAAAAATCATTTGTGGCCAGCACAATACCTCTCGCCGCCATTTCAGTTTTGTTACATAGGTGTCGAATTTAATATTTTCTTGTACACAGACATAATTCTAATTATATCTATTTTTTCATTCTATAAGGAATCTTGTCCTACTCTTCTGAAATGTTCAAGATGGATCCAATTCATTGACGGGATTAGCGGTATATATTTAGGATATAATATGTACTATTACTATTAATATACATACTTACCTACAATTTTAAATATAAATAAATAAATATATCATCACGGTATATTACCTTTTTCTAGGTGTGCCAATCTGCTTTGTCGCAGATATCGGTAATGATGATTTTAAATATTTAATTAATAATTCAATAAGAAATATTAAATGTAGGTATTTCCCAGAAAAAGCTTTCAGCAATGTCAGTAAAACTGCTCATTTTTGATACTGACATTTATCTGTCAATTACAAACATTGGAATTTGACATCTGGTTTCCCTGGTGAAGTCTGGACTATGCGATTTATTGCAACAAATTATTATATTAAATTAAATTTTTTATCTCTAAATCTATAGAAGATATAATAACATTTTTAAGTGTTCGCCGGCTCCGGTAGCTCAATGGTTACAGCAACGCCTCTTAAGTCATGAGTGTGCTCGGGGTTCTGGGTTCGTAACCCACTAAGGCATGGATGTTTGTGTGTGTGAACCTACTCAGTAATTGGGATTTAATCCTGTTGAGAGGTTTCCAAAAACAAAAAAAAAAATAAGTGTATTAGTTGGAGAATTTTGCTCTTCAATATTTGTAATAACAAAAAATTTCAAAAAAAAATTGGAAGAATTTTTTTAAAAAAGTACTATTTCCGGTTGTCCAACTGTTATCAAAACCTTTTCAGCTCTTCCAATTATTGTCAGATTGACGAGTACGTAGTTGAGATCTTAAATATTATAGTATTTAAGGAATCTTCTTTTCAACATCCAGACAGAAAGTCGCTTGAATTTTTGCAACAATCAAAAGTTATATCTTCAAGGTACCTAATACATTTTTAAATTCTAAAGAAACTTATGTGTTACTCTATATAACAAATAAATGACATGGTTAAATATGTTTAACCTAAAACAACTATTGCATTATAATTTGCAACCGGTTTGTTAATCATTAGAAAATTTACTTTTCTCTCATCGAATTGCAAGTTTTCTTTCAATTTAATTTACAAAGTCACTTAAAATAATATACGCATCCGCTACAGTGTCGAGAAAATATATTGTATAGGTTTGTAAACCTTTTGAAAACAGGATATAACATTTTTATTTTAATCAATTTTCATAGTTTGCATTTATGAAATTATGAACAAATAATGACGAATCAACCAAATAATATCCATAAGAAGTGTTTAATCATAATAGCTTTCACTATAAATATATTTATTGCTTGATGCGTTCAACAATTCGATTTATAATTTAAATATACAAATGTATATTACTTTCATATAACGACTAATGTAGATGCAACAAGAAGATAAGAAATGTTTTAGTTTTTTCCACATAGTTTTTTTTATTTGATATATTTGCCAACCACTCTCCCACAATTAACGAAACTAGATCACAATTTAAAAATTTTGGTACGCAATAAAAAATTACAATCAATTTTCGTGTCATCAATCACATTTAGGTAGATTCCTTTTCTCCGATTACTCATCAAAATTTTGGGTGTTCACCAATTAAATTTTCATTTAATTCAATAATTAATAATTAAATTCCTTTTTTATAAGGGAAAATAATTCAACCATATATGGTATCATTTAAATGAGCTATTAGAAGTGAGAGTGAAATAGATACCTCCTACAAGAAATACACATCTTTTATTAGTAGAAGAAATGGCTATTCATTGTGGCTATTGTAGCAAAAACTAGTTATTTTAGTAGAATCTGGGTTCTATAGATATATAGTCAAGGTACTGTCTATATTTTTTGAAGAAAAGCATTCATGTGAATAAAAAAGCATAATGGAAAATGGATGATGATATGTATGTTTAAAAATAACCCAGACCACAGCATAATTTTTATTTTGAATTGAAATCTCACAACTTTTTTTGACTTTGGTGGTCTATGAGTAATGTACGGGAACAGATATATGGACGGGCGTTGCTCCATTCGATTTTATGGACTTTTCTACATATGTACATTAATTTTCAAAAAAGAGTAAATAATCGGAAAATGGTGCATTAAAATTTTCAATTGCTTGTTAAAAATTCGAACACCCTGTATTTAAAGAAAAATTTCACATCCCTTTAATTCGGACACTGATTACGGGAAAAGTAATAAAAAATTTTTTTTTAATGGAAATCTGACAAGTTTTTTTGACTTTGGCGGTCTATGACTAATGAACTACAGGGTGGGGCAGAATGACCTCCCTGATTTGAAGGGTTAATTGTAAGAAAACGGTTCAAGATACATAAAAAAGGTTTTTATTGCTTGAAAGTACATATAATGCCGTTTTATTTTCACGATGTTTGGAAAATGATATCGTCCAAGTGGCGGCCTTGGCGAGCAATGCACATATTGAGCCTTTCGACGAAGCGTATTTTCATCTTTGTGGCACAGTAAATAAACAAAATTTTCGTTACTGGGCATCTGAGAACCCTCGTGTACTGCATCAAAGACCTCTTTACAGCACCAAAGTAACAGTTTGGTGCGCTCTGTCCTCTGTACGCATTATTGGGCCTTATTTTTTGAATCCGAAGGATTAACTGTTCTGTTACCGTGAATTCGGCTCACTATTGTATGGAGAACTTTTTGCGCCCCAAAATGGAAGAGTATGGCGACAAACACGACACAGAAGCCTTCTGGTTTCAGCCACGGCCTGTACTACCCGTCGTACACGCGAAATTCAGCAAGAGCTCTTTCCCGGTCGCCTGATCTCTCTACATGGCCCCCTCGCTCCTCCGATTTGAGCCCGTGTGACTTTTTTCTGTGGGAATATGTCAAAGCAGTAGCTTGAAGCTCTGAAGGAGGCGATTGAGGACGTCATTGCTGGAATTTCGCAAGATATACTGGGAAGAGTGGCCGAAAACTTCTTTGAAAGGGTCAATATGTGCATTGCTCGCAAAGGCTGCCATTTGGACGATATCATTTTCCAAACATCGTGAAAATAAAACGGCATTATATGTACTTTTGAGGAATAAAAACATTTTTTATGTATCTTGAACCGTTTTCTTACAATTAACCATTCAAATCAGGGAGGTCATTCTGCCTTATCCTGTATAAAAGATAAGCGCGTTGCTCTATTCGATTCTATGGACTTTTCTACATATGTACACCAATTTTCAATTATCGTATCCAGCTGCTACAATACTACCAAGCGAATAACAAAATTTCTGCCGTTTTAAATTCTGTTGTGACCCGCACTATATCTTCCGCCAGTACTTCTGATGATGCTTCAACTGGCAAAATTGTGTAATAAAGTAAAAATATACTTGTGAAACTGAAATTAAACCGAGTGTTAGTATTATAACTTTTATTTATTTAAATACGTACCTACATATTTATTGATGCTGAAAACTATATTATGTTCTTTTGCATTCGTATAATTGTTTTATTTACTATTACAATTTTCTTTTTAGAATCGTTACCATTAATAATTTGAAATGGTAGGTTTTTTGACAGTAACATTTACCTGTCAGTTACGTACAATTAAAATCTGAACTGTGTAACTAAGAAATTGTATTTATCTTTTAAAAATAGGCTTCGGGATTTATAAAATAGATTATTTTATATATTTGTCCATGAAATCTATAGAAAAAGTATGAATGCATACCGCTAGAAAATTTAATGATCTTGAATTCTTATACTGACATAAATTGCGGAAAAATTACATTTAAAGGTATTTTTCGAAGAAAAACTATTTTGAGATTCAAGTGACGTGCCATTTCTAGTTATCTGATTTACACCAAAATCTAATGGCTTCTTTCCATGTTAAAATAAGGTAGAAATATAAGGTTTCAGAATTTTCGTGAATGATGGTATTTGAGTTATCGTGAAAATGTTAAATTGGATTCTAGGGAGCTTAAAACGTGCTTATTTACCAAAATTTCGACATGCGATTTTTAGCACGATTCCTATACTTGAAATAATTGTCAGTAGCCTCTCGACAACCTGAATTTAAATATTTTATTTCTTAATAGAAAATTCGAAATTTTAAATGAAAAATTACACGCTAATTAAAAATTATACCACTATCATTGTGATCATCACAGTATCAGAAACTTCTCTCTAACAACTAATGATTTTAACAGGCACCTTACATAACTAATTGCAATTTCCGTAACTTGATATGGAAATCAGATACTGAGTCACATACATATCTTTCCACATTACATCATCAGAATGGTCCAGGTACGAACAGGCACTAACATGCACATATTCTCATCGTCTCCCATGATGAGTAACTCTTGTTTTCACCTATGTTTGCACTCAAGTTTGCACATTTGTACAAAGCAAGTGTTCTGTCTGTTTATTCAAATCAGTTGATTGCATTGCGACACTGATTACTCTATTAGATTGTTTCGCAAAAAAAGAAATCTTGTGTGAATTAACAAGCTAACGTTGGGAAGTTGCTAAGTTAGTAGCTTGACGCAGTGTTGAAATCTTTGAAAATTTATTGCTTTTCCTCATAAACTCATGTAGGAAAAAGTAATTATACAAATCGTCATCAATTCTTTTTATTTGTTACTTCAGTCTGATGACTTTATAGCAAGTAATTTGTAATGGTTGACATTAAAACTTAATAGAGAGATAGTAAACATTTTATATTCGATTTGAGTCATCAATCTTATATTTTTCCTTCCTTTCAGATATTATTAATTTATTAGTATATTGGAATATTTCACTACGTATATGGCGTTGTGCACCACGTTAAACCTTCGACAAGGGAGCATTTTCTTTTAACTTCCATAAGCGTATCATTACTGCCAATAGTTTTTCTTTGATTCTTTTTGTATTGTCTTTTCTTTCAGTGTATTTTTGTTTTAGATAGAGTATATTCCTTGTTTCCTGTTTTATTAGATGTAGCAGTAGATTAATTATTATTTTAAATACTTTAGTTAGTAGTTTTTAGGTTATCTTCACAGTGTAGTTTTTTCTTAGGGTCAGTTTTACAATAAATATTAGATAATAGCAGTTTTATTGTAGATATTAATTTTATTAGCTATTTTCCACTATATAAACTGTGCGCGCCTATGTAAATGCATATGAATGTAATAAAATTGGTCCCTTGTATTAATTCCAAATTTCGCCACCAGGTTCGCATTCTTATTTACATATCCCAATATGAGCCGAAAATCATAATAATTCCGCCGGTTTACATTTTCAACAAATTATAAAATCTAAGGTTAGAAATTTCTGCAAAATTCTTTCGGCTTCTTTGAATATAGACTTAAAACTGTGAGCTAAATGTCTGATGATAATAATTCGACCGACAATTTGAGGATTATCTTCTAGTCTAGATTTAGCTTCTACCGAAACCCTTTACTTCACAATGAAAGCAACGTAAAAGTCGTACAGTAAAATCTACTTTGCAAGACATATGGGACAATACTCACAGCAAAATGTACAGGGCTTAAAATGATACAATGTCTAATAGAATGGGGGATTACACCATTTTTTTTTTTTTTATAATTTCATCTGAAAATATTAGGAAAACTAAGACTATTGATGAAAATTCGGTAAAAATATTCCTATTAATAAGCGAGTTATAGTCTCCCGAATTTTGAAAAGATTGACGTGACGTCACAGTTATGTGTTTTTATATCAAACTGTTTTCATCATGGACCTAAATGTTCTTGAAATATATGCTATTTTAAGTTATATTTACATAAAAATAAATGAATATTATAAGACTGTATAAGTCTACATACTTTATAATTACAGGTGTATTTAAATTATTAAGTTTAATGCAAGAAATTTATGTTAAAATAAAAACTGTTTGAAAACTGTAGTACAGGAATGTTAGCCCCTCCTTTCGAATTTGAATTTCTTTACTTCCATTGGTAGTAATCCCCACCTCCTAACACGCTATTTGTAATGCATGTATAGGCGGTTTCTCGGTCGCCAATCAAAATATTTTCATATTAGTGTCGAAGCGATATAACAAAAAACCCTTTATTTCCGAAATATCTCAATTATACCATTTAGTTTTTTTATTAATATTCGTTATTCATCATATACATTCGTATTTTTGTACTATTTTCATTTAATTCGATTGAGCCGTAATCCCCCATTAAAGTTGGTATTACTAATAAAAGCGATATAACCCTAACCAAATATTAAATTGCGGGATACTTAATTAACATACTTAGTTTTTGTACGTTTAAAATTTATATTTTAAACTAGCAAAAAATTTGTTTGTTAAAAATATTACGAATTTGGGCTCGTATGTCTTCGTAAGATTGTAAAATCTGTCGTTTTATGTAGACCAAAAAGAATACAGCTACGAGTATTATCTAAAGTGTGCATTATAAGATGAAGTTTTTCTTTTCAAGCAACTTGAAAAGTGTTTTATAAGTGATCTTACAAGTATATTTACATGACCAAGTTTTACATGAATTAAAATATCCAAGTGTCAAAGTTAAGTTATACCAAGGTTATACCTACATAAAATGTAATTGATGCGCGGCATGATGTCTTTTTCACAAAAGTTTTTTCACATCCAATATCTGATGATAAACTGTTTACTGTTTATATCACCAATGAATTTACATAACTTGAATTTTTCGTATATTTCCATCAAGATTGCTGTAATCACTTCTCTGTTCCATATTGCCATTTTTCATTTTAATATCAACCACTTATACTACACTTGTATACATAAAACATAAATGACATTTGACACTTACTTGACAGTCAAAACTTATAGGGTTTTTTAAGAAAAAGTAGGGCATGTTCCAGTTTTTCGTTGAAATTTTTTCGTTAAAGTTCTATTGACATTTCTTTCTTGCAGTCATATTACGCGAGAGAGAAAACTTTTTAAGTAATTTGAAAAGAAAACCTTCACCGTGTAATGCACGCTCAAGTCTTTTGTAAAAGTATGAAAAGTATTGAGTACATAACGGTAACAATGAAAAATTTCCATATAAGTTTTGTAAACAATGGCTATCTATTAAAGACTCCCGTAAAATTAATAACAGTTTAAATTAAAAATTTCATTGTTTAAAACAATAAACAGTAGTTCCATGATAACCCGCACTATAAATTGGTTATCCTCAGCAATTTTTAAATTGAAAATCCCGTTTTATTGTTGTAAGAATTTCTATAAATATTTATAAAGATGTTAATCGAGGTTTCGGTTCAGTTATTATGACTGTGACCTTCACTTGTTCACCCACAATGAAGTTAATTGGTTCCACCTGTACAGATGCATGGGCGTACGTGAGAGAGGGCAAGGATGAAATATATAAATATTATTAGCCTTTTTATCACGAATGAATAGGCAACAATATATTTTTGGTTTCTTATTTATGTTGTACATAAAGAACAAAATTGTCTGCAGCGTATGTGATTAAATGAAGCCCTACTCTCTCTTTCTATCATACTGATAATCAGTTACTATTTATAAGATACGAGTACAATAAGAAAGTTAATGTGTTATGACTAAATGCATTTTTGATTTCTTTACGTGTGCAGTTGCATATATATTGGACCAAGGAATTTTGTGCATAAAATTCATTTTTTAGAATATAAATTACAAATTATTTGCAGAAAAATAAATAAGTATGTTAAATACACCATAGTTTTAGCAATTAATTAACAATATTTAATATAACGAAGACAGATGTGAAGAATTCATGAATCTCATTGGGATTTGAACCCAAGACCTTCCGATATCTAGATCAAATCCCAGTGAGATTCATGAATTTTTCATAAATATGTCTTCGTTATTTACACAATTAAATTGAACACTTAACACTGTTCATTGTAACTCAGTTACAGAAATTCACTGCTGGAATACATCTATCTACAGTTATTTACAATATTTAATATGTATTCCAATTATAATAATTATAAAAAATACAATAAAGACATCATAATGTCTGGGGCATATCAGTGAGGTCCTCCACCACAACAAAATATAATAAAATGCACAATTTTTACTTAAAGTACTACAGTGAAAGCTCTCATAAGCGGACACCGATGGTTCCAACACTTTTGTCCCCTTATGGGAGGTGTCCGCTTACAAGAAAGCTCTATTTAAAGATATGCAAAAATTAATAAATTTTTTTATTGAAAAATATGCACTTGTTGAATATGTACATACTTCAAAATAGTTCAAAAATATCTAAAAATAATAATAATATGTACGTACATGATACTTAAGATTGAATACAAAACAAAACAACATATTTGAACATATCGAAAGATTATTTTTTAAAAAAATCTGATATTTTTAACTGCTTCAACTTTCTACTTTTTTCTTGTAAAAAATAATGTTGATAATGCGACTCAATATTTTTTTAGATGTTCAAACGCAATAAAATCTTCTTTTGAAAACTTTTTAAAGTTTTTAACGACCTTCAAGGCCTGTAAAAATGCTATAATAGAAATACCTTTCACCTCCATTTTCTGCCTTAATGTAAAAAACGTTTTCCTGGATACCATTTCACACAAGCTTCAAACTATGAATCTCGGAGACACGTAAAACATTGCATTTTTGTAAATTAGGGGAACCCCGTGTGTTAGTGTTTCCTTGAAAGGAAATACTGAGGAGGCTGTTTATGTCCGGTTTCGGAGTTTAGCGTCCGCTCATGAGAGCGTTTCGGGCCTGTCGGGAAAAACTGTGTTGTCCGCGTCCGTCCGGTAGAGAGTGCGCTTATGAGAGCGTGTTTTATATAGGAATTGATACCCAAAAATATGGTTCCAGAAAAACTGTCCTGTTATGAGAGATGTCCGCTTGTGGGAGCTGTCCGCAAAGGGAACTTTCACTGTACTCAATAAATAACGATTAAGATAAAAAAATATTTTTTTATTAAGTGATATTTCGCATTTGTCAGTATCTCTGTGACGTCACACTATTGCTACCTTTCTCTCTCAGCCTACTATAGAGTCTGGTGTGGAGCGAGAGAAAGATATGAGTGTCGCCGTGATGTCATATTGACTTAAAAAATGAAATGCAGTTAAACTAAAAACAAATAAGACTTTTTAATCGTAATAATTGCTTCAAAATTAAACGAACTTTAATTTAAAATTAATTAAATTAATTATTTTTTTTTGATCAAATATATTATCGAGTTTACATTAAGAAACCAGAAATTAATGTTAACATGTCTACGTAGTACGATTGTTAAAAAAGTCTTTATCCCGTAAATTAAATTATATTATTGTTGCGTATAAAACTGGTCTGACTGGGCTAAAAATTGCAAAACAACTTAAGTATTTCTCAACGACGATACATTTTGCAGTTTAAAAATACTGGAAATATTGAGATAAACTTTAAAATTGGATTTTTTCGAAAACTACGAAAAGGGATGATCGTGCTCTACAGGCACTTATTGTATCGCCGAGTTTTTATCCCAGATTTGCCTATCAAATGGATAAATGTGATTGGTAGAGTGATCTTTAAAGACACTTGCCTGAGATATGATTTCAACAAGGAAAAACGAATCATCGTGGTAATTTTCTCATCTGATGTAAAAGTCTCTTCTCACACAAAAACAAACGTAAGTCCATTTTTTTTATACTTTATAATGTTTACAAACTATTAATAAGTAAATTGTCAGTAAAAAAAAATAATTAACTGCAGTTACATGGTCTTCTTTCTTACAGGAAATAATTATCTTAAAAACTCAGTACAGTTTTTATTAATTGACATTTTCCCTTGAAATGGAATTCTAAATTGCGGAAGAATCCCACATTTCAATAAACACTCTCCCATGATGCTAGTTAGACTAGATGTAGCAAAAACTAGTCCGTTAACTGATTCACATCACAGATAATTAATAATATCGCATTAGCAATACACTAATCTAATTGAATTTAAATTAAACATCGCTTACATAAACATGAACTCAGCTTCTCTGGCTAATAAAGACACAATAGTCAAGTGCAGGATCATTATTAGATCCAAGAAGACTGAGACAGTGATGGATGCACTCTGTCACATCTCGTTACTAGAGACATTGTATGCTGCGGATTGCGCACTGGTCAACGGATTAATTGTTCTAGGGTCGAAGACCAGCATGGGAATATTTCATTGTGAATACGAGAATAAACTTACAGTAATAACCATTGTTTCTGCTCTTATCTCAAGTATGTAAATATTTTGTTTTGCAACGGTGATTTTTTCCAAATGACGGTTTCAATTGTTGGTTAATTATAGAGAGGGTAATAGGTGACAAGGTTTAGATGGAAATACTGATATAAAATTTAGTTAACGATATTGCATATGCATTTTGAATATAAATAAATGAAAACAAAGAAAATAATAATAAATGTACAAAGTACAATTTCAATACTTACTGAAACTGTTTTAATGTATCAAGTATTTCTAACAAAAACTATGTTAACATTAACATTTTTCCTAAAATATATTAATATTAACGAGAATAAAATGTGACATTTAATTCATTACGAAAAAATTCCGTTGATGACCATGAATTTTTACGACAGACATATTTTCAGCGGTATAGATAAAATAATGAAATATGAGTCAGTTGTGAATGTTGCTTAAGCGTAACAAACAACAAAACGTTAAATAATTTTAATGTTAACACTGAACGAAAAGTGAAAATCCATGTTCACTCGTTTATGAGCCATTAGAATCATATTCCAACGCTAAATATGTAAGTAATGCCAATGAATAACATGAATTTTAATGATAGCTTAAATTATATAGTTTATCTATTATTATTCGTATAGGTATACAGGGTGTAACACGTACACCGACCACCGCCATTATTACCTTTATTATTATAGTTACAAAAAAATACTACAGAACAAATTTGTAGGGGACCAAAGGGGACATCCTTTCAGAGAAGAATTTTTTTTTAAATCAGTGGTTCTCAAGTTACAACACAAAGTTATATTTTTTCAAATGGGATTCTACATATTTTTTATGCCTATTCGATAGCATATTTTTTTCTGAATTTAACCATGTATTAGTTTTATATCCTTACATAATAAAAATAATGAAAAAAATGCGATTGAAATTTTAATAAATTTTTATTTTTAATATTATTGTACAGTAGGCCATGGATGAGAAACAAGAGTGATAAATTTAAATTGAAAATTAATGATTGTTAATTACTCCTTATAAATAATGTTCTATTTGATTTCCATTATTTTCTAAGCATAATTCTATTCTATTTAAAACAGAAGAAGTAGCTTTTATTACAGTTTCTGGTGTCAAAGCAGCGCAAGCTTCTCTAACTCTGTCCATCAAATTTTGTTTCGTTGTCACTGGTATTTTTATTATGTAAGGATATAAAACTTATACATGGTTGAATTCAGAAAAAAATATGCTATCGAATAGGCATTAAAAATATGTAGAATTCCATTTGAAAAAATATAACTTTGTGTTGAACTTGAGAACCACTGGTTTAAAAAAATATTTTCTTCTCTGAAAGAATGTCCCCCTCGGTCCCCTACAATTTTGTTCTATAGCATTTTTTTGTAACTGTAATAATGGCAGTGGTCGGTGTACGTATTACACCCTGTATATTCTTGTTAAATTTATGTTTTTGAAAATAGAATCAAATATAAAACTAAACGACTGTCCTCGAAAAAACTTCGAATGCATTAGTAAGTTTCTTTCTTACTTAATCGTTTTCATTAAAAACGTATCATTGAAATTATAGACCGAAGACAATACTTTCTTCATCTTACTTAAGGTGCCCAAACTCGACCGGTTAATATTTTCAACAAATAAATATATCATCACGGCATAATACCCATTTCTGAGTGTGCCTCAATCTGCTTTATCGCAGATATCGGTAATGATAATGACATATTTGTACCATGCGGGCGCTTACCAGGCGTCTCTTCACGGGCACTCATTGTTGGCGTGGAGAGTGCACCACAGGGGTCCCTTTTATGCCATTTAAAATATTTTCAACAAAGAAAATATAAAATGTACGTAAATGGTGAGTAATTTTTACAAATTTCTTTCGACTAGTTTAAATCAGTTTATATAACCTTAAAAAAACTGAATATGTTATTCAAGTATTCGGCTATTTAATATTGGCTTACATCGCTTTCATTAGTAATACCAGCTTTAATTCTATTAGAAATGGTATTCTTAAGCCCTGCACATTTTTCTGTGAGTATTGTCCCATATATCTTGAAATGTAGATTTTACTGTACGCACTGGATTTTTATGTAGTCGCTTTTCAATGTGCCAAAAGTAAAGGGTCTCGGTAGAAGCTAAATCTGGACTAGAAGATGACCCTTAAGACGATCCTACAGCGACGAGGAAATTATTGCGCTCAAAAGTATTCAGATGATTGAACTACAGGCCAGAAGACACAGTACTGATACGTCCCCAGAAGCGTAACGAAGTGAAGGTAGCGTGTAGTGCTACTGTACTACTGAACTATGAGCGCAAATTAATAAGAATTCTAGAAAATAGTGTTTTAACTCAGCCTCTATTTCTAGGAATTTGAGTATATATTTTTTATGTTACCAACAAACCAATGAACAATATTTACCGAACGAAATTTTGAAATTTTCGCAAATGATTAATGATATCAGTTATCAAAAATAGCTGTTTTTGAATTAGTTATAACTTGGCCCCTTTAAAAAATAAAAGTTAATTGTAGATATCACACTTTCAGCTTTCATAATGGCCGGTATTGCGAACTCGGTTTTAACTAAAACGCTGTTTTAAGAAATGTTAAATTTCATTATTTAATAATAAAAATCAGTTGTGGCCAGCACAAGACCTTCCGTCAATTCGATGTATTTTGTACAAATCCCATACCAAAAGGTCCTTGGAACAGATTCTATATAATATCATGTAAAATCGAATACGAACACATACTATTTTTTACAAATTCTATACCAAAAGTTCATTCGAAAAGGTTCTATAAATCCAATAAAATTATAACAAAAATATACACCAAGTAAAATGCACTAGACACTTCCTTCATTTCTTCTTCAACTATCCCCTATTTTATTAGGGGTTGCTGTTTCCTCTTCTCTTCCACTCATTCCTGTCCAAGTCATCTTTTTGACACAGTCCTTCCTTTCTCAAGACTTGCGATACAGTCCTTCCATCTTCTCTTTGGCCTTTCTCTGCGTGTCCTATACCTTCCATATTTGGTTTTGCACTTCCAACTGACATCTGTTAATTAGATTTTTTTGAATATATCATCTGTTTCCATGATAAATAGCAAAGCTGACTAATTTTTGAAAATTAATTTCTTTATAACGCTTTAAATCTACATCTATATAGAGAAGAGTATTTTCTTTAATATGTATACTAACAAAATGTCAAAAAATAATATTTAACTACGTTTTTTTATGAAAAACTGTTAATCAACTCTTCATATGGTTGTACAGAAGAGGAATACGAAAGAATTATAATTTTTAGAATTGTAGTATTGGAGTTATCGTCGGAGAAATATTTGTCTCACACGGACACACACACACACACACATACAGACATCATCTTAAAAATGGTATATTCGTATTGTAGGGACCCTAAAACGTACTTATTCATTAAAAACTCACCACCGAATTTTTTGACCAAAGACAATACCTTCCTTACCAAAAGGTGACGGAAGGTAAAAATAATATATAAAATATAAAATTTATCAAAATATGATTTTTAAGCAGAACATAGTTTGTATTCAAACAAGTATGTTTTTAAAAAAATATTCTTTAAACATAAGGGTGAAAGTAAATATTGAAATTTGAATTTGACATTTCTTAAAAAAGCGTTTTAGTAAAAACCGAGCTTGCACTATCAGCCAATATGTATAGTTTGTAACGAATAGTTAAATAGTGCGGGCTGTAACATTTCGCGCGAATCTCGTTTTACATTATATTGAGGACTGGTATAGGATCGTCTTAAAATACTGGTCGAACTATTATCACCAGTCATTTGGCCCATGGTTTTTAAAAGTTTTAAGTCTCTATTTAAAGTATCCGAAACAATTCTGTAGAAATTTCTAACCATCTTTGTAGATTTTATAATTTATGAGTTTGGCTCGTAAAAGTGTAATGTAAAACCAGCTTCATATTTTCGATAAATATTATATCTTCTTCCAACTTGTTGTTTACCTGTGGTGTGTGTCCATTGACAGAGTCCATGTACAAAGCAATGAGAATGTGATCAGAATGGCTTGAGCAGATGATAAAGTGAGACCATTAAAGTAACGGTGTGTCCACTTGGCACGCTGGTCTTGTGCTCTTATATTGAGTGCGGCTCTTAAGTTCTTAACCCGCAAACACACACGCGGATGCTTGCTCATATGTTTCCACATCTACAGGTCTGGCTCAACAGTACAATTCCTTTTGTGAAGAAATCTCCAAGATCTTATGGAGCTTTGAATTTAATTGTGCTATTTTCAAATGGAAGTTATGTTGATACGAAGAGGACGACACAATTGTGTCGTTGGAATACAAGTATTCTACGGTCATGTAGAATTAAGAGTACATTTCCATTTATCTATTCTTGGTTTAAATTGTTTTCCAAGCCTTATCCTTGAAGAAACATCTGAATTATTTCCCAAACCTCATCCTTGTAGAAACATCTGAGCAGTCAGTTTGATTTTTTCGTAAGCACTTTTTGATGTGTTCGACGACTTTGTAATGGCATACATTAAAGATCAACGTGTTAACATCAAGTTCTGTTTCCTGTTGGAGAAATAACCAGCATAGTTTGGGCGATCTTACAAAAAATCCAAATCGATTTCTGATTGTTCTTTCAAATCCTGGCATACACTACTGGTCGTTGAAATGCAAATGTGTGTGTGTGTGTTAGTGCATGTGTGTGTCTGGATGTTGGAGGGAGGTTTCTCAAATTATATAACACTAAACACCAATTTAACTACGTATTCCCTAAA
Source organism: Ophonus ardosiacus (assembly GCA_943142095.1). Taxonomy (NCBI): domain Eukaryota; kingdom Metazoa; phylum Arthropoda; class Insecta; order Coleoptera; family Carabidae; genus Ophonus; species Ophonus ardosiacus. The sequence goes on along the minus strand of OW964832.1, from coordinate 32,823,050 downwards.
CAATTGGACAACCAGAAGTAATAGTTTCTTAAAAATAATCTTCTAAATATTATTTTTCTGAAATTTATGGTACTACAAATATTAAAGAATATAAAATTCTCTATTTGATACATTGATCATTTTATTATATCTTAGGTACAGTATTGGCTATAAAGATAGCAACTTAAAAAAAATTCAATTGCTCTAATGTAAAAACTGGGATTTCAGAAATAAATTACTGCAGTATTAGTATCTTGAACCAAGTTTAATTTACATTAAAATAATTTGCATTATATTAACAAAAATTGATTCACTTGATAACAATTGGAGATTTTATCAATCGAAACTTTGTGTAACTCAAAAAAAATAAAGGCAATGAAAGTTCGAAATACTTCTTTTATTCTTAAAAATTGATTTATGTGCAAAAAAATATTTTTTATTTGGACATAAAAATAAAAATAGCAACCTTTATAAAATTAATATAAAAACTAAATTCTATAAATTTAATATAATTTATTTTAACATAAAATAAACTTATTTTAAGAGGTTATTCTTTATGTAATTTATTTTCAATATTCTTATATTCACTTCAGAGAAATAGAAATTTTTTAAAAGTTGCTATCTTTATGGCCAATACTGTATATTGATTTAGAGATAGAGAATTATAAATATAGAAAATAATCCGTTGTAATGAATCTCACAGTCCATATAATTCCATGAAAACCAGTTGAAAAATTAAAATGTTTGTAATTGACAGAAAAATTTCAGTGCCAAAAATTCAAGTACATTACTGAAAGCTTTTTCTGGGAAGTACATTTAATATTTCTTATTTTATTATTAATACAATATTTAAAATTATAGATACATATACGCATCAGACATATACCAAATTAGTCAATGAATTTGAAGAATCTCGAACATTTAGAAGAGTAGGAGGAAACTTATTTATAGAATGAATTAAAAAATATAAAATTATTTGAATAGTAGATGTAATTAGAATTTTTGTGTGTGTACCAGAAATGTTAAATACAATATGTACTTAATTGCGAGAGGTCTTGTGCTGGCCATAAAAGATTTTTTTATTACACGATTCATTGTTGTATATTTAGTGGTGTAACAAGGAATGGATATGCAATTAATTCGGTACGACTCCGGTTGTTTTTGACGATGACAAAAACGCGTAACGAAGGCGGAGACTGGTTGTGCTTGATGCCATGTTGACGACAAAGGTGGTCCTGCTCTCTTGAACTGGTTACCTTTTAGTTGTCTCATCGTCAAACATGTGTGCTCTCAAAATCTACATTTGCATTATTCAACATTGTTTCTTTATTTAGAATCATCGCCTCATCTTACCTATTCTATATAAGTATTGAATACTGAATAGTTATTACAGTAATAGAAAAAAGTATTCGTACAATAGTTTTCAATCTATTTTAGGGTTTGGGAACATTTGATCTTTCTTAAGATCTATGTACAAAATTCTATTTACATGCCAAATTAGTTCTTACTGCAAATATGCTGTTTTTATCTAAAAATTAACCTAGAAACTTCTAAGTAATGTATTATTCTTTTGAAATTTAAATTAAGTTAGCACTATACTAGATCCAGTTAAGTGAAATTTAATAATACATCTTTCACCACTCTGCTTCTTAAATCTAAACAATAATTAAAGTAATTATACTTTAAAATTTCACTAAACAAATACTGTTTCAAGCCTAATAAAGGCGGCTCTAAAAATCACTAATAAATAGATGACGGTGCAGATTTTTTTTTATTTAAATGAAACAGTTGAATGGTGAGGAAATGTCAATGACAACGTGATTTCTTTCTTCTCATTATTAGATTGGAATTCAATTTCTATTTCAAATGCCTATGATTATTTCCCAATAAAATTATAATGCGAAGATATTCCATTATTTACTTAGGAAAATTAGCATAGATTACTCGTTAAAATAATTGGGTAAAAAGTAAAATCTAGTTGGCTCCAGGCTAAATAAAGTCATGTGTGAAATAAATATAATTATAAATATATGTAAATTGTATTATTCTGCAAAATAAATAATTTCTCGCTAGGTTTAATTATCACGCCAATTACACAGTTGAAGTACGGAGATAAGAACGTTACCTATAGTCAAGTTTATTTAAACCAGGTTTTGAATTAATTTTAACAACAATGTTGTTAATAGTATTCAGATCAGAAATACCCATAGAAATTAAGCTTAAATGTCAATGATACCATTAATATTAAGTTAAAATGTCATTAATAATAAAAGTACAAAGTACAATATTACAATATTTGGTGAAACTGTTTTAATAAATTTTAAAATATCATACACGTTTCACAGAATATCAGAGACTTAGGCTGTGTCTCATGTTGCACTTTTTTCACCCTAATATCTAAATCCTAAATTAGTGCCCTAAATCTAGTGATTATTTAGGATTTTAGGAATTAGATTTTAGGGTTTTGCAGGAACACACTATGCCTTGAAGTTCAAGCGCACTAATTAAACAAATCATGTTCGTTACTATAATTCGCACAAAACGTCAAATTTACTGTCAAAGATTAGTTTCTTAGCTTCTATTTTGTGAAATATAATATTAACATTTACTCTCAAGCATCAAATTGAGTCGTATTGCATAATTCGTTTATGTTATTCTCAAGTGTTGCCATACAAATCAATAAATATTACTAGTATGCCATTCGAAGTTGTATTTGTGTGAAGAAGACCTAAATCCTAAATACTAAGTGCCAAAATGCGACATCTAACAAAGCCTGAGACTAAAATCTTATGAAGCGTGTCAAGTATGATTTTTAAAATTTTATTAAAACGTTATTATCATGTTTCAAAGTTACAAAAAAATATCCGCAGAACACAAAAACAATTCGAGGATCCAAATATTCCTATTTTCCCTAAAATTTTAATGAATTAACATTTAGATACATCTCATCGCGCTGATTCTAAACCACAGGTCGATATCTCTTTTCGTTCTAGAGATATTTACATTTAAAATGTTATCCATTTTTGGGCTATGTACTGTGCTTGTTGTTTGTCTCAATTACAAGTAACAGGAGTGGGGAATTTGGATTCACTTAGGTAAACACAAAACATCAAATGTCCGTCTACTACGATAGTTTATTAACGACTGACTACATTCTCCCCAAACATCTTAATATATTAGATACGTAAACAACAGCTATTAATGAATTGATTAATTACAAGCAATACGTAATATCTATTTATAATTTACTTAATTATATATTTTTATTATTCGATATCTAGTTTCGCTAAAATAGCAAACATTATAAAAAAAAACTAATAATAAATAACTATAAAAGTGCATTTAAAACTTATAATAATTTAGGAAAACATATAAGAAATGTTACAGAAACAACGAATATTTTAACAAAATCACGTGCATATAAATTAAATTGTGAAAATTGTGATTCTGTGAACATAAATGAATCAGGAAGAAATTTCAATATAAGGGTGAATGAACACAAAAAATCATAATAAAAACAAAAAGACTGACTCAACATTTTCTAATCATTTAATAGAAGAAAATCATACCAACAATTTTAATTTTAATCCCGAAATTTTACATATAATAATAAAAATATTCTAAATGAACAGACAAGCCTTAATAATTCACCCTTAATGAAGTTTATAGAAACCTTAAATTTTTGTAGTAATAATTTATTTATTTATATTTTGATTACCTACTTATTTACTGCTTTTCACAAAAAATCAAGGTAGAAAAACATTTATTGACATGTCTCATTTATGTTTGTCATTTTTACATAATTATACATTTTTTAAGTTTTTATAATATCTGATGATGCTAATGTTGTGAAACTAGTTATCGAATAATAAAAATATTTGTGAAACTTAGAACCTCGTATTTTAATACTTAAAAATTAATTATAAGTTTCGCTACATAAGCTGACACAATTAAAGACATTATACTGAATTGTGGACAACAGCAACTTATTTACTACTATAAATACGACCCTGATCTTAGTAGTAATCTGAAAAATGGAATCCAAGAGGATAATATTGCAGATTTGATTTTCAAATTTATTCCTCATAGTTTATAACCTATGTGCTTATAGGTGTACTAAATACGCAGTAGGAAGTAGTATATTTAGAAGTTTATTGCATACCTAGCCTTCTTGTGCGTCCCATTTTCCTACAAAATCAGCACAAATTCCAAATTTTATTCACTTCACAATTTTTCGACACTAAATTTAAATTCATTTCTTTAAAATTAGACAAACTAACAAACATCTCCTCTATTCATTGATAAGTGTTTAATTACGTTTTAAACATGAATAGCCGAATGATCAATGTGTAAAACTATAATTACGACCATTGATTGGTATTGATGACACAAAGGAACAATTGACACGCGTGTTCAACTACACACACATTCTCAATTAACATGCACGATCACACGTATTCAATTGTTATGGCGATGTTGCGTTACCCCATCGCTAGGATACGAATGTTGAGTAATTTATTTTGTTGTCTGGAGCTCTTTTTGTTTTTGATTGTTGAGTTGAAGAAAAGTTCTCATGGTTAAAATAATTGGAAAGAAATTTAATTCGGAGTTTGATAGGTGAATAAATTATATATTTATTGTTTCTTTTGTCTTGTATTTTAAACAAAAACAGTGCTTTAATTAATTAGCAAATGCATTTGTATATTCGTGAGACAAAAATAAAAATTTACAATCTAATGGGTAACCCATTTTGAGTTTCCTATATTCGCAGCACTGTAAATCAATCGGTTATCAATATGCACGTCTTTTCTACGTGTCAGATATTAGTTTACAACTGCTCATTTACGAAATGGATCATGTACAGCTAAGAATTTACACAGATTACGTTTTAGAGCACAAGGAAGTTGATGCTGATTTTTCAAGAAACATCTTCTCTGATGAGGCACATTTCTACCTATTTCGATATGTTAATAAGCAAAATTGCGGCATATGGAGTGAGGAAAATCCAAATGCAATGCACGAGGCACTAATGCATGCCCAAAAAGTTAGTGTTGGGTGAGAAATGTGGACAGGCGGCGTCTTTGGACCTTAATTTTTTGAAAACGATGATGGTCAAATAGACACAAAATTGCGATTTGCACGAGCGCCTCTAACGACAAAGTATAGAACTCAAGGTCCACGTCCAAACAAAGGGCTGGTTTATGATGAATTTAATTTATAAATTTACATTTAGAAATTTTGATTTAAAATTTACAATTTTCTCTCTGGTTTATGTTCGATTTTTAAATTCTGGATCTGACCAATCAGCATCCGTCACGTGACTTGTCACTGCTTGTTATTTGACTTTTCCCCAGTTGTCACTTCAGATTTTAGGTTACAAATATATTTTAGCCCTGAATTTGTTAGACGCTAATGAACAAGATTATTCTTTAATAATATCGGGAATGTTTATTTTTTTACTATTGTTTATTTATATAGTACAGAAATAAAACAAACACAAACTTAAAAACCGTAGTTGGTCGGTTTGTTAGGCCGTGGTTAGGCCTATGAACACATTGATTGAAGTGAAATAAGATCATGAACAATTCTTGAAATATACTCGTATGAGTGTACATATATTTAATTCCTTGCCACCCCTCGTTGCATTGAAATTGCAATGTTCATGAATACTGATTATCAACAAAAAACAAAATATCAATTTGTTCATGTGATTCCAGGTTCAAAATGTCAACAATTCACAAACAGAAAAGAAAGTTGACAGATGAAGCAAAGTTATACCTTGCCGCCATGTTTAATAGTTCTCTCTTGTGATTGGTCGAATTTGAAATTTACATTTGAAAATATAAAATATAGTTATATTCCAAATCTAAATTTCAAATTTCTAAATTTGTAAATCGTTCATAAACCATCGTATACGTTTTACGTGAGTTTATATTTTAAAATCTAAATTATAAATTGTAAATTCGTAAATTAAATTCATCATAAACCAACCCAATGACCTGTCATCAGCCGTAGACTCTACACTCTAGCCATCGTTTTAGTTGAATAATCGAATGATCTTCAATATTATCAAACAAAAAAGTTGTCCCAGACACATCTTCTGGTTGTAAACTCATTTTTATTAAACACAACGTACAAATCACAATAAAGAATTAGGTTTAACACTGAATAACAGACAGGGCCGGATTATCCACTAGGCAAACTAGGCTACTGCCTAGGGGCGCTATGACGTGAGGGGGCGCTTCAGAATTTTGGAAACATTACAAAATTTCATTCAAACTTCAATGTTATCATATTGTTACTAATAGCTGTTGCATTTTGGACTATTTCTGAAATTTGCAAAGTCTAATCGAGTTGGACGGGATGTTACTACAGGTATCTTTCCCATCCTGACTCCCCGAGCAGCCAAACGCAAACCATGAGTAAACGCGAGTGGTGAGAGGTCATTCTCTACATTAAAGAGGACGAAGACATATTTACGAAATTCTATTAGTCAGGAATGACTTACGAATTTGGCAGTTCTGTATATAAACAGTCCAATAACCAACGCTCTGACTTTCGATAAGATAATTGCCAAATTCAAAAGCAAAAAATCAAGAAAAAGAATTTAATTTAAAGATATTGGTTTTTACCTCTCGGTAAAGCCTGTATCCCACGATACAACGTATCGGCAATTTATTGCAGTTAACGGCAACAGTTGCTCGTATGTGTGACAAAACGCCGTGTGCTAGGCAACTTTTTAGCTGCAATTAGTTTAGATGTATGCAGCTAAACTTTTTCGATAACGGCAACTTTCTAGGAGCAACTCGTTTGAGCGCATGCGCTAAACCACAGATGCAGCATGCAGCGACCAAAAATAACTTATGTTTGAAGCATCGTATCATCACGCAGGCGTCATTCTTGTCAAAATCATACTTTTATTTGTCAACAATACGTGTGCTCGCATATTAAGTACATACAGTGAAGACAAATATATTAAATAAAAACATGTGGAAGAGGAACTTATCAACCTCATGAAAAGTTACCCAGTTATGGGATGTTAAAGATCAAATATCAAAATTTCCCTATATGTGGTAGAAACATTAAGCAACGTATTTCCCTAGATTTTAAAGGAACATACATTCCGTGGGATGGAATAATCGTCATATTGCCGATATCGGCAACTCAAGTTGCTCGTATTTTTCATCGTGGGTTACGGCCTTAAGAGAGGTATTGGATTCATGCTAAAATCGCATATCCAGATTTTATTGAATATGCACGATTTAAGGTTCCTAGAATCCAATTATAACATTTTTAAAATGATGTCTGTGTGTGTGTGTGTGTGTGTGTGTGTGTGTGTGTGTGTATGTGTGTCTGGATGTTGGAGGGACGATTCCTCAAAAACTATAAGACTTAAAAAATATTTAACTGCAGTTTCCTCAATCTGATATTCCTAGGGGCGCAAGAATATTTTTGCCTAGGGGCGCGTTCAAATCTAATCCGGCACTGATAACAGATGCGAACACAAGGACAACGACAACGAGGGGAGGTTTGTTTGGATGCATGATCTTCTATCTCTCTCTTGCAGTGACGTCAATGTTGTAAGTGTCTATTGTAACTATCTATGGTGAGCGCTATAGGCGCATGATTATTTTTGACACGAAGTCAAATATATTGATGTAGCAGTAGTGGCAGACATGTGGTACCAACAAGACGGCGCAACTTGCCACACGGTAATGTTTTCAAACTAAATTAATAACTAACCCGCATTAAATAATTTTCCTCTACTGTTTCATACTTACCACATATATAATACTAATACATTATAAGAAAAACATAGTTTTGATACAATTTCTGTACTAGTAAAGTTTACACTGTTTAAAAATTAAAATCATGTGGCAACTGTGGGTTTCAAATGATGGTGAGGTTTCTTTGAGAAAATTCAATGTTTGAAACTGAACCAAAAGAAGATACATCACAACGAAGTCGATGAAATTAATTTTTTTTATTTACACGAACATGCGCAACAGATTGTGTTAAATATTTATAATAAGCGCGTAGTTTCATAATATTTTTGTTATGAGAGTCCAACTCTATTCATAGCAGTGACAACATTCACAGTCTTATTTATGTGGGGTGGAAATTTTCTTTGTCAACTTAAGTGGGAGGCGTTCCAAAGGTTTATAGCGATGAGACTTAGTATACTCTCAGTAGGTACCGTTCATCTCATTTAAGACAAAAAGAACAATTTACTGGGGTTATCTGAAGTGAGCTGAGACAAATTGAGATTTTACCAAAAAGAATACAGCTAATGTACCAGTTTGGTGAAAATTAGATCTACATCTAAATCTCCCTAATTGTTTCTAAACAACACTGCAATTAGCCTTCCTTCCAAATTTCTCCGTAATCTTGTACATCTTCTACAATAGTCAATTAATCAACTGATTCATCAATCACGAAATCAAAGCAGAAGACAAAGCACGATAATAAAGAACCGTGAACTTTTCCTAACTGGCGAACCCGTTGACACCGACAGCTGCGCTATCTGTGTATCCGTTCCTATTCGAGCACTGGCCAACAGGATCCGTGAATATGGCTATCAGAACTTAGATCGAGGAGGCTGCGACTGGATGTCAGATGTGTTTTGTTCAAGACTCGCGTTATGGAAGAGGTTAAAGGATGGAGAATCAGTGGGAAAATATTAACCAGCTATTATGTTTTATAAAAGTGACAAGACGACAAATTAGATTCAAAATTAGGGGAATAAATTGTGATGAAATTTTATTGTCCCAGATTAACAGCCTTTAAATTGTTGCGTGAGACAAAAGAAATTTGTTGGCAGTTTAATCGTTACATATGACAGCAGAAATTTGTTGATAGTTTGTTGAAAATTGCTTTCAGTAATCGTTTTTCGCATTCGCTGAGATATATGAATTACATTAAAAATCGTATATCCATATTTTAGTAAATAATCACGTTTTAAATTCTCTAAAGAGAGAGAGAGAGAGAGAGAGAGAGTTGTAACCAAGATTTCTCGAATACTCTAAGACTTACGACATGTTGAACTACGGATTCTTCAATCGGACATAAATGAGAAGAGCTGTTAAGATTTTGGTAACAAATGGATAACCGGAAGTAGTAGTGTCTTAATTATTATTTTTTGAAAATTTATGTTATTACAAATAATAAAGAACAATCAATTCTAAATCTGATAAATTTAATTTAATAAGCACGGTTTAAGGTCACTAGAATCCGATTTTAACATTTTTACAATGATGTGTGTGTGTGTGTATGTGTGTGTGTGTATGTGTGCGTGTGTGGATATGTGTATGTGTGTGTGTCTGGATGTTGGAGAGTCGGTTTTTCAAATTTTATAAGACTAAAAACCTCTGACATTAATGGGAAGAGCTGAAGTTTTTGGTAACAATTGAACAAATTTAAATATTATTTTTTTGGAAATTTATGGTATTATAAATATTAAAGAATGTACAATTCTCTGTTCAATAATGAATATTTTTATTATATCTTCTATAGATTTAGAGATACAGAATTATAAATATATAAAATAATCCACTGTATCAAATAGCCCATGGAAACCAGTTGGAAAATTAAAATGTTTATAATTGACATAAATATCAGTGTCTAAAATCCAGACATTACTGAAGACTTTTTCTGGGAAGTAAACTTAATATTTCTTAATTTGTATTTGTATGTATTTGCGTACAAAAATAATATAAATATTTCAATTGACAAAATACAGGGCTTCTTGATATTTTCCTATTGTTACTATCCATTAGTAAGTTTGTTAGGAATACGTGTATAGCTTCGTATGGAAGCTAATAAAATGTGAGATATAATAAGCCATTGAATTATACTCTATTTGTATTTTGAATAATATTTGTGTTAAAATATACTTATCCTGATTTTCTTTTGTTCTAGGTAAGCAACCAATGCAATCCAAGAATCTTCTTTTATATAACATCGTCTCTTGAATGAGGTATGTTCATTTCTCCAATTTTAATTGCAAAATTATTTGTTAACGTACCATATAATTTATTTTTACGACATTAATTAGATATCCGTATTACTACAGAGTATGCGTGAGACAAATATTTGATAGTAGTCATAGTCATAAAATGAAGTAATTTTTACTGCCTTGGAAACAGAACAAACTAATAATCCCCATAGAAACTAGAGCCTGAGAAATTACGCTTTTGATGTTACGTTATCGTTGGTCTCTCTATCTCATGTGAAGATGGTATATTGTGATAGGTACTAGTAATTTGCTATATTCCCAGAGTTCGTATAACTTTAATGTTGAAGAATTTATGTGAGTTCATCAACTTCCACAATGTATTATTTCTATACCGTTTTCATTTGCGATGATGATATAAGATTCATTTTGTAAGTTGTGACAGCTTTGATGTCATTACTGTAAAAGTTTTTCTTATATTTATACGAAAAAAGTTGTGAAATATAAATTTAATTTACTTCGTAAATCATTGCAATGCATTAAAGTTAAATTAATTTTATTTTACGGTTTAATAATAAGGCGAATCTTCGTTACGTCACACCAGTGGTTCTCAATTACTGTTCCGTAAGCAGTTCTGAAGTGTTCTGCGAAAATTTTCTGCAATTTTATTTTATATACTTATACTTTGTGAATTAAAAATTAATATGTACGAATGAACCAAGTGGTAACTGCAACAAACTTTTTTTGCATCTGATAGAGCCCCATTGCCGGTAGAACGCCAAATTTGTAGCGAATAGTAGAAAACAATCTGAAAACATACAGAGTAATTCTTGACCTATACGCATAAATGTGAGGAATGATAGTTTGTGATAGGTAATAACAGATAATGAAAAAAAAAAATTTAGTAAAAGTTGTTTATTTACGGAGATAATGAATAAAGTTTGAAATTATTTTAGTAGGAGCTAGGGTGCTGTGCATTAGTGTCATAGCAATTGTTTTCAATCGTGTCTTGTCATTATTTCGTAATCTTTCGTGTATTTGAGTTTTTATTATTGCGCATCATATTTCACCAACGCAGAATTTATGGATATGATATTAGCGTACGAAGAAGCAGAACAAAATTAAGTAGCTGCAGCTCGCCTTTATGCACAAAGGTTTCCCCAAAGACATCATCCGTGCATGTGGTACATCAAGGATTCGTCGCACGCAAATGTGCATTGAAAATGAAGGAAATAACTTCGAACAATTGCTATGATACTAATGCACAGCACCCTAGTTAATTAATTTTTTATTAGTTTATTTCTACTATAATAATTTCAAACTTTATTCGTTATCTCCGTAAATAAACAACTTTTACTAATTTTTTTTTTCATTATCTGTCATTACCAATCACCCTGTATATGTGAATTTCTTCCATTTACAGTTCTTGCTCACAAAGGTGTTACGCCGTATTGAAAAGGTTGAGAACCACTTAATAAATTACAAAATAAGTTACAAAAAAAATGTGTGTGCTTAAGACCGCACGTCCGAAGTGAAAACTTCTACTTTATTGTAATATTTCATACAATTAATGACATCTGATAAACATCATAACTATCTTATGTTTCATGCGTGCCTACTCGATATTTTAATTCTATAAAAATTGCTAGTATTGATTTTGGTTTTACATTCTTTGAAACATAATATAAATTATTCAACATTACCTACATACACAAATACAATGACTGAATCATTCTTTAATAATATTTTTTACGAGTCAGCACTTCACATACGCTTTTACCGCTTTTTGAATGTTTCTCAGGGTTTAAAAATTTATATGGTTGACAATTGGATCGTACAGCAATGCCATCTCTTGACTGCTTCCGGAAGCTTTATAAACTTAAATGTTTAAGTGTGCTGGGTTTATATTCATATTTTTTTTTACAAGATGTCGAAATATTGTGAACACTCTAACAAAATTTTCACTTCAGAAATTGGTAAATTGAAATATCTCTATAAAGTATGTCGACAACTGTATGGCAATATATTCCATGCAAATGTAAATAAATTTGCTGAAGCAACAAATAGAATTCCTCTTCAACAGAAACGAAAATTAATTGTACAAACAATCTCGCTATACGAATATACATTTCAATGTAACCAAATAATTTTTTTCACACTTTCTATGCAACATTCACAAGTACTATTTTCGTTCTGTATATTTTCTTATCGTTTAGCAATTACAAACTTGCCAAAGTAAAGTTTTGTTTTAAGTTTCTTTGATTTCAAAGAATATCAGAAGTTCAAAGTACTCTTATTTGTATTTGGAACCGTTTTTTCACATTTTTAATTTCGTTACAAAAAAATGGAAGATCAAGTTTCACTGGCATGAATATATTTTTGATGTGACGTTGGTATAAAAAGTGAATTAAAATGAAGGTCTTCATTTACGCATGGGTGATGGTATTTGCCAAGGTCGACATAGCACATACACCGCTGGAAATTTGCAGAAAAAATATTGTAGTGGTTTTCTTTATAGGTGAATTCTATGAAAAATTTAAAATTTTCAAAGATATAGATTGTAGATACTTAGTTATTGATACAAATCATTTTCTAGTCATTAATTATAGATAATTTGATTATGTTTACAAATGTCAAACGGTTATTAATTTTTATAAACACTACTTTTTATAATATGTTAATGAGTATGTGTAGAAAAAGATTTATTATGGCTAATCAATCAAACATAACGAATTATTTTTTTATAGTTTGCATGTAAATATTGTTTGTGTTATTTGACATTTAAATTCGAGGGACATTACATGACATGGTAAGAGTTTAGGGACTACTGGAATTGCGCAACTGTTTTTTTTATTATACCTGCATCATAATTCATGGTTATCGAACTAAAAGGGGTGCGAAAAAGGCCGATTAAAGTTCTCCGTGCTTTAAAAAAATTACTAGTCAACAACAAACAAACTAATCCACAACTGGTAGATTTATAAAAAGACTAAATTCAGAATTAATTATTTTTTTTTCTTTCCACCATTTGCAAACTATTAAAATAACACATTTCACATCATATGCTTGACACATGCGCAATATTTATGATCCAAAATTACTAAGCGTGAAGCCACTTTGTAGGTTAGAATATTACTAAGCTAAGGGATAATATGGGAACAAGACAATACAACAAATATTCCATGATGATAAATTTTGGGACTATTAATGAGGAAAATATACGATCCAGAGTAGGAAGCCACTATTTAGTTAACAGTACACCATTTTAATATTTCAAAAAGGAGTTAAATTTGAGATACAGACTAATCAGCATAGAAATATGGTTATGTTATGTTTTAAAAAATTATAATGCCCGTATTCATAAACACTCTTTAAATTTCAAAACGGTTCGTTATAATTTTTGACAAGTAGAATCAAACTTGACAAGTTACATTTCGATTTTTCTGTCAGTGTCGATTGTTTTTACTGGATAAAAATTATAAAGAACCGTTTAAATGTTTATGAATATGGGCATAAATCTATTCCATTTTTGATTCTTAGCATTGTTTGAAGTTTTGAATGTATGCATCAGAGACTTGAAGATTTATACATACTATAGACAGTAACTAGAAATTCTAGTGAGAAAATCAAAGCCTGTGATTGGCTGCTGCGCTATTTCGTGAAGCCGCATTTAACCAGACGAAATTTCACGTTAACCTTCAAACGTAATTGAAACGTCAAACTCTCAGTAGTTGTCAAATTTGTGTTGAAGTATAAATATATTAATAATGACATTATAGTGAATAATTGTTTTTGTTTATTTTTTGTATTTTATAGGTTTTTTTAAGTACCTATCCTTAAAATTTCCTAAAAAGGCGAAATTGATCGGTTAGGTAGGTATGTATATTCAATAAATATTTATTTATTTATATGTGATGCAATGCATAAAATTAAAGTTAAAAGTATTTTTAAAAATATATAAATTTTTCATCAAGGAATTATAAAAAAATAATGCAATTAATTAATTTATAATTAAAAGTTATGTATTGAAGATTTTATATGAATAAATTAAGTAGATTATCTATAATAGTTTTGGTTAATGAAAATATAACCCGGAAAGTATAAATGCTGACGTGACCTTCATTTTAACATTTCAATTCCCCCGCCAAATAAATCTAGTGACTTTTTTTGGTAACTTCTAGCGGTGTATATATGACTTCGTCTAGTGCTGTCTATAGTTTAAAAACACGGTATAGACTGTAATCACATATAAAATATTAAGTCAAAAAGTACGAAACGGCAAATCCACATAGTAATGTAAAGAACAAATGCTACTCAATCTCCATGTAAACGATGTTACGTCATATTCCACAAAATTATGAAACGTTGAAATCTAAATTTGAGGTTATGTTTTCCAGCATATTGTATAGGTATGATAAAAATAGCGTATAATATAAGTGTATAAGAGGTATGATAAAAATAGCGTATAATATAAGTGTATAAGAGCCATTAAGGCTGCGCGCCAGTCAAAATCATGATTTAGCGATAAGTTCTCAATTTTTTTCCTCAAAACTGTGAAAACATTTCAAAATGCAAATAATAGGAGTAAATAAGGAGAGATCAATGATTTCAAAATCACATTTTCAAAAATTGTATATAGTATTATTGATGAGAAAAAAAATGTTGAATTCATTAAAATCTGAAATTATTATTTTTTACATAAATGAATCCAAGTCATATATGGAGCAGTTTTATGTTAAAAAGTTGATATCACAGGAATCACAAGAAAACACTGAATATAGCTAGATACATAGAATTTGTATAATATGATTGAATTCTGAGAAAATAAGACAACATTTGAACAATGCTAAATCTGTACCTTTAAAAACATTTTTTAAATAGATTGTGAGGTAATTTATAGGGTAATTATTATACTCACTATATAGAACTTTGGCTCAAGGATCACATGAATTTTTTTCATTTTTTTAAAATGAAAATTACAGCGCCTGGACTCTCTGAAATGTTCTTCCAATGTTAATTATAGGCAAATTTAGTTTACTCTTTCGCCACCACGTGCCGCATGAAATTTGAGCTGTCGAAATGGAACATAAGGAGGAGTTAGGGAGGGGCTTAAGTTGTTAGATTACGTAGAGGGGAAAAATATTGAAATAGTGAAATAAACTGCATTCGCTTCTGCAGCCTATTCAACCTTTTAGGAAAATCGGCATTGCGTGAATTTATATTGTTTTTATTTGAGTTGTGAAAAATGGGTTTTCAATCTGGAAAACGCAAAAGAAGTAAAAGAGCTAAAATAGCAAAGAAAATTAATTTGAAAAGGTAAAATACAAGTATGTATATTTTTATCAAAGCACTGCAACTTCAACCTATTTCAGAAATGAAACTCGAAATAAGGTGTCTTCTTCTTTGGAGAAACAAAACAGTAGTACATATCGCATATAGAAATAGGAATATATTAAATGCAAATAATGTAAACTATAATACTAACAAATCAGTTACATAATTTTTTGTAAAAAATAGTAAAAATATAAAAAAAAACGAAGATTTAATTCTTCTCAAACTTTGTATTTATAATTTATGTAAAAATACTTTTCCAACCAATGATAATAAAACATTTTCTAGTTATCGTATAGTAATCGTATCATATAATATAAAAATTTGGAAAATATGTACTTCAAAAGATAAAAGTTTATGTATTTATTATGTGATGTATAATGAAAGCAAAACTTTATCTGAACAAAGTGAAATGTAAATTGGAAAAATACTACCTTTTTTAGTTTATGCTCTGTATTTAGTAATTTAAACCCAACGTTTCGGCACCATAAACTGGTGCCTTCTTCAGGGGATACATTGACATTAATTTTTTAATTAACAAAAATAACAAGTAACCAAGGTAACAAGAAATATTCATAAATGTTACCTTTTTTATTTATACAATTTTCTAGACAATATATGCATGCCCGGCAATAACATGGACGGCGAACATGCATCTTCTCAGGACAAAATCTCTTTTTGCCAGAGGAAAAACCGTCCCAAAAACTGGCAGAGAAGTGATCTGTATAACTCAGAGACGCTTTATCGGTAGCGAAATACCGCAGCCGTACTCTTTATAAACAGATGTTAGAAAAAGTTTATAAAAAATTTAAGCCGAGAGGGTCTTGCAATAATTTTCGTATCTTCAAACTTTATTTGGTGGAATTCTTCCAAGGCATGTTCTGCAACGGACGATTTCTCAGGCTGGTTCAATCTGATCGATCGATGATGTTTGCTCAATCTTGTAGAAGAAGAAGAAGATACGAAAATTATTGCAAGACCTTCTCAACTTAACAACAGATTAATAACAGAAGCCATTGAGATTTATAAAACAAGAAATATCAATCTGAATCATTGTGACGGATTAGAACTTAGTCGCGCATGGCTTCCAATATTAAATATGTTGTAATTTGTAATATGTATACAATTTTTTATAAACTTTTTCTAACATCTGTTTATAAAGAGTACGGCTGCGGTATTTCGCTACCGATAAAGCGTCTTTGAGTTATACAGATCACTTCTCTGCCAGTTTTTGGGACGGTTTTTCCTCTGGCAAAAGGAGATTTTTTCCTGAGAAGATGCATGTTCGCCGTCCATGTTATTGCCGGGCATGCATATATTGTCTAGAAAATTGTATACATAAAAAAGGTAACATTTATGAATATTTCTTGTTACCTTGGTTACTTGTTATTTTTGTTAATTAAAAAATTAATGTCAATGTATCCCCTGAAGAAGGCACCAGTTTATGGTGCCGAAACGTTGGGTTTAAATTAATAAATACAGAACATAAACTAAAAAAGGTAGTATTTTTCCAATTAATAATATGAGTTCTGAAAGATATTTTAATAATTTTAAAGTGAAATGTACCTAAGAGACATTGTTAAAATATGTATTTACAGGTATAACAATTTGGGATAATTGGTATCAGACATTCTAAGAAACTGGTATTAAATATTTCTTGTAAGAACACTTGCAAAATGCAGGTACACTTCCCTCGCCCGGTGTCATTGATCATAAATGCCTTTGTTTTCTTTTCGGCGTATTTTAATCTAAAGTTCAGTTCAACTGGGTTTTATAAAAAAACTAAATTAGGGATATCCTTGTACAGGGATTGTAATTCATAATTAGTATACGATACTGAACAAGCTAATAGACTAACATCGTCAATTTTTGGCCGCGTATGTAAAAGAAGATGTTTAGGTACGAGATTGTTTATTTAAAAACCACATAATAACAAAATACATAAAATACGGTTTGGATAACGAATACATAGGTATTCGTATATTTGAAAATCAAACTAATAAGAAAGTTATTCCTTCGGGTTTATTTATTGATGAAGAAAATGGATATCTAGCAGCAAGTCCCGATGGTAAATGTTATGTAATACCGGGTTTCAACTTTTCTATTACAGTTTTAAATGGAGATGAACTACTATCAAATTTAATTATGTTTTTTTTTGTTATAAAAAAAGTAGACACCCGGTATACAGAATGTCACAGGACAAGCTTAGTTTAAAAACTATTCAATATTTTTTTATGAAATTTAGTACCTAGTAGGTTTCCGACATGCCAGTTTCAACTAAAATATTTTCAAAGCACAGTTGAAGTACAAGAAATTTAAAAACACTGTTTTTTAAATGGAACACTCCATTTTTTATTATTTAAATGAATTCTTCTTTAGAAAATAGAATTAGTTTGTGTTGCATATCCCATGTTGAAAGTTGATAATTTTTAATTAGAAAAACTTAAGTTTTTTGTAATTTAATTTTACGTTGACGTAGAAATTAAATTTTTCAAAAATTATCGGTTGCTAATTTATATTAGTGTAAACAAAAGGTTTCTTTTTAAAACTGTTTTTACAGATTATAGAAATTCGATTCCATTCTCGAGATATAGAGTGATAAAGAAGTGGCCGTTTTTAGAGAAAAAATAAAAAAAAGTTGAATTACGACGGAAATTGTTAATCGTGTGTAAAATGTTTTTACTGTTTCATATGTAAAATTTTCTGCTGAATTCGATGGTAAAATAAAAAATATAGCATTCTATTTAAAATAATAAAGTTAGGGGCTACTTCCGGTTAAACCGGAAGTGCTACTGCTTTGAAAATATTTTAGTTGAAACGGTCATATCGAAAAACCCTTAGATACCAAATTTAGTAAAAAAAAATATTGAATAGTTTTTAAAATAATAATAGCGTAGGCTCGTCTAGAAATAAACAAAATTCATTTTAGATACAAGGCCAATTACACATTTCATCATTTTTATTAACAAAGATACTCCTGTTTTCATTTTGAAAATCGAAAATTGATTTATTTTGGGAAAAGCATATGAGAGATCAACTTATTAATTTTTATAAGAAGTGCATACTACCAGAAATTGTTTTGCGAAGAATTCAGAAGGGCTTTAAATGCAGAGAACCTCAGTAGAATTTATTCCTCTCAATTGTTCAAAATAATGGACAATTACTTTATTTTTAAATATTAATTTCAAAATATAAACAAGGATAATTCCATTTTTAATCACAAATAAATGTTTGAATTATAATAACTGTTTTATTTTTCCTTGTCACTTGATACGTATTTCATTGATATTATACAATTTGTTTTCCTCGGTCGAAACACGCACCCTGGCCATCCCGGCTTTCTTTTCAAGTAATTTATAACTCGTAAGGTACACTGTTCTGATTGGCTGTAGCTACAGCTGCACTTATACAACCTAGACATCAACCAGATGCACAAATTTTCTACTGTGCTGCCATCAGTCGGCTTAGAAACAAAATAACACTCCTATCCCGCGACGTTAAAGCACTCGTGCTTTTAAATTTGCCACGTGTGCTTTAATGGCCGGCTTATAAACTTGTATTATAATATACTATTTAAGCTTTTTTTTTTTTGTAAATTTAGGTTATTTCTATCATTCTATTCATTAATCATGGATCACTGGATACAATAAATTACAAGAAAAACTGTAAAGATTCTTCGTTTACGACATTGTGTACATTTCTATGTAAAAATGAAATCTTTTCTAAATGTACAACAGGAAACATAGAACAAAGTTTCACTAAAAATTATACACTTTTCAAATAATAAAGCAATAAAATTCAAATAGAAATTATGCTCAAACTTGTAATCAAATAGAGAAACGATGTGTCGATTCATTGTTTAATAATGCATGAAAAATAACATTGACTGTTGTTTGCACTTGAAATCTGTTGAAAAATTTGCATTTGGATTGGAATGGCTCAAAGGTATAATGTTAGTATGTAACTAGTGCAGAACGTCTGTTAAAAATACGCAAAGTAGGTAATATTAGCGAAGCAAGAGAAGAGAAGTTACAATACAGCTTTCCTTGCTATACAAGTAGTTTTTTTGCAGTAGTAAAAATACATTACCTAAGTTAATAATTTAAAAGATATTATTACTGTGCTAATAATATTTATTTTGTTTACACATAAAAAAATATAACGCAACTTATCCTGTAATATATAATTACACTTTCTATCTAGATTGTCTAAAGCAGTACTTTGAAGATAAAATACTTTTGTCTGACGAAGTCAACTCTCTATTTTACAGACATATTCGGGAGGATTGAAAACTTATTTTTACCTCCCGCTACCCTTGGTAAGGGAGGTATAGGGATCGTGCTAAAAATCTCATATCGAGATTTTAGTAAATGACCACGTTTTAAGTTCCCTAGAATCCATTTTTAACATTTGCACGATGATGTCTGTATGTGTGTATGTGTGTATGTGTGTATGTGTGTGTGTATGTGTGCGTGTATGTGTGTGTGTATGTGTAGGGATTTTGTCTTCACTCTAACTCAAATACTATCATTCAGAAAATTCTGAAACCTTGTATT
The DNA here is from genome assembly GCA_943142095.1 of Ophonus ardosiacus. Lineage (NCBI taxonomy): Eukaryota > Metazoa > Arthropoda > Insecta > Coleoptera > Carabidae > Ophonus > Ophonus ardosiacus. The sequence goes on along the minus strand of OW964832.1, from coordinate 32,803,232 downwards.
TCCATCCCATTCTAATATGAAAAGAAGCCATTAGATTTTGGTGTAAATCGGATAACCGGAAATGGCACTTTACCTGAAGCTCATAATGGTTTTTCTTCAAAAAATATCATCAAATGCCATTTTTTCGCATTTTATGTCTTATGAAAATTAAAGATTATTGAATTTTCTACTGGAATACATTAATACTTTTTCTATATATTTTACACATAAATTTAAAAATAATTTTTTTTATTAGTCGCGAAGCCTAAGATAAACACAATAATTCGTTTGTTACACAGTTCATATTTCAAATGAATGTAACTGACAGTTAATGTCACTGTCAAAAAACTAATCACTTCAAATTAATAATAGTGACATTTAAAAAAGAAAATAGTAAATAAAGCAATAATTTTCTACAATGGAACAGTTTGCAGCGGTAGTAAATACGTAAGTATGTATTTAAATTAATAAAAATTCAATAGCGGGAGGTTTTGTGTTGGCCACATCAGATTTTTTCTATTTTGCTTCTGCAACAAAACTATTGCAGCACCCAAAAGAATTCGTTAATAGCTCATTCGAGTGCTAAAAGTCGCATGTCGAGATTTTGCTAAATGACCAAGTTTTAAAGTCCCTGGAATCCAATTTTAAAATTCTCACGATGATGTCTGTATGTGTGTGTATGTGTATGTGTATGTGTAGTGTATGTGTATGTGTGTATGTGTGTGTATGGATTTTGTCTACGCTCTAATTCAAATATTATAAATAAAATAAATAAATAAATATATCATCACGGCATATTACCCATTTCTGGGTGTGCCAGTATCTACAACATATGTAGACATCGGTAATGATGACGATATATTTTACCGTGTGGGCGCTTACCAGGCGTCACCTTACGGGCACTCATAGCTGGCGTGGAGAGTGCACCACAGGGGTCACTTTTGTGCCATTTAAAATTGGAAATATTTGGCGTCAGTCGGGATCGAACCCGGTTCCCCCAGGTTCGCGACCAGACACTCAGGCACGCGGCCACGGGACCCCAAATATTATCATTCAGATAATTCTGAAACCTAATATTTCTAACTTATTGTAATATGGAAAGAAAGTCATTAGATTTTGGTGTAAATCAGGTAACCGGACTTGAATCTCAAAGTACCTTTAAATGTATTTTTCGCGATTTAAGTTATTATAAGAATTAAAAATTGCTAAATTTTCTATGCCTCCATACTTTTTCTATATATTTTATAAATCCCGGAGCCTATGTTTTAAAGATAAACACAACTGACTGATAAATATCACTGTCAAAAAACCTATCATTTCAAATTATTAATGGTAATGTTTTGAAAAGAAAATTGTAATAGTAAATAAAACAATAGTTATATTATACGAATGCAATAAATATGTAGGTATGGTTTTTTTTAAACCTCTCAACAGGTTTAAATTCCAATTACTGAGTAGGTTCACATCTATGCCTTAGTGGGATTGTAACCCAGAACCCCGAGCACACTCATGACTAAGAGGCATTGCTCTAACCATTGAGCCACTGGAGCCGACATTAATTTAATTAAATTAATAAAAGTTAAAAAAATAACACCTGGTTTAGTTTTACAAGAAAAGTGTATTTTTACTTTATTGTACAATTTGGCAAGTTCGGCATCTTCAGAAGTACTGACGGGAGGTATAGCGCTGGCCACAACTGATTTTTTATTTAAAAATGTGATAAAAAGCGCAAAATAGAAAAAATAGTATAAAGAAGTCATTTTATAATTGTCCATTATTTTGTTCGATGTGGCGTCGTGACCCAAACTTCATTTTCACAAAATAAAGTGATAATTAATTATGACATTCGTTCTTTAATATAAGTAACTATATCCACCTTTCGGCGGATTTTAGCTGCATAACTAATAAAATCCACCAATAATTATGTAAGGTTATATAGAAATTGCTCAGTAGGCGAAAAACAAAAACTGTCACAACGCGCTGTGAATTCCATCTCGTAATTTTCAAGACCGAAATAAATTTGTTTTTTTTTTTAACAATCTAACGTAACGCGTAAAACTTACAGCCTGGCCAATATATACGTGGACTAAAACTTATTGTATGTCTTCTGCCCTAGTTCCAATATAAATCATATATCTGTGGCTGTATTTACTTACCTAGAGCATATGTTTTATTCTGTTGGCGTTCTTTTCTTTGGAAACCACAAGTTCTCGCAGATAGTAGCACCTCATCAGAAGCCAGGCTGCTAACAGTTCCGGTCAATGAACCGACATATAAATATCATCATATGTGCTTCACAGAATGTTGAGATGTGTGACAACGCAGGAGAAACCTGCTCCATTCATACCTGACGAAGATTAAAGGACCGAGCCGAAAGATGGATGACCATTAGAGGACGTAAATGTCAGGGGATGACGACCGTGATGCCGCTTAAAATTTAGACTTGGTTTTATTTAGTTAGCTAAATGAATCCTATTGCATAATTTTTTAATTACAGTGTAAAATTGAATTGACTAATGCCGGATTCATGCAACATTTTTCATTTAAATTTAATTAAATTTTAAAGATAAATATATGTTTTCATATGTAACCATTCATGCAACCATTTAATTTATTTTTCAATTATAATTTAATTTATCAGATCGTTATCTGCCATCTTTGTGAATTAAAAGATAAATTGCATGCATACTGCGCATGCGCTTTACTGCAGTTTCGAAGTCTGTTTATTTTGTTTTGTCACTAATAAAAATGACATTAGACATTTAAGGCTGATTACGACTTTTCATCTTCGAGCATATACTGACTAGAGAAGTAATTCCCTATACCAATGCATAGGATGAAGTGATCGGAAGACATATAGGCGGGGGGCCAGAAGTCATGGTGAATTGCGGGCAGTGTTTTGTTGTGTTATATGTCACTGCTTGTCATTTTACTGTAACCAAAACTTATTTTTGCGTGTAGTTTGTGAGTATATCTCAGAGTATATCAAATTGTAATGAAAAATACAAAGAAAGTAAGGATATTTCTATTCACGTGTAAGTAACTGGGATTTGTTTTACAAATAATATATTAAACAAAGTGTTTCCTACTTATAATGAAGTAAGAGAAACGAGACTGAAATTTATTGGAAACGCGAATACGCAGTCCGCAATACACCACGGCTTCAATACGCAGCCCGCAATACACCATGGCTTCCGTATGTGTTCCGATCACAACAAATACCGTAAGGCGGCCTCTAGTCAGTATATACTCGAAGCTTTGCATTAATAATTCAAGTATAGAAAAATGCGTGCTGCTGGACATGTAGCTATAACTTTAACCTTAGCATTATGCCGTAACTCTAGAATAGGACAATTTCAAAATTTTAAGTCATAATGCTATTGCCGACGAATCAGAAGAATATATGTTCGTGGATTACAGCTTGATTCTGGCGATATTTACTACAGTCAATTGACATCCTTCATCATTTTGTTATTTTTGAATACTTCTGTGAGATTTTCTTGACTAAAAATGAGTGTCATTGAAAAAGATGCCCAACTAATACAGTTATTTGATCAATGTAAATATATTTATGATAAAAAAGACGTGTCGATTTTACAAAAACTGACATTACCGGACTGCTCTTATTGGTTTGCCCCAAGAAGTATAAGTGTACAGCTTACATAAACCAGCCTTTAAAGACATCTGATTATGTATTGTACGCATTTAGGATTGTATGAATTAAACTAAAATAAATTGTTGCATGAAACCGGCATTCAATAAAACCTAATTTAAATTTTAAGTATTAGTGGTGCAAGTGGGCATCACATATTTAAATAGATTTTATTTTACAATTAATCCTTAAAGTAGAATGGATTGTCCTGTAATTAAATACACTATTCATTCCATTTATTATCAAAATCAAAAATATTTTTTACGTCTGTTAAAAAAATACAGTTTTTTAATTAAATATGATTTATAAAGTATGTCCATTTTTAAAACAATACAAGTGTGAAAAAGTGCTAATTTTTTTTTAACTCAAACGCATGAAATAATGAAACTTTAACGGCATTTTTTCTCACATGGCTACGGTTCGTTCGGTCAAACTTTCGTATTCGTGAAATAAGACTATACTTTTTACTCTTGTTACATAAATAACTATTTTTTAATTTAACTAAGATAGACATGAGTGGCAAAGTAAACTTTTTACTTTATTTTAAGTTGCTGAATTCATGGTTTTTTTTAGTACCAGAGGATTAATAACAGTTTATTTATTTATTTGTTTGTTTATTTATTTATTTATAAGAAGAAAGCAGCAAGACAAGCCCACTGTGCAGCACTAATAATTTACAAAGAAATTTCTACATCATTGTCAAAACAAATAAACATAGAAATATATATTTACATACATATATTAAATTAAATTAAATGAAGTTAAATGAGATTAAATTAACTGAGTGAAAAATAACAACAGAAAAAACTGATTTAAATGTAATGAAAACACTTTCAGTACAGTACTTAAAAACAAAAGACTTGTTTTAAAGTACAGTTAAATATGCCTGAATAATATGCCTTATATAATGGAGTGCTGGTGCCTGCTTTGATGTATGGAAGTGAATGTTGGGCATGGACGAGAAAGCATAAAAGGAAAGTGACTGCTGTGGAAATGAGGTATTTACGTGGTGTTTGTGGGTATACAAGACGGGATCGCGTGAGGAATAATTTGGTGTATGAAGAATGTATGGTTAGGAAGAATGTAGTAAAGAGAGTTGGAGTGAGTCAGTTGAGATGGTTTGGTCATGTGGAGAGAATGATAAGTGAACGACTTGTAAAACGCATATATGTTGGTAAAGTTGAGGGTGTTCGATTGCGTGGCCGTCCAGTGTGTAAGTGGATGGATGTGATTGGTAGTGTTTTAAAGGAGCGTAAGTTTCCGAGTGGAAAGAGAAGAAGAGCATGTATGAATACGATTATGAATGTGGCTGAGGCGAAAGAAGTTTGCCAGGATAGGAATGTGTGACGAAGGATGATTGTTTTGTAATTATTGTGGTGTGATGATTATGGTTAGTAGGAATGTTTTGTGAGAATGGAGAGACAGCTGAACTTTTATGTGGACGAGAAGAATGAAGTATGTTTGTACAGGAATGTGTAGCGAAAGATGATTTTTGTGTAACTATTATTGTGGTCCGGATGCGGTTATTCGCTACCGAAAATCGGTCACTTTAATATGTTATTATGTATGAATACGTTTATGAATGTGGCTGAGGTGAAAGAAGTGTGCATGGATAGGAATGTGTTGCGAAGGATGATTGTTGCGTAACTATTATTGTGGTCCGGATGCGGTTATTCGCTACCGAAAATCGGTCACAATAATATGTTCTTTGTATGAATGTTATGATGATTTTGGGCAAGGCGAAAGAAGAATGTTTTTAAAGAGTTAAGTGATTCAGTGGAGCTCTTACTTTCATCCCTTTTCTTATTATTTTCGCGTTTTTGCTAACCCACTAAGCGGGAAACGCGTGATTTTATGTATGTATGTATATATGAATAATTGGAAATTACTGAACGTTGTTAAATATGGATATCATTCTAAGAAATCGGAGTTAGTTTTACAAAAATATGCCGATATTCTGACTGCTATTTTATTAAGTAATGCTGATCTGACAATGATATTGTTTAGCAACATATCCATTCGACGTTTTTGTAGAGATGTTAATGAAATAGAGCTGCTTGGAAACTTTTATTTAAAACATGCAGAAATTTTCTCTGAATGCCTTCAATTCTATTTTGAATTTATCCCCAATTCTTAAAATAAATCCTAGCATTTTATATGATTTTTTGACAACATGGTCAATGTGTAAATCAATGAATAATTTGCTATCTAAGATAACTCCTAAAACTTTTACATGATTTACTCGGTTCCTTTTATTTCCGCCAAAACAGTGATTATGAACACAAATATTTCTATTCTTAGAGAAAGTTATATACGAACATTTATCAAGATTAAGGGATAAAGATAGCAGTCAAACCTGTTAAGATACTCTTGAAGGGCCAAATAGTCAGATAGCGAATTAATACGCTTATAAACTTTTAAAGTTGGCATTTAAAAAACTATTTTAATATCGTTTATAAAAACAATAAATAAGAGAGGTCCTAGATGGGATCCCTGCAGTACACCAGAAGTGACGGATAATATTCATATTGATATCCATTTAGTGTAACACATACAATAGTAAATATATTCTTAAATAATAAAAAAAGTTTAATAGATTTTATTGTAGATAAAATTTATTATACTTGATTGTACGATTTTGAATTTTATGTTGTTCCATTAATTAATAATGAATACCTATTATAAATTCCAAAAGAAAAATATTATTGACAAAATTGAAAAACATTTTTCTTGATAACGTTGTTCCATGCATAATATTGTTAAGCATAAGAAAATGTTTTAATTAAAAAAAAACATATTAATTAGTAAGTTTACGTCGAATTTGTTATCCACGTTTTATTTTGATAAGGTATAGATTTTTTATATATTTCTATTTGTATATAATGTATTTATAATTTTGTTTAATTATAAAATTATCTCTTTTTAGCTAAGTATATCTAATATTTTATCTTTTTATTTTCAAGTAAACCTATGACATAAACACTGTATTACAGTGTAAACAATTTCAAACAAGTACTTCCTTGAATCATGTGTAAACAGTCTCCATAGTCGCCATGATTGTTAGTCAACTGTTCTTTAGAACAAATAATAAACGATAAGCACCTTTGTTCAAGTAATATGTACAGTATTTAGATTATCAACCATTGATAAGAAATTTAATTGTTATACACAGAGAATTCTTCTTAAGGGGTGAATAACCGAGAGTCCAAACGGTAGGTCGTCATTAAGAATTGTTTATATGTTATATAGTTCTTTTCAACAGATAATGGTTTCAAAGTACAGTAAATATGTTACGAATTTTATTGCTATCGTCTCTCGTAGATGATTGCTAAGATACGTTGCGTAGTGGCTTGTCATGAAACTATTATATGAGTACGTTATTATACTGTTATTTGTCATCCTAGATTTAATGTAAACACAACAAAAAAAAAGGATTGAAATTTTGTCTAATTATATTTAGATATTATTTATTACATGTCTAATAATTTAGTATAATTTACAAATCTTACTTTAGCATTTTAACTAATCCGAAAGAGATACTAATATTTTGTAAAAAATCGTTAATTTAAATACGCAAATGGTTACTTCAACTAGTTATTTTATTTAATTTTACTATATTTTGGCTTCATTATTTTTGTCCTATAATTTTCGGTAATTTATTTAAAGAATTAGATAATTAAATAGAAAATATAAATACATATTTAGTTAATTTCTTTATTTATATTTAGTTCAATACTTACTACGATATAAATATAATCATTTCATCTAATTTAGTATTTAATTTTACTATAATTTGTTATTACAAATTTAGAAAATTTAACTAAATCAACTTATATTAGTGAAACATATTAGTAGGTTGAAAAATAAGAAATTTATTTAGTTAATTTATCTACAATTTAGATGTTTTTTCTTTTTTTCTGTGAAGCAGAATATAAGGGATTCATATAAAATATTTCGTGTAAAATTATAACTGTAGATGATGAGTTACCTTATAAAAAGACGAATTTAAAAATATGGCTGCAACATATGAAAGAATATAAAATATATTATTATTTACGATACTAACTTATTTGAATTTATCTGAATTAAAAAAAGTACTTCCAATTGACAATGTCTTGTAACCACATAAGAGACAAATAAACTATTCTATTCTATTTTTGATACACACACAAAAATTTTATTATTAATATTTTTTTATATTTTTAAATTCATTCTATAAGTTTCTTCCTACTCTTCTAAATGTTTTCTTCGAATTTATTGACGAGATTGGCGGTATTTCTGATGCGTATAAAATATATATATATATATATATATATATATATATATATACATATATATATATATATATATATATATATATATATATATATACATATATATATATATATATATAAATTTAAATATTTAATTAAATTAAATTAATATTAATTAAATGTACTTCCCTGAAAAAGTCTTCAATGTATTTGGATTTTTGACAATGACATTTTTCTGTCAATTATAAACATTTTAATTTTTCAACTGGTTTCCTTGGAGTTATTTGGGCTGTGAGATTAATTACAACGGATTATTTTATATATTTATATTCTCTCTCTCTCTATCTGTCTCTCTAAATCTATAGACACACAGGCATACACACACAGAGACATCATTGTAAAAATGTTATAATTGGATTATAGGCACCTTAAATCGTGCTTATTCGCTAAAATCTGGATATGCGATTTTTAGCCAATACCTCTCTTAGCGAGAGCTAAAAAACTATCGTTATAGCTATGTGTGGTATATGACCACAACAAATGAATTTATAAGACAGTAAAAAATGTATGATGGGTACCAATCTTCTTTATTATTAATTTTTTGTCCATAAGTTCGCGTGTATGACTAACGATCTACTTACGAAATGATTGCAAAAAATTGCAATTTAGAAGTTAATTTGCTCTGCGGCTTATTTCGTACTTAATTTTTGATTGATTTGAGGATAATTATGTGCAAGAAATATGTAAAAGTAATAAAGTTATCCAACATGGAATTATTAATTCTGCCAGTATGAAATTAGCAAGGAAAGTAACTAACTAAAAAACGGAAGCACCAATAATCATTTTCCTATTAATTATGAAATATAAACTAATTCCAAACATATTATTGTAAAAATTATTAGAAAATATAAAACTTTTCATTCATAATTTCCATAAATAAAGTTCGTGGTGGAATTCTTGTGACGTAGACTTTTAATAATTGTATAGTTCGACCAAGTCTGTATGACTCATACCACGACAAAGATGTTGAATTATATTTAATTGTATCATACAAATATTTACAGTATAATTCTAAAAGAAAAATAACAGATACAAAAGTATTTTTTAATAGTACGTATTTTTTATAATTATTTCCTTGAATTCCAGATTGATATTTTCAAGATATTTAATTCTTATATAGACAACTTTATAATTTTGCCACCACGTGGCTACACACTCCAGTGAATGTACATGTCATTTTTAGTGACATAACCTATGTTTCACGTATTAAAATCATATTTTATTTTTCTTTTCTATATCAGCAGATTTAAAACAAGGTAATGAAACTAATGAATTTGTGTGAAAATGAATAATTTCTTTTGAAATAGTGCTTCTCTCAAACATACAAATCGTTTCAAGTAAAAATGGTAGTATTGTGTACAGAGTGTACAACCGAGAGTGTACCGCTAGGGCAAGAAAGACTGTGATTGGTATTAATAAAACACGTCACGACGGGAAAATTTGAAATAAGAATTATTTTTTTTTTTTAATTATATTTTGAAAAATATGCAGTTGCCAGACATAAAATATGTATTAAAGTGAATAACTTGAACAATTCTTTCAGAAAAAAAAATAAATTGGAAAATGCGCAACTACCCTATTGTAAAACTAGTATCTTAAGCAATAGCTCGATTAGCTCCACGTTTTTTAAATTTCCCCACAACCAATGCTGAAGTTATGAGAACTCAGAACAGTTTTTAATTATATGGTTTATACGAATTGAGAAGATTTAATAATAAGCATCTTTCATCGTTGGTGTAGTTAGCACTTAGTATTCGCTTTCTTTTTTCATCAGATGCCATTTTTGCTAAAAACAATGAATATATTTAATTACACTATACAACTATAATTCTATTGAATTCTATTTGAATTTTGAATCGAATTTACCAATATAACCTCCAAACTTTAACACAAAGAAAATCAACTACGTAAAATCCCTGAATTTTATTTTTCTTTTTACTAAAAGTACAATTTAAACAGCTTAAAAATATATAAACTACACTTACTTAAAGTTATTGAAAAAAATATCTGTGCAACAGTAGATAAAAATTAAGTGTTACTTAATGTAAGTTCAGTTTTATTAAGTGTAAATTTAAGAAACGTCGGTGCAACCGGGCACTAGTCTTCCAATCAATAAAATCCTTTAATACAGTTCACTAAAATCACGTAACAGATGGATCAGGGGTGGGATCGCAAAACTACGCTATAATAGCGTAGCGAAAAATACACCTTTCGTTTCACCTTCCTTCCCCAATTAATTTATAAAATTAACGGTTGTTAGGGAGACGAAGTGTTATTTGTCGCTACGCTATCATAGCGCTGTCTTGGGATCCCATCACAGAACAGCCAAATAAGAAAAATAGTAAAAACTGGAAGTATGAACAGAAAAAAGGAAGAAGAGAACCCAGAATGAACATGAAAAGGAAGTATAGCAGAACTCGAAAATAAGAAATAAAAGTGGTGGAAATTAAAAAGACGTCAATAAAGAACAACAAGAAATGGAAGGAATGAATTAAAAATTCTGCTCCCGAATACGGGTTATCAGGGATATGGAGAAGAAAAAGAAGAAGAAGAAGAAGAAAAAGAAGAAGAAGGAGAAGAAGAAGAAGAAGAAGAAGAAGAAGAAAATATACCCCAAAACAATATTTTTATAAATCTCAATTGAAAGTAAAATAAATGGAAAAATTCTGTTTCTTGATGTTTTTGTAGCATAAACATATAATGAAGACAATAAGAAAATAATTTATTATTGCAATAAAATATTGTAAAAACAGGGAAAACAACAAATATTTACTGTAAACATCCTTGAACTACGTCAAAACAATAATTTTATAATTTTAAATATAAAATAATTGTAAAACACGAGATTTTCATTCTCAAATTATATACTCATTTAAAATTTCTGACCACACATTACTACCACGTGTTATCCATACAATAATTATCATTTCGCGATCAGAAAGGACATACATACTTATTACAATATCTTGCGATATCCTGTATCTTTATTTGACTTTGATGTCGGCTTAGATAAAATAAATCATTTTACATACACCACGTACGAATTTCAAAATTTAATTCTCCTTTTTGCAAGGTCGTGTGACATGCGTTATTCATTTGTCTAACAATACATGCGTAGATGTAATTACGTAATTACTATTCGTTTGTTTTTGTCTCGTGAAGATAATTATTCTAACATATATACCTAACCTACAAAATGTGGTACCGTTTTTGATATTGGTTGTTTTACTACAGAAACTAGTTAAGTTGTTTAGTGTTTTTCATGTAATTATTTTCCTGGTTTTGTTTTAAACTTAGTCGGCGATGACATAATTAATATTCCAAGAGATTTTTAATTATGCGTATTTCCTGAAGAGAATTTTTCTCAGGTTAATTTAACCGTTAATTGAATACTAATTAACAAAAATTTGATGGAACGTAAAACACATCAATTTAATTAACAATTATTAACGAAATATTTTAATAGACTTTGGTTTCTCTTTTAATTTTTAAATAATTAATGTTTTGGTGAAATTTTTTGAAATATGAATAAAATTTAACGCTCACTTAATTACTCTTCAGAAATATTATTTTCTTTTCTCAATTTAAGTGAAATTAATTGTTAAAAATTTATTTAAAAATAATTTAGTTAATAGTTATAAATTATAAAAACTCATGCTACAATTTTTGCAAAATCGTTTACAAACGGTTGTACTTTTGAATATTATCTGGTACCACAAGGCTGGAGTCTGGGACCACTTCGTTTCTTGCTTTTTGATAATAAGTAAGAAGACAAAATTCAGCGCATTATTTTTATTCGATTTTTCAAGCTGTTAAAAGTTTGTATGTGACAACTCTTTAGATGTTAGAAATTCCATTCGGCCGTAAAGAAAAACCTTTTTTACCTTCCGTCATCTTTAGGTGAGAAGGTATTGTCTTTGGTTAAAAAATTCGGTGATGAATTTTTAATGCATAAACACGTTTTAGGTACCCTAGAATACGATTTTACTAGTTTTATGATATATATATATATATATATGTATGTATGTGTGTGTGTGTGTGTGTGTGTGTGTGTGTGTGAGTGTGTGCTGTTTTTGTGTATGACAAATATTTCTCCGACGATAACTCCAATACTACAATTCAAAAATTTATAATTCTCTCTTATTCCTCTTCTTCACATCCATATGAAAAGCTGATTAGATTTTGGTTATAACTGGTCAACCGGAAGACCCTTATTTGAAGTTCTTAATAGTTTGTCTTGAAAAAAAAAAACGCAGTTAAATTCTGTGCTATTATAAATATGAAAGAATATTTTATTGTCTATACGGTTTGATTATACAATTTCCTTTATACTCAATAAATATAAAGTTAAAGAATTATATAGAGATTAACTTTCATAAATGAGCCATGAAAACAGCTAATATATTCATATAATTTTAATTGATAGATGTCAGTGTCAAGTGCAATAATTTATGGACTATATATTCGTGTTACAATTTTATTGCATTTATAAAATCTTTTCCAAGGAACTTTCGGTATGGAATTTGTAGAAAATAGGATATGTTTGTGTTACAATTTTATTGGATATATAGAAGGAACTGTCTGGGAATTTTATAAAATACATGGAATCAACGGAAAGTAATGTGCTGGCCACATCAGATTTTTTAACTTTTGTTTTTTATCAAAAATTGAAATAAAAAATTGGGGAGTTGTCTCATCAAGATAAAGTTCGTAAATAACGCTTTCAGATGTTTTTACTATGCCTAGTTACTATACCTAAATATCACTATAGATAAATATTAAAAAAGAAAATTCAATTAATCATTTGGAAAACATTATATTTAAATTATTCATGTATAAATTGTTTTTGGTATGGTAATATAATTTCTATTTTTATTTTCATTGCTTTTGTTTGTACTATCATATTTCATCTGCGTATGTGTGTGTCTATTTTCAAATTATAAACGTAGTTAAGGAGACATAGAAATTCTCTACTACTCGGAGTCATCCATCATATGTAAGATCGTTTGAATTGACATGTGCGCGTTCTTTAATTAACTAATGCCGACTTGAGGCGAGGGTCCATTAACACCTAACCTGTACGATTTGTTGGAGCTCATATGTGTAAATATTGAAATAATTATTGTATTACCAATAATTGCTTATGTAATTAGGAATATTCTCTTTTATAGGCGATGTGAATCCATATATACCGCCAAAGATGGCGTTTATTATTAAGTTACGGCTACGTGTGTAAAGTAATTTACACATATGGATTTACGATGTAAAATAGAAAATTGTTATTTAAAATTAATTGTATTGTACAAAGTAATACAATGTTTGCTTGTTCATTTAAAACACAGGTTCCTTATATTTTTGATTATTGACCTTTTCAAGAACACCTTGACTTTCTTTAGACTGTCGCTGTTTCTTACTCTTCTCTTCCATTCATTCCTGTCCAACGATTTTTGTTCACATAGTCCTGTCTTTGTCAAGTCTTCTGCGACATAGTCCCTTCACCTTCTCATTGACCTTCCTCATACTCCCGAGATTGAAAGTTCGAATCCTGAGGACTAACTTCTTTCTTGGAACAGAGGTTAAGTGAGACAGCAACTGCATGTTACTTGCGAGGAACACTCGAATCACTTTCCGATCCTACACTACACTTTCAATCTTTGGTTTTGACGAAGATTAATAGTAATTAATAAATTAATAATTAAGAATAAGACAATATCAATATAAAATCCAGTATAGAAATTCACGGGCTTGGTTTAAAGCTTGGAAGCTTAGAAGTTTGGCTTGGCTTATTTTTAAAAGTCAAACAAAGATCGATGTATTAAAACTTGAAATTTCAAGCCAAATTTTAGTTTCATCAAGCCAAGACCAACATTTTTATAAGCTTGAAACTTGAAGCCAAGCCAGGTCTTTGAATGTCATTTAGATTGATTGTTTTCAAACTCTCAATTAAGTATTGTTAACCAGTCCATCTAAACCAAAGCTAGGGCGCTAGGCGCTACTAGACTTGCACCAATTTAATTGCATAATAAAACAAACTGGCGCCAATGGACTGGCACTACTAATCAATGCGCCAGTAAAAGTATGAAGTAGTTATACTTTTGGCGCCATTTAGAGACATAACATGCCAGTGCAATGGCAAAAGCTTAAAAAATGGTCATCGGAATTAATAATTCAGTTTCTGGGGGCATAGGAGCAAGATCTATGCCCCTAGAATAAAAAAAAATCATCCCATAAAGATCGAAATAAAAGAGATGATGCATTGAGAAAAATTATTGAGGTTATGTGTGACTCAGTCAAAGATTTTGGTGTAAACTCCACTAAAGCTAAAATGTTATGTATTTTTGTAGTTCAACAGACAAAATTTGCGCAACCATATTAATGCTTGAAGTAATTCAAGTGAAGCCATTTCTGATCTGGTGCCAGGTGAAAACTGATAGAAATAGTGGAAACATATGCTGGTGCCACTAAAATTGGCGCCATAAAACTGGCGACAGATTGGCGTTAATTAGCTTTATATGTGGAAACCTAGTTTATTTTTATGAAGGCAGCATACAATGTTTCAATACCTCTGTGCGAATTTCTAAAAAATGAGGTTTTGGGAAAATACTAGTCTTCATTATATGCCAGTATACTTGTCTTAAAAAAATTATAAATATGATGCGAGTAGTATTGCAATATAAATAAATAAAATAAATATATCATTACGGCATATTACCCATTTCTGGGTTTGCCAATCTACTTTGTTACAGATGTCGGTAATGTTGATGACATATTTATACCGTGTGATCGTTTACCAGGCTTATTTTTAGGGGCTCTCATTGCTGACGTGGAGAGTGCACCACAGGAATCACTTTTGTGCCATTTAAAATTCGTAAGCCAAGCTTTTTTTATTTCAAATCAGGCTATTTGGCTTACGGAACCATCAGTACCTACAAACTTTAAAATCTTTTTTCTACAGTCTATATACAAAGTAGGCATTTGCGCTCGCTTGTCATTGCAAAATGTCACTTTGCCACTCCTGGGCGACAAAGTAGAAAAAATGCTCGCTGTCCTAATACTTACATATTTACCACCTCTACAAGTCAATCTGACATATGACTGCTCTGTTGGTAAATTACATAACCAAACAAAAAGCTGTACTGTTGTTGTGTAAAGGAATACAGGAACAAAATAGGGCATTCATGTGCAAAAACGAAAGTAAAATCAAGTCAGAAAATTTTATCGAAACATTAACAAAATTCTTTAACTTTTAATATGAATATTCAGTCATTGCTTTATAGCTGCGGAAGTACTATCCACTGTGTCCTCCATCATGTTTGAGCACTATAACTACGCACACATGTAGTTATGTATGTTTATGTGTGGGTAACTGTTGGTGTTCTTAGTAGCGGCAGCAGCAAAGGCAAAACGAAGCGAAGATTTGATGCAGACGATTAGCAAAAAGTTGGATTTCTTCCCTGAGGCAAGCATGTAACCTAATGTCTAATGTGTAGCCTGATTAGATACGCTCGCTCATGAAGAAATATTGTACCCGGCAGACGAATTATTGATATATTAATGTTTCTGTTCGTTGTTAATGCCGTTTTCGAGATTGTGTTCTCATTAAACAGGGATATTTCAACAATATCATACATTTAATAAAACGAAAATGAAAGATCCACTAATTCCTTATTATTAATATTATATAAAATAAATATATCATCATGGCATATTACCCATTTCTGGGTGTGCCAGTCTGTTTTATCACAGATATCGGTAATGATGATGACATATTTGTACTGTGCGGGCGCTTACCAGGCGTCACCTCACGGACACTCATTGCTAATTAATTATTAATATTAAGTTCAATAAAAAAGTAAGATGAGCAATTAATCACGTCTTTACTATGGACTCTACGGCAGACTTCTCCTACCCTATCGTGCAGTTGGCTGTACGTAGAGCTAAGCCAGAAAAGACCCCACATAGTAATTAATACATATCATCACGGCATATTACCCATTACTGAGTGTCCCAGTATCTACAACGCATGTAGACATCGGCAATGGTGTTAATAATATTAAATAATAACTAGGTATTCAGCAATTGCCTACTTATTACAAAGTTAATTTGGAAATTTTTGTGATCTCATTTATGTGCTGACTTAGGTTTAGTAAAAAACTGATTCAGTTCCTGTACTTACAGTACTTTTATTTCTTACATTACCCAGTTTAAGTAATAATCTAAAGCATTTTAATCACTCAAAATCATATTAGATGTCAGGCCCCACCTCGACACAGCCTATTTGTATTTATTGTCAAAATGACATGGACATGACAAATAGTATTTCTGCTTTCACCTGGTGTTGTATAAACTGTAGAATAAAAAGATCCCCAGAATTGTATTGCTAACTGTATCATTTCATTTTGATCACTCTGTATTATGTTCAATTAATTCTTCTTATGGCCGATACAGACGACAATAATTAATGATCATTAACGGTCAGATATTGTATGCGCACGTGAACTTGAGACTATTGACAGATGACAAAATTGCGTCTTTTAACAAACCAGAAAATATTGAATGTGGTAAGCTCGTGCTACTTATTGTATTGTACGTATACAGTACAAAACAATAAGTAACACGTACTTACTGCAGTCAATATTTTATGGTTTATTAATAGACGCAATTTTGACATCGGTCAATGGTCTTAAGTTCGCATGCGCATACTATATCTAACCGTTAATGATCATTAATTTTTGTCGTCTGTCTCGGGTATTAGGCTGTGGCTCCGGCTGTGTCCGATGTCGTATTTTGGCATTTAGGATTTAGGTCTTCTTCAAATACAAACTCCGAATGGCACGCTAATGATATTTATTTGTTTATATGGCAACACTGTAGAATAACAAAAATGAATTATGCAGTTCGAAATAATTTGATACTTCAGATTAAATGTTAATATTATATTTCATAAAATATAAGCCAAGAAGCTATTCCTTGATGGTAAATTTGACGTTTTGCATAAATTACAGCAATGAACATGATTTGTTTAATTAGTGGGCGTCAACTTCATGGCGTAATGTGCTCCTGCAAAACCCTAAAATCTAATTCCTAAAATCCTATACTAGATTTAGGGCATATAAATTTAGGATTAGATATTTGGGAGATAAAAGAGCTACATCGACACGGCCTTAGTTTTTTGTTATATAAGACGTTTTCTTTTTACCACTAAGTGCGAGGGCTACTCAAAAATAACCGGATTAATTTTGATGGATGGTAGGGAGCTAGTCTTAACTTCTCCCGTTAGGTGTCTTTATTAGACATCCTTTTGGATCTTTTTCCCCAAGCGTCATCTGAGCATCAGTGTGATTTTTTTCGTAAGCTTTTAACATGATCGACAATATAAATACATTTGTCTTAGGAATATTTTCTAATAACATAGTACATGACGGTAATTCTCTTTCGCTTCCTGACATTGAAAATGTCAAAACAGATAAAAATAAACATCTCTCAGTCATTTAAATGAATGAAAACGTTTTAAAAATTTAGCACACATCAATTAAGTTATAACCATGTATATATATTCATTTGGTACTATTCTTTTCACTCACAGCTAATAATTAAAAAAATAGCAATTATATTTGAGTTTTTTTCTATGTGCAGCTAACTCTTCCTTTCTAGTTCTTTCAAAATTAATTAATCGAAATTCAGTACACAAAAAATAATTTCTATTTAAACAGTTGTCAATCAAAAGAGAAAAACAATCCCGAAACAAAAGCAAGAAACAAGTTTGAAATATCTAATGATCCTGAATGACTGTAGGTATTCAAAGTGCGTATTTATAGTGGGTAATGTAAGCTCCAAGCATTTGTGTGCTAAGCTAGTGTGTTTCAAGGTGTACTAGACTGACTTCATTCGCTACTGGAGAGAGAATATAACCCCCCAAATATTTCTCAGGCGCGACTGATCGAAGACATTTGTTCTTTTCTTAGCAGAAACGTTATAAACTTGTAAAAGGGTCGGGCGGGGGGTTGGGGGGTCTAGTACCCATCTGATTTACTCTTACCAATGATGAATTGACTAGTGCTTTGAGAATGAGCACGTACACTAACACTTGAAGGGATGATTGATAAACACTATTATGGAGACGGACACACTTAATATTTTTTATACTAAATTTTATTTAATTCACTTTTTGGAAGCAATTAAAAATTTTTTCTATACGAAGAGGTTTTTGGATGAATGCTTCATTTATTTCAACATAGTCAAAATTTACAAATTTCACTGCGACGTTTCGGTTCTGTTTAGAACCATTTTCAAGCAATAAATAAATTATTAAAACATTTGAAAATATTACAAAATCGTTTATAATTAAAATGTAATATTTTTAAATGTTTTAATAATTTATTTATTGGTTGAACATGGTTCTAAACAGAACCGAAACGTCGCAGATGTGAAATTTGTAAATTTTGACTATGTTGAAATAAATGAAGTATTCATCCAAAAACCTTTTCGTATAAATAAATTTTATTTACATATTTATTTACAAATTATTATTAATGTCCAATGATTTGTAGACCTTAATATTCCATTAGTTTATTTAAAATATGTTTTTAACTCACCAAAATTGAAGAAATTTTTTCGAGGATTTTTTCTTTTACAAAATCCAGTAACTAATATTTATTTATTTATTTATTTATTTATTTATTTATTTGAAAGATTTGGGAAGCCAACAGTTGCCCAAGTAAAGGCTTCCACTGATTAACAGCAACATAAGTAATAACACAGTCCTCAACAAAAACATAAAAAAGAATTACATGAAAGATATTAAGTAACTCTATGTAATACATCCTTGAACTGAGCTAGGGATAAATGAAAGATGTCTATGTGTTGATATAATTGATTATAAGTTCCCATGATTATAACTTATACATATTTTTTATTTATTTTTACATCTAGGATTTATTGATAATCATAGCAGGAACGAAGAGTAAAAAATGACGTGACGTAGTATTCACCATGACAACAGGTGAAGCTCTGACGAAAAAATATAAATTGTAAATTTACGAAATGAAAAATACGGGGTACCAACATTATATTCAAAGTAAAAGTTAAAAGGGTATAAAAATTCGCGCACTGAGGTGTAAGATGTACCAAAAAGTGAATAGTGAATAGGAAGAAAGATAATTATTATTGAAAATTAATGAAATTCTGCGTAAGTTGTAATTTGTTGTTGAAATCTGTTTGTGAATTTAACGTATTGTTTTTATTTAATGGGGTATGTGGCCATAATCGAATTTCATTATATAAGTCATAATATATACCTCTATAGCTCCTCATTATAATAATAAAAACTAAACATTAGTTTGTAATAATATTGTTATTAGCAATTTAATGTTTTGGAAAAGGGATCTGTGACGTCAGTAGGGTAGAATGGTAGAAGAAGACAGTTAGGCTGAGATAGATATGTTATGATAGGTTATGGAATGGCGAAAGTGATATCTATCTCAGTCTAACTGTCTTCTTCTATCATTCTACCCTACTGACTTCACAGATCCCTTCTCCAAAGTTTTAATAATTATTTTCTCGTAAACTACGAATAATTAATCAATTTAAAAAAATATGGGTATTTTATTTTTTGGTCTAGTATCATATATGTAAAAATCAAAATTTAGTCACATACCCCATTGTATATGACAAGTTTCATAGAGGAGTCCTGTGTTTTTAAATTTTGATTGCAGACATGTTTATATAGAGCACTGTGGTCTGGGTTGTTTTTACTTGAATGATACTCATGTTGATAAATCCTCTTTTTTAAGGGCTGGGAAGTCTCGCCGATGTATGTACAGTGTGTTACAAGTTTTGCATGTTAATTGATAAACTAAATCTTTATTAGAGTTTGTTTTTATTTTATCTTTCAAATTTTTCTTTAAAACCCCACCTGTCTATTATTAGTGTCTGTTATATCTTGAAGCGTACGATAACTGAGAGCGTTATAGCGTTTTCTAAAGTTATACTCTATCCATAAAAGGAAGATCTTTCACTTGAAACAAATGTTTACACACACGACATGAGAATGGAGCGCATTGCGGCAAACAACCATTCGGCGTCCTTTCTTCTACACAAGTCAACAAAACGACAAAAATACACACAAGAAATCATCGTGCAAATGAGCAGCTGCTGAGGTGTACTTTCAGAGGCAAACAGTTGCTGTTTTCGTACGAAGATTATAAATAAAGAGATCTTGGAAGAGAATCGATTTTTATCAAATGAAATGAAAAAATTGTGAAACAGTTCAAAATTGCTTTATGAACTAATACGAGGCTAAAATCATAATAGTTCGGCCGATATACATTTTCAACAAAATTATAAAACCTATGGTGAAAAAATTATACAAATTTCTTTCGACTAGTTTATAATATAGATTTTAAATTTACAAAAACTGAATATGTTATTCAAGTATTCCACCATTTAATATTGCGATATATCGCTTTTGGTAGTAATAACAGCTTTAAGTATATTAGGCATTCGGGCTTATTCACGTGTACCTTGTTATGCGATCTATATTGCTACGTAACGACTTATTGCTATTTTAAAGATAATTGTTAAAATTCGTATTCACGTGTCAACAAGCTATCGTTATTTTAACAATAATTGTTATCAGTCAGGCAAGAGCTCCTGACCACTTGCCGAGGTGTCAACAATTATTGTTAAGAGTAAATTAAAATGGCAAATGCTCATAAATATTCATCAAAGATAAATTTAGTGTATTTAAACTAAAATTCGTGCACAAATATATAATTCGTATCGTTTCTTTATTTGATATTAGTGCGTAGTCGTGTCTTTAAAGGGCAGACTGACTTGTCGAATAACTTCTGTTTCAAATAAGTGATATGTATATAATATGTAAATTAGGTAGATAATTTTTAGCTCATTTATTGTCTACCCCATTAGGCATGTATTAAGAATAAATATGCCGCAATTAAAGGATATGGAAGTGAACCGCTTTTTTTATCTGAAAAGAAAATATATTTTTCGGAATATTTCGTATGTCATGACAGAGTACAATTGCTGAAGTAACACCATTCCTTTAGGATTAGACAACACGCAGATGGTATTTCCTATTAATTGAAGATATATAAATCACTAAACGAAGTAATAAACAATAAAAAGTACTTGTCATGGAAAATACTTTTAGATTCAAGTTGCAATTTTTTTTTTCATATTTCTGGCAGGTATTTGCTGTTATTTCGCCATATTTACTGTGAATTTGAAGTAAATTAGACCTAAATAATGAAACAACTCTATTTGTCACACTTGTCATTCATAAACAAAGTAAACAAATCTTAAAACACTTCTACCACCCTTACAATACCAATGCGAACATTAATAGTTTTTATAATTAGAGATTTATTAGTTAGAAATGTTTTCGTCAGTTTGAAATATTATACTATAATAAACGTATCTTTAATAACCCAAATGAATTTAAAAAATCATTATTTTAAATAAGAAATGTTTTAATTTTAATATCCTAATGGTTGCAACACTGCAATTTTAAATAATGACAGCTGTACTGAATACAACTTCATGTTAAATGCTAACAAGATTGTTACTAAACAATAATTGTTATAGCTCATCTAACAACGAGACACGTGAATACGAAATTTTAACAATATTGTTATCAATTCTTGTTAAGTAACAATTTCTTGTTTAATAACAATGTACACGTGAATAAGCCCAATTGTATCCCTAACGGGCGGTTTCATAATAAATATAAAGTCACTCTAGTTTTAAAGTTTTATCTAAAAGTGGAAAAAGCGTTTCATAATTTCACTTTAAGTTTTGTCAGTTTAATTATCTTTTATCACGGTAGTTCAACCGACAACTATGACTTAAAGTGAAATTATGAAAAGCTTTTTCATTTTTAGATCAAACTTTAAAAGTAAAGTGACTTTTATATTTATTTTGAAACCGGTCGTTAGCCCTGCATATTTTTCTGTCTTGTAAGCTAGGTTTAACTATACGCACCTTATTTTTTATTGTGCCAGAAGTAAAGGGTCTCGGTAGAAGTTAAATCCGGACTAGAGGATGACCCTTAAACGGTCGAACTATTATCACCAGTCACCAGTCATTTGGCCCATAGTTTTTTAAAGTTTTAAGTCTGAATTTAAAGTTTTTGAAAGGATTTTTTTTAGAAATTCTAACCATGCCTTTTGTGTAGATTTTATAATTTGTTGAAAATGTTAACCGGTCGAATTATTATGAGTTTGGGCTCGTAGGTGCATTAAAGTTAGACAACTTTATCAAATGTTGAAACTATCGCTAAAGTGCAGCGGTTCAGTTTGGACATTTAGGTATGCGAAAATAGTTTTGCAAATACTGGCAGAAATTGTACCAACAGATTAGTGCATTCCTTAATGAAAATTGAGTAAAACTTTAAGAGAAATCATCATTTAACCTCGTTCTTTGAATCTCCCAAATCATCTTAATCTCTTTTCAACTACATGCATTTGCACGCCCTGAGGTACTGCACCGCACATCATTTCATCTGACCTAACCTAACCTTATAACAACTCTGCGCCTTGTGGCCACATTCGCTGCAGTGCTGCTGCGGCCAGCGTGTGAACTACGCGCATGACGTAGCTTCTGGCAACAAGAAGTGAGGTTAAGGCAGTTCCCGCGCAGAATGTAGATTTGTTATTTTCTATTGATGGGAACAATAAGAGATGGTACAGTTCTCAAGTAATCATTTCAGTGAATATGTAATTTTAGTGTTATTTAGTGCAAGATGAATATATGGCAGGATATGCTTAAATAGGAGTTAGCTGAAGATGTATCATTTTCATGATTTATTGAGCATGATTATTTAAAAATAAATATGTTCAAAATATATGAATTAGATTCATGTTTTTCATTATTGGAGTATATAGAGTGTCCAGATATCGAAAGTCATCATTGGGAGGCCATCTTAGATATGCTTTTGTTTTGCCAAAAATTCTCATAGGCTACTAGACAATGACGAAAAACTGGTTTAGTCGAAATTTTCAATAGTCAAGAAGTATCTGAAGCTAATAGATTTAAATACGTTTTTGTTTTTAACCGGAAGTAAAATTTGTTGAACGACTTTTCTAGTTCTAGCTTAGCATATGCTTCATTTGCTTGCAAGCAACTCAAGCAACGACGGTTGTCACGTAGAAACATTAAAAATTATGCCGCTGAATTTCGTCTTACACCATGTTTAAAATTTGACTTTCTTTTAAAATTTCCACATTTTCTCCATTTCTTGCATCCACGTGACAACTTTACAAAAAAGTAAGAAAGTTTATGATAATATCTGCTCACATAGGCAGCAATAGCAATCACGTCTATCCTGCGATAAACGGATAAACGATAACCGTTCTCAGATCGTATCTGCCTTGGAAACGAAACGATGATCGTGCGCATGCGCGCCTAAACGGGAAGTGTGCGCTGCACGATCTTCAACTGTCGGCTGCGTGGTACGAGGAGTACGATGCCACAGAGGTGTGATGTTCAACTGTTTGCTGTAACTTTCAATTATTAATGCTATGTAAATAGATGAAGCGCAAATCCTGTTAAGATAATGTTGGAACAGGAATTCTTTCTTTCTATGTACATTTTCTTTTATTTCTGAATAATCAATCCAATTCTAAAAATTTTAGAAATCAAGCTAATTTACTAATCGAAATCAGTGATCAACGGATTCGGCATATTCCACGAATCAAGCACAGTCACATCTTTGAATCCTAATTTTGACATTTGTAGCAATGGCTGTGACTGATGTTGCACTTTTATCACCTTAATATCAAAATCCTAAATTTATATGCCCTAAATAACGTCATTATTTAGGATTTTAGGAATTAGATTATAGGGTTTTGCAGGAGCACACTTTGCCTTGTTCGTTACTATAATTTGCGCAAAACGTCAAATTTACTGTCAAAGAATAACTTCTTCGCTTCTATTTTATTAAATCGAATTGTTTAATTAATTTTTGTTGTTTTAAAGTGTTGCCATACAAACTAATGGATGGCATTAGTGTGCCATTCGGAGTTGTAATTATGTGAAGAAGACTTAAATCCTAAGTACTAAATACGACATCGGACACAGTTTATGTCAAGATTTTGGATGTTGTATTTATTTGTAACTTTCTTTCATTTTCACTATATTTTGTTAAATATAGTTCTTTATAGGAGACAGAGTAATTTCTACCTATATCATAATAAAAATATATTATTATTATTATTATTATAGGAAAAGTGTAAAATATATTTTATAAATAAATTAAAAACTTACATATTAACAGTTTTTTAACGGAAAGTACAATTACCACGAATAAAATTTAATGACAGTTACATTAACTGTCAAAAGCTAAAACAGAACTGCAAATCTGTTGATCATGTTTCTTTCATTCAAAAATCAAGTAGGTAAAAGGTGAGGTTTGATGGCAGGAAGGACATTCGACTGTAAACTCGTCGCCAAAACCAAAGATGTAAAGTATAAGATCAAAAAGTGGTATAAGTGATAAAGTGTTCCTCGCATGTGACATGCAGTTGCAGCCTCGCCTCAGGATTGGAACTTTCAATCCCGGGAATACGAGGGAGGCCAAAGAGAAGATGGAACGACTGTGTCGCAGAAAAGTTGAGAAAGGAAGAAATGTGTGAAGAAGATGCGCTGGACAGGAATGAGTGGAAGAGAAGAGTATGAAACAGCGACCATTAATAAAATAGGGAAAAGCTGAAGAAGAAGAATTAGAACATATAGTGCGTGACACGAATCTTGACCTGAGGGGTAAGGGAAAGAAATGCTCATATCATGCTATTCCGTAAACGCCGGCAAATAATTATTACAAAATCTTTGAGCTTCTAACTTATTTGTGTACACTTATGATACAAATGGATCTGAGTGTAAACAAGAAAGGATCTGAAAGAAACAGATCAACTGCCAATTTAAGAAAGGCTGCGTAACTTTAAAACTTACGTGGGCAACTGTTATATGTTATATTAGGTATGCGCGAAGTAAAATCAATTGCATTTTGTGTCGATTTAAACAGAGCGCATACATTAGACAGTGATTTGTGCTAACATATTTCCCATAGCTCATCTTTCATGTCCCGCACTATACGTTGATCTACGGATCAACTTGATTCCTTGATCAGCTGATTATTAATCATCAAATTAATGGTGAATTCGGCTGTCAACCTTTTAATAATGTTTTTTGTTTAATTTTATAGTTCCCATGGTCATTCCTAAAAATAATTATTCAGCAGTATTTCTATAAGTAATTCTAAAGTATAAAAACAATAATATGTAATTTGTGTTAAAAATAAGTGATCCGAAAGAATGAACGTTAGCTATTTGTCAAACACGGAAACGTATTCTTCGCGATGAGAACATTTTTGAAACAATATAATGTAAAAAAGTCTATTCAAAGTTTTGATTCATTCCGTACTTATAAGTGTAACCAGACAATAAGCCTCTTTTTCAATGAGTAAAAAAACCTCATTACAACCTGTAATATACACTAACAAGAATAAATTTCTTTACAATTTCTAAATAATGAAAGTAACGTTATTATAAAAGGTGGAATAACGTAAAAATTTCTTCACTCTCATTTTCTATTTACACGCTACTTCTCAAAATCAGACTATTTAAGAGTGAATTCACTTACGGAGAAAACGATGTTGATGTTTAGTATTCCTTTTAATTCAAGACAAGTGCATTAGGAGGAAATTGCAATATAAATAGGCGCTATTATAGGCATTAAACATGTAAATATGAATAACGACAGAATTTTCTTCGTTTCTAGTGGCATTAGCGTTCAACTTAACAATTGTTTATTTTGAATTATCGGAGGATGTATGGATATTATCATATTATAGCGAAAATCGAAATCGCAAATTGAATTTTAACTGCAATGAAAGTTCAAAAATGAATTAACAAATGTCAAACAAAATAAAAAATAATTCACAAGTGAAGAATATTGACGGATGATGGATAAAATAAAGCTTAATAAATTAATATACTCCTTGTTTGAAAACGTATCGGTTTTTATTAAACCATCCATAGTGCTGGTAAACAAAGGAAAATAAACGATACATTATAAAAGTACATATGACAAAATATACAAAATAAAATAGTAAATTGCGTACCATCAGGAGCTTATGTTAATTTAAATTTACAAGCGTTGTTACACGTGTGACAATGTTATTTTAAAAAAGTTTTACATCATTCTGTTGCACGGTAAATACAACTAGAGATGGGTCAATTTCCGAAATTTAAAATTACCGGAAAATTCCCAGGAATTTTTTTGAGAAATTTCCTGGGGGGAGGGGAATTTATTAATATCGAAAAAGTGTATATTGGTAATACAAGAACAAATAATTTAAAATGTAAACAAATATGTAATTAGACATCAGAAACAGAAGAATCAGTACTGTGCGTATAGGTATAGTCCATTTCAGAATGGGATTGGCCTTCGCCTATTTTTTCTCAAAAAAATCCGGGAAAATACGTAACAAAATTTCTTCCCGCAAATCGTTACTGAAGGAAAAAACGAATTCCCGACGGGAATTTTTTGGCGGCACATCAGTAAATACAACTAACTGCGAGACTGTCTGCAGAAAGCTAATAAATTAAAAATGTTACCAATCTGTATTGGTTTAACAACATAAAATTTCCGTTGGTGTATTGGCGTAAAATTTAAATAGATAAGTATTGTAATGTAAAATATTTTGATACAGTTTATTAAGATGTTCAATATCCGTTCTATAATTTATACTGTTACTGTTTATTTAAAGGTGAAAACAAAATGCATAAATGGTCCACGTGTATTGTAAAATTATTTATTACGAACGTGTCGGGCTTCGGGTAAGCCTATCTTCAGCAATCTTTGAATATACAGTAATAATTAAAATTTATGACAATTTTTTTTAAAGTTGTATTAGACACGATGATCTACCGTGAGTATTTTTTAACGTGAAACATTGAGTTTGTCATATCCATGGTTACGACTTGATATTTGATTGACAGCAATGTATTTGCCCGTTCCATTTCAAATGAAACATAGGGAACGAATTTGACAGAAGTATTATATTTAAATATTGTAAGAAATTTAGCGGAGTCAGAAAACCACTCGAGAGTACTAAACATATTTCGGGCACAAGGTGCACATAGTATTTTTTCTACATCTAAATTTAATTTTTAGAAACATGTACCATTATTTAAACAATGACTTCTTGTCAATATGACAGATAACCGTTGAATTTCCCTATAAGTTAAGATTTCACATTTGATTGATAGCAATGTATTTGTCTGTCTCATTTAAAATGAGACATGGGGAATGAATTTGACAAAAGTAGGTATTATATGTATTTAAATATTGTAAAAAATTTAGCCAAGTCAGAAAACTACTCGGGCACAAGGTGCACACTATATTTTTTCTACAACTAATTTTAATTTAGAATGCATTATTTAAACAAAATTAACCTCTCTATCAAATGTCAAATTCGTTCCCTATGTTTCATTTTAAATGAAACGGGCAAATACATTGCTGTCAATCAAATGTCAAGTCGTAACCATCGATATGACAAACCCAATGTTTCACGTTAAAAAATACTCACGGTATATGAACAACGTCGAAAACAATTTTAAATACAGCATTTCAACAACCTTCCGAATCAATTCGGAATTGGTGAATTACTGTTTATTGTAAATGGAAATCATTTCTAAAAAGTTTCGTTAATAACTTTCTGAGGCTAGTATTTTTACATTTTCAAAATAAAAATGGCGGTGAGAATTTATACCATGTTTGGACAATGGAGTTTGTCTGAATCTAAATTTTTACAATTATTTTTATGATTATTAATACGGTTTTTAATATATTGTTTAATTGACCAATATATACACGATCACAATCTTTACAATCAATTCGATAAATTACATTAGACCTATCTGCAGTTTGAATATTGTCTTCAAGTTTACCATAAACATTTTCTATTTTTTAGTATTGTAAAATTTTATTCTAGTTTTATCATTATTTAAAATATTAGCTACTTTGTAAGATAAATAATTAACAAAGGGAATTCGGAAATAGACCTTATTGTTGTTGACATTGTCCCTAATGTACCTTAAGTTTTATTATCAAATGTACCTACTATTATTATGTTCCTATCAATTTTCTTTTTAATTTTTTAAAGTTCTCATTATTAATATAGATATTTTAAATGAAATTTAAAGACAGATTGTTATTACATTATCATTATTATTTTAATATAAAGAATGTTTAGAAATTAAAGTGTTCTAGCGAGAAATATAGTAGAAATCTAGAAACTGTACTAGTTCTCCTAGTTTTCTGCATTTTACTTTAAAATTAAATTTAAAAAAACAAACATCAATTTCCCCGCGCTCTGAGATTTTTATCTGATCAGTTTGAATTTAAATCCTGCACTAATTTGTTCCATACATGCGAAGCAGTGAAAGTACCACACGTTCTATCACCTCGGGTCACGTGCACACTCGCCGCCATTTTTCTCAACAAATTCCCTAGAAAACAAAGTTTTCATACCGTGAAACTGGCCCCGTTTGTCAATTGTCAACCAATCGAAAGTTACGTATTTTACAATTTATCCAACAATTGACAGCAAGAAAACAACTGAACGCAGGTGAAAAACTTTAATGTAATGGCGAGTAGCTAATGGTCTTCGTATTCAATTGTTTTTTCTCTAATCTTGAGATTTATTCACTTAAGGAAGCTGTTTTTGCTAAATTCACGTCATTAAACATAATTTATTATGCAACAAGTATGAAGACATTTTTTATTGAGCAAGAAAAACTCTTTCTACAAATTAGAAATTAAACGCAGCTAGATGTATTATATGTTACAAGGTACAGTTAATTTATGCAAATTTATGATGAATTCAGTTGTTTTAATTAATAAAAATCAATAGTCAGATTTATGATCGTATAAATAAACCACACCTTTCTCAGGAATTCATATTAATAGAATTCAGATCAAGAGTGCATAGGAACACTTGACAGTTGGTGTATGCGATCTAGGTAGAAGAATAACAACTGTTTTGTTTTAATTTAAAAATAAATTGTACTGACTATATCATTCATTAAATTTTAAACCAATAAGAATGTATGATTTCTTAGTTACCATGTATTACAACGGTTATTATTAAGTAACCATGGTGAATGAATATGAGAACGTTTGTATATTCGAAAATACCTACCTTCGTACATTCATATATATATTGTTCTACAGGTGACTACGAGGAACAGGGCATTTTTTGGAAAAGTATTCGGTTAATTTTGAAGTGAATAATTATTTATTGAGATAAAAATCATAAAAATGTAGTGAAATGTATGCCATTTAAGTCATATTTGGAAAATAATGTCTGATAGATGTTGACCGCCTTGGGGAAGGTACACCGAAGAAAGTTTATGGATATTTTTGCAGTATGGGCTGTTGCACCGTCAGGCAGAGTGGAAGAGTAAATCGATGAAGGAGTTCAACATCTCTCACACATTATATTCCAAACATAACTTAAATGGCATACATTTCACTACATTTTTATGTGAATAAATAATTTTTCACTTTAAAATTAACCGAATAATATTTTTCCAAAAAAGCCCTGTTCCTCGTGGTCATCCTGTATGTACTCATAGTTGTCAATGTCATTTTGAATTCTATTTACACAGCGTACAAAGTATGATCATTTTTTTCAATTGCAGTATGTACTGCGCACTACATAAATGAATCAGTAGTTTGACTTTGAGGAGAAAAATTATGCTTTTTGTGCTTTAAGTAGACATCTGAAATGACACTGACAGCTTCGAATGCACCGAAACGAATAATTAAACGCACCTATTATTTGACAGCAAAGTTTTATTGAAATAAAAATTTGACAAGTAAACATTTAGTTATTTACTCGCGTCCAGAAACTGCGTTGTGGCTACTGCGAGTTTAATTAAAATTCCGAACTTTTGAATATAACATAATATTACAATATTACATAGCAATATTTAAAAAGATAGATTATGAGGCGCACAGTTTGAGGTTTCATGCAGAAATTATCTGTTTACGTTTTAATTTCTTTTTATTCATGATATAGTCTACCTGTATACAACTCGACAATAGAAAATTTTCGACATACTCAACTAGTTGCCTTTTGGAAATACCACTCGACTTTCAGTCGCGTGGTGTTTCCAGGCAACACCTTTTGCATTATCGAGAATTTTCAATTGTCCTGTATAATACAGTGGCCATCTTATCTGTTCCCGCCTGAAATTTTAAGAATAGGCAAAATAGAATAAATTGGTAAATATTAATACTGTAAATCGAATAATCACAGTAGGTATAAGAGCAAAACAAAATTTTAAAAACCAAGTCATTTATGAAATATAACATGGGTTGCCTATTTTTAAACTTTAAAATAAACAATAAATATATTATCACGGCATATTACCCATTACTGGGTGTGCCAGTATCTACAACATATGTAGACATCGGTGATGATGACGATATATTTTACCGTGTGGGCGCTTACCAGTAGTTGTAGCACGCACTTTAGTATTCTATCATAGAAAGCAGGCGAATACGATTTTACTTTTACGAATCTTGGTAGCATGCACTTTAGAATTCTATATTCGCTTTTTGATTCGGAAATTATTGAATTTTATAATATTAAAAGAAAAAATATTATGACATTTGTATATAATAAATATATAAATTATATATAAATTGGCTTTGAATAGAATTATGGCAACATAATGACGTTACTTTGACACTTTCGCCTCGAGTCGTAAGCTTGCAGGCGAATATTTTAATACACGCATGCTACCAAATTTTCGCTTCGATGCGAAATGCGAAAACAAATGTCTCTTTGCTACCACGGCATGCGTCACCTCACGGGCACTCATAGTTGTTCTTGTTTTGTGTTGTTGTTTCTGATCATGATGTCGGGTATATGGAAATTAAATTTGCTAATTTTGAAATTCAGAGACGGGTATAAAATACATCTATTATCCTCTCTGTATGAAAGACTTTATTAAAATCACTTTTTAATATGATGGTGAAATTGGCAGACGATTCGTAAGATCATTTATTTATAACTTTGCTAATAGAAGATTTTATTACACATTTGCATTCCCCATACATCTGGTATCCTCCGTGTATAATAACCTTCATACTATCTATGGGGTTATTTCTATTGGTTAAGTGTTGTACTCTTACTTACATAACACCTGTATAGAAGATATACATACGATTAATTTATTTACTACAAAATCTTAAAAATTAAACTTCATTTGTTGAATAATTTCTGTAACTGTATATTTAAATAACAGAAATCTCTAATTATAGTAGGTACAGCGGGTGGTTAAATACAGTTTGAAGAATATAGACTAAAATGAATACAATCTGTCATTTCTAAAGCCATTTCAAATTGAACTACGTATAATCTGCGTTCATTGTTACAGAACTCAACAGTGATTTTTAACTTTTCTATCCGTTCAACAATCTTATTGCTTTCTACGTTCGTGCCTATAGCTTTTTAAATTCTAAAATTACTTGTCAGTGTTAGTACATATGTTTTCATGTGTGTTAAATTAATTTATTGTGGTACAGTTTATTTTCAATAAGTAATAAAAATTACATTGTGTGAAGTTTAGAGAAATAATCACATTTCTTATGATAGTCGCGCTTAGAAATAAATGTAAATTTTTTAAGTGCGCAATAATTTATAAATAATAATACTGGTTTTATTTTTTTATCAAAGTATACATAAAATGTTGTGTTTTATTGTATTGCTTATCAGTATATAAACAAACAAATATTAAGAGATAGATATAAAATAGAAAATATGATATACTGATTTTAAAATTTTTGACTATTTTTAATTATTTTACAAAAATCTAGTTGTCACATATAGAATTAGCATTAAATAACAGTAACATTACATTACAAATATCACAAACTTATGAATGTATATATGTTACGTAACAACATATTGTATTCAAAGTAGTACCAAGGTTAAATAAATGTACAATTTTACAGGAATGTGGCATGAATTGTAGTACAAACTATACAGTTTTTATTTACGAGTATATGTACGTTTACTTGTTTTTGAATAAAAATTGAAACGCAAATAAAAAGAAAACAATAATTGTTTTAAAAAAGATTGCTAGTGATTTATTCAGCTTATATTTTATTGAGAAACAATTGTGTTTATAATGAACTAGTAATAAAAGAAAAAAATATTTTTTTTTGTTATAATAGTACTCTTAATAAAAATGTATATAAAAATATAATTATTATACATATAAATAATAACGATAAAGATATTAATTCTATTGTATAAATAGAAAACAAGTTTTTATAGTTTATAATTTATATAAAGAAAAAAACATTAAATACCCGTTATTTGCACGTGCCAGTAAAATAATACATATTAATAAAAACAATAGTTATATTTTATACTAACACTTTACAAATGATTCTAGAATTTATTTTTTCTACTAAGGAACGTGCAAAAAATACTTTTTGTAGAGGCTATATACAAAGTAGGCATTTGTGTTCAATCTGGCCAACGTTAAATATCACTTTGTCGCTCATGAGCAATAAAGTAGAAAAAACGCTCGTTGTCTGAATTTCTAACTATAAAATGGTGAGAAATGTCACTTGTCTACATTCTTAATATGAATGATTCGGCAGGAACTAATGGCGCTGTAGTTGCTTACACATTTATCACCTCCACAAGCCAATCTGACATATGACTACTTTGTCGGTACATTATACAGTGTGTCCCATTTAGAGGTGCCACCATTGGGATCTCGAGAACTATAAGAGATACGATGTCGGTTAAATGGAACTTTTTGTGCGCCTTTGAGAGGCCATCTCAGATGTGCTTTTGTTTTTCCAAAAATTCTCATAGGGCACTAGATAATGACGAAAAACTGAAGATTGTTGATTTTTTCTTTTTCAAATAACTTCTAAACTATTAGTAATTGAGAAAAACGTTTCAAATACAAAAGATAGATATTTTTATTAACTAACCAGTGGCGTATGAAATAAATTTTTATATCAGTAAATTTTTGAAATATAACACAAACTTATATTTTTTTAAATGGAACCCATATCTGATTATAATCTCAAAAAAATCATTATTTTTTTCTCTTTTCAACGATGTAATGGTTATTATGTTTTGTATTTGTTTTGCCTTCAAAATTATTATTTTTTCCTTATTTTGTATTAAATTTATAATTATTTTGAAAATATTGGTAGATTTCTATTTAGAAATACTCCTTGTATTTAAATAATTTATTTCGTTAGAAAAATTTGCTCAAAAGTGGTATCAAACTAATTTTTATAATATTTTGTATCTGGTCGCCCTTGGCACATTATAGTGTAATTTGTAATTATGAGTCTAGAATGAAAATATTAAGTAATAAAGGCGCAAAACAAATTATTTCGATCAAATACAATATAATTAATAAAAATAATAATGTTTTTTTGGGAAATAATAAGAAAGTTCAGGAAAATAAAGAGAAAAATTAAATTTTAGGAGCAAAACAAATATGAAACATAACAACCCTTATATCATTGAAAAGAGAAAAAAATAATCATTTTTTTGAGACTGAAATCTGATATGAGTTCCATTTAAAAAAATATAAGTTTGTGTTATATCTCGAAAATTTAAGGATATAAAAATTTATTTCGTACGCCATTGGTTAGTTAATAAAAATATCTATCTTTTGTATTTGAAATGTTTTTCTCAATTACTAATAGTTTAGAAGTTATTTGAAAAAGAAAAAATAAACAATATTCAGTTTTTCCTCATTATCTAGTGCCCTATGAGAATTTTTTGAAAAAACAAAAGCACATCTGAGATGGTCTCCCAAAGGCGCACAAAAAGTTCCATTTAACCGACATCGTATCTCTTATAGTTCTCGAGATCCCATTGGTGACACCTCTAAATGGGACACACTGTATAACCAAACAAAATGCTGTAATATGGCATTCATTTACAAAAACGAAAGTAAAAAATACTTAGATTAGATTGAAGCAAGAGCTCAAGAAGAATGGAAAATAACGATACATTAAAATTAAAAAATGTAATTGTTATTTATTGAGTAGTATTGTATTATTATTAGTATTTTATTATTTTTTGTTATGGTGGAGGATCCCATTGTGGCGACTGTAGACTGAGACTTGTGCGTATTTCGGGCGCAAATGAACATTGTCAATTTCGAGAGAATGCCACGCGTCAATGTCCCATTTTGCGCTCTTAATACACAAATAGCTATTGTCCGTTTTATAATCGTCTGTATAACATATTTAAATCTATTAGCAACAAAATGATTGTCAATATTAATCATCATCATTTGAACTTCCTGTTTCAATTCCATCTTAAAGTGACTAATTAACATATGCAAATCTCGATCACACATTAAGAAACATAAACAAATGAAAATCATCAAACAAATGACAGCGATGCATTAATATTTAACTGACACTACATCCGCCTACTGCGTTCAAGAATTCTAATCGCTGTTCAACTGTTCCAGAGCCAATTTGATCGTTGTGGAGTGAATATGCATTAAGAGATTAGTTCATATTTATGATAGTGTATTTCTTACTGCCTACGTGAAACTATAATTTAAATGCTTTTAAAAATGAATGATGCATAATGTAATGTAATTATTCTTTTTATAATGACTGCTGTTTTGGTTTGGTCAAGGTTCTATCCATTCATATGCATTGCGAGAAAGATTAATTATTTTATAAATAATTTGCATATCAACTATGAGTATAGTTGATAAATTACTACTTCTGGTATTTTTCCTAATACTGTTAGAAGAAAATGAAAAATCTTAACGCTCTGCAGACCATAGTTATAATATGATACACATGATAATTACGTATAAAAAAATATCTGTTGTGACCAGCACAATACCT
Organism: Ophonus ardosiacus; assembly: GCA_943142095.1. NCBI lineage: Eukaryota > Metazoa > Arthropoda > Insecta > Coleoptera > Carabidae > Ophonus > Ophonus ardosiacus. The sequence goes on along the minus strand of OW964832.1, from coordinate 32,768,339 downwards.
CTCGCCATTTCCGTTTTGTTACATAAATATCGAATTTAACATTTCTTGTACACACAAATAATTCTAATTATATCTATTCTCTCATTCTACAAGTAATCTTGTCCTACTCTTTTAAAATGTACAAGAAGGTTCCAATTCACTGACGGGATTGGCGGTATTTCTTAAGGATGTATTTATGTACTATTACTATTAATATACATATCTACAATTTTAAATATTTAATTAATAATTCAGTAAGAAATATAAAATGTAATTCTTAGAAAAAACTTTTTGTAATGTCAGTAAAACTGTTGATTTTTGACACTGACATTTATTTGTCATTTACAAACATTTGAATATGACAATTGGTTTCCTTGGTGTAGTATAGACAGTGCGATTTATTGCAACAGATTATTCTACATATTATAATTTTTTTTATCTATAAAAGATATAATGTCCCGTGGCCGCGTGCCTGAGTATCTGGTCGCGAACCTGGTGGAACCGGGTTCAATCTCGACCGGCGCCAAATATTTCCAATTTTAAATGGCACAAAAGTGACCCCTGTGGTGCACTCTCCACACCTGCTATGAGTGCCCGTGAGGTGACACCTGGTAAGCGCCCACACGGTAAAATATATCGTCATTATTACCGATGTCTACATGTGTTGTAGATACTGGCACACCCAGAAATGGGTAATATGCCGTGATAATATATATTTATTTATTTATTTAAGTATATTACATGGAGAATTTTATGATCTTTAATATTGCAATAATAAAATTTTTCAAAAAAAAAATAATATTAAGATTTTTTTTTAAGAAACTTCTGCTTCCGGTTGTCCAATTGTTGTCAAAACCTGTTCAGCTCTTCCCATTTAGTATTATAGTTGTAGGGACCTTAAAACGTTCTCATTCACTTAAATTTGGATATGTTATTTTTAGCATGAATCCAATACTTCTCTTAGCGAGAGGTAAAATGCAATCCAATTATATTTTACATCCTAGAATCCTATTAATAAATCATGAAAAAAATTCCTTCAGTTTAACCTAATAAATCAGCCATTCACAGCCATCTAAAGTACCATTTGCAACCATCAACTGTTTGCGTTAGCAGGTGAAAATGGCGGTATAGACATTCACTTGTTTCGCGGGCGAGAGCGCGTGGACGTCCTAGAATCGCGGCGGCCTTGGAAGGCCGTTCGCGATTCGATTATGTTTTCCGTAGGCTGACTGAGTCAATCTAGGTGGATGTATTGGGAAACGCTCAAATGGGAAGTGGAGAAAAGGAAGGGATAAATTGTTGTTTAGGATAAATTAAAATTGAACATCTGGTCTGATGCATCATTGAAATCTCCAAATTATTGTTTAGTTTGTTAAATGAAGAGTTATAATTTTTAATAATTAAGTGAAATTCATGTTTGCATGATGGTTTTAGATATATATTTTCAATTTTGTAATAGAATAACGTATATAATGAAAGTTTTAAGAAAAATTTTACGATTCACATTTTATTACTAAATAAGGTCTAATCTAGTTGCCTTGGACATAATAAATATATAATAGTTTTATAATATACCATATGGAAATGGCCAGAAAATGTTTTGAAAGATATACATACTTGAAATAAGCAAATCTATTTATAGGTTAGTTGGATAGACGTGAAATTGTTAACATTTTTGGGGATCAGAATATTGGACAGACGACTACTTACCGAACTATACGGGAATGTGAAGAAACAGAAAGTGTAGTACGTATTTATTTACAAAAAAGTGGGTAATCCGAACTTTTGCCCCCAAATCGAATCGGCAGACAATTCAAAGATATAGTTAGAAAAATTGACTGTCGGGTCCAGCAATAAAACTATAAATAGCGTAATTAAGACAAAGCGGCATATCGCTCACTGCTTGCCGTGTCAACGGGCTATTATTTGCGCCGCTCTGTTGAAATGAAGACATACTCTGTGTAGTAAAATATAGTAATAGTTATTTACATTCGAGTGCGTGTAAATTGTATTTTACAGCGCGACAGCTTCGTTTAAGGCACGAGCCCTTAAGGCGAGTGCCTTATTAGCTGGAGCGCTGTAAAATACTTCACGCACGAGAATTGTATCAAACTTTTTGGCCGACGATAATGAAAATCACTTTTTTTAATGAGATAGGTTGTAGTTATGAAAAGGTTTAGTTTAAAATACTGGGGGTTAAGTCAATTTCCAAATTCGATTTTACTTACCTTCATTAGAGTACTTCTTCTAGCGAAAATTTATTTGTATTAATAGCCGTTGTTTATGACTGATAATATATTTATTTGCTCATGTTTGCTTCGTAATAAATAATAGGTAGTTGTCGATATTTGACATTTCAGCAATGTTCGCCTCGCGTATTTGACAGGTATGTCGATCGGTGACTATGTCGGTAACGGCGGATTTTACAATAATGAGAGATGTTGTTGCCGTTATTTTGGTTTATATAAATTAATTTTAAATATAGGAAATGTTAAAGTAAAAAAATAACTTTTGTAGGTAGTACTTTTTTACATGAACTTTATTATATTAAAAATGATTTCTTTTCTAAATGCCCATAAACGTCCAGTGTATTTTGATTATTTTACCGCATAGTTAGACAAGTTACAACACAGTAAGCGTAAAATGTAGGTTACACTTGCTGTGTATACAATTGTAAAGTTCCCATTACACTTTAGGAGGGCAAAAAATAATTTTACTGTTACTTTAAAATAAGTGCTATTTTTGATTGAAATAATTTCTTATGAAAATGAAAACTATAGTTCTAAAAATTATTTCAAACAAAAATGGCATTTATGTTAAAGGAATAGTAAGATTATTTTACTATACAGAGCAGATAGTACCAGGCGATGCATGTCGTCATTCCAATAGAGTGGTGCAAATAATGTTCTGTTTTGTATTCAGTATTATAAAGCAAACAGCGATATGCCGTTTTGTCATAATTAATATTTATATTGCTGAACCCGACAGAGTAAATTTTTCTGACTATATAAGTTATTTCATAATTTTAAATTGGAATTCTTTACATTAATGTACTAATTGATTTTTTAAGTAGTGTCACCAATTTTCTTACCAAAAATTGACGCTTTTTACTTTGTATCCTGTTATTACTTATATCCTTGAGTAAATAAACAACTATTTTCTTTCAATTAGTTTGCATAATACAAACAATAACGTTTATCGAACAATGTATTTCCATTAAGCATTCTTTGAAATGTTTGATTGATAACATATTTCTAACAATGTCTTGATCATAGACTACCAAGAAAATCACGCACTATTAAGGCCTAATTAGTTTTCTTCTTCCGATTCTTCTATTATGCGCTATTGTGATTTTTAGGCCGTAACCTAAAAACAAACAGCTATTTAACAAAAGTCGCACGAATGAAGATAGCGTTGAGATATCGAGAAGCCTGTGATTATCTTGATTGTTTGATTTGTTCCATTCGGAAGAGATCGGACGTTTCCGGAATACGAAATTATCTTGTCCTTCAATTGAAGAAGAAATTGACTCACAGATTGACGATGGCTGTGGATGATGTTGTAGTTTTAGCACTCTAATATCTAAATCCTAAATTTATATGCCCTAAATAACGTCATTATTTAGATTTTTAAAAATTAGATTTTAGGGTTTTCTAGAAGGATATTATGTTTTGAAGTTGTCGCGTACTAAATAAGCAAATCATGTTCGTTCCTATACTTTGTACAACACCTCAAATTTACTGTCAAAAAATAGCGTTTTAGCTTCTATTTTATGAAATATAATATTAACATTTACTCTGAAGCATCAAATTGAATCAAATTGTATGATTCATTTTTGTTGTTCTAAAGTGTTGCCGTACAAACCAATGGATGTCATTAGTGTGCCATTCGGAGTTGAATTTATGTGGAGAAGACCTAAATACTAAATGCCAAAATGCGACATCGGACACAGCCTTAGCATTAGAATTTAGGGTTTTTAAGGTTTTGTAGAAACACATTATATTGACTTGCACTAAATAAACAAATCATGTTCGTTGCTACAATTTGTGCAAAATGTCAAATTTGCTGTCAAAGAATAGCTTCTTAGCTACTACTTTATGAAATTAATATTAACATTTAATCTGTAGCATCAAATTAAATCGAATTCTGAATTCACTTTTATTGTTCAAAGTGTTCCCATACAAACCGATGGATGTCATTAGTGTGCCATTCGAAGTTGTATTTATGTGAAGCAGACCTAAATAATAAATACCAAAATACGACATTGGAAATATTTTACACAAATGTCTTCAACTTATGCGAAGAAAACATCTGTTGTATCTTAGTTGTTAGACAAATGTTCAACAAGTGTTCCATTCCATTATTTATAGCTTTAATAACTGTAAAAATATCGTACAAGTTACAACAATAATTACAAGTTTGTGTATCTTTTTTCTTATATATAATTGTTTACTAAAAGCTATTTTCTTTTGTTATAGGTAGGTGCCAATTTAGAGCTGACCTTTTCCCACGTATTGTAAGTAGGTTCATTTTTCAAATATTTATTACCGTGTATAAAATTATACATAAATATTGACATTATTATTATCTTTAAATTTTACTGTATGTCAATTAAAATTTATGTACGTGAGAACGTTTTCTTAATAGGTTATCGTTATCAATGACATAACCTGCCAAACAAAAACTGTGATAACATACTACAATTTTTTTATTACTAACTTATAAATAAATCATTATTGATACATTATTGTTCTTGAAAATTGTTTTTAATCAATTAGAATTTAATATCTATTGTGCAATTAGATTTATCAATAAAAAAATGTTCTGTTAATATGAGCCCAGGCTCATAATAATTCGACCGGTTTACATATTTAACTAATTATAAAATCTACCCAAATTTTTAGAAATTTCTACAAAATTCGTGGGTCTTCTTTAAATATAAACTTAAAACTTTAAAAAACTGTGGGCCCAATGACTGGTGATAATATTTCTTCTAGTCCAAATTTATCTTCTATCGAGACCATTTACTATTGGCGCAATGAAAAACAACTTCGTAAAAATACGGACAATAAAAACGACCTTGCAAGACATACGAGACATTACTTACAGGATAATGTGGAGGGCTTAGGGATACAATGCCTACTACAGTGTGATAAAAAAGAAATGATTCAGTTAGCAATACAATTCTGAGGATCCCTTTATTGCACAGTTTATATAACACCAGGTGTAAGCGGAAATATTATTTGACATGTCATTTTAACAATAAATACAAATAGGTTATGTCAGAACAGAGGCCTGACAGCTAATAAGATTTTGAGTGATTGAAATGCTTTAGATTATTGCTCTTTGGATAATGTAAAAATAAAAGTACATGGGTACTTTCAACAGCAGGAAATATATTTTTGTATCACGGTTATCAATTTCAAGTATTTTTTTTTTTTTTTTTTTTTTTTTTTTTTTTTGTTATTGTTAACTAATGCCCGTATTCATAAACACTCGTAAAATTTTAAACGCTTCCTTATAATTTTTATCCAATAAAAACAGTCGACATTGAAAGAAAAACCGAAAATTTATTTGTCAAATGTGATTCTATTTGTCAAAAATTATAATGAGCCGTTTTAAAACTTTACGAGCGTTTATGAATATGGGCATAAATCATTTTTTTATTACTCTGTGGACTTAAAGCTGGTATTACTAATAAAGACAATGTAACCCAATATTAAATAGTACTTGAATAATATAATATTCGTTTTTGTAAACTAGCTGAAAGAAATTTGTAGAAGTTTCTCACCATTTGTGTAGGATTTATAATTTGTTGGTTGAAGATAAACTGGCCGAACTATTTTGAGGGCTCGTAATAAATGCAGATACCATATTGAATTCTACACAATAGGTTCTATTTCTATTAATTAGAAATTCCATATTTGTTGGTTAAGCAGTTTTTTTGATAGAAAAATTGAGTTTTCACCGCCTTTATTAAATTTCGGTTATTAAAAGTGAGAAACGAAAGGAAAATCTAAAGCAACAACGTCAAACAAACACCAAACAACCTACGAGAAATTTGTTGCCGGAAATGAAATTTATATTTTGATTAATTTTATATATATGGACATTAATAAGATAATTAAACGAACATATCTGATCCAGTTCATTTTCACCAGAGAAAATATTCAGTACTGCATCATCACGTTTCGATCCATCATCATCAGTTTCCTAAATAATCAACAAATTAGATTATAATAAATCTCATTGAAGAAGAAAATAACGAAGTTAATTATCTAATTTTTCGCTTAACCTATAATTAATTAGCATCATCTTCAACTACTGCTCTACTTCCTCATGTATAGTGAAATCCAAACATCATTTCAATTTTCAAGATAATTACTGAGATAGAGTATTATAAAAACGGCAATCACCAATCTAGTTCAGAAAAAAAACTTGTTCGTTAGATCTTGCAGAGCAATTGAACTGCACTTTGCAATAATTAAAATAAGAATTAAGTACGTTAAGTCTGATTTATATGACAAAAAGAAATTGTAGTGCGTTATACATCAAGATTATGAAGAATATCATTATTATCTGAGATTATAATCCCGAAGGAACCGAGGTATATAATTCGCAAGGACAATATTTAGTATTCTTTATGACCATAGGCAGAAAGTAAAAACAGTCATTTTATAATACGGTGTTAACAATTACTCGAAATCTCAGTCAAGCTGCACTTATTCTTATAACACCGACGTTTCGTAAGATAATAATATATATTATGCACAAAAAAAATATTTTACCTATGCCTAGAGACTAGATGAATCTTCTAAATCAGCGTTTCTTAATCTTTTCTTACCGCGGACCTCTTTGTATTAATATTTGAGATAGCAGACCTTTCAGAAATTAAACTTTTAAAAAACACTACATAGTGTGGAAATAGAACTTACCCAATAAACACAGATACGTGTATAAAACGTTTTTTATTGCACAAACACCATTAGAAAAATACGGGTCTCTAATACGTAGATTCAACTTTTAAATGTCGCGATTTTAAACGTTGCAAGATACTAATAAATAAACGTGTTATTTTAATACCTAGAACACGTACATTAAACGTGTTAAAATCTGAAATTCTTTTGGTTGTAATATAACGTTTTATATTTGTAAATATTAAACGTTAATTTAAAGTTTAAAATGTTTTATTTAAAAACGTATAACATTAGCGTCTCTTCAACGTATTAAGAAGCCTTATTGTCTACATATCTTTTGGGTTTTTTAAATAATTTTTTTTATTATTAAATACAAAAATGAAAACACATTTATTATTTATTTTTTAATACAATATAATTTTAATACAATACATTCTGTTTTATAGTATAATTAGCAAATTAAATTATATTATATTATATAAAATGGTGCTATATATTATTTTTTTGATTGTTTGGTCCTTGTACTGTAATGTTTCAACCACTCCTTCACGGCCCAGGTAATCTGCATGTCATTTCTCTCATTAGCCGGGACATTTAATTTGGCCGCTTCTAAAAATACATATTATATAAATTTAACAAAAATGAGTAAAATTAGCTGTTTGGGCTGTCAGAAAATGACGTTTAAGGTTATTTGGCTTCCAGATATTTAGATGTCATTTATTACACTTATTTTAAATTAATTTCAGATATGGCAGTTGTTAAATATGATTTATTTATGTTACTATAGTGCATTATAATATTTACAAAGTAAATAAACTCTAAAAAGTTAACATCTCAACTGACCATATACACACAAATACTAATTTTACAATTACATAAATAGTTTACTTTTATCGAAAAGTTACTACACTTACCAGGACCTCTAATTTAAAACTTATTACGAACTAAACTGACTTATACCACGTGCTTCTGTTTACAACACTTAGGCAGTGCGTACTTTTCTTTGCTATACGCCATTTTAATAAAGTTGGTGTACTGCACGTATACAGCGTCAAAACATCAAATTTTTATGTAGTTTAACTCAGATGAAACATTTTTGCATGCTGAATACTTTTGAAAAAATTGTACTTACCATAAACACAAACACAAATAAAAACCAGGGCTAATTCTTTAGGTCAAAACACAAACACAACTAAAAACCAGGGATAATTCTGTGATCAACTATATGCAGAACTGTTTGATATGATGAAATCTTTAGCAACACTGCGACCCTTACCACAGCGCTGTATCACATGATCATCCCGAAACCAATCAGGTTGTTTCGCGCTATACAAAATTATTTAGCTACATGCATTGCATCAACGTTTAAAAAACGTTACTTTCCTTCTTTGTTGCAACGAATTCAAAACAAAACGCTACAACTACCATTTATTTAAAAAATTGTGTAAAACACAAATTATTTTTACTGATACGGTTCTCACCGGCTGTAAATAATAAAAGCAAAATAATATTTTCTGTATTCTATAATACTGAAGTTAAACATTTCTTTAATTGGTATTCAGACAATATTATCTATTAATACATTTTGTTTTATATCTATGGACGCGTTTGGTAGTAGATATCATGCCTGGCATATTATACATGTTCAACATAAAACAGTTATTAAAACAATATGAATATATTTTTGACGTAAAATAAACACGTTACAAGCACGGCTTTAATTATACTTCAAAATACGTTAAACTACACGTTACAGTAACATTATTTGTAATGTTGTTTATATAAAATACAAATAAAGTTATTTTAACGTTATAATATAATATACTTATATTTTGATACGAAGAGTACGTATTTATAACGTTAATATGAACATATTTCTAACGTAAATTAAAACGTTAGAAACACGGCTTTAATTATACCTTATTTCAAAATTTCGTTAAACTAAACGTTACAATAACATTATTTGTAATGGTGCAAATATAACATAAAAATAACGTTATTTTAACGTTAGAATATAATATACTTATATTTTGATATGAAATGTACGTTTTTATAACGTTAATATCAAATGGTGTTTATATGACACCAAATATAAACCGTTGATTTTTTAACGTAAAACGTTTTATCAACCAATGACACGTTTATTATACGTTTAAAAAACGTATGTGTGTTTACTGGGTATTAACCAAAGACATGACTACTGTCGGAATAAAATAATAGTAAAATAGTACACAAAAAAATTAGTGAACCTGATGCTGCATCTTACTAACAAGCATGGCAATATTTAGTTTAATTGTAAATAATTGTATCTTTAGATCATACAGTCGGCATTTTTCAGTCTATTCCTATGTTATTTCTGTTTTTATGAACTAGTACAGAAAACTCCTTTCACACAAGTACGTAGTTTGGAATCAGTACTTTCAATATCTTCTTTGCCAAACGCTAAAGCAAGATATTCAAGAACTAAAGAAACCCAAAAATTCGCATGAGTTTGTTCCTCCAACATTAGTTCTGTAGACAATTTGTATTATTGTATTTTGGTTTCATGACTTATTTTTATTTATTAAGTAGTACTCTATTCTCTGTTTGAAATAATGAAATAAATTTTACAGACAGATTCTTGTAATTCTACTGATTGCTGTGCGTTGTAGTCAAGCGCGGTTTACGCAAACACAATGGGGGATTACGGCTCAATCGAATTAAAGGAAAATAGTAAAAAAATACGAATGTATATGCTGAGTAACGAATATTAATAAAAAAAAAATGAAATGGTATGATTGAGATATTTCGGAAATAAAGGGTTTTTTGTTATAACGCTTCGACACTAATATGAAAATATTTTGATTGGCGACCGAGAAACCGCCTATACATGCATTACAAATAGCGTATTAGGAGGTGGGATTACTACCAATGGAAGTTAAGAAATTCAAATTCGAAAGGAGGGGCTAACATTCCTGTACTACAGTTTCCAAACAGTTTTTATTTTAACATAAATTATTAGCATTAAACTTAATAATTTAAATACACCTGTAATTATAAAGAATGTATACTTATACAATGTTATAATATTCATTTATTTTTATGTAAATATAACTTAAAATAGCATATATTTCAAGAACATTTAGGTCCATGATGAAAACAGTTTGATATAAAAACACATAAATGGACGTAGTTATGCAAAAAGGAACCATCCCACAATGAAGCACAAATTGAGTTTGGGTCAAATTTAGATTGTTAAATGTCCATTTTATGTTGTGGAAAATAGAACCAAGCCATAACTGTTACGTGTTAATAGAAAATCGTACTGAACCAAACCACAATCTTAAAATGAATATATATAGTTTTACAAAACAGAACCAGATAGCTTGGTTCTTTTTTGCAAATTTAGGAATTAATGTTATGAGAGATGGTTCCTTTTAGGATCCAGTGATACTCTGTGCAAGTAGATTGTTTTATCAGTATACATTCTGGTTTTAGAATAGTAAACGCGTTATTGTGGTTTTTTGAGTATTTTTATTACTAATATATTGTTTTGATTCAGATGGGGATGTAAATCTAAATCTCCGTTCTTGTTCTATAGGTATATGGTTAAAATTAAATGTGTTAATTTTGAGAAATTGATTCAAAAATATTCTGTATTGATTTAGATCAAGCTCATTTATTCACCGCCTCCTAGTTTGAGTTCTGAACTTTTGAAATTTATTGATGTTCTGTTTGATGACTCCGATGCGTATCCAAATGATTATCAACCAGATGGTTTGAACGAATCTTCAACGGATTCTGATATCTAAACTAAATGATATACCTTATACCAAATGATTGTCTTTCATTTTATAATGAACTGTTCACTGATACGGACGAAGTAGATGATATTGACGGATTTGGAGTTAAAATCGATTTTTCTATAGAAGATGAGTAATATGTTTCAATTACTTAGAGTTTGTAATAATTATACCATATACTGTACATTATATTTCATTTGTATATGAATATTGTTCATATTTTTATAGAATAAAGATTATTTTTCAAATAAAGTATATGGAAACCAAATTTACTTTTGTTTTTGGGCTTATATTGTTTTTTGCAAAATGGAACCATGCCACATTTTATTTTTTTTTCAAAATTCACTGATGAAATTTTAAAATTCTTTATATAGACAGAAAGTCGTGATATTGAGACATTCGAACAACATAACTGTATAAACTGCAAAAATACGTGTAATTGTATAAATCAGTCTCAAGCTTTACACTTAAAACGTAATTTACTCAAAACTCACTTGTTGTGGATTGGTTCCTATTTGCATAACTACGTCCAAATGTGACGTCACGTCAGTCTTTTCAAAATTCGGGAGACCATAACTCGCTTATTAATAGGAATTTTTTCACCGGATTTTCATCAATAGTCTTAGTTTTCCTAATATGTTCAGATGAAGTTATAAAAAAAAAATGGTGTAATCCCCCATTCAAATATTATTATGATTTCATTCTTTGTACATGCTGTGCGTTATTTGTTGTGGTATTGTTTTACCTGGCTATTTCTTTAAATTTATTCCCTTACGGTTTTGTATAACTAACGCTTTCTTTTTAAACATAGAAAATGTTTTGATGTAAAACAGACGCCTAAACCACGCGTTTCGTTATTTCAAACAGATTATAGATATATAACTTCTTGGTACAGTTTCAGACCCTTTAAAATGTCTTATGGACCTCCAGGTTAAGAAACGCAGATCTGCATTTTGGAACCATGCTGGATTTTTTATCATCGTAACTAGAACGAAATCGGAACATATTAATAAACATTTCAGTAAATGTTCTACATTAGTAGCAATCATAGAACGGTCATTGTCCAAGCATCTAATATAAATTCCCTGTCCAGAATAGATACAATCATTTGACATGAACAAAACATAGACGTATCATAACAACGTTTAGAAATCATTCCGATATGATCTCAAAATGATTGTTTCTCTAATGTCATGATCTCTTCATCTGAGATGCAGACCTCCCGTCTGCTTATCAGAGAAAGCTTGCATTAGCTTTGATTTCATAAAATCACACCCACATAGAATCAAATTATTTCACTCGCTCTCGAAATTATGTTATAAAAACTCACTCATCAAAGTAAACTTTTACTTTTTTGTTAGGAGCAATCTATAATTTTATTGGTTTATATTAAATGGTTTTTTGGGGATATTAAACCGTGATGGTTTTTATGTTGGTAAAACTGAATGTAATTTACATGCATGGTTAAAGTATTTATAACTGACGGAAAGCTAGTTAATGATAAAAGGTTCCTATTTGGTTTTATTTATTAATAACTAGTTTGGAAGTTAAAATTAGATGTTTATACTGTTTTTTTAGATATTTTTTTACCATTTAAGTGAAATGTTTTAAACGATTTAAGTTGCCATTGAAAAATGAACGCATTTTCAAATCATTAGCTGTAAATGCGGTAGTTAAATCTGTAAACAGTAATTTGTTATTAAAAGTACTATCTTCCTTCAAAAATAAAAGATGTAAAGGTTGACACACTTTTTGAAGACGACAACCTCATTTCAATTAATTTTTTACTTATTTATACAATACGGTAAAAATGAAAATAAATATTATAAATTTTCAGACATTATTCAAAGTTAAATATTCTTTAGAAAATATTTATATTTAGTTTTGTCAAAACTACGATAACATACTTAAACATCAATAGGTTTGTTGTTAACTTAAATAGAGAAAAATGAAATTATTAGAAAAAAAAGTAATTATAAGAATAATTTGAAATACATAAACATTTAGGCCTGTTCTACAATAAGACATTTGTTGCTATTGGATGTCGTACGCGTGTGCATTACGTTAAACTTGACTGTAGGAGTTGTCGGATGTCTTTCTACAACAATGACACTGAACGACAGTAACGTAAAGGTGGACGAAATGACAACAAAATAATAGTTTATATAATATTAATAATAATAATAATAATAATATTTATTTCCAACAGGCATAAGCCCAATTACAGGAAAACAATGACAAGCAATTACAAAAATATTACAAAAATATAACATTATAAGTACCAACGTAAATGAATTCAATACAAAAAATAATATGAATTATAGTATAAATGTTTTACAAATAGAATACAGGCATCATTCATTTGATAAAGAATCTAACAATATTTTAAGAGTACAGAAAAATATGTCGGTGTTAGCGGAAATCAAATTACAATTATTGCACATTATGTGTATAGGTGATTTTGACAAAGCGTTTGTACGTGCACAGGGCAAATAGAAAATAAAATTGAATCTGGAGTTGATCCGAGGGGTGTAAAAGTTTAACTTAGAGAGAAGATATGAGCAATCAATTTTATTGTGAATAATATTAAAGAAAAGTAATAGATATACTTTGACGTCTATTTTTAAGAGAAGTAAATCGAACAGTGTCTAGTAGTTCGACGTAATCACTACCTTGTGGAGGATAGTGATTCGTGGTTTTGTATATTAAGTAGTTTAGCACGCACAAAAGAGAAATAAAGTGATGTAAGAGCAAGTACATTGGTGAATGTTTTACTATTCCTAATAATAAACCCTAATGCTTGATTAGCAGACTTACAAACATTTTTAACATGTTCGGAAAAATAGAACTCGGGGTCGAAAACCACTCCTAAATCTTTTACAACGCTACAGCGTTGTAGTGTTGTGGAATTTATATTATAATTAAATTGTGTGGGATTCTTTTTCCGAGTGAAAGACATTACCTTACATTTGTCAGAGTTTAAATACAATTTATTATTATTGCACCAAGAGTGAATATTATTTAAATCGGCTTGTAGAATTTGACAGATATAATAAAATATACAAAATATACAAAGATACAAAAAGAGAAAAAGATAAATTTCCATTACCACACTAAAAGTAACAGTTTGCTACGACACCCTACAACTCTTGCGACTATTGTAGAGAGGAATGTCGTGTGTTGCTAACGTCCAACAACATACGACAAGCGACAACCGACATACGACTCAATTGTAGATCAGGCCCTAGGCTTCACAAGCTGAAAAGAAAATTCTGTAGAACAGGATTCATATTTTTAGAATTTTATTTTAAATACGTAGGTACACTAATATAAATAAATAAATGAAATTCAGCGTAGAAGTTGCTTATTATTAGTAGTGTAAACTATTAAAATATCACAACTCTAAACAATAAAGAATAAGAGAAAATTAATAAGAACTATGTCCGCTCGCATTAGTTATCGCTATTATACGCCGAGGCATAGACTCAATAAGGTGGTGAACAAATTTTGCGATATTTCATTCCATCCTCTTTCAATTGCAGTCCATTTTTTCCAGCGTTTGCACCGGTGACTGAATACGCCTCACTACTCTTTCCAACATGTCCCATAGATTTTCATTTGGCGACAAACCTGGAGAACGAGCAGACCTGGAAGCACTAATATTCTGTGTTGATTAAAGAATGTCACTACTCTGCTCTTAATATGTGGTCTTGCGTTGCCGAATTGTGTTTCATTTGGGAAGCAACTTCAGGTACTACAATTTCACTGATGTTCAAAAATCCATTGTTAATACAGCAGACATTAAAAGTTACTAGATGCATTGATATTTAATTCTTGTTTTCTTTTTCTTTTCACGAAAGGTGGATTTCAAAACAATAAATATCCTATTTCCTTCGCGGAAACGGAAAACAGATGTAAATTAGAACATAACTCTTTCCAAACGTAATAGAAAAACGAATCCAGGAAAATAAATTACTTAACCAAAGCAAATTGTATGATAAAATATCTCATTACCGTATTTTCCACACTATCCTATTTCCTATAACAAAGGATCGTTTTCTCTATGCCTACTTGATAAAACATTCAGCCATCGCACGTACCAAACCAGAATATAATATATATCCAGCTTTGATCTCACCGATATGGCTCTATTGGAGAAAGTGCACGGGTTTAAAACACACTAAATTCTATTGCGATGTTGTCTCGGACATTAAGATATGATTTATGAATAAATTTTGATCATCGTGACCGCCTAAGCGAATTAAAATCAAATAATAGCCGAATTAAAGAAAAGAATTTCTGATTGATAAACAAATAACGTTAATGGCGATTTCTTTTATGAAAGGTTACTTTTGTTTTATGACTTTAATTGTATTTCTTTTTTGCAAGGAAACAATACTTCAATATTCAAGTCTCCTGTACCCTAATCATTTTTATTTACCTATTGTGTAGTACAATTTACTATTTATTTATTTTTGGCCAAACCATATACATACATACATTATACATACAGGATGGCGCGCTTAAGACGATCCACCCTTAATAACATTGAAATGAATTGTGATAGACATACCCGGTTTACGCTAAATTTTTTATCATCTAGGGGGCCACATTTTATTAATATTTTTGTTTTTTTGAATTCACTAATCTCACCCCCACCACTACCAACTTTTAAATCTTAAATGGCAATATACCCCTTGTGACATATCAAATGAAAGCTCTTGAAAAATGCTATACAGACATGTCAATAAATTGATATTTGAATAAACCGTTTTAAAATTAGAAACAGTAGTTTATAATATACAATGAAAATGAAAAACAATGGATTGGTTGAAGGGGGTCAATTGATTGGCCCGCTAGGTCCTTTGATCTGGCACCCAACGATTTTTTTCTTTGGGAATATTTAAAATCAATTATTTAGAAAACTCCATGTGTTAATCTCCAAGATTTAGAAAAAAGAAATAAAAGAGAATGTCAAGCAATTCCAGAAGAAACATTTCGGCGGGTGCAAATAGTATTTCAAGAGTTTTATAGAAGGGTCGGTCATTGCTTAGCAATAGTAAAATATTTTTACTTGCTGCAACCGTTCAACAAACGCTGAGCAACCGTTCATTAAATACATAGCAAGATAATTTGATGGCTTTCAAAATAGGTATCAGAAAAATTCATTATATTAAATTTAATTCTAAATGGGTAGTACATGAAATCTATATTTATTTTATTAAAACTTTACTGAATTTGTATGAAAGGAAATACAAGCTATAGCGATAGGTAAATTTATG
Organism: Ophonus ardosiacus; assembly: GCA_943142095.1. Taxonomy (NCBI): domain Eukaryota; kingdom Metazoa; phylum Arthropoda; class Insecta; order Coleoptera; family Carabidae; genus Ophonus; species Ophonus ardosiacus. Next base: position 32,752,379 of record OW964832.1, on the reverse strand, counting down.
TTCTTACTTTTCAAGTAGTTTGTATACTAATGGGACTCAATCTACAAGTAATTGCTTAGATTTCATTGCCCATTTTAGTCTACTGTTTACCTATATTAAAGTATGCCATTATAATGTTCTTTAACATTGAAATTATTCTCTACGACTTCTACTAGAATAGAACGTTTAATGAGGAAAAAATATAGTAGAAACTAGACTACCAATGTAAAGATATTTGAAATGAAAACATCACTTTTACATTTCTGTGTTCGTAGTAGATATAACGACAAATATGGCAAAACAACGAAGTACTTTATATAGACATGTAGCGCACAATAATGACGAGATGGGATGGCATTGTATAGCTGGGTTACAATTATAGTCATTACTAAACAGTTTTTCTATAATTTAAAAAAATTCTAATAGTTATTATTACAGTTATTAAAGTAGGTATATAATCTAAAAGAATATTAGAAAAATTGTTTTCAAATAACGATATTTAACTATGCACTTTTGTGATTAAAATTTAATAACAAATAATTATTACCTACTATTGCTTGTCTTATTGGGAAAGTTATTACATCAATTTTTTGAGATTTTAAAGGGATATTTTTGATTGACTATCTTCCAAGAGAAACATTTACTGGAGACTATTATTTTAATCTTTGATCGATTTGGCCAAGAAATTCGCAAAAAAGAGACCAGAATTGTCAAATAAAATCATTTTTCGTAACGATAACTTACGTTTTCATGCAAGTGCTGTGTCCATGGATTTAAAAATTGAAAACAATCAGACCACTAGATTGGGGATCTCATAAACTGCTTCCCATAAATTGATACTCCATACACAATCCTCTTACTGTCGTCTGTGAAAGATGACTGCACCTATTTTTATATTTTTCCTATAGAAAAACATCTTTAAGTTTCTTTGTTAGGCTTTTTAAAATGTATTATGTTCGTCCTTGCACTCGACCACGTGACTTCCAAACCGCCTTTTGATTGGCTAATTTGGATTTGCTGGCATTAGATCTCTATTGTGAATTTGTCGGTTTTGAAATTAACCTATGTTACACGCAAATACCATAAGACAAATTAGTATCAAACTCATTTTTTGTGGGTTTTAAAACTAGACGATTCAATTGTAAATTTATATAAATGTTCTTTTAACTAATTTTAACAGCTATAATAAAAGCAACACCTTAGCGCTTAATAGTGATTACTTTCATATAGGAGCAAAGCAAAAAACATGCACTTGTACAACAAACTTTCTTGGTATTTTCTTAAAAGGATAATTACAGCTTCGACTAGCAAAAAGATATTTACACCCAATTGAAACTAGGCAATTTTCCGATGTAAGTGAATTCTACTTTGACCCCTCGATATTTAATCGATATAATAATTACTTACCAATCATAACTTGAATTTCTCCGGAGAAGTAACAAGGTTTATGTTTCAGAATTTAATGATACAACATTAGCCTTTGGAAAAATTCGATTGGAAAGTAAGTGCGCATTATAACTTCGAGACAATTTACGATTAAATAAATACCATAAATTCGAAGATGGTAATAGTAGGTTTTATCACATATCTTTGCGAATCTTTTTGCAATAAATCTTAATTGTCTATTTAAATGGGAGATTATCTATGCGAAACGTTCCCACATTCGTGATTTCTTCCTATTTATTGCCTTTGAATCAAAATATTAACTGTTTTAATACATTGAACTTGGATCATTATTCTTTGACTCCATTTATTATTTATTCATAATAATTGATACGATTAAATTTAAACTTAATTACTGCTCGATTTGTTGGTGTAATTTTCAAAGAAAAACCTTCCTACTATTATGTCACTTTAAATTGACAAGTATATCAATCTCACACTTGCATCCAGAAATACCGTAGATGAAACAGATTTCTTGTGTTGTTCCTTTTGTTCCACTCTACATCTATATCTGAATCTATAACTAGACTCGAGGTCTTGAGGAATAATGACTATAACACCTGTAGGAGAAATAATGGCATGAAATACTTAATTGAGAGTTTCCTCTGTTATTAACTTGTTATTGTACATGTGTCATATTTGTAGAATACAATCCTCAATCAATATTAGTTGTGGCACTAAATGACACGTAAATTCTGATAATTATAGGAGAGGATAGTGTTCTTATAAAGATTTTATTAATTATTGTTATTTGTGCGGCATGGTTACTATTTTATAAAATTTTTAATAATGTATTATGGATATTAGTATTAATAGATTAACACACTTGCTTAGAATATGAGGGCTTATGCGTTCAATTCTTACACTTATTGACCTATAAATAGTAATTACTCTATTTTTATCTCTCGCTAAGAGAGGCCCCTATTGGTATATCCAGATTTTAGTGGATAAGCACGTTTTAACGTCCCTAGAATCCGATTATTACGATGATGTCCTTGTGTGTGTGTGTGTGTGTGTGTGTGTGTGTGTGTGTGTGTGCGCGCGCGCGTGCGTGTGTGTGTGTATGTATGTATGTATGTATGTATGTGTGTGTGTATGTATGTGTGCGTGTGTGAGTGTGTGTTGTATATATATATATATATATATATGTGTGTGTGTGTGTGTGTGTGTGTGTGTCGGTGGGTGGGTGGTTGGGTTTGGTTGGGTTTTATGTTGTAACCATGGTTTCTCAAATACTATAAGACTTAAAACATGTTTAACTGCGGTTTCCTCAATCTGACATTACTGGGAAGCGCTGATTATATTTTGGTAACAATTGGATTTCTTTTAAAAAAATTTAAATGTTTTTTTTGAAAATTTATGTTATTACAAATATTAAAGAATATAAATCTCTATCCGATGCTTTTAAAATTTTTGTTATATCTTCTATAGGACTAGAGATAGAGAAATATAAATATTTAAAAAGCATTGTAATGAATCTCGCAGTCCATGAAAAACAAGTGAAAAATTATGTTTGTAATTGACAGATACATATCTGTGTCAAAAAACCAGAGACATTACTGAAGACTTTTTCTGGGAAGTATATTTAGTATTTCTTATTTTATTCTTAATTATATATTTATAATTATTATAGATACATATAATACATATATCCTTCAGAAATACCGCCGATCTTATCAATTATTTGGAAGAATCTCGAAGAAGAATAAGAGGAAATTTGTTCATGGAATGAATTAAAAAAATATAAAAATATATAAAGAAGATAAGTATTTTTGTGTGTATCAGAAATGTTAAATATGTACAATACTTATGTAGCCTATTATGGAAATTGCGAGAGGTCTTGTGTTGGCCACAACAGATTTTTAATTAAGTAAATCAACTTGTAGAGATGTTGTAAGTAATCAAAGTTATCGTGGTTCTACTATTATTAATGCTTTGAAATGTATCTCTAAAAATTTCAGCCATTTTGGACGCTTAGTTATTGTATTCTAATAATCAAATTCAATGTTTTTATAAATATGGACGAAATAAATAATCGTGCAGTTGGTAAATTTTAGCTTTAAGAAACAATACGTCTGCGCGAATTAAAACCGAGTTGCACGCTGTTTGCGGGGTGCATCATTTGCCATTGTGAAAAGTTAGGCAGCTGAATTTAAACATGGTCGTACCAGTTTCGATGGCCAACAATTTCGACCACTACCAATAGGATCGAAAAAGTTTACGAAATGATACCCGATGACCGTCGAATCAAAGATCGAGAAATAGCAGAATCTGAGACTGCTTACTTTGGACTACAAATTTTTTCTCTAAAATAATCTACAAACGATTCACAGAAAAAAATACACTGTTATTCAATTTCTCCTTTTTTACCCTTAATCAGTTTTTCTTATTGCGAGCTCTACCCTTTACTTATAAAGATATGAAAGATGAAAAGATAATAGAGAAAGACTAACGATTGTAATATTGCGTTACAATGTTACCTACCTACCTATTCCAGTTCTAATATCATTTCACTTTTCTTTTATCTGTTCATACAGTTTACAGCAAATTGCAATTAAAAGTAACAAAGTAAATTCTTGTTGGATTTAAAACACATGTTTAACAAATGCCTTGGCGTGTGAAAGTAAAGTTTAAAACTCATGAAATACCTCAGATGACATTGCATAGATCCACTTGTTCATTTAATAGGGAGTGGCTGCATATAGGCGTCAGTTAATGGACATTTCATTTACATACATAAAATTAGTAACAGAACACATTATCCCTTGGTATGCATACCTAAACAGCATTGAGTATGTATAAGAAATCTTACAGCTATTGGGTTGATCTTAGGTTTATTTTTCAATATGGTGAACTTTCGATGTAAATTAAGCTATTAAAATTAATTTTAAGGTTAAGGGGTAATTTTATTAGTTTTTGTTATAATTTAAACTTCGACTATTATTAATTAAGTCTCAATGTTCCAGTGCATTTATGTCATCCCCTCAAAATAATTGTTTATTATTTCATCAGTCGAAGAAAATCGCCAACGACTAAGATTTTTTTTAAATAAGCACGGGGAATATTTGACTTATTTTTGTAGCATATTGGAATAAATACCTAATGTTTACTTGTAAATCAAAAATAAAAAGTTTAGGAAGTAAGTTCAATGAAATCAGATACTGTACCCGAAAAATCCAAAGTTCAAAATCAAAACTCGACAGATCCAATTTAAATTTTGACATTATTAATTACTTTTTCTTATTAAACAAAGTGGTTTTTGCTTCAGTATCATCATTATTTGCGTATTGATGTTTTTTTTATATAATTATTCATTTGAAACATATCAAAACAGTTTTTTGCGATTTTCCAAAATTTGCGACTTAAGTGGATTTGTCGAGATTTGAAACTAGGCGATTCAATTTCTCTAATCAATTTTGGCACTCAAAATATTTATCTGTTTTCCTAAATCTTGCAAATATTTGAGAGGCAATTAAAAAAATGAACATGCATTAATAAACTTCACTTTTACTATTTAATTCATATTTCAGAACTCATCTGCATTGACGGCGATATTATAGCCCATGCAGGAGTAGGGGCTGGTTTATGTTGAATTTAATTTATAAATTTACATTTAGAAATTTTTATTTAAAATTTACAATTTTCTCTCTAGTTTATGTGACCAATCAGTGTCTATCACATAATTTGTCACTGCTTGTCATTTGACGTTTCTCCAGTTATAAGTTTAGATTTAAGGTTACAATTTTATTTTCATAGCCATGAATTTGTAGACGCTAATGAACAAGATGATTTTTTTTATAATAACGGGAATGTTTTTACCTCTCGCTAAGAGAGGTATTGGAATCATGCTAAAAATCGCATATCCAGATTTTAGCACATTTTTAGGTCCCTATAATCCAATTATAACATTTTTACGATGATGTCCGTGTGTGTGTATGTGTGTATGTGTGTATGTGTGTGTGTGTGTGTGTGTGTGTGTGTGTGTGTGTGTGTGTGTGTGTGTGTGTGTGTGTGTGGATGTTGGAACCTCGGTCCTCGGTTTCTCAAATACTATAAGACTTAAAAAATATTTACATTCTAGGCAACCAGAAGTAATACTTTCTTTAAAAAAATCTTCTAAATATTATTTTTTGAAAATTTCTGTTATTACTAATAATAAGGAATATAAAAATCTCTATCCGGTACATTTAAAATTTTTATTATATCTTCTATGGAGTTAAAGATAGAGACATATAAATATATAAAATAATAAGTTGTAAATAAATCTCGCAGTCCATGGATAACAAAAGAAAAAATTAAAATGTTCTTATTTGAGAGATATATGTGAGTATCAAAAAGCCAGAGACATTACTGGACATTTTCTAGGAAGTACATTTTATATTTCTTATTTTATTATTAATAATTAAATATTTATAATTATAGATTCATATATTACATATACCTTTATACTATTATTTGTAAGATACATTTGAAACATTTTGATATTTATTAAATATACAATATACTTTGTTTCAAAATAATATTTTATTTAAAAATATTGTACAATGTACATTTCGAGGTATTATCTCATCAGGTAGAAAAATAATAATATATACCCTTTACAAATACCGCCAATCTCATCAATGAATTGGAAGAATCTCGAACATTAGAAGAATAGGAGTGAATAGAATGAATTAAAAAAATTATAAAGAAGATATGTGTTTTTGTATGTTTCAGAAATGTCAAATATGTACAATACTTATTTAGCCTAAAATGGCGAGAGCTATTGTGCTGGCCACAACAGATTTCACCATTGTTGATTTGTATAATATAAAACAAACGCTACCGTAAAAAACTTAGATGGACTGGTAGGCCATGGTTAGGCCTATGAACACATTGAAATGTTTGTAACACTTCATTTGCTTTGTCGTACAAATTACGATGTTCACGAATACTGGTTATTAACAAAAAACAAAATATCAATTTGTTCCTATGAATCCATCGTCAAAATGTCAACAACTCACAAACAGAAAAGACAGCTGACGGATGAAGCAAAGTTATACCTTACCATCATGTTTAATTGTTCTCTCTTGTGATATTTGGACATATATAATTATATTCCAAATCTAAATTTATAAATCGTTTATAAACCATTGTATGCGTTTTAAGTGGGTTTATATTTTAAAATCTAAATTATAAATTGTAAATTCATAAATTAAATTCATCATAAACCAGCCCTAGGTAGTAGGTACACGTCATTTTTTCTAACTATTTATATGTACTTGTAGCAGTGAAAAAATCTTGCTAGCGTAAAATTTTGATTACACCCTTCCGTTATTAACAGTCTTCTACTATTGTGAAAAAACCCAAGACCATCCATTCATACACACTTTACGTCTCTTCTGATGATTAACTATTGTTCATCTGTATGTATTACACTTGCACATTACACGGGAAAGAAAACAATCTCCCAGCTCAAGATATAATTCCGCATCGTCCTGATGAATACGTGCCACCAACAGCATTGAAATAAATTAACCACATCGGGTAATTAATTAGTTCAAAGCTACAATTGCATTGTGCCGCTAGCAACCTCTAATTAACTCAGACGAATGTATTATACTTTTGTTCGCAAATGAAAGAAAGTCAACGAAAGTGATGTCTTTGCAATGGATGTTTCGCACGGGTTTCTTTTCCATCGTAGCAGGAAGATGTGACAGAGGAAATAAAGAAATAATTTCTTACGTAATATGGGAATTTCTCGAAAAACGAAATTCGTAACGAATAAAGAAAATATAAATAATTATTTGCGTCTATATTTTTTTACCTCTCGCTAAGACAGGAATGGGGGATTCCAGCTCAATCGAATTAAAGGAAAATAGTAAAAAAATACCAATGTATATGCTGAATAACGAATATTAATAAAAAAATGAAATGGTATAATTGAGATATTTCGGAAATAAAGGGTTTTTGTTATAGCGCTTCGACACTAATATGAAAATATTTTGATGGTCGACCGAAAGATGTGTCATATACGTAAAATAGAAATTGATTAAGAAGATGACAAACTCATGCATGAAAACTTGGTCATTTCTTCCGTCATCTTATGCACTAATTCATTTATCCAAATTCGAAATGACAAACAATGATTTCAAAGCAAAATTTGATCTTATCATAATATCAACTTATAAAGTAGAACATCGAAAAATTGTCCTTAATTTAGTTTTACTCTTAATTTTTTTTTTTTTTTTGAAATATGTTATATACATAATTTTAATGGGGTCCCGTGGCCGCGTGCTAGAGAGTCTGGTTGCGAACCTGGAGGTACCGGGTTCGATTCCGACCGACGCCAAATATTTCGAATTTTAAATGGCACAAAAGTGACCCCTGTGGTGCACTCTCCACGCCAGCTATGAGTGCCCGTGAGGTGACGCCTGGTAAGCGCCCGCACGGTACAAATATGCCATCATCATTACCGATATCTGCGATAAAGCAGATTGTGGCACACTCAGAAATGGGTAATATGCCATGATGATATATTTATTTTATTTATTTTCATAATTTTCTGTATCTATATCCATAACGAAAAATTTAAATAAATAACTGTATCATCACGGCATATTACCCATTTCTGGTTGTGCCAGTATCCACAAAAAATGTAGACATCGGTAATGATGACTATATATTTTACCGTGTGGGCGCTTATCAGGCGTCACCTCACGGGGACTCATAGCTGGTGTGGAGAGTGAATCACAGGTGTCACTTTTGTGCCGTTTTAAAATTGGAAATATTTGTCACCTGTCGGGACCGAACCCGGTTCCCCCAGGTTCGCGACCAGACACTCAGGCACGCGGCCACGGGACCCCATTAACGAAAAATTTAAAATTTGATAATTATAAAATAAAGTGACAGTTGACAGTTCAGGATATAAGTTTGCAATCTTTTGTTCTTACGCATTGCTCTTAGTTTTTAAGCATTAAGCCTTATGCAAAGTAGGAAATGGTAGTAAACGTTACCATATGTTAACATTTTGACGCATTGCGCTTAGTTATTAATTATAGTTCTTACGCATTAGGACAATCAGTGGAAATGAGGCTTTATTTCACCTACCTACTACGAGTATGTTTAAATAATGTTCAACTTTGTGTGTATGTGTGCGTGCGTATAATTTTGCAGTTATTTAAACTGTAGTTTGTTGATCAGGTTATTGGTTGCTATAGCAACTGGTTTATGTTGTTTACATTTTGGTAAGTTGGAAACCGGTTTGTTTTATAGTTTCACATTAAATTTGTTACTTTTGATATAAGAGTGGGATCGTTAATATACATGGAGTTGATTATAAACTCGACGAGATATTTTTTTCTCTGTTTTGAAAAAAAGAATGATTATATTCTAGCAGGATTATTGATGCTAGAATTCTGCATCCTTAGCAAGGCGTTGGACTGCGTTGATCATAGTCGGTTATTAACCAAGCTCGATAATATTGGAATAAGAGGGATTATCTTAAACTGGGAATCTAGTTTTCTACAAAATCGACGGCAATATGTTTCTATATTTCAGTGTAATTCCAGTCCAGTATAAATACAAGTTGGTTTACTTCAAGGTATAGTTTTGGCTCCTACCTTATTCACTCCTTACATTAATGACTTGATTACAGTGCTCTTTGATGACTGGACTCCTGTTTTTTATGCAGATGACACAACTTTAGTCATCTCAGATAGAAATACTTACCGTCTCACTGAGAAGTGTAACCAAAACATAAGCTCCATCATAGGCTAAAAATAAGCTTTTTTCTCATACGATTTTTGGTTTTTTACCTCCCGCTACCCTAGGTAAGGTAGGTATAGGGATCGTGCTAAAAATCGGATATAGAGATTTTAGTGAATAAGCACGTTTTGATGTCCCCAGAATCCAATTTTAACATTTTTACAATAATGTCTGTAGGTATGTATGTGTGTGTGTCTGTGTGTGTGTGTGTGTGGATCTTATGGACACGGTTACTTAAATACTATCAATCAGAAAAATTTGAAATTTTGTATATCCATTCTATACTAATGTGGGAAGAGCTCATTAGTTTTTAGTGTATATCGGATAACCGGAAGTATCATTTATACAAGCTTTTAACTGTTTTTCTTGTAAAAAATTAATTGAATATAATTTTTTAGCAACTTTTACCAATACAAATTAAATATAATGGCACAATCTTCAATTCTACGATAATAGCATTTAGTAAATAACTTGAAATAACTTTATATTATATTATAAAATAATTTATTTTTGTACATCACTCTGCCTCTGCGTCAAACAAAAACAATACTTTAATAACAAATTTGACACATTTAAACAAATGTCACTGTCACGAAGCATTTTTCATTAAAATTAATAATGAAACCGTGTTAAGAAGAATTTAATAGTTTAAATATGATTCTAATGAAATTAAGGTTTGTAAAAATAATATATTTTCCATTATACATAAATATTAGATATACACGATAATTCGATTTAAGTTTGATGTTTACAGCATTATATATCAAACAGCTCTCAATCAGAACGTGATTTCAAAGTGTCAAAACGAAATGGATAATGTACGGCGAAGAAGTTACACAGATTGCGTTTTAGAGCATAAGAAAGTTGGTGATGATTTTGACAATAATGTGTATGACGATTTTTCCTTAAAATATATTAATGATCCAAAACTTCGCAAAGTTGGTATTTAATACTCTTATATAATTTGAAACAACATATTAGATTTTGACTATATATGATAAACCGGATGTAGTACTTAATTTGAAGCTTTAACAGATTTTTCAGGAAAAACATAATAAAATATAATCCAAAATTTCGTATTACAAACCGTTCTATTTATGGGAACAACAAAGTAGATTTTGTTTACAAACGATCAATCGGAAGTGAAACTTTACTTAAAGCTCATTGCTATTTTAAACATGGAATTGGCGGGAGGTCATGTGCTGGCCACATCAGATTTTTTACTTAGCAACCTAACTACACTATGGTATAAATTTCTGCCCATGTGACATACTCTCACATATTTTTCCTAAGAGTAACTCGAGGGCGTTAAATCAAATTCCAGTGCAATTATTGGGGTTGATCTATTAACACCCATGTAAAGATTCCATCTCTTCGGATAAGATCGTCCACATTCGCCAAATATCTTCTATCTGATTACATATAGTTCACGAGGATAACGAAGTGGGCAAAGCGCAATGCAATTGGCTTTGTTAGTCCAGAACTTGCACCCTTTGTGTTTACGAGCCATTGGCGTAGAATAGGGTGGGTTGGAGGGGCCACACCCCGTATGTGGGAAATTGGACTTGAACAGGGAAGTGTAGTGGAATTAATCGATATTAGGGAAGGTTATTTCCATGGAAATTAAACCATAAAAACAGAAACTGCAATTTTACTGGCTAATATTGGCACAACAATATGGTAGAATACGGGTATAAAAGGATGACTAATATAGGATAGCCCACAAGTCGCTTTACCATTTACATTTTTATAATATAAAATACAGATATTTTAAATATGTGCATGCATTTCTTTTTTTAAAATACTCTACTGACAAATGTTGATATATAGCCCTATATTGTTATTGTTATGTCTGGGCAACATAATAAAATAAAGTAAATTTCATTTTTTTGTTCATAATGATAAGTTATATCAATCATATGTCATACAATATTTCACAAAAATATTAAACTTTTTATTCATAATTTTGACAATAAATTTCCGCGGCATCAAAAGGTGACGTCACTTAGCAATGAGTCTTATAGTTCAACCAAGTTAGATGATATAGCTGATATATCATTTACTTTTCATTTCCATTTTTGTTAATATAATTAATAATTATTTAATTTCATAGAGACGTTGAACTATTAATGAATTAATGTAAGTTACTGTTCTTTGTGAAAAATAATATCGTATTCATTATATTTTCTTAGATATGTAAAATGTCAAATAGAGGTTATATACAACACTAATAACTTTGTCTACATTTTCAGAAAAAAAAGGGGAGACCCCGTTGCGAACATTGAATAAAACATGAAAATGTCAGGCTTTACATTTGTTTCTATTAGTTAAAATTTTAGCAACGTTGCTAAGACAACAACTTCCTTACAAAATAGGGCTAAATAAAAGTTATTAACATTCTGCATGCAGTTTAATACTTCTTATTCTTCTTTACCTCTTTCGTTAACATATTTATTATCAAATTTATCGAAAATAATTGCAGTTCAAAGAGCAAAGGTTACTGTTAATATCGTATTTATTATACTTGCAAAACTACACAGCTGAATCTTTCAAATATAAAACTTGTATAAAATAATTGATTTGGGGTCAACAATACCCCACAGGTCATGTGAACAATTTGTTCATTGTACATTGCAGACTAAAAACAACAAATAGATTTCCATTTTTGTTAACCTCCATCGATAAATGGGTATACAGCATTTCAGTTTTGCTTTATAAATTATTCAAATTCATATATTACCATAGCTGTCAAATTCTAAACATTTTCTTTCATAATTTGTCATATCTATTCAATCTCATTCTCACTGTAACTTAATACCTTTTCGTCTGAGAATGTGCTAAACAATTTTTTGGTAGTACGGTAGTGTGATCTGATGAAATATGTATTTTCATGTAACCTGATGCGTGTTTAACTAAGCAACAAAATAGACAATTTCTTTGTGGAAAACCGCTGAACGCTTACAAGTGATAAATATCTCATTTGACAGTTCAATAGCATGACAGTGTCCACGGATCTAATGCTAATCAATCATGAAATGTTCCGATTGACTTGGGCTTCTCAAGGGTAAAGGATAATTAATATTTGCGGGTCGCAGATCACTGATTAGTTTAACGACACTAAACAAATTTGCTTTTTACATCGATTTCTTTCATTTCATTTTTATGAAATTTTTTGTGCAAACCCTTCTGCTATTTTTAGAATGTTTTGTTGGCTTCAAGTAACAAAAACATCAAATTGCCTAATTGTTGACTAAATTCAAACATTGTTTATTAACAATATACAGACTTATTTTTAACAAACAGCTGTAAGTCTTGGTTATTGTCTAACTCAAGCACTTGAAATGAAATATTTATGAAGAATATTAAGAGTAACTCTACGAGATAGAATCAGTAATTAAATGACTAGCAAAGAACTACAGTAAAACTTTTGAAAGAAGTCCGATCAAAGTCATCTTTGTCATTTATTTATCTCTCTTATTTGCAATGACTAAGAAACGTGTGCGAGAATGATGGATGTAACACGCTTGTCTTTCAAAAATTTATATTGTTTCGATTAAGTTAGAACATTTTAAAACGATGCTCGTTCTTAACAATATTTTCGTTGTAATGTAAATTTATTAATTAATTCAGATATATTACCTTGATTTCTGTACGAATAACATAATTTTCTGTTAATGTCACAAACATTTTGTAAGTATCTTATTTTTCACGTAAGTTGGCTTCACATTTGCTTACAAACTTACCAGTTGTCAGTTGACTTAGTTTTGAATTTTGAATGCTTTTATTGTAACATATACAGTACCCTCATAAAAACTAAGTAAACGACACTTCTGAATTTAACTGAAAAATCTTATTCATACAATTCGTAGATGACCTTGATCGGACTTCTTTTAAAAATTTGACTGTACAATGTCTACAGGAGAGACAGCTAGCTTGGTGGGGCTACATGATCAGTTTGAACGAAGATAGACCGGTGAGACAAATATGGATGACGAACGTGGTAGAAAAAAGAGACCGAGGAAGACCTAAAGACAACTGGGATAAGGTGATACTGAAGATTTTGGAGAAGAAAAACACGAAGATTCAAGACACTAGGAAGATGGCACGGAATAAAAAGCATGGTGCGAAAATTCACAATTAAATATATTTACAAGAGGAAGATAAAGAGCGCAGAAAACATGAGAAGGAAAAATAGCAGCACTTGGAAATAAAGAGGTAAAAAATGTGTGTGCTTATGACCGCACATCCAAAGTGAAAACTTAAATGGTTGACATTTGGATCGTACAGCAAATCCATGTACTGGGCTTACATTCCTATTTTTTATAAGATGTCAAAATCCTGTGAGCATTCTAACCAATTGCAATTTTTTTTCGGAGAAGGTTGGGAAACAACTTAAATTTTATTTTAAAATCTGGACAAAACAGTTTTAAAACAGGTGATAAGTGCGCGATTTATTCACGTTGTCACTTAAACGCCATTTTTAAAATTTCAAAAAATCAATTTAGCGATTGTAATTACCTTATAACGTTGTCAATATGGTTTTTCAAAATTATAAACAAATAAAATCTACAACAAAGACAAAGGTAAGTAATAATTGCTTTACTTATAGGTACCTTGAGTATTTTTTAACGTGGTACATTGGGTTTGTCATATCTTTGGTTACGATACGACTTGACATTTGATTGACAGCAATGTATTTGCCCGTTCCATTTAAAATGAAACAGGGAACGAATTTAACATTTGATAAGACGTCAATAGAGGTTAATTTTGTTTAAATAATTATACCTGTTTTCTAAAAATTAAATTTAGATGTAGAAAAAATACTGTACACCTTGTGCCCGAAATATGTTTAGTTCTCTCGAGTGGTTTTCTGACTCCGCTAAATTTCTTACAATATTTAAATATAATACTTCTGTCAGATTCGTTCCCTATGTTTCATTTTAAATGGAACGGGCAAATACATTGCTGTCAATGAAATATCAAATCGTAACCATAGATATGACAAACCCAATGTTTCACGTTAAAAAATCTGTTGTGGCCAGCACAAGACCTCTCGCCATTTCCATATTAGGCTATATAAGTATTGTATTGCACTTCGCTTTCGAACTGTCATTTTATAACAAAATATTACAGAACTTTACCCAAATATTGTTTTTTATTATAGTTAACATGTCTTCTGCACACATATAATTCTAATTATTTCTATTTTTCATTGTATGAGGAAGTTTCTAAATGTCAAAGCATGCCAAAGATTGTTCCAATTCATTAACCAGATTGGCGGTATTTCTGATGGATTTATGCATTTACCACAAATTTACCTAAAATTTCAAATATTTAATTAATAAAACAATAAGAAAAGTTAAATATACTTCCCAGAAAAAGCTATCAGAATGTCACTAAAACTGTTAATATTTGACAATGACATGTGTCATGTTATAAACATTGGAATTTGTCAACTGGTTCCCTTAGTGCCTTGTCCTCTGCGATTAGTTTACTCTATAAATTATAGTCTTTATCTCTAAATCTATACAAGATATAATAAAATTTTTAAGTGTATTAGATAGAGAATTGTATGTTCTTCAATATTTAATAAAAAAAAACTCCCAAAAATTATATTTAGAAGATTTTTTCTAAGAAACTACTACTTCCGGTTGTTCAATTGTTACCAAAACCTTTTCAGCTCTTCCCAGGAATGTCAGATTGAGGAAACTGAAGTTAAATATTTTTTAAGTCTTATAGTTTTAGAGGAATCGTGACTACAACATCCAGACATACATACATACATACATACATACACACACACACACACACACATACACACATCCACACACACACACACACACACAGACATCATTTTAAAAATGTTATAATCGGATTGTAGGGACCTTAAATCGTACTTATTCAATAAAATCTGGATATGCGAATTTTAGCATGAATCCAATACCTCTCTTAGCGAGAGGTAAAAATACTCACGGTATATAAATAAATAAGTAAATATATCACTGCATATTACCCATTGCTGGGTGTGCTAATCTAGGTGTGCCAATTTGCTTTGTACACAGATATGGGTAATGACAGTAGTGACATCAGGAATAAAACACGACAAAACAGCGAGTAAATTTCTTTTTGAGAGATATTGTGAGGTTTCCCGGTCTTGTACTAAGAACGTAACGTAGGGACTGTTATATTCGGCTCTCCCCGAGTTTACCCGTATGACCGTCACGCGCGACGGATCAGCCTTATTCACTGTCCAGGAAAAATTGTGCAAGGTGCGCCTAAAGAAGTTTTCACTTCAAAAATTGGAAGAAATGAAAACTATGGCAAATGACAGAAAGAAATAAAAATTATCTGAGAGAAAAGGAAATCTCACATCGAGTATCAAGTATAAAGAAAACTATATCCACGCCAGCAATGAGTGCCCGTGAGGTTGACGCCTGGTAAGCGCCCGCACGGTACAAATATGTCATAATCATTACCGATATCTGCGATAAAGCAGATTGTGGCACACTCAGAAATGGGTAATATGCCGTGATGATATATTTATTTATTTTATTTATCCAAATGTGTAACTCAAAATTGCATTCACGAGCCACTTTAGATTGTAGTTAAAAGCAAATGAATAAGTACAAATTCTAAATCCTATATGGAAATCACTATTCTTATCTACTTCCAATAAGATTAATATAGAATGATAAAGGTAGAGGCAGTTACCCACGTACTAGCTCCTACTACAACAGTAGTATCGAAGATATCAGAGCACATTCAATAACATATCCTGATGATTCACCCTACATTGAGTGGGCGCCGTAGACATTATAGTTACTCAGGCTTTATCAGCGAACTTGGGAAACTTGTATCTCTCATCTTGTCCAAATCAAATTAAGCGAGTTAGAAGAATTATAGCACTCCGCCTTCTTTCGCTTCACACTAATGAATAATTTGATTTTCGACTACGAAGAACAGCCTGGTGTCGACGACTTCACCCTGGGAAGAGGATAAATTATGGCGAATCATGACCAGAGATGAAGAGATGGAATCAGAGGAAAAATAATGGATATGAAGGAATTTTAATTTAGGTTAATCTGATGTTAGATCTGGCTTGTTTTTTTATGTTTTATAATGATTTAAAACTGAGCAGATTTTAATCGTGCAATAGTTAGCATATATTATCTTAATTATATTAATCGGAATAATACAGGATTCCAAATCTACAGTAACCTGATATTTTTTTTACACTGTTAAAAAAACTGCACATAATTTCTTCTGTCGACATAGAGAAAACATACATTTTGGTTCGTTTTTACTGCAATTAAAAATAAATATTCGATTTTAAGGTAACAAAATTGAAATATTAAAGAAATTAAATAAATAGTAATTAATAATAGAAAGAGTCTAAGTTTCAATGATTAAGCTTAATAAAATAACTTATTAAGCTTTAAAATAAATTTTAATAAAAACTAAATACGTATTTCGAAAACGAAGTTCTCATCATCAGTATTATGAAATTAGGAAAAGTTAAACGGAGTAGCCAATATTACTCAACATGTCAATCATGCCAGAGGTCCTAACAATTCTGAAAAACAAAGGAGAGGGTTATATAGGGAAGTCAATTACAAGCGAATGATTAACTAGTTATAAACTAAGATCATTTCAATAAGATCGTCTAATGACTATGACATAATTTTTTTTTTAATTCGTCCAATAACATTGAAGTTTTTAAATAAATATCATCACGGCATATTACCCATTTCTGAGTGTGTCACAATTTGCTTTATCGCAGATATCGGTAATGATGATGACATATTTGTACCGTACGGACGCTTACCAGGCGTCACCTCACGGGCATTCATTGCTGGCATGGAGAGTGCACCATGGGGGTCACTTTTGTGCCATTTAAAATTTGAAATATTTGGCGTCGGTCGAGATCGAACCCGGTTCCCCAGGTTCGCGACCAGATACTCTGGCACCCCATTAAATTAATTGATTAATTAATTTTAAATTAAATATTTTAATATTTTAATAATATGATATATTAATTTATATTATAAATTTTATGTTTATATTAAATCGAATAGTTTAGGGTTTAGTAAGGGACCGAGATCCGCGTTCAGATTATTTTTAAATTTGTTCATTATTAAATTATTAAAACATATTAATAATGATAGATATTTAGATGCATTCGTGAGTTTAATATTAGAATGAGGTTTTTCCAAAAAAAAAAAAATTAAGTGCATTTTTTTGTGCATAATCATACAATATTTCTGAAAAATATTAAACATTTCATTAATAATTTTGTTTATAAAGTTTCACGGCCTCAAAATGTGACGTCACGCAGCGATGAGTCCTATACACTAACCAAGTTGGATGATATAGCTGATATATCATTTACTTTTCGTTTCCATTGTTACTAATATGATTAATAATCATTTAATTTCATAGTAATGTTTAATGTGAATGGAGGTCATATATGTCTTATGTAACCAAACATGATGTTAAGTCAAGTTCCTTCTTGGGTATTTGATTGTTTGTTCATTGTTAACAGGTAAACTTATAAATTTATTATAATGGTGTCTTATAGGCAAAAAATGATTGTGACATACTGAATAGTAGTTTCAGATTTGTCACTAAAGGGTAGTGCTGCCTCATTACTAAGTGATGTCCCACGAGAAAATTTAAATATTAAAAATTTCAAAAATTCGTATTTTAAATATTATATACTTCTAGAAGGTAAAATATGAATCTTCATTAATAACTTAACTTACATTTTCAGAAAAAAAAAAAATTGTAGAAAGACTCCATTTTTAAAAAGTTGTGGTTATTAATGAACATATGTTGAGCTACGCTAGATTTTTCTGAATTACCGCTTTTTAGATAATAAATATGTTATTTAAACCGGGTGCCAATTTGTCTTTTAGTTTGGGCGATGTAAACTTTGTTACAATCATTATAACTAATTTTATAAATATCGGATATTTTGTTAATATCTATTTTGTTTTTGGGGTTACCTAAACTTAGGACTTTAAGGCATCGTTAGTTTTATTCGTTAAGGTTTTTATTAATTTTTGATAATTACGCTGATGACTCATACCATTATTGTGTCTAAATAAAAGATTACGACAATATATTATTTGAAAACAGGAAGGAAATGAAATAATTGTATCATATAAGCTTGCATGTCTTCCCTAGAAACATTTTTGTTGGAAACAAAAGTAAAAATCCGTCCATTAATAAGAAGATTACAAAACATGTCTTACATGTTTAAATAACTGTTTCAATTCTTTTACAATTGTATCTAAAAGTACTTAAACATCCTCCCACGAAACACAATACAGAAATTATTCTTTCATTCCTTTTATCCGTTTTAATTATGAGAATTAACCATCAAAACTTAAATTTATAACTTGTAGTTTCAATTAGTGAACAAAATCACGAATTAGTTGCCGTATTCATTATCCTAACAAAGGATTTGATTATACGTAATGGGTCCGATTCATCGTTTAGCATAAGTGGTTGAGAATCAGAAACTCGCAGTGTTTCCAAGTCCCTAGTGGACGATCAGTGATCGAGCAATCAGCGAATTTTGCTGCAGCCTGCAGCTAAATATCAGGATGATGACGGGGTAATCAACAATGTCACGCAAAATACGTTTGGATTAGAAATTATGAAATTTGAAATTCAAGATATTGTATTGGAGATACAGTATTTATGCAAAATTTGGGAATGAAAGAAATACATAATTTATAAGGACATATCCATAAAGCAAATTGTTATTGTCGTTCACTTATATTTTTGTGGTGACGAATTTTTATTCTGTAAACTAGGTAAAATTATTTAGGAGGTATTGTCGAGTCATTCACTATATGTTGTACAAGAAAAACAGTGTACCTTGAGCTATCTCTCTTGAAAAATCTGTTACATTTAAATGTATAACAACACATATAATACATACCTACATTCTACATACATATATTATTTTATTTCACTATACTTAGCCTAGTTTAAACGAGATTTTATGCTACTTTTTAAATAGGACTATTGCAAGAATTTTCCATTATTATTCCTAGCGCCAATCTTTTTATTTAGTTATGTGTTATGAAAATAACTGTAAATTATTACTATTATTTTTATTCTTCTTCTTCACAAATCCTTTAAACCCTTTATAGGGTGTCGGATGATATAATTTTTTTATTATTTTTAATAATATGAAAAATATTGCATTTAAAATACTTTTTAAAAAATCTGATGTGGCCAACACAAAACCTCCCGCTATTTAATTTTTGATACATACATAAAATCACGCGTTTCCCACTTAGTGGGTTAGCAAAAACCCGGAAACAATAGTAACAATAAGAAAAGGGATAAGAGTAAGAGCTCAGCTGACTCACTTCACTCTTTAACAACATTCTTCTTTCGCCTTGTCTTCCATCATCATAGCATTCATACATAAGAACATATTAAAGTGACCGATTTTCGGTAGCGAATAACCGCATCCGGACCACAATAATAGTTATGCAACAATCATCCTTCGCCACACATCCCTATCCATTTTTATTAATTTAAATACATACTTACATATTTACTAACGCTGTAAACTGTTCCATTGCATAAAACTATTGATTTATTTACTATTTTCTTTTTAAAATGTCACTATTATTAATTTGAAGTGATTAGTTTTTTAACAGTGACATTTACTGTCAGTTTCATTCATTTGAAATATGAACTGTGTAACAAAGGAATTGTGTTTATCTTAGGCTTCGGGACTAATAAAAAAAATTATTTTTAAATTTATCTGTAAAATATATAGAAAAAGTATTAATGTATTCCTATAGAAAATTCAATAATCTTTAATTTTCATAAGACATAAAATGCGAAAAAATGGCATTTAATGGTATTTTTTTGAAGAAAAGCCATTATGAGCTTCAGGTAAAGTGCAATTTTTGGTTATCCGATTTACACCAAAATCTAATGGCTTCTTTTCATATTAGAATAGGATAGAAATACAAGGTTTCAGAATTTTCTGAATGATATTATTTGAGTTAGAGCACTAACAAAATCCGTACACATACACACATACACACACACACACACACACACACACACACACACACACACACAGACACACACACATATATACACATACAGACATCATCGTGAAAATGTTAAAATTGGATTCTAGGGACCTTAAAACGTGGTCATTTACTAAAATCTCGATATATGATTTTTAGCACGATCCCTATACCTCCCTTACCAAGGGTAGCGGGAGGTAAAAATGTGAAATAGGCTCATTATAACGAAGTTATATTTTGGACCAAGTTTCAAGTAAAGTTCTGGTTATCAAATTAATACTGAAACTGGTCGCGAATTTGGGGAACCGTCTTCGATCTCGAGCGACGCAAAAAAAATATTTCGAATTTTAATTGGCACAAAAGTGATCCCAGTGGTGCATTCTTTACGCCAGCAATGAGTGCACGTGGTAAGTAGTACAAAGTAGTACAAAGCAGATTGGAACACCCAGCAATGGGTAATATGCCGTGATAATATGCAGGGTGTTCCATTTAAGTGTGCCACCATTGCTATCTCGAGAGCTATAAGAGCTACGAGGTTGGTTAAATTAGTAAAGAACCACCATTTTACAAGACTATTACAATGAGCAAAAATTTTTTTTTTCGACCAGTGGTTCTCAAAATACGGGACACAACTTCTTATTTTAAATGGGAACATTTGTTTTTTTTTAGGTTATTCGTTGTTTCAGCCAGATATAAATAAAATACATATAAATTTAAAAATTATTTCGAATTTTAATTGGCACAAAAGTGATCCCAGTGGTGCATTCTTTTTTTCTCAGTTATTTTGTTATATTAGTATACAGTGTGTCCCATTTAGAGGTGCCACCATTGGGATCTCGAGAACTATAAAAGATACGATGTTGGTTAAATGGAACTTTTTATGCGCCTTTGGGAGGCCATCTCAGATGTGCTTTTATTTTTCCAAAAATTCTTATAGGGCACGAGATAATGACGAAAAACTGAATATTGTTGATTTTTTCTTTTTCAAATAACTTCTAAACTATTAATAATTGAGAAAAAAGTTTCAAATATAAAAGATAGATATTTTTATTAACTAACCAGTATCGTACGGAATAATTTTTTATTTCCATAAATTTTTGAGATATAACACAAACTTATATTTTTTTAAATGGAACCCATATCTGATTATAGTCTCAAAAAAATCAATATTTTTTTCTCTTTTCAATGATGTAAGGGTTATTATGTTTTATATTTGTTTTGCTACTAAAATTTAATTTTCTCTTTATTTTCCTGAATTTTCTTATTATTTTTATTAATTATATTGTATTTGATCAAAATAATTTGTTTTATGCCTTTATTACTTAATATTTTCATTCTAGACTCATAATTACAAATTACACTATAATGAGCCAAGGGCGACCTGATACAAAATATTATAAAAATTAATTTGATACGAATTTTGAGCAAAATTTAAATACAAAGAGTATTTCTAAATAGAAATCTACCAATATTTTCAAAATAATTGTAAATTGAATACAAAATAAGGAAAAAATAATTATTTTGAAGGCAAAACAAATATAAAACATAATAACCCTTACATCGGTAAAAAGAGAAAAAAATATTTATTTTTTTGAGACTATAATCAGATATGGGTTCCATTTAAAAAAATATAAGTTTGTGTTATATCTCAAAAATTTACGGATATAAAAATTTATTCCGTACGCCACTGGTTAGTTAATAAAAATATCTATCTTTTATATTTGAAACTTTTTTCTCAATTATTAATAGTTTAGAAGTTATTTGAAAAAGAAAAAAATCAACAATATTCAGTTTTTCGTCATTATCTAGTGCCCTATGAGAATTTTTGGAAAAACAAAAGCACATCTGAGATGGCCTTCCAAAGGCGCACAAAAAGATCCATTTAACCGACATTGTATCTCTTATAGTTCTCGAGATCCCAATGGTGGCACTTCTAAATGGGACACACTGTATATGTTTATATCGTTGAATTCAGAAAAAAATACTCTATCGAATAATCTAAAAAAAAATACAAATGTTCCCATTTAAAATAAGAAAGTTGGGTCCCTTATTTTGAAAACCACTATTCGAAAAAAATTTTTTTTGCTCATTGTAATAGTCTTGTAAAATGATGGTTCTTTGCTAATTTAACCAACCTCACAGCTCTTATAATTCTCGAGATAACAATGGTGGCACACTTAAATGGAACACCCCGTATATTTATATACTCGCTGGTCGTGTCAAAATGCTTCATCAATATGTAGCCGTCAACCACAAACTATGCGTCCAATACCCCAAAAATAATAATTATTAAATTTAATTAATGTCATAAAAAAGTTCCTGTTTTGAATAAACAAATTTAATATACTCAATAAATAAATAAATAAATAATTCCCAGGGGTGCATTCTCCACGCCAGAAAGGAGCGTCCGTGAGGTGATGATTGCTAAACGCGCAATACAAATGTGTTATTATCATCACCGAAAATTGTGTTCAAACCAGATTGGCACACCCAGCAATAACGATTGATGATGAAAATAGTCTTCCAATATGGGATAACTTTCGTCTAAGGTAGCCGACGTTGTATCGTATGTGTGATGCCATGTTGTTCTCACATATAATTTAGTATTTATAGAATATTTAGCACATAGTACGATATTATAATGCTTAAGAGTTTTCATTCCTTGTCCCCTTAGCCTTTGTGTATCCTTTGTTCATCTTCTGCTGCAAGCACAGCGTAACCAAGTCATAATTACAGATCTATCCGCGATGCATTTTATGAATATCGCCGTTGGTGTGGTCGTACTCCAACGACCTCCTGACATCTGATTTTTTGACCTTTTTCCGTGAGAATATATAAATCCGTGCGATCTCAGTACACCACAGGCATTGGCATCTGTACGGGTGTGGCAGCAGACACTAGATAGACGGGGCATGTGTGCTTGAGCTACTATACTATACTGTAGTATAGTTAGCAAGTGCCGTTCGTTGTTGTTGTTCTTGCAGATCCAAGGATTAGGCTTGTAATTCTTGTAAATGTTACATGTAATGACTACGAGCTTGATGCAATAGATGCGGACTAGGTTATGACAGGATTGAATGGACTACATTCGAATTGGTACATAAACAATTAAATTCTATGATTATTGTGACCAGTCGTAGAGAATATAGAATTATTTAAACTATGTATGAAAAATAATGTCACATAAATGACCTCATTTTTCGCCCGGCAAGCAATTTAGGCTTCCGATTCTTCAATCAAAATTATTCCTTAGTAACCGCATTGTGGCTCTGGCACATACTACTGCCACCAAGTCTTTACTGCAAGACGCATAAAAATTTCAGAATTGTTTGATATTAGTCTTAACTGTATTATCATATATTGTAAAACAAGGCGATTGAAAATTTTCGATAATACGAAACGTGTTGCCTGGAAACACCACTAGACCGAAGATCGAGTGGTGTTTCCAAAAGACAATTTGTTGACTATGTCAAGAATTTTCTATTGTCGGGTTGTATATAGGTAATGAATAAAAAAAAATTAAAAAGCAAACAGTAAATTTCACCTAGGTATGTATGTAGTTTAATTTCTTCTGCATGAACATCAATCTGTACGTCACATAACCTATCTTTTTAAATATTGCTATGTAATATTGTAATATTTTATATGTTCGTATTTCTAAATAAACTCGCAGTAGCAACAACGCAGTTTTTGGAGTTGGGATTAAATAACTAATTGTTTACTTGTCAAATTTTTCAATAAGGCTTTGCTGTCAAACAACAGGTACATTTAATTATTAGATTTGGAGCATTCGGAGCTGTCAGTGTCAATTCAGATGTCTACTTAAAGCACAAAAAGCATGATTTTTCTCCTGAAAGTCAAACTACAGATTCATTTATGTAGTAGGTACTGAGTTTGAAAAATAATCGTACTTTATAACACTGTGCAAATAGAATTCAAAATAATGTCAGGAAGGTATATTCCAACATACAAAGATTCGTATATTCGTCCACCACGGTTACTTAATAATTACCGCTGTAATACGTGGTAACTAAGAAAAATCACGCATTCTTAATGGTTTATAATTTAATGAATGATATAGTCATTTTAGCTATCGAAACAGTAGGCCCATGTTAGACGTCGTATCCGGCCCTGCATTCAGGGGGTGTAATTCATGTTGACGGACGACCTTCGAATTCTCGATGTTCCAAAACTTATTATTCTATTAATTCACAAAGCCATTTAGGTGAAAATAAGCTTCACCTTCCATTTTAATTATAATATAGGAAAAGTTCAAGAAATAAAATAAATAATTGTATCACCACGGCATAAAATTTGAATAGATGATATTACGGTTTAAGGAAACTATATGAAATCTGCTTATTACTACTAACAATTAACATAGCTTATGGTACTGTTAAGATACTGTGATTTAAAGTATATTTAATATACTTAGTACTATAACTAAAGAACATCCCATTAACCTTAACAATAATTAAAAACTATATATGTATTTCGAGAACTACGTTCTCATCATAAGTAATAAACTACAAAATAATAAGACAAATAAGTTAAGATTACTCAGCCAGAGGTCAAAACTGCTCTGAGGAATAAGGGAGAGAACTCGGATTATATATACGGGATACGAGTTATAGTTGTGCGGATACCTAATTGGGTAACTAAGATTAAACAAAGCAACTGTCTTATATTAATTTATACAATTTAGAATTTGGGATGGGGCCTAGGTTCGCGTTCATCAATTTATCTTTATTTTTTTTTTTTATCAAACTCTCGTATGCGTCTAAATATCTATTATTATTAACGTGTTTTAATAATTATATATTAGTATTGTCAATTTTATGATTGATAATGAACATATGTTGTGCTACACTAGATTTATCAGGATTACCGGTTTTTAAATGACAGAAATGTCTAAATCGAGTTTCAATTTGTCATTTAGATTGCCCGACGTAAACTTTATTACAATCTTTACAGTCAATTTTATAAAAACCGGATTTTTTATTATTATACATTTTGTCTTTAGGGTTACTTAATAACGGTTTAATAGTGTTATTTGATTTATAAGTTACCGTTAAATTTTGATTTTTAAAAATTTTGTTTAAACTTTTGGTAGCATTATTATATGGTAATATTATTATTGTTACTAGTACTACAATAATTAAGATAGCTTAAACTTTCACGCTCATATTTAATATAGAGCTAATGGTCGGTTTTATTCTATACGACAAATATTAGTTTTGATTTGCCCCATGAGTCTTTGGCGAGTTTTAAAATTTATACATTATCCATTGAAACCTATATATGGGTACTGACAGAGTTGTTACACTGAAAATATGGTTAGAAGGCGTAATAATATTTATATCGAGACTACTAGTACTACAACATAACAGGATATAAATTTAATATTTTATAAGAAAACTTGAAGCAACCAACCAGCATCCATTCACACATTTCCTCATATAAATACAGTGTTATAAGTTCATGTTCAAAACAGCAATAAATTCCTAGGAGTGAGTTTCACTGTAGTCGATCTAGCTCGAGTCTGTTGTCGTAGTTCGTAAGCTAGGCGACATGTCTACAGTTAACCGTCCGTGGGCAATTTACATATTCGCATGAATAAGCTGCTGGCTGCTGGATGTTGTGGTAGTCAATGGCAAAAGGTCACTGCTCTTTGCCACTGCTTTCCAGTGTCGCGGAAGAATTACCATTGTTGGACATACATCATGAGAAAAGTTTGCCAACATTTGGAAGCCAACATGATGTTGAATATTAATGACCTGATATGGTTTAGGGCTGGTTTACGAATTTACAATTTATGATTTAGATTTTAAAATATAAATTTACTTAAAACACATACAATAGTTTATGAACAATTAACAAATTTAAAAATTTGAAATTTGGATTTGCAATATAACTATATTTTATATTTCCAAATGTAAATTTCAAATTTGACCAATCATAAGAGAGAGCTATTAAACATAGCAGTAAGGAATAACTTTGCTTCATCCGTCAACTGTCTTTTCTGTTTGTGAGTTGTTGACATTTTGAAGATAGATTCACAGGAACAAATTAATATTTTGTTTTTTGTTAATAAGAAGTATTCGCGAACATTGTAATTTGGGCGACAAAGTAAATGAATTTTACAAATATAAAAAAGTTTGCGTAATTTCAATGCGACTAGGGATGACAAGAAATTAAATAAATGCCCACTTATACAAGTATATTTGAAGAATTGTTCAAGATCTTGCTATTTCACTTTCAGAAACAAACTATAATACTGCCCGTTGACAAATCATTGTGTTCATAGGCCTAACCACGACCTAACAGACCATCTACGTTTGTTAAGTTTGTGTTTGTTTTATTTCTTTATTATACAAATCAACAATAGTAAAAAACATTCCCGATATTATTAAAAATTCATCTTGTTTATTATCTTCTAACAAATTCGTGGATATGAAAATAAAATTGTAACCTAAAATCTGAACTGATAACTGGTGAAACGTCAAATAACAAGCAGTGACAAGTCACATGATAGATACTAATTGGTTAAATCCAGAATTTCAAATCAAAATTTGTAAATGTAAATTTATCTTAAACCAACCCTTAGATATGCTAGGAAAGAAGTTTGAATCCAAGAGAACTCACATATAGTTTACTAATTTAAATCCTCTTTTAAATTATGATTTGGTGAGTTTGCAAAACACTCTCAAAGGACTAACTACGAGCCCAAACTCGGCCAGTTAACATTTTCAATAAACAAATTATAAAACCTTCTCAAATAGGGAGAAATTTCTTTAGATTAGTTTAAAACACAAATTTTAAATTTACAAAAACTGAATATTTATTCAAGTATTCCGCGATCCTATAGCTGTCCTCAATATGATGGAAAACGAGATCCGCGCGGAACGTTACAGCCCACACTATTTAACTATTTGTTACAAACTATACATATTATGAAAGAAGAAAGTATGATCTACAAATTAACCGTACACTTTTTGTAAATTTTTTTAGGGACCAAGTTATGACTACTTGAAAAACTGCTATTTTTGTTAGCTGATATCATCATTCCTTTGCAAAATTTCAAAATTTCGTTTGGAACATATTGTTCATTGGTTTATAACATACTAAAAATGTATGCCCAAATTCCTAGAAATATAGGCTGAGGAGTTTCGCGCGATAAACACTATTTTCTAGAATTATTATTAATTTGCGCTCATAGTTTAGTAGTATAGTCTCAGCTACGCGCTACCTTCACTTCGTTACGCTTCTCTACCTCAGATATACAGTAGGGGACATATCAATACTGTGACTTGTGAACTGTAGTTGAATCATCTACATACTTTTTAGTGCAGCAATTGCTTCGTCGCTATAGGATCGTCTTAGTACTGAGTTACATCGCCTTTATTAGTAATACCAGTTTTAATTCTAGTAGGCATTGTATCCATAATCCCTACACATTTTGCTGTGAGTATTGTCTCATATGTCTTTCAAGGTACATCTTACTGTGCAAACTGGATTTTCATGAAGTTGCTTTTCATTATGCCAAAAGTAAAGGGTCTCGGTTAAGCTAAATTTGGACTGATTACCCTTAAAATACGGGTGGAACTATTATCACCAGTCATTTGGTCCACAGCTTTTATAAACTTTTAAGTCCGTATTTCAAGTATCCGAAAGAATTTTGGAGAAATTTCTAACCATTTGTGTAGATTTTATAATTTGTTGAAAATGTAAAGCGGCCGAATTATTATGAGTTTGGACTTGTATACACTGGGCAGTAAACTCTTTTAAACAATATCAAAAATCGAATTTCGAATGGTATTTGAAATTGGAAAAGTTATTGTTGATCTGTTTATACGGTTGTTATAATAATAATGACCGCATGTAGAGTTAATGAACACATTGTTAGCTGCTGACTATGTCGCCTTTATTTGTTCGTTTAATGAAAGTGCTTTAACTAGTCTTTACACAATTTGCCATTATTTAAGTCCTCTTTGTCGATTTGTAACTCTAAACCTTCAATCAATCGAGGAGTTGATTGTAAACGAAAGTATTTACAATATTACTGTTGATTACACAGAAGTTACTCGGTAATCACATGCCAATATCCAATAAAACCAACCGTTGTAGTTGATTTGCTTCGGAAATTCTATTGAAATGAGAAGAAATCAATTCGGATCACTGGGTTTCATACTATTGCACTGCTACCTACGAAACAATGGGAATTAATTTTTGATTTGCAAATAATTTTCCTATTACCTATAATAATCATATTGGTAGGTAATTGTTAGATATTATAATGCATCTATTTATAAAATAGTACGAGGGCCTATAAGAATGGCCCTCGTGGTCGTGTGCCTGAGTGTCTGATCAAGAATCCTGTAAAACATTACGCCACGCCAACAAAGAGTGCCCGTAACACGTTAGAAATTTCTGCAAAATTCATTCGGATACTTAAAACTTAAATAAAAAACCGTGGGCCAAATGACTGGTGATAATAGTTCGATCGGCATTTTAAAGGTCGTCTTCTAGTTCAGATTTAGCTTTTACCGAGACACTTTACTTTTAGCACATTTAAAACAACTTCATAAAAATCCAGTGCGCACAGTAAAACCAACCTTGCAAGATATATGAGGCAATGCTCACACATTAAAAATGTGCAGGGCTTAGGTCTACAATGCCTAATAGAAGTAAAACTCGTATATTAATAAAGCGATGTAACCCAATATAAACAAAGGAGTACCTGAATAACATACTTAGTTTTTGTAATTTTAAAATATGTATTATATGTAAATGAAATTTGTCGAAATTTCTCTCCATTTGCGTAGGTTTTATAATTTGTTTGCTAAAAACGTAAACCGACCTAACTATTATAAGATTGGGTTCATATATTCCGATAGAATTTACAGGTTTTCTCATATTAAAAATTTGTTGTGGCCAGCACAAGATCTCTCGCCATTTCCATATAAATGTTGTACATGTTTAACATTTCTTCATATATTTTTATATTTTTTAATTCATTCTATGAACAAGTTTCCTCTTATTTAAGGGCATATATGCATATAATATATGTATCTATAATTATAAATATTTAATTAATAATAAAATAGGAAATATTAAATGTACTTCCCAGAGAAAGACTTCAGTAATGTCTTTGGTATTTTGACACTGACATTTATCTGTCAATTACAAACATTTTAATTTTTCCACTTTTTTTCCATGGGATGCGAGATTCATTACAACATATTATTTTACATACATATTTATATTTGTCTGTTTCTAACTCTATAGACGACATAATAAAAATTTTGAATGTATCGGAAGGAGATTTTTATATTCTTTAATATTTGTAATAACATAAATTTTCAAAAAATAATATTTAGAATTTTTTTTTAAGTAACTAATACTTTCGGTTGTCCAATTGTTACAAAAATGTAATCAGCGCTTCCCAGTAATTTCAGATTGAAGAAACCGCAGTTAAACATATCAAGTCTAATAGCATTTGAGAAACAGTGTTTCCAACATTCATACATACATACACACACGGACGTTATCGTAAAAATGTTATAATCGATTCTAGGGACCTTAAAATGTTCTTATCCATTGAAATCTGGATATGCGATTTTTAGCATGATTCCAATACCTACCTCTTTTAGCGAGATGTAAAAAGTATTAGAAGCTGAAAGCATGAACAAAAAAGGGAGAAGAAGAATAGGAAGATTGAGGAAAACAAAAGGAAGAATAGTAAAACTGGAAAATAAAGGAGAAAAAATGGAAGAGCATAATGAAATTAACTTTGAGAAAGGGAAATTCTAATTCCACACCTGATTATAGGTATTATGTATACAGAAGAATTTGAAGAAGAAAAACTGCAACGTACACAAAATCAATTATGGTCAAATTCAGTGACCCTAGTTTCGCCGAATTCGCTCAATGTTATCATCAGATTCATCCTCATTAAACTAATTTCATTTTCATCCAGTTCTCATCCAATTCGTATCACCTTCACGGTCGCCGGCCACAGCGCACATGTGTATTCATTTGTTTCTAATTAGTAAACAGCAGCGGCGACCATTTTTCGCACATTTTTCCCTAGCATAGCACACTAGATGTAGATGTGATGTCAGATCAGTGTCCCGTTGTTCCCACCGTTCCGATCACTGTAATTTGTCGAGATAAGCTCGATCGCGTAATATATTCGCGATGAAGTACAACTTACTCCGTTAGCTGGATGAAGTTGTGCAGGATGGTGAAATATGAACAAATAAAATCAGGATACGAGATATTACTACTAATGAACGTAATAAAAAAATCTGTTGTGGCCAACACAAGACCTATCGCAATTTCCATATTAGGCTATATAAGTACATATTGTATTTAATATTTGTGGTACACACAAAAAAATTCTAATTACATCTATTATTAATATATTTTTATATTTTTTAAATTCATTCTATAAATAAGTTTCCTCCTACTCTCTTAAATGTTCGAGATTCTTCAAATTTATTGACGATATTTCTAATAGGTATATACAGGTGTTATATAAGTAAGTGTACAACGCTTAACCTATGTTAGAACTGACCCCATAGATAATAAATCTGGCAATAATTTTTATTTAACATGCTTTCTACAAAAACTAGAGGCCTTTAAAACTGACGAATCACGCCATAGTTTGAAATTTTGTAAAAAAAAGTAAAAATCAACGTACTCTCTGACAAAAAAATTCACATCTGTCATAAATGGCATATAAGATCATTGACGTCTATTTGGAAATAACTCTCTGTAACGTCTTGCAGCAGCATGACTATTTTATAATGCAGGCGTGTCAAACTCGCGGCCCGCCGAGACCTTTTTGGTGGCCCGCAGAGTCATTTTCAATGAAAGAAAAAAGATCAAGATTAACGAATCAGCATCTTTCCTCGATTTTGAGAATATCATCATCTCAAACAATCCAACCAAAATTTGAGGAGTTGATTAATGATAAAGTGTCTTCCAAGAAATAATACTTTTGTTTTTGTTAGGTAGTACCTTTGTATGTCTGTTATAGTTTTTTTTACATCGCTTTTGTATATAATGTTCGTTACTTTTTATTATCATTAAATACATTATTTCTAATAGTGGATTATTTTTATGTTCTTACTCATTTAAAGGTATTTGACCTTGAACCAAAAACTATTATCGAAACATCCCTTTACTTTACTTTTTTACAAAAGTTTTCAACTACGATGTGATTGGTCAGTTTTAAAGGCCTTTGTAGTCAGTTCTACCATAGGTTAAGTGTAGTACTCTTACTTACATAACATTCTGTGTAATATATGTATTTATAATTATAAAAATTTAATTAATAATAAAATAATCAATATTTAAGGTATTTCCCAGAAAAAGCTTTGTATCTGGATTTTTGACACTGACATTTTTCTGGCAATTACAAACACTTTAATTTTTCAACTGGTTACAACGGATTATTTTATATATTTATAATTCTCTATCTGTAAATCTGTAGAATATATAATTAAAATGTTCAATGTTTCAGATAGAGAATTTTATATTCTTTAATATTTGTAATAACATGAACTATCAAAAAATAATATTTAGATTTTTTAAAGAAACTATTACTTCTGATTGTCTAATTGTTTCCAAAACCTTTTCAACTCTTCCTATTAATGTCAGATTAAGAAATACGTAGTTAAATTGGTCTTTAGTTTTATACAATTTGAGAAACTGTCCCTCCAACATCCACACACACACATACACACACAGACATCATTGTAAATATGTTTAAAATCGGATTCTGGTGTTCTAGTGACCAACTTTGACTTACAATTTTTGCCATAAAATGAACAGGGAAGTCAGAATTGATTACTACATGGCAGGTATCAGAAGTTTCGTTTTGATTTTATTGAAATTTATCTGTACAATTATTGCGATATAAGAAGATATAGTTACAAACAAATATAGTGTTAATGATAAAACAAAACTATATCAAAGAAATAATTGCTTATCGCAAAACAAATAAGGAATATTAGAATTAAATTTCTCTCATTAATATGATACTTTTATTGATAAGTTGTCATAATTTGCAGTAATTGCAACTCGTATTAAATAATCTAAAGTAGAACGACACTCCTTTATTAAACATTCAACCTTTTAATACAAGAAATATATTCAAGATTTCTCACATATATTTCTCTGTCACAACCAAAAATTTCTGCATCTACAAAAAAATCATTACGAATTCCTTGTTTTCTTATCGTGTGCAATAAATCTTGTACATTTGCGTACATATTTTACTGTCATCTCAGAATCTGGTAAAACAATCGACAATGTTCATCCATCATAGAAAAACAAAAGCTGGACTGATAACAACGAAAACCACAAATGAACAATTCATTTTCTGCTGTCCTGTCAAGTTTTTCTGTACCCTCACAATCTACTAAGTTTAATATAGTCATTAAAAATATTCTTTGGTTTAGATTTAGTTACATAGATAAAATTTCGTTATTTTCTTGTTCTCGTGTCGTGTTTCATCTTAACTAATCGTCGAAGGCTTGCTGTAAGATGTAAAAGTGCGTTCAGTTTGAAGAACAATTTGACAGCAATGATATTTCAATCAGGTGAACGGACTTGTCCTTTTCGCAATGCTCTGGAAACATTTAAGCAAGAAACAAGACTGATGGGTTGCAAAAGACTAGATTAATTGTAAAGGAAATAGGAATTGCTTTAGAGAAATTTTCAGTCATGTTTAATTTGCTGTAGTTTCATATGTTTCAAAGCTCTAGTTATAAAGTAAATATACACATCAGGACTGTTCAGTTTTTTCCTGTATCGTGAACGAATTAGCTAATTGCCATATATAGGTTGGGCAGAAAACACGGACGTTTTTTAAAACATCACAAAATTTATACTTTTTGCTTAAGAAAAAATTGATTAACAGATTTGAATTCGTAATGACATTTGATAAAATCAAATGTGGAAAACATCTTGCATGTGGTGTCCGTTATCATTAATGCATTTCTGGAAACGTTCTACGTATCCAACATCGCTCTATCAATTTGAGTGACTTCTACGCGAAGAGCTTCTTTCAGTTCTTCCAATGTGCAGGGTTTGTGTTCGTATGTACGTACCTTGAGATGATCCTACAAGAAAAAATCGCATATGGACAAATCAGGGGATCGAGGTGGCCAATGAATGTCACCAAACTTGGAAATGAGGCGATCGGGAAAGATGTTCTGGCTGTGTGGGCTGTCGCCCGATCCTGCTGGAACCACACACGTCGGATAGGAACACGGTTTCTTCGTAATTTAGGCAAAAAGAAGTTTTGTATCATCTCCATATAGCGCTCCGAGAACGCCTACAGACATGCATTAATGATAACGGACACCAGGACACCACGTGCAAGATGTTGTTTTCCACACTTGATTTTGTCAAGTGCTATGTCATTACGAACTCAAATCTGTCAAATTTTTTCTTATGCCAAAAGTATCAATTTTGTGACATTTTAAAAAACGTTCGTGCTGTCTGCTCAACCCTGTATTTATCTTTCTCATATTTTCATTGATAAGAAGCATATAAATCTTAAATAGATGAAAGAAACATTAGCTTTATAAAATCTATTATTTGCGCATTTTAAATACCATTCTCACGTAAACAGAATTCAAATACATACATTTAAAATAATAGATCTAAATTCGAATGATTATAGCAAACAACGTTTTCGCATTCATTTATATAAATTAGCAATCAACAACCGATAATTTCCCATACTATAGTCTGAAATTATCACATCTACCTATGCAATTACTATAGTTGCCATGCTAACATTTATGCAAACAATTAAATCACCAGTCAAGCGGAAAGTCTAATAAGTTCACAGCATGAAAATGCTTAATTAGTGGTGTAACCAAAGAAAATGGAAATATGCAGCAATGCTTTTTTATCGCAATTATTTTCTAAGGTACATTTCTCGCTAGCTTAATAAATAGCGGTCGTAATGTAATTCTGATAAAAATGGATCACTGAATATAGTGATAAAGGTCAGTAAAATCTCAAGAGTTTTCATATAATAAGTTAGCATAGTTGGTATTTATAGTTTCTACATTAAAACAATATAATATCATGATATAACTATATAAGCCGGCCATTAAAGGCACGAGTGGTTTAATGGCTCTTATACACGTGTATCACACTCAAATTTTTTTAATATCTGCACAATATGCTGGAAAACAAGGATCTCAAATTTTGATTTTCACGTTTCATGATTTTGTATGATATGACGTAACATCGTTTACATGAGGATTGACTTGCATTTGTTGTTTACGTTACAATGCGAATTTGCCGTTTCGTATTTGATTTTTATATTTCATCGCAGTCTAGTAGGCATATTTTTTCAACTCTCTGGTGCATGGATTTAAAACTTCAAACAATTCTAAGAAATAGAAATTGAATAAATTTAGTATCCTATTGTAACATAACATAACCAATTTTCTACGCTTATTAGTCTGTAACTGCATTAATCTTAATTTTAACTCCTTTCCGAAATATTGAAAGAACTTTTTACTAGTGGCTTACTATTTTTGATCAGATACTTACCCCAAAGTTATAAAATTGTTCATTTCGGAATATTTGTTGTATTATCTTATTCTCATATTATCCCTTAGCCATAGTTGAGTGATTCTGGCAAAGTGACACATTGTTAAATTAGGCTAAAATAGGACGTTACCTGTAAATGAATAATTATTCCAATTTATGAGGACAATTTCATTTGTAGGTGTTATATATTAATACTATTCTAACCTACAAACAGTGGCTTCATGCGTGGTAAATTTTGATTACAAATATTTCACATGTGCCGAACATATAATGTGAAATATGTTATATTTTAAAAAATTACAAATGATGGAAAGAACTTGAATTAGTTAATTCTGAATTTAGACTTTTTTATAAATCTAATCTACCAGTTATGGATTATTTTGTTTGTTGTTGACTAGCAATTTTTTTAAAGCATGTAATTATAATGCAAGTATAATAAAAAAATATTTAAATACTGTGATGTGTCATGTTCTTTTACGGTTCTCTTCTTCCAAATGGGAAAACTGTTCCTTACCTTCGTAAGTGTTCGTCGTTCACATATGGAAGAGAAACTGTCATAAAGAAGCGTATAATAAAATCCTGAGCTCGTAAACTCCATACAGAGACTGGGTAACCGCACACTATGAAGCCGCGAGAAGTACTTAATTGAATTATCCTTCATTAGCGCGTAATTAATGCGAATGTGACTTCGAATCTTGAAGAAAAATAGTTCGTCACTGGAGGTGGGAACCGTTAATGAACAATTTAAAGGAAGAGGAAGTGCAGCATAATGTCGTGTGTTTGATACATTATTCCAGTGAAATGCAATAGTGACAGTTTTGTTTAATGATAGTCGAAGTATCGTTCCGAAGTTTCCTCGTCGTCTTCGCAGAGTCGACAGATATTGTTTTCAGCTATACCAGTCTTACGTAAATTTGTCTCCCTTTTAGCGAGTTCATCTGCATTTTTAAAGTAGCCAGCTGTTCATGAAATTCCAGAATAGATTTGACTCACAAGTGAAGTTACCTTGAGACCTTTGTTTATGTTTATATGAGCACATGATTGAAATATAGTGCTACTAATGCCTTGTAACATGGACCAAACAGGCATTTAAAACTGACAGGCTGACATAGTAAGTGTCAAAGATTTCAAAACAGATGACGTCACATTACCTCCCGTCAATTCTTTGTATTTTGTACAAATCCTATACCAAAAGTTCATTGGAAAAGGTTCTATATATCCAGTAAAATTGTAACACGAAAATGTACTATTTTCTACAAATTCCATACCGGAAGTTCCTTGAAAAAGATTCTATAAATCCAATAAAATTATAACACGAACATACACTATGTAAATTGCACTTGATACTGACATCTGTCAATTAGAATTATTTGAATATATCAGTTGTTTCTATGAATATATCAAAGCTGGCTGATTTATGAAAGTGAATCTCTTTATAATTTTTTAACTACATCTATTGAATATGAAAGAAAATGTATAACCAAATCGTAAAGACAATAAGATATTCTTTCATACTGATAATCACATAGAATGTTATTTAACTGCGTTTATCAAAGAATTCATATGGATGTAAAAAAGAGTAATATGAAGAATTATAATTTTTAAAATTGTAGTATTGGACAGACAGGCAAACTAGTATAATCGTGTATTAGGGACACCAAAACGTGCTTATTAATTAAATACCACCGAATTTTTTGACCAAAGGCAATACCTTCCTTATGGAAAGTAAGTGAAGAATAAATTGAATAAGATATTACATTTATTTTCATTTTACGTCGTTTAAGTTGAAGCATGTATATAAAGATCATTTAGTATAAGTATTCCTTTCTAAGTTGCAAATTGCGAATCATTTACTTCATGCATATAAATCATTCTAGATGATTGTTCTTGACCAAATGATCATATCTAATTATATATTATGTCTGTTAGACAATTTATTGGAATTGTTTACCGGAAACAATTAAAGATAAGAATTACCATTTAAAGATGAACTTAATTACAGTATAAGTTGAATCAGAACCAGAACTTTAATCTTACTTATGATAATGAGAGTAGAAAATATATTTGATATACCTATATACGCTATCAAAAATTAGTGGCAATAGTAGAAAAAAAAATTATAAAAATTAACGGTGGAGTAGCGGTATCGGTAACGCAGCGTTAGTGGTGCAAGTATGCAAACTCCAAACTTTTACCACCGCTTCGCCAGAAATTCTATCATGAATGACAGTGAGAGTGTTTATGTTGCGTTTGACTGCAACTGCAATTTATAAAGCTAAAATGATACAAAATAAAAGATATTGGAAATGACCAATATATTTTTATAAATATTAGCTCTGCTCGATGAGAAGTGCTTGAAGTGCAGAGCAGAATAGTGCAGTGCAGTGCAGTGTAGTGTACAGTAGTACAGTCTAATTCTTGTGGTTTCATAAAACACACTAGTGTATATTTGGGAAAGTTTGCTCAGCTGTGAGTAATCAAGCCAAGCGTAGCCAAAGGTGTAAAAGGTTAGGTTGTTTATAAACACAGTCATATCATAAAGCTGCAAAGAAGTGGCTGCAGAAATGTCTGTTTTAAAGAGCATAATGTTTGAACTAATAAACGATTCTGACGAAGATCAATCATCACTTGATTCTTCATCAGATTCAG
The DNA here is from genome assembly GCA_943142095.1 of Ophonus ardosiacus. Lineage (NCBI taxonomy): Eukaryota > Metazoa > Arthropoda > Insecta > Coleoptera > Carabidae > Ophonus > Ophonus ardosiacus. Next base: position 32,714,910 of record OW964832.1, on the reverse strand, counting down.
AGACAGATATATTAATTAATTCTTTATATAACAAAACACAGAGAATGTACTATCTGAATACATTATTTTATTTTCTCAATGTGTAAAATTTTAGGTTAATAAACAGATGTGTAGATAGGATAGAATTAAAATGTCTACCGAACAACATTTAGTTACCCCCACTCCTAGTCTGCACTTTCTACACCACCTCGCGAGTCAGGTCAGAAACGTGAGCACTAGTTCTTAAAATTTTTGTCATCGAACAGCCTGCCAGAAGCTGCCCGTTTCTCATAAAACATGTTAGTGTAAGAAAGTTAACACTAGGGCGGCCTAGTACATGTCATCGAACAAAGCTATTATTATTTCAATATTTTGCTTTAACTTTCAACATTTTGTACGTTTTCGTATTTTTTCATTTGTGGCGAATAAGTTGTCATTATAATTATAATTATTATTATTATTACCTATTATTATTATTATTATTATTATTATTATAATTATTATTATCATCTTGCACATAACAACTGACAGTTAGAGTGACAATTATTATAGCCAACTTTATAATTTCACACTAGAACGAATAAAATGTCCTTATTTGTCACCATGCAATAATTTTTCTATTCTGAACGCAGAGTGACGCTAAACATTAATTTTATAAAGAATTAGAAAAAACTCGTAATGTTCTACAAGATTTCAGCATCTGAATCAACCTCTGGTCATTTTTCAGATGCCGGCCGTGCCCAGCTAATAACTACAGACGCGTTTCGCTCTTGTTGGAGCTCATCGGTGTGGTGTAACTGACGCTTCTTTGTAGAAACAATTCAACAACTAGACACGACGTAAGATATACATCTCATACAAGATAGATGGCTTAAGAGGTAATTAATCACATGTAGAGCCATCTACCGACGAACGCCCGTAAAGCTCTGGGAGCTATTGAAAAAAGTATAATAGGGAACTCGTAAGTGAAATAATGTCTAATAAAGAATTATCTTGTGTGAGATATATCTCTTATGCCATCCCCATTTGGTGAATTGTCTCTGCAGAGAGGCGTCAGTTACACCACGCTGATGAGCTCCAACAATAGCGTAATTTTATTATTATTGTACTATTTTCATTGCCACTAATTTTTCTATTGTGATTGTACCTTTTTTAATTTAATGTTTTTCTTTTTACAGCAACTACGGAGCTTTACGTCCCAAGCGATTTGAAGTTTCCTTCAATGTAAGTAACTTTTATCTTAATTATGACAGTTTTATTTGCTTTTTACAATAAACTATAAACATTTTAATTTAAATTAAAAAATCATTACACGCCTATTTAAAATCAATCAATTTGAAATTCAAGAAAATTAGCGTGAAATTTTATTCAAAAATGTTAATTATAAAATATAAAAATACCCATTGAAGTAATTGTAGCTTTAATATTTTTTATGAAATCCGGTTTAACTCTAAAAAATAACCACTTATTATTGAATTATTATTCTGAATCATAACATATACCATTAAGCTCATTATTGCTTCGTAAGCTCATTAAAATTTATGTAAATTTCAGTGTCAGAGCTAATAACAAAATTTTAAAATTCAAAAATATATCTCTGTATCTCCTTCCATATTAGGCAAACGATAAACTTCAAAACCATTGACATTGTTCTGTAGAAAGTGCGGTCAGTGGTCACATATTCTTCTGATCTTATAGAATATGGATCAAATCATTAATATTCACAAATACCGAGAATATTTTAGCCTAATTAAACAGCAGTCTGAATTGGAAAGCGATGAATACTGAATATAATGCTGGGAATAAGATGTAGTACTTATTAAAATTTAATTAGTGCCTTACGGGTTTGTGTGGAATAATTACAAGAGCAAACATGTAATTACTAATTTCCAAACTAAAGTAAGAGTTTTATATGGTTACTAGTCTAATATAAGCCTTACATTTTCTTGGGAATCAGAATATGTACATACTGACACTGACACATTTTCAAATTGGCTCATTACTCTTTTTTCTTTCACCACTATCACACGGTTAAAAATAGTACAACACGATTTCAAAGTGTAAATTCGGCATGAAATTCTCTTTCGCATTATGTATAACACAAATTTTAGCCAAGTTTCACAAAAAAAAAAAAAACACACTCCAAAGATATTTCTATACTATTTTCACTTTTCATCCACTACTCCGATGCGGTTTGATTCGACATGAATTTTTCTTTCTTATCATGTAGTTTGTCTCTGATGAGTGATTCGTAAGTTCAATATATTACAGAAATTTCTTTGGAATTTTAATATGTTGTTTGGAAATTGTAACATGGAGGGATTAGGGATTGGAGGATTTAGATCACAGCTGCTGTCGCTTGAGTAAAAACAATATTGTAAAATAAAAATATAGCGTATATGTATATTACAATTTAAAAAATCTGTTGTGGCCAGCACAAAACCTTCCGTCAATTCAATGTATTTTGTATAAATCCCATAACAAAAATTCCTTTGAAAAGATTATATAAATTCAATAAAATTATAACATAAACATACACTAGGTACCTATGTAAATTGCACTTGACACTGCTTCCTTCTTCAGTTTTTCGTTATTTTTTTAGGGGTCGCTGTTTCTTACTCTTCTCTTCCACTCATTTCTGTCCAACGCATTTTCTTCACACAGTTCCTCCTCTCTCAAGTCTTCTGCGATACAGTCCTTCCATTTTCTCTTTGGTCTTCCTCTGCATGTCACTTGAGAGGAACACTATGACACTTTCTGACTCTATATTTTCCATCTTTGGTTTTGCACTTGACACTGACATCTGTCTATTAGAATTTTTTTAATATATCAGCTGTTTCCATGATAAATATCAAAGCTGACTGATTTTTGAAAGTTAATCTCTTTATAACTCTTTTACTCTATATCTGTTGAATATAAAGGCAAATGTATAATCAAATCGTATAGGGAAGAGCATTTTCTCTAATATTTATAACATAAAATGTCAAAAAATAATATGTAACTGCGTTGTTTTAAAGAAAAACTGTTAAAAACTTCATATAAGGGTATTTCCGGTGAATTAGTTATAAACAAAATCTAATCAGCTCTTCATATGGATGTAAAAAAGAGGAATACGAAAAAATTATAATTTTTAGAATTGCAGTATTGAAGTTATCGTCGGAGAAAAAATTGTCACACACGGACAAACACACACGGACACACACACACGGACACACACACGGACATACGGACACACACGGGTATACACACAGACACACACACGGACATACACACAGTCACACATACAGACATCATCTTAAAAATAGTAAATTCGTATCATCATATCCGAAGCATTAATCCCGCTGGGGTGCAGGGTCTGCTATTTTAATTGCTTTCCTCCAGTGGGTTCTATTCTGTGCATCTTCAGGATTGACATTTGCCAGAATCATATCGTCCTTAATTATGTCCATCCAGCGTTTTTTTGGGCGACCACGAGGACGTTGACCATTCAACTCAAGTTGCATGGCCATCTTGGCTACTGAGTCGTCTTTGCTGCGCATCACGTGCCCATACCATCGAAGACGCGCTTCACGCATTTTGTCTGTGATTGGTGCCACGCCCATAATTTTCCTTATGGAAATATTTGTCATATGATCATAACGAGTAAACCCCAGAGCCCAACGAAGCATCTTCATTTCCATACCATGAAGTATTCGCTCATGCTGTATTGTAGATGGCCAACATTCTGCTCCATACAGGGCTACGGGGCGCACCACCGTTCTATAAATTTTTGTTTTTAAATGAACTGGCATTTTACGATCACACAGGATCCCAGTCATCTGACGCCATTTCATCCAGGCAGCGGTGACTCTTGCTTTGGCGTCGGCTGCAGTCTCACCGTCAGAACGAATGGCAGAACCTAAATATTTGAACTGGGTGGTCTTAGTTAGTTCTTCACCGTCAACAACAATGCTGCCATTTTTTTGAGGACCACATTCCAAATATTCACTCTTAGTAATATTGAGACGCATACCATATTCAAGCAGACGTGTTTTCCATTCCTGTACCTGGGTTTTCAAATCTTGACGTGTTACGTCGCATAGAAAAACATCATCCGCATAGAGAAGTGTCCACGGGTGTGGTCTTTGTAAATCCGCAGTTACAGCATCCATACATAATATAAATAAAAGGGGGGACAAAGCCGACCCTTGATGAACACCCACACGTATCGGAAATGGTGGTGACACTCCTACAGGACATCGCACTACGCTTGTGGCGTCTTCATACAACAATTCGTATAGTAGTACTTATTCATTAAAAACTGACCACCGAATTTTTTGACCAAAGACAATGCCTTCCTTACCTAAAGGTGACGGAAGGTAAAAATATAGTAGTTTGTAAAAACATTTAAAAATAGAGCAATGGAGCAAAATATATATGATATAAATAAAAAGAATCAATTTGACCATAAAACAGTTCAGACGGTTCATTTCTATGTCTAATCTTCAACTGAAATCAAAATTCTTCGTATAGTTTACATTTTTAAATGTTTATTAATAATTTTTGTTATTAAATCTCGAACCTTTTGGCAAATTCTTGGTTTGAATTTAATTGCATCAAATAATGGGGTATATTAATGGAAAACCCTTACTATTGCAGTGTATCATATCAGTACTTCGACCTGTTCCGTGCATCATCTTAGTGCTTCTAAGTTATTAGTGCATTTCATTAGTGTTTCGACATTGAATGTCGGTCTGCATCGAGTCCGGTGTTCCTCCAGTACAGTATTCTTGAGTTGCTTCATAGGAATACGTGTAAATCTGAGCCCTTTCAGCTCCAGAGCCTCGACGTTTCAGTTTCCTTCCTGTTTCCAATTAATGGTTCCTGTTCCTGACTAGGCAAGACAAGGTTTAGTTCTTCTAGTTCTTGCTTCATAAATCTTCCAATCAATAAAATCCTTTAATACAGCTCACTAAAATCACGTAACATATGTTTATTTGTGAACAGCTCATTCGCTAAAATTGTGTAGGACAAAGATTTTGTAAGGATCTCAAGAGTTTCTTCAGATATTTATATAAATATGACAGGCGGGATATAAAGGTAGTAAACTAAAAATTCAAGTAACAGTTACTATATATTTATAGATTAATAGTTAATAAGGAAGACAATTAACAACACGCAATAAAGTCAAGATAGTAAATTACTTATGTTAGTTAAGGAAATTAATATCAATAAATCAGAACATGTAGATCCTTATTGGCCAGTAAAAGTAATACAAATATAGTAAAAGTAATCATTACTTGCACGCAATCCGTGTAATTGTACTGAGTAAATAAAACTTTGTTTCGTCGCCTCTTAATACAGATAATATCTTGAAAAATATTCAGTAATCATCTAGAAGAAAAGATCTGAATCTTTAATTAATCGAAGGTGATTTGAGAATTAAGTTTAACCTTCTCTGTACAAATCGAATTCATTTGTTTAAACAGCATTTTTTGATATTTCGAAAGTGCTGCGTCAAGCTGTAATGCAATCTTGTACTATATTTTTTCATTTATAATTAAGCTCATGCCGGATCAATGATAAATATTTGATTATTTGATATTATATTCATCAAGGAATGGCTCGTTTAATGAAAGACTATACAATACAAAGAAGAAGGCGGGGCAGTTTTTATATTATTTGTTTAATGTTAATCTGCCATAATAAACATGTTTATTGATGGGATAGTAATAAACAATATTGAACTTTATATAAATGATCTAATAAGATTGATATGAAAAAATGTGATACAACCAAACTAGATAATTATAATACAGAATAGATATCATTATTTTAATGATTAGTAGAGATGTACCGACTACCGACTATTAGTCGGTTAAGCAGACTATCCGGCCACTTCTTTAGTCAGTGATTAATTGGCGAATAGTCGGTAAAAACTCCGATTCATTAGCTTCAACTGTACTAATGTTGCACTTTTATCACCCTAATAACTAAATCCTAAATTTATATGCCCTAACCTAAATGTCATTATTCAGGATTTCAGGAATTAGATTTTAGGATTTTGCAGGAGCACACTATGCCTTGATGTTGACGTGCACTAATTAAAAAAATTATGTTCGTTGCTATGATTTGTACAAAATGTCAAAATTATTGTCAAAGAATAACTTCTTAGCTCCTATTTTATGAAATATAATATTAACATTTAATTTGAAGCATCAAATAAAATCGAATTGTATAATTCATTTAAGTGTTGTCATACAAACCTTTGGATGCCATTATTGTGCCATTCGGAGGTTAAGCAATTCCGGTTTGTAAATGTAAACCAACACTTTCAATCAACTTAATGATTTTCATTTAAGTATATAAATGAAAAATAGTGATACTCTTTCAGATAAAGCAATAAATTTCTCCTTTTAATTAAAGAAAAGTTAAATTACAACTTATTCCATAATTGTAATTATTTCCTATATAATACATTCTTCAATATGACGCAAAAATTTTTTGAAAATTTCTCTCGATTTTGCAAAAAAAAAAACTTCGATATAGTACTCAAAAAAAAAATCATTAAATATAAAATATATCTGTAAGGTATAATTATTGTAAAAGAAATCTTTCTATAGAATGCTGTGTATCAAAAATATAAAAAATTACAATACATCTAATACTCACACGGTTTAAACGAAAGCAATAATAAAAAGATTCGTTTTTCAGACGTAAGATATTCACATATGTATTTACACTTTCTTGCCTGTGAATACTTTCTTTAAAATTACAGGATCACCGTAATTAAATACCATTTCGGAGTTGGAGAACATTAAAAAGTAATCAGATTTTTTCTAGTTGGCATTGAACATCATACTCGTAAGTTGGTAGCAGTGCTACCAATTTCTCTCGCACGAGGTGGGTAAAATGATCTTTACGATGATTAATGTTGGCCTTCCTGCGAAGAAGTAAAATTTACGGACGATTAACCTTGATAGACGATGCTGCCACAGCTACAGCAAATACCAAATCATTTTCTCATATTTGATGAAAGTTTTTGATATGAACTAACAGTTTAATACAAGCATATAATAAAGATATGTTAAGCAGTCACGATACCATAAATAAGATATTAAGAAATTCCTCGTCGTGAAATATCTCTACTTCGAATCGTATAATAATTCGTAAAATTTTATTTTGAACGTCACCTTTATAATTTTCTCAGACAGCTTTATATTTTGAGAAACATTATGTATGGATGTTACATAATTAGTTAAGTATGTTTGTTTTCTATACTTTAAAACGTATGCATTCAGAATCGGACAAAAATAGAGCGACTCTGTAGGAACCAATAAAAATTACTCTCATTTTTTAATTAATGAATATATTTTAAAACTTTATATACACTATAATGAGGACATGTTCATAAAACTTAATGGTCATTAAATGAGTAATTCATAAGTATTGTACTAAATTTCGCAAATCTTATATTTACTTAAAAAAAAATCTGTTCCTCTCGTCATTTTTGTTTCGTTACATAAGTATCAAGTTTAATATTTCTTGTACACACAAATAATTCTAATTATATCTATCCTTTCATTCTATAAGGAATCTTGTCCTGCTCTTTTAAAATGTTCAAGATGGTTCCAATTTAATGACGGGATTGGCGGTATTTTTTTAAGGATGTACTGTCACTAGTAACCTAACCTACATAAAATTTTAAATACTTAAATAATAATTCAATAAGAAATATTAAATATACTCCCCAAAAAAAGCTTTCGGTAATGTGAGTAAAACTGTTGAATTTTGAGACTGACATTTGTCTGTCAATTATAAATATTTGAATTTGACAACTGATTTTATTGGTGTAGTCTGGATTGTGCGCTTTATTGCAACAGATTATATCTATATATTATATTTTCATCATGTCTAAATATAATAAAAATTGTATATGCATTGGGTAGAATATTTAAGTTCTTCAATATTTGTAATAACAAAAAAATTAAAACTTCAGGTTGTCGAATTGTTATCAGAGTCTTTTCAGCTCTTGCTTATTCACTAAAACTGGATGTACATGATTTCAAATTACCTCTCTTATAGCCGAGACAGACGACAAACAGTAATGATCTTTGGTATAATTAGTAATTTATCATAATTCGTAATTATAAAAATACCTGACAGACGATATATAAAATTAATTTAGTGCTCATGCGCAGATATACATCAAATGTCATTTGATAAGTTTTGCAATTTTATAATTTCTCTGTTTTCTTTCACTTTATCATTAAAACATAACCTTTTTTGTTGAATTAAAATAAAAATTAAAATATAACATTTTTGAGGTTACAATTACAATTTAAAATCATGAGATTTTGACATTATCAGTGTGGCGATTATTACCGAATGCTTTGCGATCATGTTCTCAAAATATCATCGTGACTTAATGATCATTACAATTGAAATTACATTTATAATGATCATTCATATAATTTAAATATGACATACGAAATGTTAAATTAAAAATTAGAGTTTAATTATCATTAGCAGTCGTCGTCTGTCTCGGCTATTAGGAGAGGTAAAAAATAACAATTTATGAAAGAAACTTAAATTACTCATAAATAAACAATGCTACATTTTTTCCGTAATACCATGCAGTTACTATGATATAACAGACCTAAAAACAAAAGTGAAAAGATAAAAATATCGGCCGCCAGCCGTTATATTTTATAACAGACGCCTACAATTAAGGATCAAGTGTTTCTAGAAAAATAACATCTTGATGCACCGTTGTCAAGGAGAATTTATAAATCAACAAAAAAGTTGTTGAGCATGACAGAAAGAGAATTTTATTATTCCTAAATATTTAAATTTTATGTTATTACGAAAAATCTTGAACGCCATACGGACAATTTACAAATAACGAATTCGGCTGATTACAAACCTCTACCGCGTCCGTTATTTGCCTCATATCGACCTCTTGACGTTAATAACTATAACATTTTAATAATTATTTATTACAGCAAGCATTATTCATCGTGACATCAAATTAAATAAATTATCAATGATTTTGTGGTTTATAGATTTCCATGTAGCCGTTATAATTTAAAAAATTGCTTGGAATAATTAATATTAATTCATGCAATATTTTTTCAATGGTTTCCAACAGATTTTCAGTTATATTTAAGATCCGGGAACTATTTGCTAGTTATAGACACATTTTCAAATCGGCTGATCACTCTTTTTTCATTCACCACTATCACACGGTTAAAAGTAGGATAAAGCGGTTTTAGAATATGAATACGGCATGAAATTCTCTTTCTTAGCTTTTGAGAACTTTTATAAACTTTTAAAATCTTTTAAGAAGTTTTGAAATTCCTATGTTCAGATCGTATTAATCAGAAATTTAAAAATATGACATTATTTATTAGTTAGTGTTACGAAATAATTAAACTGAAAGTACGATAACAACAAAAAATCAATTTTAAAATATAGCAGGAAATAATTATTTTAAGATTAAATACTTCTAAAGCTATAATTACATTGATATCTGATAAATTAGAAGAGATTTCTATATTTAGACACATTTTTAATGTTTGCAAAAAAAGTATATACCTACACAGCCTATTCAAACAGGAAATGAATAGCCCAGACAAAAAATATAACAACACTCAAAAAAATGTAAAATGATCCATGTTCTATTTACGAAGAAGGAAAAAAAAGTTTTTGTACAGTATACATACAAAGTCGGCCGTCTTTTTTGCCCAACTCTGTATATGGCACATGGCACCTCGTTTAATTCGTTCATGATACAGAAAAAAAAATGAACTGTCCTGATGTGTATATTTATTTTTCTACATATATATATAAGAAGACAAATTTTAAAGCGAGATTACAGTCAAATGGAAATTCAGTGGGCAGAAAAAATTTTGACACTCTTTTTAATAAAAGTCAAGCTTTCGGTTTATTTTCTGCCCACTGAGTTTCCATTTGACTGTAATCCCGCTTTAAAATTTGTCTTCTGAACTACTCGACCAGTCGCGAGTACTCCCACATCTATATATAAAGTAAGCATTTGCGCTCGCTTTTGTCAGCGCTAAATGTCACTTCGACGCTCATGCGCGACAAACTAGAAAAAACGCTTGCTGTCCGAATTTCTAACTATAAAATATTGAGATATGTCACTTGTCTACGTTCATAATGGGAACGTTTCGTCAGGAACTAATGGTGCTGTAGTTACTTACACATTTACCATCTCCACAAGTCAATCTGAGATATAACTGCTCTGTCAGTATATTACATAACCAAACAAAATGCCTTACTGCTGTGTAAAGGAGTACAGAAATAAAATAGGGCATTCATTTACAAAAACGAAGGAAAAAAAATGCTTAGATTAGATTGAAGCAATAGCTCAAGAAGAATGGAACATAATGAAAATTAAAATTTAAAAAATATAATCTTTATTTATTGAGTAGCATTGTAAGTACAAAGTGTATATTTTATTATTTTTTGTTATGGTGGAGGACCCCATTCTGGCAACTGTAGAAAAAAATCTTGAGTATGTTTCGAGCGCAAATAGACAGTGTCGGTTTCGAGACAATTTCCCATTTTGCGCTCTTAATACACAAAAAATAGTTATTGTAATAAAAAACATGCATCGCGTTTACATTTCTGAATATATTTGCATCTTGTCAAAAAGATTACAACGTGTAGTGGTTTCTTGATGACAAGTTTCCTCACAAAGTATTGAGTGTAGTGAACATTATATTACTATTTATTACACTATCAATTTTTCCTGCAACAGGAACAAAAACAGGTTGTAAACTCATGCGTGCAACCACATACTGTATTCCTTCTCACACTTTCGCTTGTTATTTTTCAACTATTTTTCATTTGTGATCACACATCCTCTGGTTTTCTTTTTCTCCACTAGAGTATGGTACAAACAAATGAAACGCAGATTAATCACGACACTATAACAGTTGAATATGAATGTAAATAACGGCACGAGAGGTTATAATGAGATGTTTCTTAATTAAACAGCATTTGTTTTCAGAAACATGTGAATGAACTTGCATAGTTTCACTTTTTACATGTTATTGTTTCTTGCCTTTAAGGTATTGGTTTTTGTGGAGAGATTTAATGTAATTAATTGTTAATTTTGTAAATGCTGCCAGGGGGGATAATTAATTTTCATTTAAAGTAGAGTTCAACGTTTTTGTCTTTTTGATTATTTTAATAGTGAAATTTATTTGTAATTACCATATCGTTATAGCTTTTCTACATAAATATGGCAGATTAGAAAATTTAATGTAATCTCATGCGATAAGTTTCAGGATAATATTCCAAGTTCAAGTTCGGTCTGATTCATTCAATTTCTATTTGTTACATGAATGTATAGGGTTTTTCATTATGAGCGACGCATTTTGAAATCGAGGTTGAATATTGTATATTGTTTATTCACATACATTACAATAAAATTTTTATAGCATGTCAGATTAATTAAAAATCACATGACATATTTACAATTTACAAAACTGTTTCTTAATAAATGTTGTTTTAAAATTACTTTAAATTTACCATCATCAAGAAGTTTGACAATTTCCGACAGAACGTTGTACAAATCAAAATTTAGAGATTTTTTTTTTCGGATTTACTGAATTTAAATTTAGGCTTACGTAACAGAGAAGCTGGACGAGTATGGTAGGAGTGGTAATCTTTAATAGCAGAAGAAGGTAGATTTTCTCCTATGTATTTTTAAAATATGAGAGTTATTGTCTACATGACTCTCTAGAATTTAAATTACACATAGTTGTTTTCTTTTAAGTCTAATTTTTTTATAGAATTAGGTGCATTACCCCACCATATAATCCCATACGTTAAAATGGAGTGAAAAAGAGCAAAATATGTTATACGCAAAGTAAAGAAATCAATTAAATATTTTAATCTTTTAGAAAGAAATCATTTATATAAATGATAAAGAGTATTGGGCGTAACACAGAGCCCAGTGACACGCCATGCTTTAGTGTTCTAAGGGGTTGTTGATATGTGTGTAGTGTTTTCTTTTGAGTTCACTGATATTGGTGTTGGTCAAAGTCTACCATTTAATTAAGGGGCAGTACACGCTTCTACAACGATTGCAGATTGTTCAGATTTATTATGAAAAGCATCGTTTAGTGTGCTAATAGCAATTTTCAGTCCCTATGATCGTCCAACTCGAAGAACTATTAAACGATAGGTTCAGAAATTCGAATCAAGTTTTCGTAATGTCCCTACACTCCAATTTAAACGAAGAACTGCATGGAGAGAAGAAAATATTGCTGCTGAACGAGAAATTGTTAGGGCAGACAAAAATGTATCGATTGTGCTCAACAATTGGACCTCTCGAAATACACATTTGGCGAATTTTGCGGAATGATCTTGGTTTATGTCCTTACAAGATTGCTCTGACACAAGAAAAATGCTTTTACGTCGGAGATATAGCGACCGAAAATTGTTGTAACACTAAATATAAAATAGATAATAATAAAAAATCCGGTGTTTATAAAATTGAGTGTAAAGACTGTAATAAAGTTTATATTGGGCAAACTAAAAGATATTCGGTTTAAAGAACATTTCTATCATTTAAAAACCGATAATCCTGATAGCGTAGCACAACATATGTTTATTAACAATCATAAAATTGACATTTCTAATATACAGTTATTAAAACATGTTGATAATAATTATAACAATATTAATTATAATATATTATTATTATATTATATTATATTTATAATAATTATTTAGACGCACATGAGAGTTTGATAATAGATAAATTGATGATCGCGGACCTAGGTTCCATCCCAAATTCTACGTTATATTAATTCATATAAGACAGTTACTTTGTTCAATGTTAATTATTCAATTAGGTATCTACTCACCTATGACTTCTTTCTCTATAATCCGAGCTTCTTTATTCCTCAGAGCTGTTTTGACCTCCGGCATGGTTTATATGCTGAGTAATCGTAACTTCTCTGTCTTATTATTTTGTAGTTTCTACTGATGATGAGAACGTAGTTCTCCAAATACGTATATACTTTTTAAAAAAATACTTTTAAGGTTAAGAGATTTTTCTTTCTTTAACTAAACACATATCAATAATCTCGATTTCAAAATGCGTCGCTCTTAATGATAAACCCTTTACACATTTAAGACACGACATTTTTTTTTTAATTAACAGTTTAATAAGAGATGAAAATAACCTTAGATTATTAATATATTGTCCTATTTGTAAATATAACATTTTGTTTACTAGCTCAACATCCTATCTTTTTCATCTGCTACAATTTTTATCCATTATCATCGTTATCTCTCGCCATTTCCATTTTCCTCTAGCTTACTGTTTTTGTGTTAAGTGAGTGGCTAGTTTGTCCACGCCGTGAGGTCCGTATTTTGTACCGTTCATCGCGTCTTCCTCATTACAACGACTTCCGTTTCTTGTTGTGTTCCTCTGTTTTGTGCTTAACGTTTAAACCTTTACGGTTCGCGTAATGATGGTTATGAACAGACCAGACGAGCAAGTTTTTCTGCACCAGTGTTCTAGTTTCGTAGGGGGATTTCGAGAGATCGAAAAGTGATGACTCTGAATATATAATACCAATTATCAGAAGCAATATCTTTTATCAACAGATAAATTTATATTATTTTGGACCTATAGAGTTCCTTAGGGCTAGTTTATGATGAATTTAATTTACGAATTTATAATTTAGATTTTAAAATATAAACTAACTTAAAACGCATCAGATGGTTTATGAGCGATTTAAAAATTTACGAATTTGAAATTTAGATTTGGAATATAACCATATTTTATATTTCCAAATGGAAATTCAAATTCGACCAATCATAAGGGAGAACTATTAAACATGGCGGTTCATTATCAATATTTGAACTTTGTTATATATAAATCAAAATTCTATTTAGAAATTATTATCATTTTTCCCACATCTTTCTATGTTTAGTCTGAATGTCAGCCGCTTATGCATTTAGTGTATTGATAATTACGTCTGTAAGTCATTGCCAACCTATTTGTAGGGATGATATTTAGCTATGGATGCTGTATGATAACCTTTTACCCTACACCCCTCAGATATGCTTTCCTAAAGATTATAACTTTTTACCTTCCGTCACCTTTAGGTAAGGAAGGTATTGTCTTTGGTCAAAAAATTCGGTGGTGAGTTTTTAATGAATAAGCACGTTTTAGGGTCCCTACAATACGAATTTGCTATTTTTAAGATGATGTCTGTATGTATGTATGTATGTATGTATGTATGTATGTATGTATGTATGTATGTATGTGTGTGTGTCCGTGTGTGTGTGTGTCCGTGTGTGTGTGTGTGCCCGTGTGTGTGTATGTATGACCGTGTGTGACAAATTTTTCTCCGACGATAACTCCAATACTACAATTCTAAAAATTATAATTCTGTCGTATTCCTCTTCTGTACATCCATATGAAGAGTTGATTAGATTTTGGTTATAATTGATCCACCGGAAGTACCCTTATTTGAAGTTTTTAACAGTTTTTCTTAAAAAAAAAACGCAGTTAAATATTGTTTATTGACATTTTGTTATTATACATATTAAAGAAAGTATTCTTCTCTATACAGTTTGATTATACATTTTCCTTCATATTCAACAGATGTAGATTTAAAGCAATATAAAGAAATTAATTTTCAAAAATTAGTCAGCTTTGCTATTTATCATGGAAACAGCTGATGCTGATATATTAAAAAAATTCTAATTGACAGATGCCAGTTGCAAGTGCAAAACCAAATATGGAAAGTGTAGGATCACAAAATTGGTATGTCATAGTGCTCCTCGCAGAGAAAGGCCAAAGAGAAGATGGAAGGACTGTATCGCAGAAGACTGAAAGGAATGCCTGTGTCAAGAAGATGTGTTGGACAGAAATGAGTGGAAGAAAAGAGGAAACAGCTACCTCTAATAAAATTAGGGGAAGCTGAAGAATAAGAAGAAGTGTCAAGTGCATTTTACTTATAGTGTATGTTTATGTTATAATTTTATTGGATTTATAGAATAGAAATAGTATGTGTTCGTGTTTGATTTTACATGATATTATATAGAATCTGTTCCAACGACCTTTTGGTATGGGATTTGTACAAAATACATCGAATTAACGGAAGGTTTTGTGCTGGCCACAACAGATTTTTTTTTTGTTAGTCTAGTTTTACTGGAAATATGTAGACAGAGCGTTGGTCTCTCATGTCCAAGCGACCTGTAGAGTTTTAGTTTTGGCTCGCGTTCTGCGTAACGCGAGTATTTTGGCCTTGGGATGTGTCGGTATCCTTAGGATTTAGTATGTTTAGCGTAGTCGTTAATAATAAGATGTAAATAAATATGTAAATAAAATTTGGTATAAAAAATATTAAGTGTAACCGTCTCTATAACAGTGTTCATCAATCAGCCAGCCTTTGTGTAGGGTTGATATTTAGCTACGGATGCTGTATGATAACCTTTTAGTTTAGATACACATACTGGAAAGAGACTATGTTGGTCTCTCATGTCTAAACGACATATAGGGGCCTATTCAGAACTCAATATTTGCATAGTCGTTATGGATTTTATGGTTGTTATGTACTGTAAAGATTGTTAAAATCAAAATTGGTATTCTCAGTACTGAAGGTGGTTACCGTCAACAATTGTTACGTGTTTCGACAGTCTTTATCATAACGACTGCTAAAACTATGTACTTATGGTTGTTATCACGTTGTTATTTCTAATATTTGACATTTGACAATATTACATCAATCATATATTATTAATAATGCCCTTTCTGCTAAATATTAGCAGGATGCAGTTGATTATTCGCATGAATCCTGCTTCGACTTAAATAATGATAATAAGAACGATAAAAACCGTCGTGGACGAAAGTTACTTTTGACGTAAATACATATTTCTTTGAAAATATTATATTCTGTGGTAGGTATTCGTGGAAACCTAGTTATTTATTCTGGTGCTGATGTGTGCTTTTTCTTCAATCAAAATAAAAATAAAAATATTTCCATACCTTTTCAGTCACGTTGGGATCAGTGGTAGGAATTAACATACCCGTTCTAAATAATTTAGAAGTTTTCAAATATGACAGAAATGTCATATTCTTCTGTAGATGTTTCGGCAGAATGTTTGCATTTTAAATATAATTGGCAACACATTATTAAAAGAATAAAGTGTTGACATATAAGGTTAGGTTAAGTTCATATATGCATAATGAAGTTAGCTATTGTCAAATAATCTGGTTCATTCACAAGTATTATTTTGTAAAGATTGTCAATAATACCGACGTAGGTTCTGAATTGACAAATTCATAAAGATTGTTACAAATATCTTTATGATAACAATCTTTATATCCGTAACAACCTTTATGACTGTGTTTCTCTGAATAGGCCACATAGGCTCGTAGTATGATCACGGTTTTAACTAAAACGCTGTTTTAAGAAATGTCAAATTTCATTATTTAATAACAATAATAAATAATATCAAATTTATCAAAATATGATTTTAAAGCAGAACATAGTTTGTATTCAAACAAATATTTTTAAAAAAATCGTTATTTACATATAAGGGTGAAATTAAATATTGAAATTTGAATTTGACATTTCTTAAAACAATGTTTTAGTTAAAACCGTGATCATACTACAAGCCATTGAGTTTTAGTTTTGGTTCGCGTTCTGTGTAACGCGAGTATTTTGACCTAGGGATGTGTCGGTATCTTTAGGATTTAGTTATGTTTAGTGTAGCCGTTAATAATAAGTAGTAAATAAATAGGTAAATAAAATTTAGTATAAAAATATTAAGTGTGTCCGTCTTCATAACAGTGTTCACCAATCATCCATTTAAGTGTTAGTGTACGTGTTCATCATCAAAGCAACAGTCAAGTCATAGCTGGTAAGAGTAAACCAGCTGTTCACACAATCTAGTCAGTGTCTTCTAGAGGCATCAGTTTTACTGCACTGATGAGCTCCAATAAGAGCGAAACGCGTCTGTAATTCCGGTTGAGTGAGATAAAAAACCGAGAGGTTGATTGAGAGACTGAAATTTTGTGAAACGTGCTACGCTCGGTGCTACGTATGAGTTTTAAATTTATATTGTATCATTTTTATACTTGATAAAAAATTGACAATGACAAATAATTTATTGTTTTTTAATTGTGTCCATTTGAAAGTAATTAATCAAATTTAATGACTGCTAAGACAATCTATATCCTTTATTAGTGCTAAATTAAAATAAACTAAAATCTAACCATGTCAAGTTTAACAAGTCTTTAATGAAAAAATTCCCTGTCACAATAAAACTCAACAATTGTTAATTAATCTACTTTGAGTTACAAATCCTGTTACAACACATCTCATGCTCCTTTCTTTATCTATCATATCATCCGCTGAAGTAACAAGCATTACGTAATTAATTGTACAACACATCTAGCCACCTATGCAAAACATGGGAGAACATTCGAATGATAAATCATAGTTAATAATAAATGGCTGACAATAAATACGTCTATTGTTCGGATTTCTCTGAAATTTCTCGACGCTGCAATACAAATTTTTATACATTTAAATATGTTAGTAATTTTATTTCAAATAATAAATAATAACTATTTTTATTATTGACACATTGTGTAATAATCACATAATAGTCCGTTATGATTTAGAAAAATTTGTAAGTGATGTATAAGATTTATATGGCACTCCTACCAATTAAGGAAGTTGAAATTTAGAACGTTTTTTTCCATGATGATTCAGTTTCGTAACTTGTGTGCAAGGTAAGGTACAAAGAACATCTATGAAACAATTGAACGTACAAGTATATGGCGCGAAAACGAAAACAGTAGCAATTGTATTTTTCTCATTTTCAAATAATATAATCCCCGAGTCTCGTGGCCGCGTATCTGAGTGTCTGGTCGCGAATCTGAGGAACCGGGTTCGATCCCAACCGATGGCAAAAAAATATTTCGAATTTTAATTGCTCAATGGGTAGGTAATATGCAGTGATAATTTATATTTATAAACTCGCTGGGCGTGTCAAAATGCTTCATCAATATGTAGCCGTCAACCACAAACTATACCTCAAAAATAATTATCATTAGATTTAATTAATGCCATAAAAAAGTTCCTGTTTTAAATAAACAAATTTAATATACTCCATAAAATTTTAATTACACTTTCTCCAGTATCTTCTCTTTACTTTGTCAATGTGCACTTTATCATAGAGGATGTGTGGTCGAAACCAAATGCCTATCGACTATTTTGACAACGGAAGTCCATTAGTGATTTCCTACCAGTCATTAATAATCCAACCAACTCGTTTGTTTCTGATTGGAAACAAATGATGGCCAGGAAATTTGCAAAAAAAAGTGTCGGAGGTAAATTACACACGTCTTGACAATCTATAACATCTTAATTTAGAATTTGATAGGTTGTTAGAAATTAGATCATGGGAAATGGTTTTCCAGTTTGATATGTATAGATTTATAAGATATTGAATATGTAGTAATTAGATGTTTTACATATGTCAGCACTGATTGCAATTAATATGAATAAGATGTTTCCGTTTGGATTATTAGATCAAGATAAAATTCAAAATTTTAATTCCATGTTAGGGCTGGTTTATGGTGAATTTAATTTATAAATTTACATTTAGAAATTTTTATTTCACATTTACAATATTCTTCTTTCGTTTCTTCTTCATCAGGGCTCTACAATACAACTCAAAAGCGAAATATGTAGTAACATAACAACACAAAATAATTATAAATTACATAAACTATAGCATGAAAACTTACAGAATAGTCTTGTTGTTCTGTAAGTTTTTCATGCTATAGTTTATGTAATTTACAATTATTTTGTGTTTTTATGTTACTATTTCGCTTTTGTGTTATATTGTAGAGCCCTGACGAAGACTATTGTATGATTGAAACGTAGGCATGAATAAATTTTATTAGTTGACTGCAAGTCTGAAGAATTTTTACTTCCTATAACCATCTCCATCCCAAACACAGTCGAATATTGGTTTTTAACTCATAAGTTCGATACTGAAATTCTGGATCTGGTCAATCAGTATCTCTCACGTGACTTATCACTGTTTGTCATTTGAAGTTTCACCAGTTATCAGTTTAAATTTTAGATTATTTTTTACCTTCCGTCACCTTTAGGTAAGGAAGGTATTTTCTTTGGTCAAAAAAATCGGTGGTGAGTTTTTAATGAATAACCACGTTTTAAGATCCCTAGAATACGATTTTACTAATTTTACATTGATGTCTGTATGTATGTATGTATGTATGTATGTATGTATGTATGTGTGTGTGTGTGTGTGTGTCCGTGTGTGTGCCCGTGTGTGTGTCCGTGTGTGCGTCCGTGTGTGTGTTCGTGTGTGTGTCTGTGTGTGTGTCCGTGCGTGTGTGTGTGTGACAAATTTTTCTCCGATGATAACTCCAAAACTACAATTCTAAAAATTATGATTCTTTCGTATTCCTCTTCTTTACAATCATATGAAGAGTTGATTAGATTTTGGTTATAATTGGTCAACCGGAAGTACCCTTATTTGAAGTTCTTAACAGTTTTTCTGGAAAAAACCTAGTTAAATATCAATTTTCGACATTTTATGATCATTAATATGGAAGAAAATCTTATTCCCTATACGATTTGATTATACATTTTCCTTCATATTCAATAGATATAGAGTTATAGAGCGATTAAGAGAGGTTAACTTCCAAAAATCAGTCAGCTTTGCAAAAATTATGGAAACAGCAGATATATTCAAAAAATTCTAGTTGACAGATGTCAGTGTCAAGTGCAAAATCAAAGTGGAAAGTATAGGATCAGAAAGTAACATAAGTGACAGAGTGTCCCTCGCAAGTGACTTGCAGTTTCAATGCCAGGAGTACGAGGAAGGCAAAGAGAAGATGGAAGGACTGTGTAGCAGAATATTTGAGAGAGGAAGAACTGTGTGAAGAAGATGCGTTGGATAGGAATGAGGAAGTGTGAAGTGCAATTTACAGAATGTACATTCGTGTTATAATTATATTGGATTTATAGAATCTTTCCAAATGAACTTCCAATATGGAATTTGTAAAAAATAGTGTGTTCGTGTTACAATTTTACAGGATATATAGAATCTTTTCCAAGGAAATTTTGGTATCGAATTTGTACAAAATACATCGACTTGACGGAAGGTTTTGTGCTAGTCACAACAGATTTTTTTTTAATAATATCGGAAAAGTTTTCTTCTATTATTAATTTATATTATAAAGAAATAAAACTTAAAAAGCGTAGATGGTCTGTTAGGCCGTGGTTAGGCCTATGAACAAAATGATTTGTCAACGGCCAATATTATAGTTTGTTTCTGAATGTGAAATAACAAGAACATGAACAATATTTCTTCAAATATACTCGTATGAGTGTGCATATATTTAATTCCTTGCTATCCCGTGTTGCATTGAAAGTATGCAACCGTTTTTACTTTTGTATAATTCGTTTGCTTTGTCGTACAAATTACAATACTCGCGAATACTACTTATGAACAAAAAACAAAATATCAATTTGTTCCAATTAGTTCATAATATATTTATTTGCTTGTTATTGGTCTGCCGTCACCCTGTCGTAATGTTAAACAAGTCATCATGAACCTCTTTTGCCAACAAAACTTTTTTAAAAGGTATGTCACCCATTTACTTTTCTTCATTCCAACTAATAATACTTCCAAAATATAGGTTCATAGTTCACTACATTCTCTCATGTATCTTATAAGGCATCACTAATTGTAGTATCATTTATCTGCTAAGGCTAAGCGTAGTATCACCCAATAAAACACAATGGCGTTGAAACCCACTAAACTTGTTCCCATCTACCAAATTCGCTTACCATGCGCATGTTGTTAAATCGGCGCTATTATAATAATAGACACGTTCATCTGCTTTGTTACATTGCACTAGAAACACACTATTCGGTGCTAGTCAATAGCAACTTAATCGCCGATCGAACGCAAAAGATATGATTGATGAAAAGTAATTAGTTTCACATGAGAAAATGGATTGTTTATAGAGAAATTTTGATATAGATTGGCCATTACGTGATTAATTGTACTTTGTACGATGTATGAATGTGATATGAAATGGATTTATTATAAGCAAAACACAAGGTATTCTTTATATTCTAAATATTTGATTGTATCTTGTATCAAAACAATATGCTTAATTTATTGTAATGACAGATTGTTTTTTTTAACTTAAAAGGTATAGGCTGGCTTTTGCGAGGCCATTTTGAGAGTTATTTTGTTATATTGTTATCTCGTTCACTGAAAGAGTAGTTTAGACTATGTGATTTATTACATCAGATTATTCTTCTTTATCTGTAAATC
This sequence comes from Ophonus ardosiacus, assembly GCA_943142095.1. Taxonomy (NCBI): domain Eukaryota; kingdom Metazoa; phylum Arthropoda; class Insecta; order Coleoptera; family Carabidae; genus Ophonus; species Ophonus ardosiacus. The sequence continues at coordinate 32,693,559 of OW964832.1, read as the reverse complement.
TGTAGAAGATATAATAAATAATATAATAGTATCATTGTTTTTATATGATATTCCTATTATGTATTTCTATTCAAAAAAGCTGAAAAGGTCAATTTTTGAAATGATTTATTTTCATTATTTTATTTCTAAAATTTATTATATTTGCTTAATAACTCTGAAAATCGGTGTAATTATGTAGTTATTTTCGTAGAATCGATTGATGATTTTCATAAGTTGGTATCACGACCCATTTTTAAGTTACAGTCCTAAAAAGACGTAGCCATTTTTGGCGAAAAACTTCAAAATTTTCAAATATCCAAATTTACACTATTAGATACTTCTCAACGCACATTTTCAAAAAATAATTTTTTTAAAAACCTACTTCTTCCGGTTGTCTAATTGTTACCAAAACTTTTTCAGCTCGTCCCATGAATGTCAGATTGAGAAATTCATAGTTAAACTGGTATTATGTCTTATAGTCCTTTCAACATCAACACGTACACACACACAAATCTACACAAACACACACACACACACACACACACACACACACACAAGTACACACGCACAAATCTACAACACACATACGTACACACACACACACACATTTAGTTCAAAACTTCAAAATTTTCAAATATCCAATGTTTACACTATAGATACGCGCCAATTCCAAATTTTGAAACCGTTCCCGAGATATTTGAGTTCAAAGGTGGAACCCAGAAACACCTATTTTTGGGTCATTATACCAATTTTCATAAATTTTAAACAATGTATACAATTTCCAAAACAAAATAACTGAAAATGGCCAAAATCTGAAAAAATCGCACCAAAATATAAATAAATATTTTTCGATTTTGAAAATTGATATGCTTTTGTAATTTTACTCGTAGAATCGAATGGTGTTGTCGCCAAGTCTGTATTTCCACTCGTTTTTGGGTTATTTTGGCCATGACTTTTTTTGCCATGATTTTAAATGCAAATATCTCGGAAACAAAAAAAGCGCTTTCAAAATTTGAAATCAGAATGATGAAAAGTATCTAAATACATAAAAATTAGATTTTTTAAATTTTGAACTTTTTGCGCAAAAATGACTTGAAGTATCAACTGAGTGTTTGTCAGCTCGTCCCATTTATGTCCGATAAAGGAATCTGTAGTAAAACATGTTTCGTGTTATTTGAGAAACCTTGGTAACAACATCCATACACACACACACACACACACATTATCGTAAAAATGTTACAATCGTGTTCTAGGGACCTTCAAACGTGCTTATTCACTAAAATCTGGATATACGATTTATGAATCTAATACCTGTTTTAGCGAGAGGTAAAGAGTGACAGCTGTCACTTTTGTTACGCACAAAATGTAAGGTATTTCAATGAATAATATTACAACATAAAAACTGTTTCAATTAAATTTATTTTTATACCCACTCTCTGTAATTATAAGTTTGCTAATAGAATGATAATGTCATAATACCGATAAGTACTCCATAAAACTCTGGCAACTCGTTGTCCTTAAAACAAGCTTGATTACTACAAAATTAGCGATAGGAAATTGTCCATTAGCAATGAAACTATCTTTCCTACATGTCCAATCAGTGATTTGTTTTAATTTATCACTCGAATTATTATGATTAACCGGAAAAGTACTAGCTTTGAATTAATGACTATTTGATTAATATTATTTCATGGTAGAAAAAATCCAAATTAAAATATAAATATGCATGGTATAGAAACGCAGCAATTATAAAAATATTAGAATTACAAATTATAATGTAATTCCTCTTAATACTGGAGCAAATTTTGTGGTGTTATTACACTTTCTTTGAAGATTTACATAAAGTGAAAGTAATTTTACAATTTATGTAATAACAATATAGAATTTTAATTGTTATTGAAATAAATTTGTATTACATTTTAAAATTGTGCTGATCTTATAATTTAATTTATAATTGATTTTACCTATCACCTAACATACTGATAAAAATTCAATAATTTAAGCGAGAAACGATTTAATATAAATCTTCATAAGATTAAATATTAAAATAATTGTAATGAATTGAATATTGCTATTAGGAAACATTTGTTTAAATATTAGCTATTGGTAATAGTATAGACAAGATATTCTTTCATATTGATAGTCAAATAAAATGTCAAAACATAATATTTAACTGCGTTTTTTCAAGAAAAACTGTTAAGAACTCCAAATAAGGGAACATCCGGTTTACCAATTATAACCAAAATCTAACAAGCCCTTAATATGGATGTAAAGAAGAGGAATACGAAAGAATTATAATTTTTAGAATTGTAGAATTGGAGTTATTGTCGGAGAAAGCAGACACACACACACACACACACACACACACACACACACAGAGAGAGAGAGAGAGGGAGAGAGAGAGAGATATATATATATATATAGATAGATAGATACATCATTATAAAATTAGTAAATTCGTATTCTAGGGACCCGAAAACGAGCTTATTCATTAAAAACTCAGTACCGATTTTTTTGACTAAAGACGGCGGTTGGTAGTATGAACAAGTGATTAAGGGTGATTAGCTAGGAGATGACTAGCAGTGTTTTAGCGCTATCAATCGTTTATGGATTATTTTAGAGAAAATACTTCAAATAAAAGTTGTGTTTGGTCGCGAACCTGGGGGAACCGGGTTCGATCCCGACAGACGCCAAATATTTCCAATTTTAATTGGCACAAAAGTGACCCCTGTGGGGCACTCTCCACACCAGCTATGAGTGCCCGTGAGGTGACGCCTGGTAAGCGCCCATACGGTAAAATATATCGTCATCATTACCGATGTCTACATGTGTTGTAGATACTGGCACACCCAGAAATGGGTAATATGCCGTGATGATATATTTATTTATTTATTTATAACTGCAATTTGAAGTATTTTTTACTTCCTTGTACGAAGTAAAGGAAGTATTGTAATCGCGAAAAATTTCGGTTTCCAGTTTTTAACGGAAATATCCATTTTGACCATCCCTGAATCCATTTTGACTAATTTCGTCGTGACGTCTGTACGTACCTACGTATCTCGCATAACTGAAAAACGGGAAGTGGCACTTTACTTGAAGCCTATAATAGATTTTAATGAAAAACTATATTAAAATATAATCCAAAACTTTTCAAATTTGGTATATAAGACTTTTATATCAATGGGAATAATATAATTGATTATAGTTAAAATGGTTTATCCGGAAGTGGTACTTTGCTTGTAGCCTATAATGGATTTTAATGAAAAACTATATTAACATATTATCCGAAACTTTTCAAATTTGGTATATAATACTTTTATATCAATGTGAATAACATAATAGATTTTAGTTAAAATGGTCTAACCGGAAGTGGTACTTTACTTGAAGCCTATAACAGATTTTAATGAAAAACTATATTAAAATATATTCCAAAACTTTTCAAATTTGGTATATAGTATCTTTATATCAATGGGAATAACTTAATAGATTTTGGTTAAAATAGTATAACCGGAAGTGATACTTTACTTGAAGCTGTTACCAGTTTTTCTTGAAAAAAATGTTGTTGTTTTGATTTTAATAATAAATGCTTCATATAAAAGTTTTGGAGACTTAAATTCTGCGTCGAAAACATTAAATATGATTAAATTAGCTCTTTGTATAACCGACATATGTAAATTTAAAAATTATGTACTTTTTGATTTCTGTAATTAAGTTTGTTATGAATTAGGACAAAAAAATAACAAGAAATAAAGAATTTAATGTCAATGTCAAATTATGTCAAATACGTGCAATTTTATGATGGGTCTGTTATAATACATATTTTAATTATTAACAAAATATGTACATTTAGTGTAACTGGCGTACAAGGAAGTCATGTGGTGTCCACATCCGATATTTTCTAAAATAATCCATAAACGATTAACAGCGGTAAAACACTGCTAGTCATCTCCTAGCTAATCACTCTTAATCACTAGTTCATACTACCACCCATACCTTCCCTACCTAAAGGTGACGGAAGGTAAAAAACTAAGCTTTATAGATTGAAAATATACTTCCTAATGCAAATAAGAGTAATGTCATATATTATTACTTATTAAAAAAGATACACGATATTATTTTTATAATTAGTCAGCATATTTATTCCTGGTATAAATAATTAATCTAATATCATTTCAATAATGTGGGCAGATATTACTTCTAGGAAATTAAACTTTTTACTTCTATAAACTATTTATACCACATTTACGAGGTAACCAATTCGTAAAACAAGTGAATAAATGACGAATGTTAATTGTTTCCGGATTCCTCTAGCTCAAAATTTTATATGACAATAAATTGTACTTGATATTTATCTATCTTGTTAGTAAAATTACAAGATTAAATTTATACCACGGTCAAAATGTTACAATTTATTGTCTAAGTTGAACCTTCACATTAACAATCCTGCCCATCTAGATAGCTATGAAATGTTAGTATTTCTTTTGTTGTACACTTGTCTTGCCAAAACTTACTTGGAGCATGACTATTAATTATGAAAAAATATTGAACATTTGTTGACAACAAAATGGAATTTTGTTGGAACATAAGACAATAAATAACAAACACCTGCGAAATAAACTAGTTTTAAGATATAAATAATGGGGAACATTAAACAAATGAGGCTAGCTCTATATATCATTAAAATGTTACAGAAATGTTTCTGCATAATTTATTAGTGCTTTTTGTTAAAGAAATTTAATGATGAAATTAATATTTTTCCAGATAGTTAATTTTCTCATATAAATGTCAGGTCTATGCAGATGGTATTTAATTCGATTTAAGATTAAATATTACTGTATTATGAGATTATTGTAATAAATATGACAACCACTCCCTACAAGTATGCCAATTTTGATTGATGCATGTGTCATTTAATTTAAATAGCACCAGACCTTTGCCAAACTCCTAATTTCTAAAAGTCATTTAATTTTACGATAGATATCAATGGGTTTCACCCCTTCCTTGCGCAAAAAATCTGTTGTGGCTAGCACAAGACCTCTCGCCATTTTCATATTAGGCTATAAGTACATATTGAATTTAACATTTCTGGTACATACATAAAAATTCAAATTACATCTATTATTAATGTATTTTTATATTTTTTAATTCTTTCTATAAATAAGTTTTCTCCTACTGTTCTAAATGTTCGAGATTATTCAAATTTATTGACGAGATTGGCGGTCTTTTTAATATTTAATTAATAATAAAATAAGAAATACTAAATGTACTTCCCAGAAAAAAGCCTTCAGTGATGTACTTGGATTTTCTGTCAATTACAAACATTTTAATATTTCAACTGTTTTCTATGGAGATATTTGGGCTGTGAGATTCATTTAACGGATTATATATATACAGGGTGTCTCTCAAATAGGGGGACATGGCTTAACCACAGATTCCTGAGGCTAAAATAAGACGATTTAGCTAAACTTGCTTCTACCGGAAAGTATATCATTTAGCCAGAATTCTGCTTCAAAGTTCTTCGAAAAAAATTTTTTTTGCTTGTAATAACAGAACGCTTTATACGATTTGGATGAAATTTGGTATGACAGTTCATATGGTTCTGTCAGCTTTTAAGGTGATACTTGTTATTATTAGTGAACCACTAGTGCATGAAACTTAGGTGTCCCAACATTGATTAGACCGTAACTTTTTAATGGCCACGCCGATAGACACCTGTATATATACGAGGTGTGTGAGAAAAGTAATGAGACTGATTTCTTGTATACCAAAGTTTTTATTTTTTTCAAACAACAACATTTTCCCCTTCAAAGTAGTTCCTTTCGGCAGCTATACACCGGCGGAGTCGTTGTTGCCAGTCTTGGTAGCAGCGCTGAAAGGCTTCAACTGGTAGGGCCTTTAACATGTCGGTCACATTGTTTTGAATGTTCTCCAGAGTCCCAAAATGACGTCCTTTTAAGACATTTTTCAATTTCGAGAAAAGAAAAAAGTCACAAGGATTCAGATCAGGTCAATAGGGGGGCTGTGGAACAACAGGAATGCCCTTTGAGGTCAAAAATTCCGCGATGGAAGTGGCCGTGTGACATGAGGCGTTTCGCATGTGCAAATCTTCGGTCAAAATTTGATGTACGGTGAAAGTATTTAAGTTTAACAGGTCACCCATCATCGTTATTGTTAAACGGCGGTCTGATCTCACAAGAGTCCTCACATGTTCGACGTTTTCGTCGGTTCTTGAAATTGAAGGTCTCTCTTAGTGAGGTTTATCTTCAACGTGTTCTCGGCCTTCCAAAAATTATTTGTGCCAGCGAAAAACTTGTGCTCTTGATAAGGAATGTTCCCCATAGACCTGTTTCAACTTTTCAAGGGTCACACTCGCGGATTCCCCAAGTTTAACACAAAACTTGATGGCATAACGTTGCTTTAAATTCCGCTGTTCCATTTTCGTAACACAACAAAAACACAACTTCACTGATGGCGCTCTCAAAAATCACGTGATGGCAATACGGAGTTGAAACTCGGACTGAGCACCTGGAAGGGATGAACACAAATGCCTGCACAAGTATAACAACAAAGCGTTGCCAGATCGCTCGCAGTGTTGTCAGTCTCATTACTTTTCTCACACACCTCGTATATATATATATATATATATATATATATATATATATATATATATATATATATATATATATATATAATTCTCTATCTCTAAATCTATAGAAGATATAATAAAAATGTTTATGCATCGGATAGAGATTTTTTTAATATTCTTTAATATTTGTAATAACATAAAATAAAATAAATAAATATATCATCACGGCATATTACCCATTTCTGGGTGTGCCAGTATCTACAACACATGTAGACATCGGTAATGATGACGATATATTTTACCGTGTGGGCGCTTACCAGGCGTCACCTTACGGGCACTCATAGCTGGTGTGGACCACAGGGGTCACTTTTGTGCCGTTTAAAATTGGAAATATTTGGCGTCTGTCGGAATCGAACCCGGTTCCCGCAGGTTCGCGACCAGACACTTAGGCACGCGGCCACGGGACCCCATAACATATTTCCAAAATATAATATTTAGAAGACTTTTTAAGAAACTACTACTTCCGGTTGTTCAATTGTTACCAAAACCTTTTCAGCTGTTAATTAATGTTAGATTAAGGCATACATAGTTAAATTGGTCTTTAGTCTTACAGAATTTGAGAAACTGTCTCTCTAACATCCAGATACAGACACACACACACACACACACACACACACACACACACACACACACGCACACACACACACATCGTTGTGAAAATGTTAAAATCGGATTCTAGTGCATTTAGCATGAATCTAATACCTCTTTTATAGCGAAAGATAAAAACGATTAATACCTACTTAGAACGCCTCACCCTGGTGTAGTGCCCTAGTGGAGTTGCCATGTTTAAACTATCATTATGTCAACATTTTCAATTGTTGCTTTCATATGCCATTAATAAGGTTTTCAATATCTCAAAAATTTCTGCTATTTGACTGTGCTTCGTATAAAAATTTAAACAAATTGTACATCTCACAAATGCAACCACCATTTCCGTCGTACAGAAAACACCAATAAAAACTCATCGCCATCAATTTCCAATCTAACATTTTATGATTTCCATATAAATAGTAAAAGCTCTAACCTTTGCCTCAACCTTTGGATTGTCTGCGGATTGCTGTCAACGCCTTCCAGATTTCACCTACCGCGCGCTTACGGATGCGTTTGCGTCTACAACATGCAGCTGCAATGCATTCGCTTCGTGGTGGTACGCATCAGCATCACTGTAATTAATTCCCCGCATCGCATCCAGAGACTGGTTTTGTTTTGGGCGGAGTACAGATGAGATGAAAGAACGTTCTTCATAGCGGAGATATTGTCAGGGTACAGCCACAGTCTCAGATGGTATGCGCATTTTTTACAAGGATATAGAAAGTGTGTATGATGTGTCGTCCATTTCAACCACAATATTTTCAAAGCAGTGCGAGGTATTGGATTCATGCTAAAAATCGCATATCCAGATTTTAGTGAATAAACACCATTTAAGGTCCTTAGTTAAATATACAGGTATGTATTTAAATTAATAAAAATTAAATAGCGGGAGATATTATGTTGACCACATCAGATGCTACAATTTAGTTTCACTCATTATTACCTTCCATCACCTTTAGGTAAGGAAGGTATTGTCTTTGTTCAAAAATTTCGGTGGCGAGTTTTTAATGAATAAGCACGTTTTAGGGTCCCTACAATACGAATTTACTATTTTTAAGATGATGTCTGTATGTATGTATGTATGTATGTATGTATGTATGTATGTATGTATGTATGTATGTATGTATGTATGTATGTATGTATGTATGTATGTATGTATGTATGTATGTATGTATATGTGTGTGTGTGTGTATGTGTGTCCGTGTGTGACAAATTTTTCTCCGACGATAACTCCAATACTACAATTCTAAAAATTATAATTCTTTCGTATTCCTCTTCTGTACATCCATATGAAGAGTTGATTAGATTTTGGTTACAATTGATCCACCGGAAGTACCTATATTTGAAGTTTTTAACAGTTTTTCTTAGAAAAACGCAGTTAAATATTATTTTTTGACATTTTTTTATTATATATATTAAAGAAAATACTCATTTTCGGTTTGATTATACATTTTCCTTCATTTTCAATAGATGTAAATTTAAAGCATTTTAAAGAAATTAGTTTTCCAAAATTAGTCAGCTTTGCTATTTATCATGGAAACAGCTGATATAATCAAAAAATTCTAATTGATAGACGTCAGTTGTAAGTGCAAAACCAAATATGCATAGTATAGGATCCAAAATTGGTATGTCATAGTGTTTCTCGCAAGTGACATGTAGAGGCCAAAGAGAAGATGGAAGAACTGTATCGTAGAGGACTTGAGAAAGGAAGGACTGTGTGAAGAAGATGCGTTGGACAGGAATGAGTGGAAGAGAAGAGGAAACAGCGACCCCTAATAAAATAGAGGAAAGCTGAAGAAGAAATAAGGAAGTGTCAAGTGCATTTTAATTAGTGTATGTTTATTGGATTTATAGAACCTTTTTAAATGAACTTTTGGTACGGAATTTGTATAAAATAGTATGTGTTCGTGTTCGATTTCACATGATATTATATAGAATCTGTTCCAAGGACCTTTTGGTATGGGATTTGTACAAAATACATCGTATTACCGGAAGGTCTTGTACTGGCCACAACAGATTTTTTAACCCATAATTCTACGCTAAACTGTAATAAATAATACGATTTGAATGCAACTTACTGTATGAACTGTATTCTTCTATGTCACTTCTCCTCTTTTACAATTCCAAAACATTGAAACAGAAAGTAACTTCCGTGTGAATGAACGGCAGAGGAGTATTTACGCTTGGGCTATTCGAACCACGCTCTACGCAACACTTTGAGTGAAGAGTGACAGCTGGTGCATAGGTCGAGGACTCGAGTACTCTACACTTCATACACAAAGTATATTTAGCGAAAAAACGAAGAGTATGCCGGATATTTATAGATGATGTTTGTTGACAAACATTACCAAATGCATGGATAAGGAATGACAGCAAAAAACGATGAAGATGTGCACTATGACATAATAATTGGAGGTGTTAAAACTAGAACTTTTGTTTGTTTCTGGAGAGATTTCATTGAATTAAATGTTATTGTATTATTTAGAACTCTATTCACAATTTGATGAAAAACAGTAGTGTTCTCCTGGCGACAGAAGAAACTCTGCGAGACTTTTTCCTTTAATAGGGTTATTGCAAGAATTTTTATATGACTTCTAAGTACTAAATTTTAAAAGATATTGGTCATTGAAGAACCTGAAATTTAAAAATATCACGAAATATCCATTAGATATTTTACAATTACATATTGAAATTTGTGTAATATTTTGAAAATGTCACGTGATCTGAAATAGAATGTGGTCTACTTTTTTTTAATATAAACAACGAAAACTGTTTTCTTATTGGCTATGAATGATGTACAGCGTGTTCAGAAAAAAACCTAATTCGGAATAGGGCTATATGAATACAGAAACGTATGTCTGATCGTTATTATTTATTTCAAAAGTCAAGTTGTCAAAATTGATCGTGTAATGTAATTTTAAGGAGAAAAGATAATAAAGAATATAGAATTGCCATTCACCGCTTTTCTAATTTATTTCTACATCTAAAATAATGATCCAAGATCAAGAAGAAAAGCTTTGATTTCTTTAGTTAACATTTTTGACAATATTTTGTGTCAAATCAGTTTCCAACCGTCAGAACAGTCTGCGGATTCTAAAGAAATTTTTAGTTTATGACATGCGCACTGGAATTTCTGGCTATTAGCGAGCATTGTTGTTCCTACGTGCAGCCAAAGCAAGAGAAAAGAATGTTAACATTTATTATAATTTTTCCAAACCACTAAATATTTGCTATATTCTCATGAAGATTCTAGAGTGTAAATTTAAGAGAACCAGAAATATACGCAGAAAGTAAATTTTAAACAATAAAGTAAGATTATAATTTCGTTATGTGACAAAGACAACAAAACAACAATCAACATAAGATAAAAATATTTCTGTTTGCTACAGATGGTAATAATAACAATAACCAATAATTCTGTTCGCAGAACCCAAAAATTTCCAGGCGTACTGAAAAATAAGCAATTAGATGCATATTTTGTTCTGCGAAGAAACGTAATGAATCGAGTAATGAATACAATTATTACATTTATAATCACATATTAGTTTTGTAATTTTTATAATTGTTTGCGAATTCATGTAATATAAAACTTCTCATATTTGTTGATCTTCTCATAGGTATTTATTTTATTTACACTAGACCTTACTATTAAACTTTTAATGAAAAGCCAGTAAACATAATCATAGATTTCACGCGTAGTTATTAGTGGTGTTGGTACGGCTTTCATTTTCGCGATAATGTTAGTGTATACATTGTTTTCGTTATAAAATATGTATTTATTCAATAAATATAAATAATAAATTATACCCTACGTATAAATATTTGTAAGAATTTTACCATATTATATTTTATAGTATTATAAATTATATTATTAAAGTTAATTTGACACAAATAGGCTACGTATTAGCAAATGTTCTTTATAGTGTGCCTGACACAAAATAACTGTAGTTATTACTAGTTATACATTATTATAAAATTTATTAATTTTCTTATCAGTTATAAAAAAACAATTTTATTTTATGTAACAATGCGATACACAATTTTTTTAATATAAAAACGGGTCACATACCTACTTTGAACGTGGGAAAATGTGTTATAAATATTAAATAAAAGGTTTATTGTTATTTAATTCGTTATTTATGCCCATAAACCTGATTATATACTTATTAAACCGTAATACGTGAAAAAAGAAAATTCGATGTGGATTACAAAATCAGTAAACACATAATGGTTTAATAATATTGTACAGAGTTGGGCAGAAACGTAACAAAATTGATATTTTTGCATAAGAAAAAAAATTATTGACAGATTTGAGTTCTTAATGACATAACATTTGACAAAATCAGGTGTGAAAAACTGTCGTAATCGGCCCGTATTTTTTCGACGACGATAATGGTTCTGCTGTTACCGTGAACTCGGAGCGCTATATCAAGAAGATACACAACTTCTTTTTGTCTAAATTACGAAGAAATCTTGTTCCTATCCGACGTGTCTGGTTTCAACAGGACGGCGCGACAGCCCTCACAGCCAGAGCATCAATGGACGTTATTCGCCCTCTCTTTTGTTTGGTGACGTTTATTGGCCTCCTCGGTCCTCTGATTTGTCCACATGCAATTTTTTCTTATGGGTTCACCTCACGATACATACATACGAACACAAACCTCGCACATTGAAAGAATTGAAAGAAGCTAAACGCGTAGAAGTCGCCCAAATAGACACTTACAAAATTGACGTCACTGCAAGAGAGATATAGAAGATCATGCATCCAAACAAACCTCCCCTCGTTGTCTTACGTCCCGTTCCCTGTTCCTATCTGTCATTGTGTTCGCATCTGTTACTCAGTGTTAAACCTAATTTTTTATTGTGATTTGTACGTTGTGTTTAATAAAAATGAGTTTAAAACCAGATGTGTCTGGGGCAACTTTTTTGTTTAATAATATTGAAGATCATTCGATTATTCAACTAAAACGATGGCTAGAGTGTAGAGTCTACGGCTGATGACCAGTGCTGTAGTCGTAAAATTAGCAGAGGGTATACGCTAAAAATATATTTGTAAACATAGGGTATACGCAGGGGGGGGGGGAGCAATAATTAAGAAGAAAAAAATACGCAGAGGGGAGCAATAACTAAAAAAAAATGGCGCCACAGGCGAATTTTTTTTTTCATTCAAGGTCAAATGCCTTATGATTGAAAATTACATTTTATCAAGGGATGTGAAGTTGCATGTTTTTTCCCTTTCATGTATAAAAATAAATTGCCAGATCACAGAACATTTTACAAAAGAGAATATATTTATCTGGATAAACTGTCTAAAATCGAAACACAACAACACAACATGCGCACAACATACCTCATTATACATTGTGACTTAATACGAAGTTAATGTCATCTTTTAAATTTTCAACTAAAATTCAAAATACAAAAACTATAAACACGAAGAGTAAAATAAAATAATTAAATACTGCCTTACGTATCAAAGTCGCAAACCTGCCTACTAAGAATCGTACATTTTGCGAAAACTGAAAACGGTATACGGCTTCTATATAACAAAAATCAAAATTAAAATTTCAAAAGTACGTTTTATAAACATAAAGATAATTTCAATATAATTTCTAAAAAAATGATATTAATTGTGGGATAAAGTTTCCATTAGTTGATTTAATTTTTATAATTTTTGTCTCAAATATTTAAAAGCAGAGGGTACACGCTCGGGTACCTAAAAAATCCAGAGGGTATACGGCGTATACCCGCGTATACCCTCGACTACACCCCTGCTGATGACAGGTCTTTGTTTGGACGTGGTAACCATAGCAACCTTGATTTCTATGCTTTGCCGTTAGAGGCGCTCGTGTAAATTGCAATTTTGTAAGTGTCTATTGACAGAGCGATGTTGCAAAATGTGTTTGCAAACTGTGTAGAACGCCTCCAGAAATGCATTAATGATAACGGACACCACAAGCAAAATGTTTTTTTACATCTGTTAAAAAAGTACACTTTTCTTTTCTTTAAAATGGATTTATAAAGTATGTCTTTTTTAACACAATAAAAGTGTGACAAAATTGCACTTTTTTTAACGCTACAGAGAGAAAAAACGAAACGTTACGGCACTTTTTTACACTTTCATTGCAGACGTAAAAAAAAATTGTATACAACTCGAGTAAAAAGTGTCTTGTCAAACTTTCCTATTCGTGAAATAAGACTATACTTTTTACACTTGTTGCATAAATAACTATTTTCACTCTTGATCATAGACAAATAATACTCTTTAGACCGGAAACTTATGTGTACTTACACTGAACATTACACCTGGTGGTTGGAATAGAACTAAAATGTAAATTAGGCAACCCGCTTTTGATTCTTTCTAAAAAATATTGTAGTTTTGTTTGTTGATAAAAAGTTATTTTGATATTAAAATGCATGTGCATAAATTTAATGTTTAATTATACTTTTTCATTTATACAAAATAAAATTTTATATAAAAATAGATTTATGTCATTTTCATTGAAATAATTGTAACGGTTTAATAAAACACGAATTGAATCACTTATATGAACTTATCAACACATAAAATTAAACAATGTTACATTAAAAACTTGCCTAATAGACACACAGATGTTACAATGAATAATCAAAGTGAATTATATAGAACCGTGATAGAATCGAAAACACAATTCAAAATACCGTGAATATTTTTTAACGTGAAACATTGGGTTTGCCATATCCATCGTTACGACTTGATATTTGATTGACATCAATGTATTTGCCCGTTCCATTTAAAATGAAACATAGGGAACAAATCTGACAGAAGTATTATATTTAAATATTGTAAGAAATTTAGCGGAGTCAGAAAACCACTCGAGAGCACTAAACATATTTCGGGCACAAGGTGCACACAGTATTTTTTCTACATCTAAATTTAATTTTTAGAAACAGGTATAATTATTTAAACAATATTAACCTCTAATGACATCTTGTCATTATAACAAACCCTTGAATTTCCCTATAAGTTATGATTTGACATTTGATTGACAGCAATGTATTTGTCTGTCTCATTTAAAATGACACATGGGAAATGAATTTGACAGAAGTATTATACTTAAATATTGTAAGAAATTTAGCCGAGTCTAAAAACCACTCGGGCACAAGGTGTACACCATATTTTTTCTACAACTAATTTTAATTTAGAATGCAGGTATAATTATTTAAACAAAATTAACCTCCATTAACGTCTTATCAAATGTCAAATTCGTTCCCTATGTTTCATTTTAAATGGAACGGGCAAATACATTGCTGTCAATCAAATATCAAGTCGTAACTATGGATATGACAAACTCAATGTTTCACGTTAAAAAATACTCACGGTATGTCAAATTCATAAATTTACGTCAAATTCAAATGTTTCCCACGCATCCTTATTTCCCATATCAGAAAAAATACGTGGACCAATAGTTGCTTAATAATAAAAAATGCAAGTTCTTAAAGCGACGTTGACGAATTGAGTACTAGTGGCAAAGGCCCGGCACTCGCCATGAAGTTTCCAAAGGTTGCTCTTGATTTTGTCAAATGCTGTCATTACGAACTCAAGTCTGCCAATAAATTTTTTCTTAAGAAAAAATATAAATTTTTTGACGATTTTCTGCCCAGCCCTGTATAATTTTTCCGCTGTATTATAAAGAATTTAAATAGTATAGGCCATCCAGCGAATCAAGCGGTTTACGTCATAAATATAATATCACTAGAAACAATGACGTCATATGTTACAAAGTTTACGTGAGCATGTAAAACGGATTAAAATATGATCTGTGGGTTGCCTTCATTAATCCAAATCTTTTTTAAAAAGGTAACACGTCTGGTATAATTTTTTTCCAGCGAAATCCAATTTTATTTAAAATATTCTGAACGATACTGCTTACGCCGTTATAAATACTTCATTCTTGTAGCATATACAACAAATACTGTAGTATTATGTGAGATCCTTAAAAAAATACAGAATACTGCATACCATACAATTTCGCACTGTTTCTGTACATTGCTTATAGCGTTTGCCACACGCTGTATATAAAGATTTAATTTTCAAATTATTACTAAAAATAGAACGAAATGTTACCTCAATATTACAATTCAGTGAAAGTAAGAACCCACCAATCTATTTTTCAATTTCAAAATAAGTCAATTAATTAACTACAAGCTCTTGAATTTGACATGATAGAGCATTTGACATTTTGTCAATGAACAACGAAACCAAAAACAAAATGAAATCACAATACAGGTTGAAAAGTATAATATAGACATATAATATTTAGTAATATACATGTTCAGAATTACCAATATTAAAAAATTTAATCAAACGTCATTTTGCAAAAATTTACAAAATTTTACTTAATAATAATATATCCAAATATAATTATTTCTATTAAAGGTGTCAAATACATAATAATAATAAAAAAACCAATAAAATACCGTTAATAAAATATATTTTAAAAAATAAAGAAAATTTCAAAAATCCCTAAACGATGACGTAAACCGCTTGATTCGCTGGATGGCCTATAATTGTATTTTTCATGAAAAGAAAGTAATATAATTATAGTTCTATTCATAATTTATTTTGAAGATTATGCAGAAAATGAATGCATTGGAGGTATAACTTTGACCTAAATTATTCAACAATTAATTGGAACAATATATCTTAATAAAATTGTTTCAAAAACATCTTAATAATACAGATCAAAAAGAAATAATGCAGTTGGCAATACAATTCCGGGGATCTTCTTATTCCACAGTTTGCACAACACCAGGTAAAGGCGGAAATACTATTTGATATGTCATTTTGCCAATAAATACATAAAGGTTATGTCAGAGCAGTGGCCTGACAGCTAATAGTATTTTGAGTGATTGAAGTGCTTTAAATTATTGCTTTATGGACAATGTAAGAAATATAAATACGTGGGTAAGGGAAACAAGAACCATTTTAACAAAAAAATTATAAATATATTCAAATTTAATTTTTCAAATGTCACTGTCAACACTTTCAAAAACAGGAAATAAGTTTATGTACCTATCAATCTTATTAATTTTAAATATTTTTTAAGTATTGCCAACTGAATCAGTTATTTTTGACCACGCTGTAATAGTATAATCTGTGTAAACAGATAGTAAATAATTTAAAAATGATACTGCTTTAATTTCGCGATCAGACTTTTCAATTAGGTTATCTGCTCAGATCAGTATTTCTATTAAGATCTGCAGAATCACCTCTCAGCAAGTGATTCACATTGTTATTGCGACGTTCGTGCCATCGTGTCCTTTCATCGGTCGACCTAATCTGATTCTTGTGAATTAAAATGTTATACATGTAAAAATTACTCACGAACAGAGGTGGTATTCTGTCATCGCTGTATAAAACTCTTTTTCTTGTTTTATATCTTTGTTGAAAGCTAAAATCCGGTTTTGGTCAAGAACTATGACGCACTTTTTGGTAAAATGAGGTCATAATGAATATTGGTTCCTCATGTGAAATTTTAACAGGTCCACAGATATAAACAAGTGTTTATAGCTTATAGATTTTGTTTAGATATGTTACCAGATTAAAATATTCTATAAAAATCTGATGTAACCAGCACGTTTCTTTCCGTCAATTCTATGTATTTTGTGCAAATCTCATTCCATAAGTTTATTGAATATCCATTAAAAATGTATAATGAACATACACTATTTTCTACAAATTCAATACCGGAAGTTCCTTGCAAAAAATTAAATTATAACACGAGCATACTCTATGTAAATTTGCACTTGATACTGACATCTATCAATTAGAACTATTTGAATATATCAGCTGTTTCCATAATTATTGCATTGCTGGCTGATTTATGAAAATTAATCTTTTTATAATTCTTTAACTTCATATTGAATGTGAAGGAAAATGTATTTCAACCGTATTGGGCTTCCAAAATTAAAATGCGCCAGTGGTGGCAGATTTCTGAACTGAGTGAAGTGTACATGTAAACAAAAGCAATTAAATAAAAGTAAGGCTATGTAAATAGAAATTAATATATGTATGTACAACTACAGCAATGAAATATAATCTAAATAAAGGAAATCAAATATTTTTTTATTAAAAAAACCAATATACTGTTCATTAAAATATGACTAAAATACTCTTAACCTACAACTACTTACTAAAATTAACCCTATTAACTAAAATAAAATATTATTAAAACTATCACTAAATTCTTACTACAAGATTAAACTCAATTCTACCGAAATTAACAAAAAAACACTATACTACATCTCAAATTAAATTAAAAACTACAAAAATTAGGCTCACACCAATTGTACTCTTATGGAAGCCAGCGAAAAATGTACCATTCGTTTGAAGTTTGAATTTTGACGTTTGACGTCAGCACCATCTCTTGATAATTTGAAAGCCCAATAGACAATAAGATTTTCTTTCTTATTGATAATCATATAAAATATCAAAAAATTATATTTAACTTCGTTTTTTTAATAAATACTGTTAAGAACTCCAAATATGGGAACTTACGGTTGAACGCTCTTCATATGGATATACGAAAGAATTATAATTTTTAGAATTGTAGTTATGAGTTATCGTTGGAGAAATTTTTGTCACACACACACACACACACACTCTCTCTCTCTCTCTCTCTCTCTCTCTCTCAGACAGACAGAAATCATCGTAAAGCTAGGAAAATCGTATTCTAGGGACCCTAAAACGTGCTCATTCATTAATAACTCATCATCGAATTTTTTTACCAAAGACAGTACGTTCCTTACTTAAAGATGACGGAAGGTAATAAAAATACCTACCTATTTTCTTCCAAGAAGTACGTATGTGTTTTTTCTTTCATGTTCGTACATTGTTCTAGGTAATTACTCATGTTCCGAAGTTCGTAAAGTCCCACAGTGCTCATATATGTGGTTATCTGGTTATGCGAATGGTTATGGTTGCCGTATAACTCACGAACCGTGGCTTTAATAATTACTGCGTTCCTTCATCTGTACGGTTGTGATATGTGGAAGAAGATAGCTACGTGTTTTAAGGAAATTGCACAAAGATAAAGAAAATTTAAAACGTAGGAAAAAAGTCACGGGAATGAGAAATGAGAAACTACATTTTAGTAGAATAAATTTGAAGAATCTTTTAACACGGCAGGGACTCGAACCCAGCACCTCCTGGATATCGATTCTTGAAACGGTGAGAAATTTGTAACGCGAAATGAGAAATATTTTTCACTTTCTTCTCATCACGCATACGATCGATAATTTCACTTCTTGAAAATATGTGAGGTTTTCGCGCCGATTATTTTGGTCATGGTTATACAATGAGATATTTCATAGGCGCGCAGCGTATTAATATTAAAATATTTTAAGAACCAAATTTAAGAGCATTTATTTATGGAAAATATAAATACATTCTAAACATTTCAACCTAACCTCCGAATAAAAAAAAAATCTGATGTGGCCAACACAAAACCTCCCACTATTTAATTTTTATTAATTTAAATACATACCTACGTATTTACTAATGCTGCAAACTGTTCCATTGTGACATTTACTGTCAGTTACATTCATATGAAAAATGAACTGTGTAACAAATGAATAGTTTTTATCTTAGGCTTCGCGACTAATAAAAAAAATTATTTTTAAATTTATCCGTAAAATATATAGCAAAGTATTAATGCATTCCTGTAGAAAATTCAATAATCTTTAATTTTCATAAGACATAAAATTCGAAAAAATGGCATTTAGTGGTATTTTTTGAAGAAAAACCACTATGAGCTTCAGGTAAAGTGCCATTTCCGGTTATCCGATCTACACCAATATCTAATGGCTTCTTTTCATATTAGAATAGGATAGAAATACAAGGTTTCAGAATTTTCTGAATGATGGTATTTGAGTTAGAGCGAAGACAAAATCTATACACATGCACACATACAGACATCATCGTGAAAATGTTAAAAAATCTGATGTGGCCAACACAAAACCTCCCGCTATTTAATTTTTACATACATACATACATACATACGTACATAAAATCACGCGATTCCCACTTAGGGGGTTAGCAAATACCTGGAAACAATAGTAACAATAAGAAAAGGGATAAGAGTAAGAGCTCATCTGACTCACTTCACTCTTTAACAACATTCTTCTTTCGCCTTGTCCACAATCATCATAGCATTCATACATAAGAAGATATTAAAGTGACCGATTTTCGGTAGCGAATAACCCCATCCGGACCACAATAATAGTTACGCAACAATCTTCCTTCGCCACACTTTCCTATCCATTTTTATTAATTTAAATACATACTTACGTATTTACTAACGCTGCAAACTGTTCCATTGCATAAAACTATTGATTTATTTACTATTTTCTTTTTAAAATGTCACTATTATTAATTTGAAGTGATTAGTTTTTTGACAGTGACATTTACTGTAAGTTACATTCATTTGAAATCTGAACTGTATAACAAAGGAATTGTGTTTATCTTAGGCTTCGGGACTAATAAAAAAAATTATTTTTAAATTTATCTGCAAAATATATAGAAAAAGTATGAATGTATTCCTGTAGAAAATTCAGTAATCTTTAATTTTCATAAGACATAAAATGCGAAAAAATGGCATTTAATGATATTTTTTGAAGAAAAACCATTATGAGCTTCAGGTAAAGTGCCATTTCCGGTTATCCGATTTACACCAAAATCTAATGGCTTCTTTTCATATTAGAATAGGATAGAAATACAAGGTTTCAGAATTTTCTCAATGATAGTATTTGAGTTAGAGCGAAGACAAAATCCCTACACATACACACACACACACACACACACACACATACATACATACATACACACACACACATACACACATACAGACATCATCGTGAAAATGTTAAAATTGGATTCTAGGGACCTTAAAACGTGGTCATTTACTAAAATCTCGATAAGTGATTTTTAGCACGATCCCTATACCTCCCTTACCAAGGGTAGCGGGAGGTAAAAAGGATTCTAGGGACCTTAAAATGTGGTCATTTGCTAAAATCTCGATATGAGATTTTTAGCACGATCCCTATACCTCCCTTACCAAGGGTAGCGGGAGATAAAAAATAATATTATTCAATGCCTGTTCTACCTTAAAAAATTATTTAATTAACAAAAAAATCTATATTTTAATTATTTTCTTTGTTTATTTCAGGTGAGTACCGAATCAGTCTCATATGGAGAAGTCAATTAATCATTCTTATATATGTAAGTACAAATAGCCCCATACTTAATTATTCATTATCATAAATTATACCCAAATAATCCATTAAGTTACATTATAAATATTTATAAATATTTGAAGGTAAATAACCATCTGCACATACTTATAAAATGAAAAAAACAATCCATTACATCGATTTCATAATTCGTTTGCCAAACCTTAACATCCAAACAAAAAGTCTCAACATAAATATGGCAATAAATTCTTTCCATATTACATCAAAGAGTTACAAGTTTTTCTCAAACACTCTGCATTCACTCCACGTCTGATTTTGCGATGTGGTTGTGAATCACTGCTGTTACAAAACAGTTTTTCGTTATCTGCGTTCGATGACGTCTGAATTTGGTAACGAAACAGCGAAACAGGTTGGAGAGACGGATACACTTGAACGGATTTCAACTCAGTGATCGACGTGATCGAACGTATATAGACGACGATCTTCGCGAGTTACGGGTTACGGTTCTTGATGAATCATCATTGTTGTTACGAAATGAGTATTTATAGTGACGGAAATGTTTTTCACCCGATGTTGGGATTTCAGAGGAAGCTGTTAAGTAATTGTCGATGTTTACCAGGATATGCAGTTATATTTCTTATTAAACAATTAGTTTTATGGTTGAAATTTTCTAAAGCTGGTTGGTAATGAAGTATTTAGGGTTGTCGGATAATAAAAGTTTCAAAACAATGAGTTTATTAAATAAAAAATCTGATGTAGCCAACACAAAACCCCCCGCTACTTAATTTTTATTAATTTAAATACATACCTATGTATTTACTATGCTGCAAACTATATTATGTTCCATTGCATATAACTATTGCTTTAGTTACTATTTTCTTTTTAAAATGTCACTATTATTAGTTTGAAATGATTAGTTTTTGACAGTGATATTTACCTGTCAGTTACATACATTTGAAATATGAATTGCGTAATAAAGGAATTGTGTTTATATTAGACTTCAGGATTTATAATAAAGATTAATTTTTAAATTTATTTGTAAAATATATAGAAAAAGTGTTAATGTACAACCAGAAAATTCAATAATCTTTAAATTTCATAATGACATAAAATGCGAAAAAATGGCGTTTAATGAGCTTCAAGTAAAGTGCCATTTTCGATTATTCGATTTACACCAAAATCTAACGATTTCTTTCCATATTAGAATAGGGTTGAAATACAAGGTTTCAGAATTTTCTGAATGATAGTATTTGAGTTAGAGCGTGGACAAAATCTATACACATACACATACGGACATCACCGTGAAAATGTTAAAATTGGATTCTAGGGACCTTAAAACGTGGTCATTTACTAAAATCTCGATATGCGATTTTTAGAACGATCCCTATACCTCCTTTACCAAGGAAGCGGGAGGTAAAAAAATGACGTTTCGGTCGTGGTTACGACCATTTTCAAGTCAATATTGATGAACAATTGTTATAAATTGTGAAATTTGTCGAAATTTAAATTAACATATTGAAAATTGTTTTTAATACAATTCAGCATGGTCAGGCTTAAGAGTGACACTTTTATTGAAGCTCCTTTTTCCTAGTAGGATGCTTACCTAATTGAGCTATGAAATCCTCTTCTAGTAGTTAGTAAATTCTTCACCTATATTTGATATTCTTTTAATTGAACCGTTCACGATTTTGAGGCTCGGCATTTTCTGGCTAAACTATTTGCTAATATTTTTTAAAAGTTTTATGGTTTATAGATAACCTTGAATAATCATATTTATTGAAACAGCCTATACTTAAGAATTGATGAGATTTGAGGCTGTTCGATTTAGATCACGGTCGAATAGGTAAAGAGTAGTTTGTTATGAAACAATTAAAAAACTGCCGATTCCGTGTAGAGAAGTTATTATTAATAGGTGGCCTTCCCGTGAATTTGAATTGGTAATTTTATCCATTCATACGCGTAAAAACTACAGTGTATCTATTACAATATCTTTCTTATTTATCTTTTTCACTATCACTTTTATAATTTAAAATACTATGTTGGAAATCCTTTTTTCCAATTAAATATAATGATTGAACATCATTTTCTCATATATTTAATATGATCATTAAGTTAATGGATAATCTATAACATTAATATTTCAATGCCGTAAAATTACCTTCATAATTCATATAAATTTATTGTAATTAAACTACAGTTTTCTAAATAATAAAATCTACAAAATAGCGCATACTTTTTTTTGTTTAACCTAAATATTAAATATCTTTGATAATATATATATATATATATATATATATATATATATATATATATATATATATATATATATATATATATATATACCGTGTGTCTATCTTAAAGGTGTACATAGGAGATTAACATGGTAAATCAGTTTTTTGCAATTCCTTGCTCGCCTAATTATTTTAAGTAAAAACGCTTCAAATAAAAGTTTTAGGGCATAAAGTTCTGCATCTAATTCAATAAATAGAATTACTTTTACATGCTTTGTAACGACAGAAATTAAATATGAAAATGTCGAAAATTACGTTGAAAATCTTAACAGCCATGGAAATTGAACAAAAAATAAATAAATGACTGGAGTTTTATCTGTCACAACGTAAGTTAAATTATTTGACATTTCTAACAATTTGATTTGGACAAATATCGTTAAGTATGACAATAATAGAAATATTAGATTAATAAATAAAGATAAAAAATACAGTTTTCTTTAAATAATATGAATTTATTAAAAATTCACTATTTCGTAACAAAATATGCTGAAACAAGAAACGTTTTATAAATAGTAAACAAATAACAAAACAATTATAATTTAAAGATAATGGTAGGTATTCTATTGTCAATCATTATTATTAGCCCGGTTCTGCATATCTTCACAAAACACTCTTCTACTTTCTTCATCGTATGGGAAAAGTTCTTGGTGACATTGCATTTTATAAGAATAATACGATTTTTTTTTCAAAATATTATGTATGACGCTGTGATGAACTCCCAACTCATTTCCAATACAGCTAGTACTACAGAAGGGGTCTACATTTATCACTCCTAACACTCTTTCTTCCAGCAAGGCACGTTCTTCTGCTCGTCCTTCATTCTGATTACGCGGCTCACGTGCATTTTTTGAAGACACATTAGCAGTCTTTTTAAATTTTGCAACCAATTTAGCAATTGTAGTTGCACTGGGAATCGGCCGATCCATAAACTTAACGGAAAATAAATCACGCACTTTGCGGTAACTGTTACCTCCATAAAAACATTTTATTATAAAAACACGCTCTTCATTAGTATAAATATTCATTTTTTAATAATATCAGACAACAAAACCAGAGACAAAAAATGAAATTATCAGAAAACGACAAATAATTTATTTGACAGATAAAACGCCAGTCATTTATTTATTTTTTGTTCAATTTCCATGGCTGTTAAGATTTTCAACGTAATTTTCGACATTTTCATATTTAATTTCTGTCGTTACAAAGCATGTAAAAGTAATTCTATTTATTGAATTAGATGCAGAACTTTATGCCCTAAAACTTTTATTTGAAGCGTTTTTACTTAAAATAATTAGGCGAGCAAGGAATTGCAAAAAACTGATTTACCATGTTAATCTCCTATGTACACCTTTAAGATAGACACACGGTATATATATATATATATATATATATATATATATACCGAGAGTTTTTTTTATCTGTGAACATGGGCGTATGTCATTACCATAGTTACATTTAAAATGATAGACAGCAATGTATTATCGCGTTTTTTTTTAAAACTGAACATAGGACGTGACATTTAGTATATCTGTCAATGTCATCAAATTGTCATATTTCAAAATGTATACAGTTGAAGAAAAAGTTCAAATTGTATGGTATAATTCTATACTCTGACATAAGCCTAAGGCAAGAAATAATTAATATAAATTATATTTTATCCCTATTTTTTAATAGGAAGAAGTGGAGGCCACTCCACTTGTCCATCACGTCCTATCCAGCGTTGGGGGAATACCTGGTGCAGATATAAGTGAAAATTTTGACGACTCCAATACCTGCAATTTTGTGAATTTACTTCCCGATTAATATAAAATGTCGCTTCATCAGTAAATAAAATTCGATCCAGTAATATTTCCTCACTATTAATTTTGTTCATCATATCTTCGTAAAAGATATTTCTTCGTTCTATATCGTTGTGTAATAACTCTTGGTGATTTTGATATTTAAAACTCTTAAAATGTTCTTGTCTTAAAACTTTGTATAATAGTATTCTTAATTTCAGAAAAAAAAATTGTTGACAGGGTGTTGTCACTTTCAATTAAATGCATAATTTCTTGTTTCTTTCTATTAACTACAGTACTTGGTCTGATTTTCTTCTTGTGCTGTTTATTGACGCATCCTTTAGTTCTGTAGTCATTGTAAATTTTTCTTATAGTTGTTGGACTGGGTCGCTTATTAAAAGTTAATGCACATAAGTCAGAAACTTGTTGTAGACTCGTTATAATTACTCCAATTTACAATTTGAACTTTTCTTTAACTGTATACATTTTGAAGTATGACAATTTGATGACATTGACAGATATACTAAATGTCACGTCCTATGTTCAGTTTTAAAAAAAACGCGATAATACATTGCTGTCAATCATTTTAAATGTAACTATGGTAATGACATACGCCCATGTTCACTGATAAAAAAAACTCTCGGTATATATTGCGTGATACAACATAATGACACTTAATCCTCTACTTATATATGATAGCGCTACTGGCCTTCGAGGCCCTTGATTTCTATTTTCTTCACAACTTCTTTCCATTTATTCCTGTCTGTAGCTGTCTCTGTCCTGTGGGCCACGTTTTGTTCCCGTAGATCTTTTTTGATAGCATTTATCCATGTTTTCTTCTATATCTCTCTTCTTTTCGTAATACTGCTCACCCGGTATTTCTCTCCGGCATCCGTCCAACATGCCCTAGCCATCTCGCTCTTTTTCCTCTAATCGAGTGACTGATAAATGGAAAACCATACATTTCTTGTATTTCCCGGTTGGATATTCTTCTCCATGTTCCGTAATCTTCTTTAACCCTCCAAAAATTACTCTCAATATTTTCCTTTTCCACAAGTCTAGTTTGGTTTTATTGCTTTTATTAAACACCTACAGTTCACATCCGTACAGGACTGTCGGACGTATAATTGTCCTATATATTCTTATTTTAGTAGGTCTTGATACGTTTTTGGAATACATTGTTCTCAAAAGCATTCCATAAGCTTTACTTCCTCTAGCTATTCTCCTGTTTATCTCTTCATCTTCATCATTAAAGTTATTGATTGTGACTCCTAAATATTCAAACAAGTTTACCTCTTCAAAGCAGTATACTTTATCTTTCACTTCAAATATTATATTCTGTTCTTTTGTTGTCTGATTTTTCTCTATTGTATTGTAATTAAACTACACTTTTCTAAATAATAAAGTCTGAAAAATAGCTAATGCTTAACCTAAATTTTAAATATCTTTGATGACATATATTGCATGGTACAATAAAATGACTCTTAATCCTCGACTTAATCGTATAAAAACCGTGAAATTATTATTGTATTTATTCAAAACACCTCCTCAAGATATGAAAAGTAGTGTTCATAATTTCTCATGTGGAGTGCGGAATACTATTCTATGTAAATCTGATCTATTTAAGTAATACTCAACGTCACGTTTGAACTTCTGATCTTTATAAAATCAAATGAGAATAAATTATATGTTGTATTGTGTCAAAATATTTCAAATGAATCGTTATAATGAATGTTTTAATTATTTGAGAATTAGACAATGAGTATGTATACCAAACGGGCGTGAAAAAGAACAGAAAGCACTATTTCCACAAAACATAGGTCTTGAATGTGTTTCTATGGCAACATCAATCAATACGTTACATCAGTCGACAGTACTTTAAAAAAAAAAACCTCAACAGGATTAAATCCCAATCACTGAGTAGGTTCACGTACGAAAACATCCATGCCTTAGTGGGATACGGACCCAGAACCCCGAGCACACTCATGACTAAGAGGCGTTGCTCTAACCATTGAGCTACCGGAGCGGACAATCGATAATTTTCGATGCTCTTGTGAAATAATAACTGAAAATCTTCATGAAATCTGTTGTGGACGTTTGCTATGACATATATGCAGTGAACTACAATACTGCCATGTTTTATGTTGTTTGTGCATGTAAATTAGGTGCAGGACAACGCCAGTGACATGAACACGGTTCAGGGCGGACTCAAAAGCTCTGACTTGCAGACTGTGGCTAGGACGTTTACATATTCACGTCATGCGTTTAGAGTTTAGATGTTAGGTTAGATACCCAGATAGACAGTAGTGTAGGAGGATATATTACTGCAACGCGGATCATTTTTAATTGGGAGTTGTAACACGGAAGGATTGGAGGAATTAGATCACAGCTGCTGACGCTTGAGTAAAAAAAAAATTTGTAAAATAAAAATATAGCAAACTGTGTATTATACCTAAAAAATATGGTAACTTGTAAAAAACATTTAAATATGCAACAATGAGAAAAATATAGCAATGAAACCAAATATATATGATATAAATAAACAGAATCAATTTGACCATAAAGCAGTTCAACCGTGTTTTCATTTCTATGTCTAATCTTGAACTTAAATCAAAATTCTTCGTATAGTTGCACATATTTGAATGTTTAATAATCATCTTTGTATCAAGTTTGAAATTAAACCCCGTTCATTTTGGCAATTTTTTTGTTTGAATTTAATTGCATCAAATAACAGTGCTTCGACATTTTCAGTGCATTATCTTAGTGCTTCTAAAGGTGGATTTATGCAGTCTACATTTTTTTTTCCGCCTTTACTTTTACTTTAAGTTTAATACTTTATGCAACTACTTTAAAGCCTTCTATACGTATGCGTATTTGTGATTTTTCTGGCATATAGTCGCAAATTTAAACAGATAATTATAACCTCTCAAAATGGACAAGAATGTAATAATGTGTGCGGCTTTAGCTTCAGCAAACTTTTCCATGCATTTTATTTCGCTGTTTTATCTCTGAATAAACAGTTTTGTCGTACAGTTGGGGATATTTTTGGATTATATCCAATATTAAATAATCTTGGTCTTTATTCATTTTTCGTTGTATAACCAGCGTATAACCTAAAATCATGCACACGAAAACAAATACACAATACGGCAACATGCTGACGATTGTGTTGCAGTGCTCACGCGCATTTGTGAAATTCTTTTACTTTAACGGTCTTAAGTTGAAAATTCGTCAACTTAAGGTCTTAAAGTAAAATTAGAAGTGTGCACATAAAGCAGTACATATATTATCGCACATTTAACTTTTATAAAGTAAAAGAAAAAGTAAAATAAAAAGTAGGCTGCATAAATCCACCTTAAGTTATTAGTGCATTTCATTAGTGTTTAAACATTGAATGCCGGTCTCTATCGACTCCGATATTTCTCCAGTGCTGCAATATTCCTGAGTTGCTTTATAAACCTGAGCCCCTTCTGATCCAGTACCCCGACGTTCCAAAGTTTCCTTCTTGTTTCCAATTAATGGTTTCTGTTCCTGACTGGAGCAGACAAGGTCAGTAGCTGGGTTTAGTTCTTCTAGTTCTTGCTTAATATCTCTTCCAACCATTAAATTATTTTAATATAGTCCACTAAAATCATGTAACAAATGCCCATAACTTTTTATTTATTTCTTGCAGTATCTGAGAAAACTGGTAAGCAACTCATTTTACAATATGCTCCTCAATTGGTCCTGATAAACGTATTTAAAGTTTTCCTTTGGACACAACTGCACAACATTTTCAATATTCATATTTGATGAACAGCCTATAATAGCTATGCCTCTGGCTTAGTGTTGCACTACAGCGATGAACTCTGTTCATAGCATCCTAGATGAGGATGACATACACCTGTGACTCATGTTCGCATGCCATTAGCCGCGGGATTCCATGGCCAGGTTGATAAAAAACGGTCGCAAAGAATGCGTGGGATTAATGAGATTTGAAAGACTGGTTAAACTGTCGGTTAACTGTGAGTTAAAACAAAAAATAGAGATATTATAGCATAAGTTGTAAAAATTACACAGTTAAATAACTTTTTTTATTTTTCTCTGTGTATAAAATATAAACTAAATAAATAAATATATCATTACGGAATATTACCCATTCTTGGGTGTACCAAGATATCGGTAAAGTTAATGATGACATATTCGTAATAGTTAAAAAATCCCTAAACCTTAACTAAAAACGCTAAACTAGATACGTATTTCGGGAACTAAGTTGCCATAATCAGTACACTTACGTCTAAGGAAGAACAGTAGTGGTTGCATGCACTTTAGAATTCTATCATAGAAAGCAGGCGAATACGATTTTACTTTCACGAATCTTGGTAGCACGCAATTTAGAATTCTATATTCACTTTTTGTTTCAGGAATTATCGGATTTTAAGCTATTAAAATAAAAAATATTATGACATTTGTATATAATAAATGTATAAATTATATATAAATTGGCTTTGAGTGGAATTTTGGCAAAATAATGACATTACTTTGACACTTTCGCTTCGAGTCGTTCGCTTGCAGGCGAATATTTTGAGACACGCATGCTACCAAATTTTTGCTTCGTGGCGAAAAGCGAAAACAAAGGCCTCATTTGATAGAATTCTAAAGTGCGTGCTACCACTACTGATCAGTTTTGAATTACTCAAAATGTCACCATGCCAGAAGTCCAAAAACAAACCTAAATCTGCTCTGTTTTTCAGATTTGTTTTTGGATCCCTGGCATGTTGACATATTGAGTAATCCAAAACTGATCTATTCTTAGTTTACTGATGATGGCAACTTAGTTGCCGAAATACATATCTAGTTTTAGAGGTTTTAATTAAGGTTTAGGGATTTTTTTAAACTATTATCTACTTAACCTTAGACTCCAGTAAAGTTTTATTATGACATATTCGTATCGTGCGGTCGTTTACCAGCACCTCACGGAAATTCATTGCTGATGCGGTAAATGCATCACAGGGGTCACTTTTATGCCATTTAAAATTTGAAATAATTTTGGCATCAGGATTGTCACACGGGGTGGGCCTGCGGTGGTTCAAGCTTCTGATTTACCCTTACTGACGATGACTTGGATGATCACTTCATTGATGATGAACACACACACTAACCCTTAAACGGATGATTGATGAATACTTTTATGGAGACGGACACACTTAATATTTTTTATTAAATTTTATTTACATATATACAAATATAACTAAATAAAACTAAACATAACTAAATTCTAAAGATGCCGATGTATCCCTAGGCCTAGGCCAAAATAATCGCGTTGCGCAGAACGCGAGGCAAGACTAAAATTCTACATATCGCTTGAACATGAGGGACTAACACAGACTCTATGTCTTTCCAGTATGAATCTCTAAACTAGATTAACTAAAAACTAAAAGTCGTTATCATCTTCAGAACATAACTGAGGGGTGCAGGCTGAAAGGTTATCATACAGAATCCATAGCTAAATATCAACCCTACACGTAGGCTGGCAATAACTTACAGACTTAATTATCAATACACTAACAGCTCGATTCTCGAAAATGTTTAAGCTAATCGTCATATTTGGATTAGCGAATTTTACTCTATTTTTGACACTTTGTATCTTAAAATATAGTCTAATTTATTTCTAGTATCTACCTTTTCTGATAATATTTTAAATACTGGAATAGAATAGAATTCACTAATCCAAAAATGAGCATTAGCTTAAACTTTTTTGAGAATCGAGCTGTACATTTCTAATCGGCTGACATCCAGACTAAACAGAGAGAGATATGGAAAAAATGATTATTATTTTTTTAACAGAATTTACAAAGTTAACATAGTTGAAATATTATTATCGAAACTATAATTTAGAAGAGTTGTTAGCTTGTTACTCTTCTGCACTCGCCTTGTCACAGGATTGAATCGGGATTCTAACACTCGCAACCATACATTTTAATATAATTTGTATAAATATAACCTAGTTTGATATCAGCTTTTCGATCTACAATTTGTTCCCTTTCGATCATAAGTCTGCCACTTTTAATTTATAATGAAATTTAATCTAATTTATATTCACACTTTAATCCGTTCAGTTTCGAAACTTCCTGTATGTAATAGTACACCTTTTACACAGTAACAAATTGCAAAAACGAGTTTGCGTACCATAAAACAACAAATAATTAATGATTATTTCTCCCTCATAACGAGAAAGCTACTCTCGTTTTGTCATTTGTCCACCTCCAAACAACCACGCATCGTAAACTGGCAAAATATACGCCAACTTTGATATTTAATCACGTTTAGTAATCTGAATCATATGTGGATATTATTACATCACAGTAGGCACAGGTGGAAGAAACAATGCAGTGTGACCTCACAATTGCGGATTTTTGTCTCTTCCTTATAGGATACACTTGTGGGAGTGCGTTATTTCGGGTCAAAGATGTGTGTCAGTAATTTGTCTGCCTATGTGGGTGATAGGTTTATGTAACTATGTTAAGGTTATTAAATAACTAGTAGATAAAAAAGCGAGCAGTTGTGTTAATTGAGATAGTTTATGGCGTCATTGTTAATTATTGGACAGGTTAATGCTGTCTGAAGTCTGAACATTTTAGAAATAGAAATAACAAAGTTCATGATGGCTAAGACCTTCAATATGTGGAAGTTTGTATCTTATTTGACCATTGAAATCTCCGTGATACGTATTATTAAAGATAAGGTTATAGTTTTTAAAACGTACGTAAATCATAAAAGAACTTGACGGACGTTTAATATAATTTACTTATTAAGAAGTCTGCTTTGGATTTTACATTTTTTTCTTGATGATGTAACAGAACAGGTCCGGCAGAAGGATAAAAATAATATTTATTTTAGTAGCGCTACCACTAGGCAATTTAGGTAAATAACCAAAACTGAATTTGGAATTTATACAATTAATCCAAGAGGATAACCAAAAGTACTTCAAGTGAAATTTGGAATAATAACAATACTAATAATTTCATATGTTCAGGGTGCAAGGCAGAAATAAAACGGAATTCTTAATAAATAGTTGTATTATAAAAGGAATTAAATTATGTTGTAAAATATACGCAAATAATAATTAAAGTTGCAATTTAAACAAACGATACAATCAGAAAGTATAGGATAACAATAAAATCATTTTAAAACAAAAGATGTGAGCAGAACAGTAAAATATGATTTAAACAAAATATAATATGAGTAATAAAAACGTTAATTTTATAAATAATAGCAGAACGGACTAAAGTTACATTTATAAATAACGGTTTTTACATCTCGCTAAGAGAGGTACTGGAATCTTGCTAAAAATAGCATATCCAAATTTTAGTAAATAAGCACGTTTTGAGTCCCTAGAATCCGATTATAACATTCTTACGATGATGTCCGTGTGTATATGTGTCTGTATATGTGTATATATGGATGTCATAACCACGGTTTCTCAAATACATCAAGACTTACGACATGATTATTTACGGATTCCTCGATCAGACATAAATGGGAAGAGCTGAAAAGGTTTTGGTAAAAAATGGACAACTGGAAGTAGTAATGACAAAAAGATCTTATAATATTATTTTTTAAAATGTATGTTATTTCAAATAATAAATTCTAAATCTGATAAATCTAATTTTTTTATTACTTATATCTTCTATAGATATAGAGATAAAGAATGTAATATTTAGAATAAATGTTTGAAACATAGTTTGTAAGTGACAGATAAATCTCAGTGCATTACTGAAAGTTTTTCCTAGGAAGTACATTTAATTTTTTAATTCTTTTATTAATTAAATATTTAAAATTGTAGGCTAGATGCATATATCTACAAAAAATACCGCCAATCTTGTCAATGAATTGGAAGAATCTCTGACATATAGGAACTTCCTCAAAAAATGTGTTTTTTGGTTCCACCTTTGAATACAAATATCTCGGGAACGGATGAAGATATCGGCCTGTGGTTTCAAAATTTGGAATCAGCACGTTGAGAAGTATCTAATAGTGTAAAATTGCAGTTTTGAAAATTTTGAAATTTTTAGCCAAAAATGGGTATGTCTTTTTAGGTCTGTAACATAAGAATGGGTCGAAATACCAACTTTGGAAAATCATCAATCGATTCTACGAATAGAGCTACAAATGGAATGACTTTTTAAATGTCAAATAAAAATAATTTCGTTTTGTTACAGAATAAAGTACAGACATGCGTTTCGCAATCCATAGCCAATCAGGACATGCAGACTGAAGTATCATTCATAACCAATTTCACTTTCAAAAATTTGAAGTTTGCATATAGGATATATGTATAAGCATTCACAATTAATTTCAATTTGAAAAATTTGAATTTGAAAAATTTGAAGTTTGCAAGCTCCAAACTTGAAATTGAAATTACTATCTTCTGTCCTTGTTTAAGCTAGTTGGTCATGGTTGTACCTACGTTATTAGTTTATCTCGCGAGCCATGGTACTTGTCATTATTTGTTTATATAGTTAGTGATTAGGTGATAGTTATTTACAATATTAAATTTGTACATTACCTGCTCGTCCATATCTATATTAGCTGGGTATTTGACATTCTATGGCTGACATGTAAACATACTTCTTACTATTATTCTTTAATTTTTTGGTTATGAAAGTGGTTGTGAATGCTATTAAAAATTATATATTGCGAATGGTGTCAAGTTTTTTAAATTCAAATTTCCTAAATTCAATTTATTCAAAGTGGTTGTGAATGAAGCTTTATTGAACACCAGTTATAAATACACTAGTAATAAAATCATATGTAAACTGAAGATAACAATTAAGGAATGTATGGAATTCTTTCTGTACAAGTATGTTACTTTAAAAAATATATAGTATGACTTCCCTACACGGATATTGCATTAAAAAGATATGCAAAAAATGTAATTACAGTGCCAAGTATTAATTTATGCCCCATTATATTCACATAAAAATTAATTATACCTAAGCACACATGCAAACAAAAGCGAGTGCGAATAAACATCAGAACAGAGATTGTTATTTATTATTTATAGCATTGCGTTGTTAAATGATGTGTGCGACCAGCACGCATGGTGTCTGGCATCAGTTTAACACGTATTACGAAACAGCACGTTTGTAATTATATGCCTTAATAATTAATAGGAACGTATGAAATGTCATATTTTCTCAGATGTAAGTTATAGCACGGTTCCTGTGTCGTAAAACTTAGAATTAATCAATGCTTATCGTGGTTTAATGTGGATAAACGTGACTTACTGAAATTTCTTGTGTTCTTTGCAGTGATTTATGTGATAATATAAGTAATTGAATATGCTGTAAATGCGAAAGTTAGGTGTGCGAATTTCTCCAACGTCTTCAGAGTTTTTGCTAATTGTCAATTTGTTATTTATAGTGTGAAATTTCCATAGGAAATGCGATTAAATTAAATTATGCAGGATGGCATTAAATACTCACTGGCTACTATTTCTTAATTATTTTTTCGGGATCAACTGAAGTCACTTTACTTTAAAATAAATATACGAGCCCAAACTCAGAATAATTCGACCGGTTAACATTTTCAACAAATTATAAATTCTTGCGACTACATTAAATATAGACTTAAAATTTTTAAAATTGTGGGCCAACTGATTTGTTGTAATAGTTCGACCGGCATTTTAAGGATTATCTTCTACTCCAGATTTAGTTTCTACTGAGACCCTGTAACATGCCTTTACGAGTCGAATTAGCAAATTAAATTTACAATAGGTTCTTGCCAGAGCGGAAGTTACAACTTGTATCAAACTAGTTTGTGAATGGTTATAAGAAAATAATATTTATTTACTGTTTTCTCGGTGTTGTTGTAGCTGTGAATGAGGAATGGTCGATCAGAGTTGAAGCACAAAAGATTTAAATACGAAAATATAAAATGGCTTTATTATTAAATTAAATGGAATAGTAAGATGAGTAAATAATACAAAATATAATACAATCGTCACGACTGTACGAGGATCTAGCATATCTTTACTACGGACTTTATACGGTAGACTCCTTCTCCTACCCTATCGTACAGTCGGCTATATGTACCTATATTTACGTAAAGCTAAGTCAGCAATGAAATTGAGGTCCGACCCACAAATAAATTAATAATAATAATAATAATAATAATAATAATAATAAATATAAATAAATATATCATCACGGCATATTACCCATTTCTGGGTGTGCCAGTATCTACAACACATGTAGACATCGGTAATGATGACGATATATTTTACCGTGTGGGCGCTTACCAGGCGTCACCTCACGGGCACTCATAGCTGGTGTGGAGAGTGCACCACAGGGGTCACTTTTGTGCCATTTTAAATTGGAAATATGTTGCGTCTGTCGGGATCGAACCCGGTTCCTCCGGGTTCGCGACCATACACTCAGGCACGCAGCCTGATATAGTATCTATTCAACACGTACCTACTTATTATAACGTTAAATTGAAAATATTTGTGACCTCATTTATATACTGACTTAGGTTTTCAAGCCTTTACTTTTGGCACAATGAAAAACAACGTCATAAATATCAAGTGCGTACAGTAAAATCTACCTTGCGAGATACATGGAACAACTCACAGAAAAATGTGCAGGATTTAGAGATGCAATATAAAATTAAAGCTGGTATTTCTAATAAAGGCGATGTAACCCAATATTAAATGGCGAAATGTGTAGTAGAAAGAATTTTCTCTCTCATTGGAGCTCAGTGGTCATCTAGTAATATTTAAGAAATATGACGAGATGATTTTTATAAAATAGTCATTAAAGAAAATAATCTGTTTAATAAAAGTGGCTGGATACGAAGAGTATGTAAAATCTAATTAATTAACTGTCAATTTTTAAAAATGTTTGTAATTTAAGTGGATTTTGTGGTACAAAGAAATTATTTGAGTTATGTACCTACCAATGAAATTAGAAAGAAAAAATATTATTTGTTTAATTTGTTATGTATAATAACAAAGATTATTTTTAATTTGATAGTTTGAGTTTATCATGTACCACAGAAAGTGACAAAGATTATTTTTTCAATTGATTGATACCATAATTTACGTTAGATAATGATGATCATTCTGTTCGATAGTTTTTTTTTCCCCTAAATAATTAAGAAATCCAAACAGTTTCAAAGTCTGGACAGAATCCTGACATGAGCTTAAAAATCCGAACATGTCCGGACAAATCCCGACGTTTGGACTTGCTTGAAATTTTCTCACATTTGCTGCCGTTTACCGGTCCAAAATTTCCATACCAACAAATATGGTATCTTGCAAACAAGTTTCGCGTATGCATAAGAATTAAAATAACGGCTGACATTAAAAACTCATCCATTTTTGTTTTATAATACGTGAAATATTTTTGCCATGACAACGCTCTTGTGCACCTTGAAAATCTGCGCCGAAGAGTGCTAAAGTCACGTGGTGTGATGACATAAGCTTTGAGATACGTGGAATAATAAAATCTTATTGCCAAGAATGAAAAAATCATGCAGAATAAGAATACGCCCTGTTTTGATTGATAGGCTGACAAGCGAATGCATAAAAATAGGACATGAATTATTTATTATTATTAAGAATGTGTCGCCAAGGTGATGAAATAGATTTACTGGTTAACAGTGTTAACCTATACGTCAATAGTTTTTTATGAGAAGAATAATATTACAGTGTATATTAAGTTAAATTGCTGATACTACTTATCAATAAGACAAAAGCCATTATATCATCAAAATCACAATTATACATTCTTGAAGGAATGGAAGAATCAACCGTTGATTAGTTTAAAGGGGAATGAAAATGCTTAAATGGTCCACGTTTGTTGTAAAATTCTTTATTACGGACGTTAAGTATCAAGCAAATAATTTAATATTCTTTAATATTTGTAAAACCATAAAGTTCCAAAAATAATATTTAAAAGATTTTTTAAAGAAACCAGTACTTAAAAAATATTTACTCTGACATTCTTGGTAAGAGCTGATTAGATTTTGGTAACAATTGGACAACCGAAAATAATTCTTTAAAAAAATATTCTAAATATTATTTTTTGAAAATTTCTGTTATTACTAATATTAAAGAATATAAAAATCTCTATCCGATACATTTAAAATTTTTATTATATCTTCTATGGAATTAAAGATAGACACATATAAATATATAAAATAATAAGTTGTAAATGAATCTTGCAGTCCATGGAAATCAAGTGGAAAAATTAAAATATTTGTAATTGACAGATAAATATGAGTATCAAAAAGCCAGAGATATTACTGAAGACTTTTTTTGGGAAGTACATTTAATATTTCTTATTTTATTATTAATTAAATATTTACAATTATAGATACATATATTACATATACCCTTCAGAAATACCGCCAAACTCATCAATGAATTGGAAGAATCTCGAACATTAGAAGAATAAGAGTGAATAGAATGAATTAAAAAATATAGAAATATATAAAAAAGATACGTGTTTTTGTGTGTATCAGAAATGTCAAATTGTCAAATATGTACAATATTTATATAGCCTAATATAGAAATTTTTCATTCATAAAATAATGCACCACTTTTTACTCTGATTGCAAAAAACAATTTTAAACTCTAATTAAGTATTGGTTTCGGTATGTAAAAAGAAACCGAGCATAATTATTAAAAAATTGTACACAAGTCTCCACTTAAAGTCAGACCAGGAATTACGCTCATGTCTGCCAATCATGTGGAATTAAATAAAACAAAACAAATCTCACAACATGTGATTATTTTTATCCTCTTTAATCCAGATGAATAGTTTGTCCCTGTTGGGTACATTTCTCTCTTGTTATAATTACACCATCGGGAAATGTAGAATACTCCTAGCTGTTCATTTACAATGCAAAGCAGGCTCTGCATTCTCCATATAAGGTAAAAGGTTACACTTTACAGAGCCGCGTTTATTATTATACCGCCAATATTTAACAAATGACATTTGGAATTGGTAATAACCTCAATCTTCTATCACATCACATCTCAACAACTGCCGGTTTTTATTTTCACTGAAAAGCGAGAACACAAATCTGCATTTTAGAAACTTCCTTATTATTGCCTGACAGTTTGTTTATTTATTTGCTCAGATGAGGAAATTATTCTGACATTTTTCACAGGGAATCAATTTACAAATTTTCTCTTTCCCGACAGGACGATAAGGAAGAATCAAAAGTGTTATTATCTTTACACTTTGACAATATTACTTTCAGAACCTTAATCATGTGTTTACTCTACTTAAATGTAAATTCCTTTCAGTTTGTATAAATTTATTTATAAATTATAAATTTTATTATATATGCTTACTGCAAATGAAGACATTATATTTCCAAATTTTTGTTGCAAAATTCTTTAATTACGGATGTTTCAATCTTAAGGCAAGTCCATCTTCAGCTAACGGTGAATATGCAATACTGATGAATTTTACTACAAAATCTTAAAAGTGTATTAGACACAATGAAACCTTAAAAGATGCAGCATTTCAACAAACCTTCGAATCAATTTGGAGGTTTTTTTTTTCACCAGAATTAAATTCCAATTACTGAGTAGGTTCACATACACACACATCCATGCCTTAGTGGGATTCGGACCCAGAACCCCGAGCACACTCATGACTAAGAGGCGTTGCTCTAACCATTGAGCTACCGGAGCCGACAATCGATAATTTTCGATGCTCTTGTGAAATAATAACTGAAAATCTTCATGAAATTGTTGTAGGCGTTTGCTATGACATATATGCAGTAAATTAGGTGCAGGACAGCACCGGAGCCGACGGAGTTGGTGAAATTTCAATTTGTATAAATTTTATTATATGAAAATTGAGTTCTGAAAATGGAGAAATATATCCAGATTTTATTTTAAAAATTGAAAAACTATGAACATTAGATTCTTGTCGATTTGAGTGTCAACTGATCTACTTCTAATTGACCCTTGGGTGTCTAAGAAGTAGGTATGCTTTTTTCACAGCGGGGACCATAGGAATGTTAAACCTTTTATTAATTCTGATTACGACCATAATAGATTTATCTGAATAAATTACTAAAACATCCTAGTACCACAGATAAAAGTTAGTAATTCATTTTTTTTTTCTTTTTAACATTATGTTAAGTGCATAATGGCTGTGTCCGATGTTGCGCTTTTACGACCCTAATATCTAAATCCTAAATTTATATACCTTAGATAACGTCATTATTTAGGATTTTAGCAATTAGATTTTAGGGTTTTTCAGGAGCACGCTATGGCTATGCCTTGAAGTTAACGCGCACTAATTAAACAAATCATGGTCGTTGCTATAATTTGTGCAAAATGTCAAATTTACTTCCAAAGAATAGCTTCTTAGCTTCTATTTTATGAAATACAATATTAGCATTTAATCTGAAGCATCAAATTGTATAATTCATTTTTGTTGTTCTGAAGTGTTGCTATACAAACTAATGGATGTCACGAGTGTGCCATTCGGAGTTGTATTTATGTGAAGAAGACCTAAATCCTAAATGCCAAAATGCGATATCGGACACAGCTAATGCAAACGATCCTACAAATCTGTAATGGGATCTTGTGGCCCTTTACCTCCCGGGTCCGATCTCAACCGACGACAAAGTAATTTCAAATTTTAAATGGCACAAAAGTGCTCGTGTAGTAACTCTGTAAACGCCCGAACGGTACATATACATATATCATCATCGTTACTGGAATCTATATACAAGACAGATTGGCACACCCAACAATGGGTAATATGCCGAGATAATTTATTTATTTATTCATTTATATATATATATATATATATATATATATATATATATATATATATAATAATAATAATAATAATAATAATAATTAAACTTTACTTAAATTTATGTAATGTTCTTGTTTATCAACGTACCATTATTTATCTTCACTGTATAGCAATTTAAATTAACATTTGCAAAGCTTATAATGTTCATTTCTAGCTGTGAAGAATATTAATTTTTTATTTGCAAGAACCATAACTTAGTATTATTGAGTTAAATAAACTTGCTTCAGGCGTTTAAAAACATTTAAACCTCTGCACCTTTAAATAGATTCTATGAAAGTGAAGTTAGCAGACGATTCATAGCAGACGATTCGAGATTTGAGCGAGTGTGTGGCTGCCTTACGTTAAGCTTAACCATGGCCAACTCTATAGGCGCCGAGCAACGGTGCTTGATAATACACTCAAAATTTCAAATAAAAAACACTACACCGTACATTCTAAAGATATACCTTTTAAATAATATAATTAATAGTGAGTTTGTAAATAGGAATACAATGGCATACAAAATTTTTGAATTCAATTTATATTTAAAATTAAAGAAGCATTATTTTATTGTTATAAACAATAGTCAGAGGATGAAATTTTGCATATAGTATGTCTACAACTTACTTATTAAAATAGAGTAACCATATATTTCCTACCACCGGTAGGACATAGAAAAAGAATAAAAATCTAGAAAAATGTATATTTTAATTTAATGAGGTATTATTTTATTTGTTATATACAATAGTCACAGGACGAAATTTTGCATATGGTATATCTACATAATACTTATTAAAATAGAGTAACCATATACCTCTTACTACCCGTAGGACATTGAGAATAAATAAAAATCCAGAAAAAATGTATATCTTAATTAAAAGAAGTATTATTTTCATTGTCATAAACAATAGTCAGAGGATGAAATTTTGTATATAGTATGTCTACATACTACTTATAATAAAAGAGTAACCATCTACTCCCTACCACAAGTGGGACATAGATAAAAATATAAAAATCTAGAAAAAATGTATATCTTAAATTAATGAAGTATCATTTTCATTGTTATAAACAATAGTCAGAGGATGAAATTTTGAATATAGTATGCCAACATACTACTTATTAAAATAGAGTAACCATCTACATCCTACCACCCGTAGGACATAGAGAAAAAAATAAAAATCTAGACAAATGTATATCTTAATTTATTGAAGGATTATTTTCTTTGTTATAAACAATAGTCAGAGGATGAAATTTTGAATATAGTATGCCAACATACTACTTATTAAAATAGAGTAACCATCTACATCCTACCACCCGTAGGACATAGGGAAAAAAAAAATCCAGAAAAAATGTATATCTTAATTTAATGAAGTATTATTTTCATTGTTATAAACAATAGTCAGAGGATGAAATTTTGAATATAGTATGCCAACATATTACTTATTAAAATAGAGTAACCATTTACATCCTGCCACCCGTAGGACATCGAGAAAAAAAAATCCAGAAAAAATGTATATCTTAATTTAATGAAGTATTATTTTCTTTGTTATAAACAATAGTCAGAGGATGAAATTTTGAATATAGGATGCCAACATACTACTTATTGTAATAGAGTAACCTTCTACTCCCTACTACCCGTAGGACATAGAGAAAAAAATAAAATAATACTTCATTAAATTAAGATATACATTTTTTCTGGATTTTTATTTTTTTCTCTATGTCCTACGGGTAGTAGGGAGTAGAAGGTTACTCTATTTTAATAAGTAGTATGTTGGCATACTACATACAAAATTTCATCCTCTGACTATTGTTTATAACAAAGAAAATAATACTTCATTAAATTAAGATATACATTTTTTCTGGATTTTTATTTTTTTCTCTATGTCCTGCGGGTGGTAGGAAGTAGATGGTTACTCTATTTTAATAAGTAGAATGTAGACATAAAATATGAAAAATTTCATCCTCTGACTATTGTTTATAACAAAAAAAATTATACTTCAATAAATTAAGATATACATTTTTTCTGGATTTTTAATTTTTTCTCTATGTTCTACGGGTGGTAGGGAGTAGATGGTTACTCTATTACAATAAGTAGTATGTTGGCATACTATATTGAAAATTTCATCCTCTGACTATTGTTTATAACAATGAAAATAATACTTCATTAAATTAAGATATACATTTTTTCTGGAGTTTTATTTTTTTTCTCTATGACCTACGGGTGGTAGGATGTAGATGGTTACTCTATTTTAATAAGTAGTATGTTGGCATACTATATTCAAAATTTCATCCTCTGACTATTGTTTATAACAATGAAAATAATACTTCATTAAATTAAGATATACATTTGTCTAGATTTTTATTTTTTTCTCTATGTCCTACGGGTGGTAGGGAGTAGAAGGTTACTCTATTACAATAAGTAGTATGTTGGCATACTATATTTAAAATTTCATCCTCTGACTATTGTTTATAACAAAGAAAATAATCCTTCAATAAATTAAGATATACATTTTTTCTAGATTTTTATTTTTTTATCTATGTCCTACAGGTAGTAGGGAGTAGAAGGTTACTCTATTACAATAAGTAGTATGTTGGCATACTATATTCAAAATTTCATCCTCTGACTATTATTTATAAAAATTGAAAATAATACTTCATTAAATTAAGATATACATTTTTTCTGGATTTTTATTTTTTTCTCTATGTCCTACAGGTAGTAGGGAGTAGAAGGTTACTCTATTACAATAAGTAGTATGTTGGCATACTATATTCAAAATTTCATCCTCTGACTATTGTTTATAACAAAGAAAATAATACTTCATTAAATGAAGATATCCATTTTTTCTGGATTTTTATTTTTTTCTCTATGTCCTACGGGTGGTAGGGAGTAGATGGTTACTCTATTACAATAAGTAGTATGTTGGTATACTATATACAAAATTTTATCCTCTGACTATTGTTTATAACAAAGAAAATAATACTTCATTAAATTAAGAAATATATTTTTTCTGGATTTTTAATTTTTTCTGTATGTCCTACGGGTGGTAGGATGTAGATGGTTACTCTATTTTAATAAGTAGTATGTTGGCATACTATATTCAAAATTTCATCCTCTGACTATTGTTTATAACAATGTAAATAATACTTCATTAAATTAAGATATACATTTTTTCGGGATTTTTATTTTTTTATCTATGTCCTACGGGTGGTAGGAAGTAGATGGTTACTCTATTTTAATAAGTAGTATGTTGGTATACTATAGACATAAAATATGAAAAATTTCATCCTCTGACTATTGTTTATAACAAAGAAAATAATCCTTCAATAAATTAAGATATACATTTTTTCTAGATTTTTATTTTTTTCTCTATGTCCTACGGGTGGTAGGATATAGATGATTACTCTATTTTAATAAGTAGTATGTAGACATACTATATGCACAATTTTATTCTCTGACTATTGTTTATAACAATGAAAATAATACTTCATTAAATTAAGATATACATTTTGTCTGGATTTTTATTTTTTTCTCTATGTCCTACGGGTGGTAGGGAGTAGAAGGTTACTCTGTTACAATAACTAGTATGTACACATACTATATGCAAAACTTCATCCTCTGACTATTGTTTATAACAATGAAAATAATACTTCATTAAATTAAGATATACATTTTTTATGGTTTTTAATTTTTTTCTCTATGTCCTACGGGTGGTAGGAAGTAGATGGTTACTTTATTTTAATAAGTAGAAAGTAGACATAAAATATGAAAAATTTCATCCTCTGACTATTGTTTATAACAAAGAAAATAATACTTCATTAAATTAAGATATATATATATATATATATATATATATATATATATATATATATATATATATATATATATATATATATATATGTTTGCTGGATTTTTATTTTTTTTTCTCTATGTCCTACGGGTGGTAGGGAGTAGATGGTTACTCTGTTACAATAAGTAGTATGTTGGTATACTATATACAAAATTCCATCCTCTGACTTTTGTTTATAACAAAGAAAATAATACTTTATTAAATTAAGATATACATTTTTTCTGGATTTTTATTTTTTTCTCTATGTCCTACGGGTGGTAGGTAGTAGATGGTTACTCTATTGTAATAAGTAGTATGTAGACATACCAGATGCAAAACTTCATCCTCTGACTATTGTTTATAACAATGTAAATAATACTACATTAAATTAAGATATACATTTTTTCTAGATTTTTATTTTTTTCACTATGTCCTACGGGTGGTAGGATGTAGATGGTTACTCTATTTTAATAAGTATTCTGCAGACATACTATATACAAAATTTCATCCTCTGACTATTGTTTATAACAATAAAAATGATACTTCATTAATTTAAGATATACATTTTTATATATTTATCTATGTCCCACGGGTGGTAGGGAGTAGATGGTTACTCTGTTATTATAAGTAGTATGTAGACATACTATATGCAAAACTTCAACCTCTGACTATTGTTTATAACATTGAAAGTAATACTTCATTAAATTAAGATATACATTTTTGCTATGTCCTACGGCTGGTAGGGAGTAGGTGGTTACTCTATATTAATAAGTAGTATGTAGACATACTATATACAAAATTTCATCCTCTCACTATTGTTTATGACAATGAAAATAATACTTCTTTTAATTAAGATATACATTTTTTCTGGATTTTTATATATTCTCAATGTCCTACGGGTAGTAAGAGGTATATGGTTACTCTATTTTAATAAGTATTATGTAGATATACCATATGCAAAATTTCGTCCTGTGACTATTGTATATAACAAAGAAAATAATACCTCATTAAATTAAAATATACATTTTTCTAGATTTTTATTCTTTTTCTATGTCCTACCGGTGGTAGGAAATATATGGTTACTCTATTTTAATAAGTTGTAGACATACTATATGCAAAATTTCATCCTCTGACTATTGTTTATAACAGTAAAATAATGCTTCTTTAATTTTAAATATAAATTGAATTCAAAAATTTTGTATGCCATTGTATTCCTATTTACAAACTCACTATTAATTATATTATTTAAAAGGTATATCTTTAGAATATACGGTGTAGTGTTTTTTATTTGAAATTTTGAGTGTATTAT
The DNA here is from genome assembly GCA_943142095.1 of Ophonus ardosiacus. NCBI lineage: Eukaryota > Metazoa > Arthropoda > Insecta > Coleoptera > Carabidae > Ophonus > Ophonus ardosiacus. The sequence goes on along the minus strand of OW964832.1, from coordinate 32,649,092 downwards.
CAAGCACCGTTGCTCGGCGCCTATAGAGTTGGCCATGGTTTAGCTTAACGTAAGGCAGCCACACAGTCGCTCAAATCTCGAATCGTCTGCTACGAATCGTCTGCTAACTTCACCTTCATATAGATTCTGCAAAACATAATAGATATTCAGATATTCCTTCCTATCTAATTTACACTCAATTATCTGATCAATGAAGTGGGTACGTATATAAACATGAAACTGTTTTACATATTTCATTCGTTTAATTATAATAATTATTTTGTTTGGGTGTCTACTCATTTAATAAAAACATATTTTGTGACGGAAATAACCATTTTAAAACATCACACATATAAAATTTATAATTCATAATAATAAAAAAACTTCATTAAAAAGTACAAGTATTTATTTAAAAATTCCGATATATTATTTTTTACAGTTCTGTTTACAATGGGTTATATTAACCTCGTAAAATAAATAACAACCATACTTAATATTTACGATTTTACCGATGATATCAGCTCTAAATATAGTACAGGTTATATCAGTGCGGCAAAAATTCAACGCACTCTAGGATATACACGAAAGGTGTCATAAATATTAGTATTTAGTATATAATCCTGTCGTACAGATACAGATATGGTCGAAGTTTATCACCAAGAAGTAAATTAACAATCGATAGGAACTTGAAAGTTCGTAAAGTATTGGCACTTATAAGAAGTATGAGATCAGTATAAATGCAAATAAGAATACTAAGTAACAATAACATAACAATACATTTATATGTTACTATTATTCAAATATGGTCACGCCCTATGCTTGCTATTAATATGTGTCACGTAAGTTTTTGAAAAAAATCTGATATGGCCAAAACAATACCTCCCGCTAATTAATTTTTATTTATTTAAATACATACCAACATTTTTACTAATGCTGCAAACTATATTAAGTTCCTTTGCATATAACTATGCTTTATTTACTATTTAATTTTTTTTTAATGTCACCATTATTAATTTTAAATGATTAATATTTTGACAGTGACATTTATCTGGCAGTTACATACATATGAAATATGAACTGTGTAACACAGAAATTGTGTATATCTTAGATACATAGGCTCCTGGACTTATATATTAGATTATTTTATAAATTTATATATAAAATATGTAGAAAATGTATGAATGTATATCTGTAGAAAATTTAATAATTTTAATTTCTATAATAACATAAATTCTAAAATTTATAATTCTTTCGTATTTCTCTTTTTTACATTCGTATGAAGATCTGAATAGATTTTGGTTATAATTGGTCAACCGGAAGTTCCCATATTAGAAGTTCATAACAGTTTTTCTTGAAAAAATGCAGTTAAATATTTTTTGACATTTTATGTGATTATCAATATGAAAGAATATCATATTGTCTATACGGTTTGATTATACATTTTCCGTCACATTCAATAGATATAGAGTTAAAGAATTATAAAGAGATTAACATTCATACATCAGCCAGCTTGGTTATAATAATAAAACAGGTGATATATTCAAATAATTATAATTGACAGAAGTCAGTGTCAAGTGCAATTTACATAGGGTATATTTGTGTATAATTTTATTGGATTTATAGAATCTTTTCTAAGGAACTTTTGGTATATGGGATTTGTACAAAATATATGGAATTAACGGAAGGTAATGTGCTGGCGACATCAGACCAATATACCAAAAGATTTAATAGTTTAAAATTTAAATTTAATTAATAAGTTTTTCATTCATTGTTTGGTCGCGAATCTGAGGACCAGGTTTCGATTTCGACCGACGCCAAGAGTATTTCGAATTTTCAATACCATAGAATGTATTCTCCATGCCGCAATGAGTGTTCTTGTAATGAGGCCTGATTATCTTCTTTAGGTTGATATACTTCTTTATCTGATATTTAGAAATATATCAACATAATCAACATCAAATACCAACCTCTGCAATGAGCAGCTTGCATTGTTATTTGTTTAGATTTTTGCGTTGTTTGGTATTAGTGCCGGGGCTTCTAGAACAATGCATATTGTATTTTGCCCGCGGTTAGTAAATAATAAAGAGTTCACATGTAATGCCAACGTTAGCACAAGAATGCGATTTCGGAATTTCTGTTTGAGATCAAATTCCTTAAGATTAAATCTGCAGTTGCAACATGTAGGGAAATCTGGAATTTTGTGAGTTCTTGCATCATAGCACAAAGAGAATTTTGATAATTTTAAAAATAAACATTGCTCAAGATGTTTTCAGTAAAATGATATTATGACCATGAATTAATGATTAAAATAAATAAATATTTTGAAATGTTGTTTTTGAGACGTGTTCTTGATTTTGTAAATGAGATCATATAAAAAATCTGATGTGGCCAGCACATGACCTCCCGCAAATTCCATGTTAAAAATAGTAATGAGCTTTAAGTAAAGTATCTTTTTCCGTTCCGGTTGATCGTTTATAAACAAAATCTAATTTGTTGTTTTAATAAATAAAAGTCTGTAATACGAAATTAATTTCATGCCAAAAATAATCGATTATCATGGGCCTATAGCGCTCACCATCAACTATAACAGTTCGACCTTCATCATTTTCGAAAAAGTAAGTTCCAATGACGCCACCTGACCATAGTGCTCACCAAACAGTCTCATTTGGACATGTAATGGTACCTCGTAAATCACATGAAGATTTTCCTCTGCCCATATCTGGCAATTTTGCTTATTAACATATCCAGAGAGGAGAAAATGTGCTTCACCAAAGAAAAAGATAATCCGCGAAAAATCATCATCAACTTCCAAGTGCTCTAAAAACGCAATCTGTGTAAATTCTTTGCCGTACATGATCCATGTCGTAAATGTGTAGTTGTAAACCAATATTTGACATTTAGAAAACACGTACTTATACTGACAGATTTACAAATCAAATATATTTCTACTTAATTCTTCTTAACACGGTTTCATTATTAGTGGAAATGTGACAGTGCCATTTGTTTAACTACGTCAAAATTTTATTAAAGTATTATGTTTTTGTTTGACGCATGGGTCAGATGATGTACAAAAATAAATTATTTTATAAATTTATATTTAAAGTTATTTAAAGTTTTTTAAAGTTATATTATCGTAGAATTGAAGATTGTACCATTATATTATATTTTTAATAGTAAAAATTGCTGAAAAATTATATTCAATGCAATTTTTTCAAGAAAAACTGGTAAAAGCTTGTATAAGTGATACTTCCGGTTATCTGATATACACTAAAAACTAATCAACGCTTCCCACATTAGTATAGAATGGGTATACAAAATTTCAAAATTTTGTGATTGATAGTATTTGAGTAATCGTGTCCACAGGATCCACACACACATACACACATACATAACAAAAATGTTAAAATCGGATTCTGGGGACATCAAAACGTGCTTATTCACTAAAATCTCTATATGTGATTTTTAGCACGATCCCTATATCTCCCTTACCTAGGGTAGCGGGAGGTAAAAAATGTATACAGATATCTTACAATAAAGAAGGTATTTGAATTTGCAAATTATTATTGCCGTGAAACTTCACCTTCAAAAGATAAATGATAACATAATATTCACTATATGATACTCTATCAAGTCAAGAGCTTATTATTTTTCCTGTTAGCTTTATTTATTAAACTGAATACCAGTTGACCTATAAACAATTATCTGATGCCAGTAGAGTAGAATAGAGATTTGCATATTATTATTGTATAACATTCCATTATCAATGCCCCCGATATTGTCCTTAAATTACTTATGAAAGTTATAAATATAAACAAAAAATAAAGGAAATTACAGTGAAAGGAAGAGTTTGTTTGTAGAAATATGATAATAAGCTGGTTTTATTGTTTTTATATTAAATTGGTATGAGGATGCATGATAATAAAACGAATTCAAGCACAAGTGTTTTAATATATATGTTTGACAGCTGGAATAGTATATGTACTTGTATTTCCTATATGAAAGTATGTACAGCATCGGAAATTAACAACGAATATATTTAAGCGAAATACAGGATGCCAGTAGGTGTCACTATTTTATTAAATTGATTGTACATATTATTACTTTGGCAGCCTACAGCTAACGAGTAAAAACAGAGAGATAGCCGGACGTTGCGCCATTCCATTCTGTGTACTTTTCTACATGCATATGTATACTAATTTTCACATTTCATATTTAGCTGATACAATTTTTCTTCTTGAGCTTTTCCATATTTAATTAGGAGTCGCCTTCGAGCATATACTGACTAGAGAAGTAATTCCCTATACCAATGTATAGAATGAAGTGATCGGAAGACATGCAGGCGGGGGGCCGGAAGTCATAGTGAATTGCGGGCAGTGTTTTGTTGTGTTATATGTCAACCTTATTTTTTGTGTGTAGTTTGTGAGTATATCTCGGAGTATATCAAATTGTAATGAAAAATACAAAGAAAGTAAGGATATTTCGTTTCATGTGTAAGTAACTAGGATTTTTTTTACAAATAATATATTAAACAAAGTGTAACTTTTTAGGTTTCCTACTAATAATGACGTAAGAGTAACGAGACTGAAATTTATTGGAAATAAAAGTGATTTACATATTTCAAAAGCAGCAGTTAGTCATTACTTTGTAAAGAAGGTAGTACAAATATTAAGATAATACGCAGTCCGCAATGCACCACGGCTTCAATAAGCAACTCGCAATACAAAATGGCTACCTTATGTGTTCCGATCAAAACAAACACCTCATTTTCCTTTTCCACTCATTCTTGTCCAATGCATTATCCTCACACAGCCCTTTCTCTCTAAAATCTTCTACCACATAATCCTTCCACCTTCTGTTTGGCCTTCCTCTCCCTCTTCGACCAACCACCCGCGTTTCGCTTACCCTTCTTCCAACATAGTCTTCATCCCTTCTCATTACATGTCCAAACTATTGTAACCTTCTCTCCTGAATCTTTCTTGATACCTTTTCTATTCCAGCAATTTCTCTCATTGCATCATTCCGAATTCTATCCTTTCGTGTTTTACCATCATCCGCCTTAACATTCTCATCTCGGCGACTTCTAATCTCTTTTTACCTCCCGCTACCCTTGGTAAGGGAGGTATAGGGATCGTGCTAAAAATCGGATATCGAGATTTTAGTAATTGACCACGTTTTAAGTTACTTAGAATCCAATTTTAACATTTTCACGATGATGTCTGTACGAGTATGTGTGTATGTGTATGGATTTTGTCTCCGCTCTAACTCAAATATTATTATTCAGAAAATTCTGAAAAAGAAACTTTTAAATTTTAGTGTAAATCGGATTACCGGAAATGGCACATTACTTCAAGCTCATAATGTTCTTCAAAAAATACCATTAATTGTTATTCTTTCTCATTCTATGTTATTATACAAATTAAAGATTATTGAATTTTCTACAGGTACACATTAATACTTTTTCTACAAATAATTTTTAAAAATAATCTTTTTTATAAATCTCAAAGCCTATGATTTAAAGATTCCTTTGTTACATCGTACCTACATATTTCAACTGTATGTAACTGACAGAAATGTCAAAAAACTAATCACTTCAAATAAATAATGGTGACATTTTAAAACGAAAATAGTAAGTAAAGCAATAATTATATGCAAAGGAAGCGGGAGGTTTTGTGTTGGCAACATCAGATTTTTGTGGACTTTCTTTACTGGCCATGTTTCACTGCCCATATCTCATGGCTGGTCTAACAACCGCCTTAATTATCTTTCCTTTTGTCCAACTTCCAATTCTCTTATCTTCTTCTAGTTCATCCATATAGCATGGATTCTGTGAGTAATTTCCCTGTCCAGTTCCCCTTTTTACCTCCCGCTACCCTTGGTATGGGAGGTATAGGGATCGTGCTAAAAATCTCATATCGAGATTTTAGTAAATGACCACGTTTTAAAGTCCCTAGAATCCATTTATGTGTGTGTGTGTGTGTGTGTGTGTGTGTGTGTGTGTGTGTGTGTGTGTGTGTGTGTGTGTGTGTGTGTGTATGTGTGTATGTGTACGAATTTTGTTTGCACTCTAACTCAAATACTATCATTCAGAAAATTCTGAAACTTTGTATTTTTACCCTATTCTAATAGGAATAGAAGCCATTAGATTTTGGTGTAAATCGGATAAACGGAAATCGTACTTTACTTGAAGCTCATAATGGTTTTTCTTCAAAAAATACCATTAAATGCCATTTTTTCGAATTATAAGTCTTATGAAAATTAAATTGTTATTCTTTCTCATTCTATGTTATTATATTAAAGATTATTGAATTTCATACAGGAATACATTAATACTTTTTCTATATATATTACAGATAAATTTAAAAATATTTTTTTTATTAGTCGCGAAGCCTAAGATAAAAACTATTCCTTTGTTACACAGTTCATTTTTCAAATGAATGTAACATGTAACTGATAGTAAATGTCACTGTCAGAAAACTTAACACTTCAAATTAATAATAGTGACATTTTAAAAAGAAAATAGAAAATAAAGCAATAGTTTTCTGCAATGGAACAGTTTGCAGCGTTAGTAAATACGTAGGTAGGTATGTATTTAAATTAATAAAAATTAAATAACGGGAGGTTTTGTGTTGGCCACATCAGATTTTTCAGTATTAAAACTCTCCAGTTCGAGCCAGTCTCTCCTCCAAAAATCAAATATCCTCTTTATTCGTTTTTCGGTTTTCGTTCTACTGATACAATTACAAGCAAATATTTTAAAGTTAATGTTCCACATACTAATTATTTAGAAACTTCTAAAAACTGTAAATTTTTGCACATCAACATAGGAACTTATTATTAACATTATAACATATGTTTAACTGCGGTATGATAACAATTATTAAAATTTGCAAAAGCTGTTAGCTTTCAACATTTCCCAGAATTGGTCTATCAGAATTACAAACCTAACTATTATCCCGGCACTATTATTTCTGAAATGAAAAATCTCCCGTCGGTTTTAAATGAAATAAACGATTCCTCTAGGCGGCTCGTCCACACAAACACATTATTACCTATAGAATTTATAATGACTGAGATAACCGATCGGCATAAACAACAACAATAGCTGCTATCTTTATGTCTCGCTTAATTAATACTAGAGCAATATGGTATATTGTATTCGTATTCTTAGATCGGAATAGAATTACTTTCTTCCGTGATGTATTTATGTTGATGTTGGTATTTAATGTTATGTTCGACTTTATTGGTAATTGTTGGTAATAAAACTAGGTAACGGGCTTGAATATTGAAATATGTAATTCGCAATACTTTTGTAATGTCTAGTTGTAAATTTCATTAATTAAATTAAATGCTATAGAAATTATTTTACTTTCGATTTTACCAATTTATTTCACACTGTTTGGATATATATCTCATAATAAATGCAACAAACATTATTTTCTAGAAAAATAAAAGTAATCACTACCAACATTATGTATTTCGAATTTTAAATATCACTTTTTACTTTGGTGACCTTTAACGTTACGTCATTCGATTCTATAGATGTACAGGTAATGTACACCAATTTTCAATTTTCTTGGCCAGCTGATACAATATTACCAAGCAAATAACCAAAAAATGGTACTCTCAAATTGTCTGCAGCTCATTAAAAACTCGACCGTTGTGTATTTAAATAAAATCGGGACACGCTGATTACGGGAAAATTAATTTAAAAAATCTTTAAATCTTAGTGTTCAAAATACAAATTTTGTATTCAATGGAATTCACAAATGTTTTTTGACTTTGGCGGTCTATAGCTAATGAACGGTAAAAGATAGGTGAATAGCCATTGTGTCATTCGATTCTTCGAATTTTTCGAACTTTTCTACATATTCAGACCAATTTTTACCTCTCGCTAAGAGAGGTATTGGATTCATGCTAAAAAATTCGCATAACCACATTTTAAGGTCACTACAATCCGATTTTAACATTTATACAATAACTGTGTGTGTGTGTGTGTGTGTGTGTGTGTGTGTGTGTGTGTGTGTGTGTGGTGTGTGCGTGTGTGTATGTGTGTGTGTGTATGTGTGTGTGTATGTATGTGTGTGTGTGTGTGTGTGTGTGTGTGTGTGTGTGTGTGTGTAAAGAACAATTTAACTACGTATTCCTTAATCTGACATTAATGGGAAGAGCTTAAAAGATTTTAGTAACAATTGGACAACCGGAAGTAGCAGTTTCTTAAAAAGAATCGCCCATAAATCCTTCTACAGCTAAAAAAAAACCTTCTAAATATTATTTATTGGAAATTATCTTATTACAAATAATACAGAATATAAAATTCTCTATCCGATGCATTGAACATTTTTATTGTATCTTCTATAGATTTAGAGGTAGAGAATTATAAATATATGAAATAATCCGTTGTAATGAAACTCACAGTCCAAACAACTCCATAGAAACCAGTTGAATAATTAAAATGTTCGTAATTGACAGAAAAATGTCAGTTTCAAAAATCCCGATACATTACTGAAGGCTTTTTCTAGGAAGTAAATTTAATATTTCTTATATTATTATTAATTAAATATTTAAAATTATAGATACCTACATACCTATGTTATATATACCCATCAGAAATATCGTCAATGAATTTGAAGAATCTCGAACATTAGGAAGAGTAGGAGGAAACTTATTTACAGAATGAATTAAAAAATATATTAATAATAGATGTAATTAAATTTTTTGTGTGTATAGCAGAAATGTTAAATACAATATGTACTTATATGGACATGGCGAAAGGTCTTGTGCTGGCCGCAACAGATTTATTTTACTTTGGCGGCCTTTAGCCATTATTAGTAAAAATTATTTGGAGTTCAAAAATTTCAATGAAGCAAAATTATTTGTCATTTTTCCGTTACCTTTGGTTAGGTGTTCGCTACTTCAAAGGCGACTTCATACCATCATATGTATCAGCAAATTGATCCATTTGCTGCAGAACTGTGTTCAGAACATATTAGTCGGCCTAATAGTAGATTCTCGTTAATTACTGCAATCACGGTAAAAGTGAAAACAGGCAACGTTTTCAAAGTCAGTAACGTTGTTCCTCCCTTTCTCTACCAACATACAAAGCTTTGTCTGTAACCTCACTTACGCATTTTGCTTCCAACATGTTTACTTCTAGGTTAGAAAACAATTAGAAGAAACCATTATTCAATTAGACAGCGGATGTTGATGGATCTTGTTACTATGGCAACGAACAGAAGTTGTTTGTAAGATTAGAAGGGTTTAATTGTTGTTTTGTTTAGGAAAATGTCATTGGCTTTTCATAATTTGATAAAGAGAAATTTGATTGGTTATTGGAAAGTCTGTTTATAATTTTATGCATTATCGGTAATAGTATACATGCGGGTAATAAGATTATTTTCTTATTACAAATTTTCCATAGTTTCTATTTCTATTTCATTATGATTTATAAAAAAGTATTGCGTATCTATGTGCTTATATAAGATTAAAAATTTATATATAAATAACAAGCCCAATAAAATAAAAAAAAATGTCGTACATATGTTATGTTTGTCATAACTATACATGTTGCGCATGTAATTTCAGAACACAATGTGAAAAACAACATAAAAGGATTTTTTCACTACTAGCTTAGGAACCCACTATTATTTACCTTTATTTGACATGAGAAATTGTTTTTCACTACCGCTTGCTTGTAACCATGGAAACCTAGGTCAATAATAATTTATTATTAACCTAGGTCTGTAATGCAAACTGTCACTTTTCAATCAAACTCAAGCCTCCAAATCCAAATATTATATAAAGGTGTTAAATATATACCTTAAATTTACCGGTTAATTTTAAATTGACCTACGCTGTCGCCTCGCCTCGCCTAGCCACTGTGCTATTTTGGTGAAAATGTGAAACATGTGTAGATGTAGGAATGAATAAATCACTATTTTTTTGTATTTGTATGTAAATACATTTCAATAGATTTATTTAAAAATAATAATAAACTAATAAAGCTTCTGACTGTCACAGCGCAAAGAGTTTTTATTAAATAATTAAATCAAATACAAATCAAGGCCTTCGCCCTCGGGTTACAATATTGGCGCTGGGTCAATAATGATTATCTTCTCAACCTTGGCGTATAATATACTATTATGTGTTTATTGTCTTAATTAATTAAGGTCGTGTCATCATTTTATTTTATATAAATATATTTTTCAACACCTTTAAAAGTTAAACAATATCAATTAAATTAATTACATTAATACAGCATCGCTTTAATTTACATTGAATGTTTTGACGTACAAGTTAAAATATTTTAGTAGTTTTACAAGATTAGGCAAAAAGGACGGATGTTATTTAAATCGTAACAAAATTGATACTTTTTGCTTAAGAAAAAACGCATAGACAGATTTCAGTTCGTAATAACATAACATTTGACAAAAAAAAGTGCGGAGAACAACGTGTTGCATGATACATAACTTCGTTTTGCCTGAATTACGAAGAAACCGTGTTCCTATCCGACGTATTTCGTTTTAGCAAGATGGGACCCTCTCTTTTCCGATCGCCTCATTTCCAGGCTTCGTGCAATTCATTGGCCAATTGGCCTTTTCGGTCCCCTGATTTGTTCATATGCGATTTTTTATTGCGGGAACACTTCAAGATACGTACATATGAACACAAACCCCGCACACTGAAAGAACTGAAAAAAGCTATTCGCATAGAATTCCCTCAAATTGACAGAAGGATGTTGGAAAGAGTGTTAGCAAACTTCGTAGAACGCCTTCAGAAATACATTAATGATAACGGACACCACATGTAAAATATTGTTTTCCACACTTGATTTTGCCAAATTCTATGTTATCACTAACTCAAATCCGTTAATAATTTTTTTAAAGCAAAAAGTATCAATTTTGTGACGTTTCTGCCCAACTACTTGTACATTAACTGTATTCTTCTTGGTTAGTTCGTCGCAGATCATATCATATCAGATAAAATTAGGAAATTGTTGTTCTTTTTGAGCTAACTGAACTGAGCGCTACTGAATTTTTAAAAAGTAAGTTTAGAATATATACTTAATTAATTTAGGGTGACCAGTTCTTAGATCAAGAAAGGAGGACACAGCAGACAAAAAAGGATGATTTTTAGTAGAAAAGGATGACAAAATAATAATAGCAAAAAACAAATATATATTTTTTAAACATTTGAAAAGAAATCAAAAATAACATTTATTTGAATTTAACAACAATTTAGCTGGTCGACAGCTTGAGTACCGAGACTAAACGAACAAATCTGATTCTTATTAGACGGCAATGCCTGCGATGGATCCAGCACGTGCGAGTACGGAAAAAAGTTGTGTTCTAGTACTGTGAGGTAAAAACTATTTTTTTCATTATTTCGTGAAAAAGCCGGACGTAAATAAAAACCGGCCGGACATTCATATTTTTGTTAAAAAGCCGGACAAGTCCGGCTTTATCCGTCTGGTCACCCTAATTAATTTGTTTATAACAAACACAGATATTGAATAAAATCATTTAATACTAGCGGGAATTCCACCGATCTGGCAACACAGACAACGAGAATGAAGCCTGGAGACAAAAGGGAAATATTGAGTGCAGGGCATTGATGTGATCAAATAATGCCATTGTTGCAATCAATTTTATCATTGTTGTAATCAAGTTTTTTGAAGTACTTATTTATTTAATATTGAATATATAATATCAGAAAGATATTCCAATATATTCAAAATATTACATTGCAATTTTTGTAGTTTTAAAATTAATGGTGGAAATAAAACATTAGTCACAGCTATAAATATTTGACACATAATGCGAAATCCTTTACTTTAATTTTGCAAATTTGTATTTTTAAATTTGTGTATTATATTTCTCTCCAATTAGAAAACATGAATGGAACCTATCACTTAAAACAAACAAACTCAAACAACAAGCATTTTTTGTAACAGCTGTTTTCCCCAATAAAAACATTTTTAATGTATATAATTAATATGCATTGCTTATAAACATTAAAAAAATCTGACTATATACGACAATATCTACAGATAAATTCCTATCGCTTTCACAGTCAAAGACCAAAGACACAAATAATTTATTGTTATACTCTGTCACTTGCAGCAACAAATTAATGCAAAATTACCCGTTATTAAAGCGTTTTAACGACAACTAACCGTAGTTTCTTTATTTGTTAGCTCGTGCTGTTTGCTTTAATCAAATGCTTAAGTTTTTCACAGGAAAGCAATCAGCCTTGTGCATATTCCCCGCTTAATTGATTACTGCGATTGTTTTGTTTGTTTATAATGCGATCTTCCGATGTTTGTTTTGTAAAATTTCTCGTTTGAATAATTTCTCCTGTTTGGAGAAATGAATGGAGTGAGACTTTAAGAGCCAGTTTAATTATTGCTAATTAATTTAATTGTGTGCATATGCATTAATAATATAGTTTACTAATAGCCAAAGGGCATTAGATAGTGCAAACATAACTAGAATGTATTTATGGTAATATCGGTAATTGCAATATTTTTATATTATTTCACTACCAACATATAAAATATGATTACCTATAAATTCGTTTCTAATTAGAATGTAGTACTATTAATGTTAACATAAGGATAATACGTAATAGTTATTTACTTAGCAAGTGCGGGAAAGCTGGGTTCCCGGATGAGTGTTTAGCGATGCGAGCTCGTGATTCCGGAAACCAAGTTCACGTACGCTGTTTGTACAATATTATTTATGCGATATGCTTAAAACTAATACTAACAAAAATTTGTTACATAATATTATACATATACACTGCTTACTGCTTTGTAGCTAATTTCAGAGTGATGTGTCAAATTTAAATTCCATTTATTTTTACCTCTCGCTAAGAGAGGTATTGGAATCATGCTAAAAATCACATATCCAGATTTTAACGAATAAGCACGTTTCAAAGTCACTAGAATCCGATTCTAACATTTTTACAATGATGTCTTTTTGTGTGTGAGTGTGTGTGTGTGTGTGTGTGTGTGTGTGTGCGTGTGTGTGTGGATGTGTGTGTGTATGTGTGTGGGTGTGTGTGTGTATGGCTGGATGTTGGACGGACGATTCCTCAAAAACTATAAGACATAAAAGGTTTTGGTAACAATTGAACAACCGGAAGTAGTAGTTTTTGAAAGAAATTCTTCCAAATATTAATTTTTGAAAATTTTTGTTATTACTTATTTTGAAGAACAAAACTCTACACCTGACACATTTAAATTAAATTTTTTATTATATCTTCTACAAATTTAGAGATAAAGACGCTATAATATATAGAATATCGGGATATAACAAGTCGAGTAGGCGAAACTACACTAAGGAAACCAGTTGACAAATTCAAATGTTTATAAAATAATTTGTAAATGACAGATTTCAGTGTCAAAAATCAACAGTTTTAGTGACATTTTGATAGCTTTTTCAGGGAAGTACATTTAATCTTTCTTATTGTTTTATTAATTAAATATTTGATATTATAGGTAATATGCATATATCCATCAGAAATACCGCCAATCTGGATAATGAATTGGAAGAATCTGACATTTAGAAACTTCCTCATACAACGAAAAATAGATATAATTAGAATTATATGTGTGCAGAAGACATGTTAAATACAATAAAAAACAATATTCGGGTAAAGTTCTGTAATATTTTGTTATAAAACAACGGTTCGATAGCAAAGTACAATACAACACTTATATAGCCTTATATGGAAATGGCGAGAGGTTTTGTGCTGGCCACAACAGATTTTTATTTTAATATGCAGTGTTTATTACGGAATGTAAATAACTATTTACTGTTTATCACATATTTCACTTGTATATAGAAAATTTAAATTTAATAAAGTTGTCGCCGAGCAGAAAGTGTTGCCAACATTGTATACTAAATGTACTAAATTTATTATTTTAAAATAAAATTTCATTCCATATTCCACCATTTTCTCTTAATATTATTGAAGGAAAGAGTGTTTGAGAAACTATACCTACTTGCCTTTGGTCAAAAAATTGTCTGTGTGTATATCCGTCTGTGTGTGACAAATTTTTCTCCTACTATAATTCTAAAAAATATAATTCTTTCGTATTCCTCTTCTTTACATACATATGTAGAGCTGATTAGATTCCGGTTATAATTAGTCAACCGGAAATTCTTTTATTTTAAATTCTTAAATACTTTTTTGACTTTTTACTTTTTTTATATATGAAAGAATATCTTATTGTCTATATATATTTTGATTATACATTTTTCTTCAAAGTCAGTAGATATAGAGTTAAAGAATTATAAAGAAACTTTCATAAATTAGCCAGCTTTGCTATAATCATGGAATCAACTGATATATTTAAATAATTCTAATTGATAGATATCAGCGTCAAGTGCAATTTACATAGTGCATTTTCGTGTTATAATTTTATTGTATTCATAGAAACTTTTCAAAATAACTCCCAGTATGGAATTTGCAGAAAATAGTATATGTTCGTGATACAATTTTACTGGATACTTCCAAGGAACTCTGGGAACGGGATTTGTACAAAATACATCGAATTGGCTGAAGGCCACATCAGATTTTTTTATTATAAATATATTTTTTTAAGAAATACTGTAGAAGTAGGAGTGTTTTTCTTAAATTTCAGTGTCACTTATCTGGTGGATACCTAGAAATTTGACGTTTCGGAAGTTGCTCGGCTTAGGCGATGCAAACCAACACATATCATGATTACAGAAACAAAATCATACATCTGTTCGCTATGAAAATCGACAACATCGCACCTGAAACTCAGTCAATTACTACATCTTAAATCTCAGTGTTCTAGTTTCCAACAACTGCATTCCAGGCTTTATTTTAAACCGAAAACATTTAAAAAACCCGCGGAATGTTACGCACGCGTGTGCGTAGGTTGTAAGTCAGTGACCGGTGCGTAATTCACGCTGTCACGCACTCGCATTAAAACGAACAACACCAATTCCATTCACTAGTATTGGTACTCAAAATGGAAAGATTGCTGTTATTATTGTTGTGGTTATATTTGGTTTAATGGGACTCGTAAACGATTGTGTTGAACGCATAAGAAATTAAGTGAATTAATGAATACGGTTTATTGATCCGGAGTTATGAAAAATGTCACGGATTGGAAATAAGAGAATTAAATATTTGTTTTTATTGGTTAAGGAAAGTAGCAATTTGTTTCGCTTGTCAATTTTTTTGTCTTAATTGTGACATTTAATTATACTTTTTCTATTTTTATAAGAGAAAAAGCATCTACTTTAGTGTCAACTACAGAAGTGCATGGAGCAGAAATTGGGCAAACCAATTATTATAAACTGTCCTATTTTATGGTGTTTACCCAAAAAGTCAAATAAAGCCGATCGATGCATTGGTTATTGGTATAGTATTTTTACAAACCTTAATTTCATTAGAATCAAATATATTACTATTACATTCTCCTTGACACGGTTTCTATATTAACTTCAGTGTATTGCTTCCTGCCAGTGACATTTGTTTAAATGTGTCAAAATTGTTATTAAAGTATGACGCATAGGCAAGAAGATGTATAAAAATAAATTATTTTATAAATTTATATTTAAAGTTAGGTATTTACATACTACATGCCATTATCGTAGAATTGAAGATTGTACAATATTCAATTTTTATTAGTAAAACTTGCTGAAAAATTATATTCAATATATTTTTTTTTCTACAAAAAACTGTTAAAAGCTTGTATAAGTGATACTTTCGGTTATCCGATATACACTAAAAACTAATGAGCTATTTCCATATTAGTATAGAACGGGTATACAAAATTTTCCGATTGATAGTATTTGAGTAATCTTGTCCACAGAATCCACACATACACACACACACATATACATACACTGCATACACACTTCATTGTAAAAATGCTAATATCTGTTTCTGGGGATATCAAAACTTGCTTATTCACTAAAATCTCTATATGCGAGTTTTAGCTCGATCCCTATAACTCTCTTACCTAGGGCAGCGGGAGGTAAAAATCATGACATGAAGATTTTCACGCGAAATTTTCATATTTTCGAAAAATGACTTTTTAAAATATGCTATCTAAGCAAAACAAATTAACATAAGTATTGAGATTTCGAAAATTATGTACACCTAATTTATACTATAGTCGAGAAATTATAATACTAAATCTTAGTTTCGTTGAATATCAAGTTTCTAATAGTTAAGTTTTCTGTAAAATAAAGGAAAATAAGTATTTAAGTATTGTTGTGAATAATAAATACTGGGTATAAATTGTATGCAAATGAAGTAAATACAATATTATCCGTTGCGGAAAATAATAGAATAACATTTATTAGAGTTTTCATTGCAGCCCACAGCATAGAAAGTGCTAACAGTAATAACACGAAAAGGGAACAAAACCAACATTATTCTTTTACGATTGTCATCTCTGTAATCATCCGTGGTTATAACATCAATTAATGACAGTTTGACAGCCCGATCTTCCACTAAATTAATTATAGATTTGTTTAATTTCTCCAGTAAACTTAATTACTAACCAGTGAGTAGTAATCAGCAGTTCTAACCTCAATTCGTAGTTTAACGACAGGATACAAACGAAATGAATTCCAGGCTCTCTTATCAGAAAAGAAAGCAAGTTTTGTATAAATCAGTAATTTAGAGATCATTGTTACAATTTTACTGCTTAATAATAATTATGAGCCTTTTCAAATTGTGTTTCACTGTATTAATGTTTCTTGCTGGCCGTTGGGTGGTCTTAGATTTCTATTATTGTTAGTTTTTGACCGGTAGTTATTCATGGAAAATTAATAATCTGTAATTATTTCTGACGTTCACTAATTTTGTATTCAAAGTAGTTAAAGAGTAATATTGTTCTTAAAAGTAAGAGTGGTCATAAAAACCGAAATTTATTGGTGATTTGACATTTATGCTAAGAAAGACCTCTTCACATAATTTATGAAGTTTTACTTTTTACTGGCATTTTAATGGTACACCAGTAGTTAAAATTATTTTGGTTTTATAATAATATCATATTAATGATTTTAAATTTAAAATTCGTTAATTAACACAACTTTCTGCAATCTTATTTGAAAAAAATCTGTTGTGGCCAGCACAATACCTCTCGCCATTTCCATATTAGGCTATGTAAGTAACATATTGTATATAACATTTCTGGTAACACACAAAAATTCTAATTACATCTATTATTCATATATGTTTACATTTTTTAATTCATTCTATAAATAAGATGCCTCCTACTCTACTAAATGTTCGAGATTCTTTTCAATTCATTGACAAGATTGGCGGTATTTCTGATGGGTATATGTAATATATGTATCTATAATTTTATATTTAATTAATAATAAAATAAGAAAAAAATTTAAATGTACTTCCCAGAAAACGCCTTCAGTAATGTATCTGGATTTTTGATACTGACATTTTTCTATCAATTATCGATTACAAACATTTTTATTTTTCAACTGATTTCCATGGAGTTGTTTGGGCTATGAGATTCATAAGAACGGATTATTTTATTTATTTATAATTCTCTATCTCGTATCTCTAAATCTATAGAAGATAATAAAAATGTTAAATGTATCGGATAGAAAAATATATATTCTTTAATCTTTGTAATAACATAAATTTCCAATAAATAATATTTAGAAGTTTTTTTTTTTAGATGTAAAAGGATTTCTGGGCGATTTTTTAAAGAAACTACTACTTCCGGTTGTCCAATTGTTACCAAAACCTTTTCAGCTCTTTCCATTAATGTCAGATTAAAGAATACATAGCTAAATTGGGCTGTAGTCTTATATAATTTGAGGAACCGTCCCTCCAACATCCACACACACACATACACACACAGACATCATGGTAAAATTGTTAAAATCAGATTGAAGGGACCTTAAAACATGCTTATTCTTAAAAATATGAAGCGATTTTTAATATGAATCCAATACTTCTCTTAGCGAGACGTAAAAAAACCTTGAACGTTTGTCATAATATCCAACAATAATTATTGTCAACTAGTTTACAATAAATTTAAACTTACCTGGTAGAGACAATGAATAATAAAACAATTACCGGCTTAGAAAATTTATTGTTAATAGAGTCATTTAATCAATTTTTATTTTCTCGACTAGTAACATTAACAAACACCTACAGGAATTGTCAAACAGTGTTAATTCGAATGATAAACGACAACACAAGCTCAGAAGGCGTTCATAACCTCAATTACAACTGCAAATCACCAGAAAGAAAACAAAATGTAGCAACAACAAACGAATAAGCGTTGCTAAGATACGAGATACATGTTGGATGATAATCAGTACACATCAATGTAGGAAGCGTTATAATAGCCATAATAATTGTTCTGTTTCTGTAGCTTAGAATGAGAAATTGCTTATTTTATAAAAAGATAGTAAAGCACTCTCAAAGAATAATTTACTAGGCCTGATGCATTGCCCGGCATTAATTAAGACGGCGAGGATGCATCTTCTCCGGAGAGCCAAAACGGTCAACAAAATCTGGCAAAGAAGTGGCCTAGCTAAATTGTATTCATCCGGAAATTGCACAGTTTAAAGTAGCTGGTGTTACCTTAGCCAGATCGTCTCGCGCAAGTTAACAGGTGGCTTGTTCTTCACCATAATGACATAAAGTGGGTTCTACTTGGTCCCCCCAGTTGAACATGTTTACTCCACATTTTCCTTCTTGATTATGCTGGGTTTATGCAGGCAACTAAATTAAAAAATCTGATGTGGCCAACACAAAACCTCCCGCTATTTAATTTTTATAAATTTAAATACATATCTAGGTATTTACTAATGCTGAAAACTATATTAAGTTACATTGCATATAACTATTGCTTTATTTACTATTTTCTTTTTAAAATGTCACTATTATTAATTTGAAGTGATTAGTTTTTTGACAGGGACTTAGTTCCTTTGCATATAACATATAACTATTGCTTTATCTACTACTAATGTTACCATTACCAATTTGAAATGATAGGTTCATTGACAGTGATATTTACCTGTCAGTTACATTCATTTGAAATATGAACTGTGTAACAAAGGAATTGTGTTTATTTTAGGCTTCGGGATATATAAAAAAAATAGATTTTTAAATTTATCTGTAAAATATATAGAAAAAGTATTAATGTATAGAAAATTCAATAATCTTTAATTTTTATAATGACAAAATGCGAAAAATGGCATTTGATGGTATTTTTTGAAGAAAAACCATTATGAGCTTCAGGTAAAGTGCCACTTCCGGTTATCCGATTTACACCATAATCTAATGGTTTCTTTTCATATTAGAACATGGTAGAAATACGTTTCAGAATTTGTATTGAGATAGTATTTGAGTTAGAGTGAAGACAAAATCCATACACATACACACATACAGACATCATCGTGAAAATGTTAAAAATAGATTCTAGGGATCTTAAAACGTGGTCATTTACTAAAATATCGATACGTGATTTTTAGCACGGTCCCTATACCTCCCTTACCAAGGGTAGCGGGAGGTAAAAATTAAATTGTAAAAGTAAACTAAACAAGTAGAAACCATTGTTATCAATGACCACGTTTTTGCAACTAAACTGAAGAACTAAACTAATGAAACTAAATTAAGAAGTTTTCTATTTTCAAGTTTTAGTTTAATTTTATAATTTCTTAGTTTTGCGCCTGCGCCATTCGCGCACATATGACAGATTTTAACACCTAACCTATGAATATGTAAGATGATAACAAAGTATCTGCAGAAAAGGGCGAGGAAATACAAATTGGACTTATACCTATATTTTTTTATCCTATATAAATATTATGCATCGCTATTTTAGTTTAGTTTCTTAATTTAGTGACTTAATTTAATTTTATAATTTATATGCTGTATAAACCCAGCATTAAAGTTTTCCAAATAGGTCATTTCTGGCCATTACCTGGTGAAAGTTTCTCATCTGAAGGGATACCAATTGCTTTATCTTCTGGCTTCAACATCTCATCCTCTCATCCCACATTAAGCGTCTTGTACTCTTGTTTTCTTTCATAGTCTAATTGTATATTGTTTTTATTGTTGCAGAGTCGATGTAGAAAATGATCACCTAACCCTAGCCCGTTGGGATGTGCTCGAAAGGCAGCACGGGGACTGGGGGAGCCGGCGGCAAGCCATGCCACCTTATGCTCCGCCACTGCCTTGCAATCCACCTGCGGAAGGACGGCAGCCAAGGAGATCCCCAGGAGTTTTGGATGTATGATAGCGGCTATCTACTGTTCCAGGTCAGTGATCTTTAGATGAATCTGAATAATAGTAGAGGATACAAGGATGCTAGGGTTAAGTTAGTCAGAGGCGATGATATTTAAGACAGAAAATCTTCGTTGTAAAGATGCTGTGTTATCTTATATAATTGAACTATTAACTGCAGAACCCAATTTACGTACTTGTAATAAAGTTACAAGAAATAACGAGCTATGATGTACTGTATTTAAAGCAAATATCGTGATAATGTACATGATTAAAAAATGGGCCTTAGTTAATTTATAACTATCGTTGATCACTTTGCAGTAAATGGCAGTTTATAATTTACAATTTCAAATAATTTCGATTTGAATATTTACGATCATATATATAAATACGCTAATGAGTTTTCCTTAACATCTGTTTTTAAAAATATAACAAATATATCAAGTTTAAAGTACGTAAATAAGGGTTTCTGTGTACCATGACTCAAGTGCAGACTATTCCAACCGGAAACTTAATTTTAAAAATAACCAGACTAACCACAAAGAACCATAGACGTAGGGAGTAAATTTATAGGCAGTTTATTTTCCTTAATTCATTTTTTAATTTGCTTTTCTTTTATTGCATTACAATAGCCACATATTTTACCAACGTTTCCTTTATTATAAAACTCTGATATGGTCAACACAAAACCTCCCGCTATGCGTTTTATTAATTTAAATACATACCTACGTATTTAGTAACCCTGCAAACTATATTACGTATAACTATTGCTTTATTTGCGGTTTTCTTTATTATTTAATATGTCACTATTATTAATTTGAAGTGATTAGTTTTTTGACAGTGACGTTTACCTTTCAGTTACAATCATTTGAAAAATGAACTGTGTAACAAAGGAATTGTGTTTATCTTAGGCTTCGGGATTAAAAAAATGATTTTAAAATTTATCAGAAGTAATTTCACAAGACCTCCTGATTTTATCGATAAATTTTTATTTTGCACGAATTTTTTTTGCTTAACAACAAACACGAAAGCAAACTGCATGGTAACTCCCGACTCCGAAAGAGGAGGGGTTTTACCTAATGTCAGATTGCTTGACTGATTTTGCTCAAATAAAAAAAAAATAAAAAAAATAATGAGTGTTTAAAAATAAAAGTTTATCTGAGAAAATCTGAGAGGGCGTGTGGTATTTGGTGAGATAAATTCCAAAGACAACGCAAAATGAAACTTGACACATTAATTGTCACACTGACAGTTAAAAATAATAACAACTGTTTATTTACGTGGTAGCGGAAAATTATCGGGGTAACGGGGTTTTATCAGTATAATACTGTTCCCATTGGTTGAATTTTCAAGTGTTTTGCATCATTATTGGTTAAAAACTAGTCGTTGGAAATTATCTGTAAAATATATATAAAAAGTATTAATGTATACCAGTAGAAAATTCAATAATCTTTAATTTTTATAATGACAAAATGCAAAAAACCATTATTATCTTCAAGTAAAGTGCCATTTCCGTTTGTCCGATTTACACCAAAATCTAATGGTTTCTTTTCATATTAGAATAGGGTAGATATACAAGGTTTCAGAATTTTCTGAAAGATAGTACTTGAGTTAGAAGTGATCTAACAAAAACGTATACAATTAAAAATTGTAATTGGAAAATAAACTTTTCAGATCAATGTTTAATAATGAAAGTGTGAAAAATAATATTATGCAGTGAATTTTAATTTTCATGCGAAGCAATTTTGTGCAGATTAATTCGTTTAATTGTGGAAATTGAATACAACTTTATTTTTAAAGATTACTACAATGTTTTAAGGGTTTCTTTAAAATAATTTAGGATTTCATCATTATGACGAAGTAATTGCTGCGTTTAGAAATATGCATATGATTCAACTACAATCCAGAAAACAAAGTATTGATACGTCGCCTACTGTATATATGAGGTAGAGAAGCGTAACGAATTGAAGGTAGCGCCTAGCTAGACTGTACGACTGAACTATGAGCCCAAATTAATAAGAATTCTAGGAAATAATATTTATCGCGCAAATCTGCTCAGCCACTATTTCTAGGGATTTGAGTATAAATGTTTAATATATTATCATAAAACCAATGAACAATATATTCCAAACAAAATTTTGAAATTTTGCAAGGGACTGATGTCAGCTAACAAAAATAGCTGATTTCAAGAAGTCATAACTTGGCAAAAAAAAAAAAACATTCAAAAAGTGTACGGTTAATTGTAGATCGTACTTTCTTCTTTCATAAAATGTATAGTTTGTAATGAATAGATCAATAGTGCGGGCTGTAGCGTTTCGCGCGAGTTTCATGGTTTATATCATTTTGAGGACTGCTATAGGATCGTCTTATTACAATCATTTCTACTGCATTTTATTTCAAATTAAATCCACAAATCACCCTAATCAAATCCCAAATCATCCCTAGATCTAATTATGTTGACGCCCCAAGTTTCTACGCCACTGGCATAAGACACCCTCGTGTTCCCTGAAGTGTAACACCACCACTCCTAAGTATATACACTGAAGGCAACACACACGTCGACTTGTGTGTATCTTGCGTCGTGTGACTGTGACTGTCTTTCTTTGCAGTCCTATACACTTGGCTGCCCATTCGCACTTTGAATTAACTCCGAGGAGGAAGTGTAGGTACAGTCTTGGGGATGGTTTAAGAAACGAAACATTACTTACAATATTAAAGTTAAAATTTGAGAATAGTTTTTGCTTTTTGAAATGAAAAAAAATCTGTTGTGGCCAGCACAATATCTCTCGCCATTTCAATTTTATGCTGTACTAGTATTGTGTTGCACTTTGCTGGCGAAACGTAGTTTTATAATAAAATATTTATATTTATTGTGCACACAAAAGATTCTAATTCAATTTTCTATGTGTACCTAAATGTCAGAGATTCTTCCAATTCATTGACAAGATTGGCGGTATTTTTTATAGATATATGCATTTTGCCTATAATTTTAAATATTTAGTTAATAAAACAATAAAAAAAGATTAAATGTACTTCCCAGAGAAAGCTTTTAGTAATGTCACTAAAACTGTTGATTATTGCCACTGATATTTATCTGTCAATTACAAACTATGTTCCAAACATTTGAATTTGTCAATAGACACTTACAAAATTGTCGTCACTGCAAGAGAGAGATATAGAAGATCATGCATCCAAACAAACCTCCCCTCATCTTGCGTCCCGTTCCCTGTTCCTATCTGTCATTGTGTTCGCATCTGTTATTCAGTGTTAAACCTAATTCTTTATTGTGATGTGTTTAATAAAAATGAGTTTAAAACCAGAAGATGTGTCTGGGGCAACTTTTTTGTTTGATAATATTGAAGATCATTCGATTATTCAACTAAAACGATGGCTAGAGTGTAGAGTCTACGGCTGATGACAAGTCTTTGTTAGGACGGGGTAACCATAGCAACCTTGATTTCTATAATTTGACGTGCGCTCGTGCAAATTGCAATTTTGTAAGTGTCTATTGTTTTCCTTGGTGTAGTTTGGACTGTATGATTTATTACATCAGATCTATATAATAACATAAATTATCAAAAAAATAATATTTAGAAATTTTTTTAAGACGCTACTACTTCTGGTTATCCATTTGTTACCAAAACATTAATAGCTTTTCTCATTTATGTCCGATTGAGGAATCCTTAGTTATATCATAAGTCTTTATAATATTAGATAAACCGTGGTTACAACATCCATTTACATACACACGAACATCATCGTAAAAATGTTATAATCGAATTCTAGGAACCTTAGGATGTGCTTATTCACTTTAATATGGACATGCGATTTTTAGCATGATTCCAATAACTTTCTTAGCAAGAGGTAAAAAGTAGTAATAAATAATATAATACTTCTACATGGGGTCTCGTGGTTGAGTAGTTTGTGTCAAAATAAATGCACAATGACTTTTCTGCTCATCTCAACATGTATTTGCTTGAGCGATTTGCAAGGGTAAAAGGATAGGGAAGTATTCACAATTGTTTCCAAATACCGAATTTAAAACAATAAGCACAAATTGGATATTTAAATTCCAAATAAACTTATTACAATTTGTTATTCAATAATATTTTTATATTTTATTGTTTATAAATCAACACTTGAAATAAAGTTTTGCGACATTTATATAGACGAAATAAAGTAAAAAATTTTCACTGAATATTTCCCGATTTGTACTGCAAATTTGGAAATCCGCTCCTTGCTCTTTCAGGTAAGGAAATTGCCCGGGGTGATGTGCATTTATCTTGTCACAAACTATACCTGAATGTAAATAAATAAATAATAAATATATCATCACGGCATATTACCCATTACTGGGAGTGCCTGTATCTACAACACATGTAGACATCGGTAATGATGACGATATATTTTTACCGTGTGGGCGCTTACCAGACGTCACCTCACTGGCACTCATAGCTGGTGTGGAGAGTGCACCACAAGGATCACTTTAGTGCGATTAAAAGTCTGCACTGGCCGGGATCGAACCCGAATCACCAAATTGGCAACCAGGCACTATACGCACACGGCCACGCGATCCCATACCTGAATGTCTGATCGTGAATTTGGAGAACCGAGTTCGATCCTGACGCCAAAAAATATTTCAAATTTTAAATGGTGCACTTTCCACACCAACAATGAGTAACACACACATTGCAGTGGGTAATATGCCGGGATAATATATTTATTTATATTAATTTATTTTCCGCCTACGTTTCTTGATGAGCAATTTGAAGGCTGCGTTCGCATTTAGGCTTTAAGCTAGAGCGCATTCCCTGGATTAGTCGTATGGCTAATAAATTGGTGCATTGTCTAAGGCTTCTTAATACGGATTTAGAAAAGATTATGAGATTAAAACGTCCAAAGCAGGGAAGAAGGGAATTAATTGGGCTTAAAAGGATTAGAAGAAAAATTGAAGTGTAAACGAGAAGTGAGATGTTTGTTGATGAAGGAATTTGTTAAAGAGGACAGACAATGAATAGGCAAGAACTTTTATATGACTTCTAAGTATTAAATTTTAAAAGATATTGTTCTTTAAAGAGCCTCTAATTTGAAAATATTACGAAACATCTGTTAGATATTTTACAATTAAATATTAAAATTTGTATAACATTTTGAGAAATTCACGTGATCTGAACAGAATGTGACATCATGGTAGTTCAACATGTGACAAACTATCTCGTACTTTTATTTATATAAATAACGTAAATTGTTTTCCTATTAGCTATGATGACGTGATGTATGTACTCCGACGTCACAGAAGTTAGGATTTGTTTCTCATGATTATTTCTGGCGCTAATCTTTATATTTAATTATCTAAGAAAATAGCAATAAATTATTATTATTTTTATTATCACTATGAAAAATATTGCATAAACTTTTATTTAAAATACTTTTATCTACGATAGTGCGTAAAATTAAAGATTAGTTAGTTTTAAGTTTGTGAAAGGGTTGTTTTGTAACAAGGTTTCACTAGTCAAGGGTTGCCGAGCAACAAGTGATTAAAATTTTTAA
This sequence comes from Ophonus ardosiacus, assembly GCA_943142095.1. Taxonomy (NCBI): domain Eukaryota; kingdom Metazoa; phylum Arthropoda; class Insecta; order Coleoptera; family Carabidae; genus Ophonus; species Ophonus ardosiacus. The sequence goes on along the minus strand of OW964832.1, from coordinate 32,623,307 downwards.
ATGTGCTAAATTTGCAAAAACAGGTGAATATTTTGTAATGACAAACTTTTCATTTAATATTGTTATCCTAATTAAAAATACTTTTTTATATTTCTTCGTGACTAAAGTTTAGCTTTATGTACTTGTACCGTAAATAACTATTAAAAAATGTGAAACAGGCTCATTTGACGGTGTTTTGAGAATTTAGAATCAGCGCATGGAAAAGTATCTAAAAATATTGTATTCTATTCTATTGGGATTTTTTTTCGTTTTGGTATCTAGAATTCATACTCCCAACCCTTGTAAACTAAAGTACGCAAAAGATAATAGAAATATTTTTCAATCAGGAATAAATACATTACAATAACGATGCCAAAATTACTCCAATATCAAAAATCCATTTGGCATAATGTAAAACCAATACTTCCTACTTAGCTACAAAATACTTCCATTCTTTCAACACAAGCCATTAACAATGATTTGTTGTTTCATATATTTGATTTCCCCTAAAACTTTTTCTTCGTTTTCATCATTTACCAGTTCCGAATTCTATTTTCCTGCAGTCTGTCTTTCTCTCACTCTCTCAATACTATTGCATTTTCCATCCTTGTTTTCATCAATGGTCTCTCTATGAGTTCGTTTTTGCCAGCGTTTAAATTGTTACGCGGTTGAAGCGAGATTATGGTTTTTGTGACTATAGAAGCAGAGCGTAATGTTATGGTTCTAATACGGTAGTAATAGAATTGTATTATCAAGTGGTTTTAATATTTTTATGCAATATTAGAAATCATGATTGAGCTGATAAGTTGTATGTATTAGAAACAACCTAGCTAGTAAAAAGTTTCAATTAATGCCATGCGTTGGATTAAGAGAGAATGTGAGTTAATATCCCAAAAAAGATATTAATTATTTAGAACATCGTCAATTTCTCCTGCAAGAATTACTAAACTTTTGCCTAGCATAATGAGACTTTTATTCGCTATCTCATTATCGTACGTGTTACATAGACTGTTACATGATTGTAGTGACTGTATTAAATTATTTCATTGATTGGAAGATGTATCAAACAAGAACTAGAAGAACTAAACCCAGCTACTGACCTTGTCTGGCGCAGTCAGGAACAGGAATCATTAACTGGAACAGGGAGGAAACACTGGTACGTTAGAGCTGTGGAGTAGAGGGGGCTCAGGTTTACAGGTATTCTTATGAAGCAACTCAGGAATACTGTAGCATCGGAGCAATACCGGACTCGATGCAGATCGGCGTTCGATGTCGAAACATTAATGAAATGCACTAATAACTTAAAAGCACTAAGATGATGCACTGAACAGGTCGAAGCACTGATATGATGCATTGCAATAGTAAGTGTTTTCCATTAATATACCCCATTATTTAATGCAATTTAATTCAAACCAAAAATTTGCTAAAAGAATCGAGGTTTAATTTGATACAAAGATTATTAATAAATATTCAAAATATGCAACTATGCGAAGAATTTTGATTTAAGTTGAAAATTAGTCATAGAAATTAGAACAAGTCTGAACTGGAGTGGGATCACGTAACTGTGAAAACGATATTGCGACTGTCGACAAGTGAAAATGCGATCATGTAAATAGTGAAAACCGAAAACGATATCGTTTTTGACTGAAAAAAATGTGAATTCTAGTCGACACTCTCAAAGCATGTGAAAACGATAGTCGTTTCTTACGTCTCTTTTTATTTTATACTTTTGGGTATACGTATATCCTTTTCTTATTTACTTGCACTTAGGTAAAAGAATGTAGTGAGCAGTGAGTTGAATTTGACGTTTTGGAAAGAATGAAAGAAATGACATTATAAATGATTTAAAAATAAATTAATATTATAACTTTGAAAGGTATATTTTATTATTTTATTTAGTAAGGCGAAAATGAAATAATTGTGATAAAATACGATAATTATAAAATGAAAATTGATTACAAGAATGAATCTAAGAAAAAAAATCATGAATATTTTAATAAGCATGTTGCGAAAAAATAAATGCTTATGATTTACTATACATTTTTACTCTTTTGAAATCTATGATAGAAAATTGAAATCTTGGTGATTAGATATTTTCTTATTTCTACTGAAATTTCCCTGATTTACTATTAAAATTTAGTGAAAGAACTACCCAAAAGAAATATTTTCGGGCAATATTGATATTCCAATAACTGTAAAAGTGTTGATTACAACAAAGCATATTTTGATTGATTACAAGAATAAATCCAAGAAAGAAAATTTTATTAATATTTTAATAATATTCTGCGAAACATCAAATATAACGATTCTAGCTTTGTGTTATGTGTTTAATATTTTGTAGTTTTTACATAAAATTAAAATTTGCATTGCTATTATGAACGAAATAAAAACGAAGGGCGAGAATAATACTTTTTGACATTAGATTAAAAATTTTAATGACATTCATATAAATTATCTGTCAAAACTACTATTTAATACAAAAACATTAGTCTGTAAACGATATCGTTTTCACAAAACGTAGTCACTTTACGGAAATAACCGAAGTTGAAAACGTAGTGAGTGACTAATTTTACGTGATCGCTAAGGAAACGAATGTCGTTTTCACTTCTCGATAATCGCAATATCGTTTTCACTTTTACGTGATCCCACTCCTGATTCTGTTTACTTACATCATATATATTTTGTTTCATTGCTATATTTTTCTGATTGTTGCATTTTTAAATGTTTTTACGAGCTACTATATTTTTTAAATTATAATACACAGATAGCTATTTTTTTTATTTTACAATATTGTATTTACTCAAGTATTAGCTCCGTGTTACAACTTCCAAACAAGAACCTTAACTATACAGTGTGTCCCATTTAGAGGTGCCACCATTGGGATTTCAAGAACTATAAGAGATACTATGTCGGTTAAATGGAACTTTTTGTGCGCCTTTGGGAGGCCATCTCAGATGTGCTTTTGTTTTTCAAAAAATTCTTATAGGGCACTAAATAATGTCGAAAAACTGAATATTGTTGATTTTTTTCTTTCTCTAATAACTTCTAAACTATTAGTAATTCAGAAAAACGTTTGAAATATAAAAGATAGATATTTTTATTAGCTGACCAGTGACGTACGAAATAAATTTTTATATTCGTAAATTTTCGAGATGTAACACAAACTTATATTTTTTTAAATGGAACCCATATCTGATTTTAGTCTCAAAACAATAATTATTTTTTTCTCTTTTCAATGATGTAAGGGTTATTATGTATTATATTTGTTTTGCTCCTAAAATTTAATTTTTCTCTTTATTTTCCTGAATTTTCTTATTATTTCCCAAAAAAAAATATTATTTTTATTAATTATATTGTATTTGATCAAAATAATTTGTTTTATGCCTTTATTACTTAATATTTTTATTCTAGACTCATAAGTAAAAATTACACTATGATGTGCCAAGGGCGACCTGATACAAAATTTTATAAAAATTAATTTGATACGAGTTTTGAGCAAATTTTTTTAACGAAATAAATTATTTAAATACAAGGAGTATTTCCAAATAGAAATCTACCAATATTTTCAAAATAATTGTAAATTTAATACAAAATAAGGAAAAAATAATAATTTTGAAGGTAAAACAAATATAAAACATAATAACCCTTACATCGTTGAAAAGAGAAAAAAATATTTATTTTTTTGAGACTAAAATCAGATATGGGTTCCATTTAAAAAAATCTGTTGTGGCCAGCACAAGACCTCTCGCCATTTTCATATTAGGCTATATAAGTATTGTATTGCACTTTGCTATCGAACCGTCGTTTTATAACAAAAATATTACAGAACTTTACCCAAATATTGTCTTTTATTGTATGTAACATGTCTTCTGCACACATATAATTCTAATTATATCTATTTTTCATTGTATGAGGAAATTTCTAAATGTCACAGATTCTTCCTTCATTAACCAGATTGGCGGTATTTATGATGGATACATGCATATTACCTATAATTTCAAATATTTAATTAATAAAACAATAAGAAAGATTAAATGTACTTCCCAGAAGAAGCTATCAAAATGTTACTAACACTGTTTATTTTTGACACTGAAATCTGTCATTTACAAATTATGTTATAAACATTTGAATTTGTCAACTGGTTTCCTTAGTGTAGTTTCGCTTACTCGACTTGTTATGTCCCGATATTCTATATATTATAGCGTCTTTATCTCTAAATTTATAGAAGATATAATAAAAAATTTAAATGTATCAGGTGTAGAATTTTGTTCTTCAAAATTAGTAATATCAAAAATTTTCAAAAATTAATATTTGGAATAATTTCTTTTAAAAACTACTACTTCCGGTTGTTCAATTGTTACCAAAACCTTTTCAGCTCTTCCCAGGAATGTCAGATTGAGGAATTCATAGTTAAACAGATCTTAAGTTTTATAGTTTTTGAGGAATCGTCCGTCCAACATCCAGCCATACACACACACACTCACACACATACACACATCCACACACACACAGACATCATTGTAAAAATGTTAAAATCGGGTTCTAGTGACCTTGAAACGTGCTTATTCATTAAAATCTGGATATGTGATTTTTAGCATGATTCCAATACCTCTCTTAGCGAGAGGTAAAAATATAAGTTTGTGTTATATCTCAAAAATTTACGGATATAAAAATTTATTTCGCACGTCACTGATTAGTTAACAAAAATATCTATTTTTTATATTTGAAACTTTTTTCTCAATTATTAATTAAGTTATTTGAAAAAGAAAAGAACAACAAAATTCAGTTTTTCGTCATTATCTAGTGCCCTATGAGTATTTTTGGAAAAATACTTACTTTACTTAATCCTGCACCTTTCTACCCTCACGGGTGTAAGGTGTTCCCCCGGCCTGCGGGGGAGGGGGTTGAGTTCTGATTTGTTGGTCTTCTCCATATTTCTTTCCACTCTGCTCTATCTTGTGTTGCTGTCTTCGTTTCTTCCCAAGTTAGACCTCTTCTTTGCGCTGCCTCCTTTACTTCTTCCAGCCACGTTCTTCTTGGTCGTCCTCGTGGTTTCTTTCTTCCAATTTTTGCTTCAAACACTTTTTTAACTATTCTCTCCTCTCCCATCCTTTCTACATGCCCATACCATCTCATCTGTCCTTCTGCTATCTTATCTTCTATTGCTTTTACTTTTAAGTTTTGTCTGTAGGTTGTGTTTTCAATTCTGTCCAGTCTTGTTTTCCCCTCTATTTTTCTCAAGAATCTCATTTCGGTAGCCGTAATTTTTTCTTTTTGTCTTTGCGTTAATGTCCATGTTTCAGCTCCGTGTATGAGTATAGGTGTCACTACTTTCTTAAATATTTGTACCCTGGTCTCTTTCGGTATTTCTTTCTTTCCTAAGAAGCTGTGTTTGATGCTATTGAATATTTTGCCTCCTGTTGTTCTTCTTTCTTTTATTTCTTCATCAAATCTTCCATCTTCTGAGATCATTGCCCCCAGGTATTTAAATTTTTGGACTTGCTGTAGATTTTCATTTTTTAGTTGTATCGTGTGGTGTTGTTCATTTCTTCCTAGTATCATGGTTTTCGTTTTTTCTTTATTGATCTTCATGTTTAATTTTTGTAGCGCTTTATCGTATATTTCTATATTCCTTATTAAGGTTTTTTCGTCTTCTGCTATGATGACCATGTCATCTGCATAGCATAATTCTGCTATTTCCACTCTTCTCAATTTCCAATTTCCTATGTAGTATTTCTTTACTTCTTTCTTTGTCTCTTTTATTCCTTCGTCAAGAATTAGCGTAAATAGAAGCGGGCTCAAAATGCATCCTTGCCTTACTCCGGCTGTAGTTTCAAATGTGTTGGAGGTCTCTTGTTTCACTCTTACATAGCTCTTAGTGTTTGAATATAGGCTCTGAATTCCTGTTATTAACGTATTTGATATTCCCCTTTTTCTTAGCGTTTTCCATATGTCTTCTCTATTGATTCTATCAAACGCTTTCTCTAGATCAATGAAGCACACATGTACGTTTCTCCCTTCTTTTATTGCCTTTTCCCCTATTTGTCTTAGTATGAATATCGCATCATTTACTCCTCTATTTGGTCTAAAACCAAATTGAGTTTCCTCTAAAGATTCTTCCAGCTCTATTCTTAGTCTACTCTCCAGGATTCTTGCATATATTTTGGCCACTGTGCTTATTAGGGTAATTCCTCTATAGTTCCGGCACTCTCTGCTATCTCCTTTTTTAAATATTGGTGTTATGATACCTATTTGCCATTCTGCTGGTGTTATTCCTTTTAGCGCTTCATTCATTATGTCTTTAAGTTCCTGTAGTGCTGATTCGGGTAGTGCTTTCAGCATGTCTGCTGTTATTTTGTCATGTCCGGGAGCTTTTCCTCTTTGGAAAAATAAAAGCACACAAATGGTGGCACCTCTAAATTGGACACACTGTATAATTAATAAACGCATAACACGAAAAAATAAAAATCAACATTTTTTTATTTTAAAATTTAATGAAACAATGCTTCGCTTTTCGTGTGGCATTCTCTCCGTTCCAAATTCCTCTGTTATCATTCAATCAATCCTTACAAATTAATAACTGGAAGCAATCAGTTAATAACCGAATCAGGCTGATTTCGCGCTGTTATCAATCAATTTATCAGAAGGTGGAACGGACAACCGCAGGCTTACGAACGAAATACAGGCAGCTGCAAACGGAGTAAGAAATCACGAGCTAATGCGCAATTGTACCCGTCAAATGACGAAATCAACTCGGGTTACTGGTGCATGATGACAAGATGAAGTTACAGTATTCTGTATTACAGGTAATTTGCAATTGTGTGCAGTTTGTCAGACAACATGCTACGTTAAACAAATGGTAATGTATGGGTGATTTGTTGACATCAGGACTTGATTTGATAACGGATATATAATGTGGGAAGAGCTCATTAGTTTTTAGCGTATAGCGGATAACCGGAAGTATCACTTATACAAGATTATACAACAGTTTTTGTTGAAAAAAATACATTGAATATAATTTTTCAGCAACTTTTACTAATACAAATCGAATATAATGGTAGAATCTTCAATGCTACGATAATAGCATTTAGTAAATAACTTTAAATATAAATTTATAAAATAATTTATTTATATACATAATCTTACCTATACGTCAAACAAAAACAATAATTTAAAAAAAAAATTCACAGGGGAACCGCTCATAGCAGGTGTAGACACGTGTTTCGCTTTTATTAGAGCTCATCAGTACAGCATAGCATGTTAACAGATGGACATTAACTGGAAATAGTGAATAGAAAATGAATAAGAGCGAAACACGTGTCTACAGCTGCTATGAGCGGTTTCCTTGTGAAAATTTTTTTTTTTAAATTTTGACATCTTCACGCTCGGTTATAAAAATCTTTCAAAAACAATAATGTAATAACAATTTTGACATATTTAAATAAATGTGTTAAGGGGAATATAGTAGTTATATATTTGTCTCTAATGAAATTAAAGTTAAATATTAGATGCACTATTGATTTCTTCATTGTCTTCTAGGGCACGGCTCTGAAAAGACTTTGTGTAAAGATACGAATACTAATTTTTGTTAAAATTTTCTGTTATGTCAATATTTGTGAAATTTATTTTGTGTGTGATATATTTGTTAAATGTAAAATAAAGAATGTTATGGTCAATGTAAAATATTTGAACATACTGATTGCTTTATTTATACTGCGTGGATAAATACCCAGCGGGAGGTTATGTGCTGGCCACATCAGATTTTTATAACTGGCGACCAACACTCTCTACCGTATAGATAGAGACTATAAGTCTCACTCTAGACAAACATATATTTTGCCTTTAACCGAACAGGCTTTCGACGGTCACAAAATACTCCAATCATCTGACGCCATTTTATTTTATTTTATTTTAATCTAGTAACGATAAAATTGTAGTTCCCTTAAACGATGTGTGAACAAATTATCACAATTTGAAATCTATTTCTTTCCTTCGTGACACGCATACAAATCCCGTCATCACCTTCTTAACCTAATCGAAACAATTTCGCCGTTATTTCAATCATTTCCGCTCGGTGCACTTCCTATACCCTGCGAGGCATTTCCGTTCGATCGTCCGCTGTTTCTTCAGGGCCGCTATGATTGCTGCGATGCAGTTTACCAAGTGACATAGCCAGCAAAACACACTTCATGAAATGATTTAATGCCCACAGGGTGCCGTGCAGGGCGCAAGGGATGTTTTGCTTTATGAGGAACGTGGACCATAGGGAGAAAAAATGGGGTGATTTATGGGGAGGAGTGATAGTGAATATGGTATGATGTCGAAAATATGTCATTATGGATTGCTTTTTTACCTCACCTAGCCTTGGGAAGGGAGAGGTACAGGGATTGTGCTAAAAGTCGCATATCGAGATTTTGGTAAATTTTTAAAATGATGTCTGTATGTATGTATGTATGTATGTGTGTGTGTGTGTGTGTGTGTGTGTGTGTGTGTGTGTGTGTGTGTGTGTGTGTGTGTGTGTGGATCCTCTTAATCCTTTAACTCAAAGTTTATCAATCGGAAAGAAATTCTATTTCGATCCTGTGGTGGTAGCACGCACGTTAGAATTCTATCAAAAGAGGCATTTGTTTTCGCTTTTCGCATCGAAGCGACAATTTGGTAGCATGCGTGTCTCAAAATATTCGCCTGCAAGCGTTCGACTTGAGGCAAAAGTGTAAAAGTAACATCATTATCTTGTCACAGTTCTATTCAAAGCCAATTTATATATAATTTATACATTTATTATATATATCTGTCATAATATTTTTTATTTTAATAGTATAAAATCCAATAATTTCCGAATCAAAAAGCGAATATAGAATTCTAAAGTGCGTGCTACCAAGATTCGTAAAAGTAAAATCATATTCGCCTGCTTTCTATAATATAATTCTAAAGTGCGTACTACCACTACTGTTCTAATATGGAGAGAAGCCGTTTTTCTATGTTATTGATAATTTATATAGTTATCTATTTTATAAATCCCAGAGCCTATGTTTTAAAGATAAACACATTTCAGATTTCATATGTATGTAATTACCAGATAAATATCACTGTTAAAAAAAGGTACCATTTCAAATTAATAATGGTAACGTTTTAAAAAGAAAATAGTTAGTAAAACAATAGTTAGTCATATTATACGAATGGAAAGGAACATAATATAGTTTCTAGCATCAATAAATATGTAGGTATGTATTTAAATTAATAAAAGATAAATGGTGGGAGGTATTGTGTTGGCCACATCAGATTTTTATATTAACACACTATAAACATTCCTACATACGAGCCCAAATTCATAATAATTCGGTTGGTTTACATTTTCAACAAATAATAAAATTTAAGGTAATGGTTAGAAATTTCTACAAATTTTTTCGGCTACTTTAAATAAATATAGACTTAAAACTTTAAAAACCTGTGGGCCTAATGACTAGTGTGATACTAGTTCGACGCATCGACTGGTATTTTAAGGGTCATCTGCTAGTCCAGATTTAGCTTCTACCGTGACCCTTTACTTTTGGCACAATGAAAAATATCAAGTGCCTACAGTGCCTCGTAAAACCTACCTTGCGAGACATATGGGACAATACTCATACAAATATGTGCAGGGTTTAGGGATACAATTCCTAATAGAATTAAAACTGGTATTACTAATAAAGGCAATGTAACTCAATATTAAATAATGGAATACTTTAAAAATATATTCAGTTTTTGTTAGTTTAAAATCTATATTTTACGCTAGTCGAAACAACTTTCTAGAAATTTGCGTAAGTTTCAAATTCGTTTGTTGAAAATGAAAACCGGCCGAACTATTATGAGGCGTGTACTACTCATAAACTTATCAGCAAGAATATCCATAATCCCACTACATATAAAACTTAAACTATCCTCAATAACATCCATAAATTCCCTCCATCTCATAATAATCTTCTCTTAGCATTCCATCACTTGTTGAGAGTGGGCCACCATGGGAAGAGCTATTTTCGTCCACGTTTTTACTTTACGGTGTCGGAATGCGTGTAATATGGGCATATCCGTTTCGTAACATTACGAGTATAGCAGACATAGGCGGTGCAGACAATTCCTACAGAATGGGATGGTAATTGAATGCATAAATTTAAATACTAATCACGGAGAAGAATATGAAGAATGTGGATGGCGAATAGGGATGAAGATGATTGAGGAGATAAAATAGTGGATTCATTTGCACTTGCTAAGATTAATTAAAATTACTAATACTACTTAGAAATTCTATAAGGTAGTTATTACCTTAGAACGGTATCTACATAATGGGCTACTTGCGTGGTACTGAAAATCCGATTTCTGTCACTATATACGTAATGTTATATTGAAAACATATATAAAAATATAAATTTTATTTTGAAATAATTGATTTTTACTAAATTAAGAAAGATTTTTTTCTGTGACGTCTTTATATTGAACTGGGGAGGAGAAGCATGTTTAAGAATGTTATCGATAGATGGCATGGCGTGCGAGAAAGTTTTAATTTAAATTTGACATTAGTTCATTTTTCTCTCTCTCTGGTCTCTCAAATACATTAATTACTTTATAAATAAACACATAGGTAATTACTTGTAATTTAAAATATCGATACCAAAAAGATAAACTAAAATACTAACCTCGAAACTATTGTTGAAACGTCAAATAGGTGATCTGGATTACCCGCACAAACATACCATTACTATGGGACGGCACCACGCTTGGCTCTGCGACTATTCATTGGTGCTGCGTAATTCTACGTCATACATGGCGGGAATTCAAATAATCAAATTTCATTATTTTTTTTCTGGCTAATTAATAAAAATTTTGTCAAAAGAAAAAATATGGGTAGCAAGTTTTACCTTCTCTTCAAAAATATTAAATAAAAAAAAGGTACGCAAGTAGCCCATTATACATAGATTGGAATTCCTTCTTTACATTCTCCTATAGTTCGGTAAATAGTCGCCTTTTGTTCCCCAGAAACCCAAACCGTAACTTTTAGCGAACCCAAACCCAGAACCAGGCTTCAGATATATTTTTCAATTGAACCCGAGTCGGAACCGAACCGGGTATTAAAATTCGGGTTCAGGGTTCAGCTCCAGTTCAGTTTCATTTTCAGTTTGACTGTTCGTGAAAACTGTGTTCATATTGTCTTGCTTTGCATTATAAATTCAGCACACATTTTAAATCATTTCTACATAAATATTGTTATTTAATATAACAATAATTCAATTTGCATTAGGTCGAACCGAACCTAAACCAATACCTGAACCCGGAACAAAACCGCAAATTTTATTAATGCTTGAACCAGAACCGCATTTGAACCCATCTCTCAAAAAACAAAATAAATAGTGGAAGGTGTTGAGTTCGAGTCCCGTTGAGGTCAGTTGATTTTTCAAATTTATTTAAATTATATAATTTAAGTGGTGCCGTGTCGTTATCTTCAATAGGATTGCAAGAATTGTTATATGACTTCTAAGTACTACATTTTAAAAGATATTGTTTCTTAAAGCGCCTCAAATTTGAAAATGTCACGAAATATCAATAAGATAAATTTACAATTAAATATTGAAATTTTTGAAAAATGTACGTGTTCTGAAACAGAATGTGATGTCAGAGAACATACAGTTTAACATATGACAAACTATCGCATACTTTTATTTATACAAATAACGTACTGTATTGGCTACGAATGACGTGTTGTATATACTGAGACGTCACAGGACTATTTCTGGCGCCAATCTTTTTATTTAATTATTAACGAAAATAACAATAAATTATTATTATTTTTGTTATTACTGTGGCTAGTTTTTAACCAATCATGATGAAAACACTTGAAAATTCAACCAATGGGAACAGTATTATACTGTTAAAACGTCGTTACCCCGATAATTTTCCGCTACCAAGTAAATAAACAGTTGTTATTGTTTACAACTGTCAGTGTCAATTAATATGTCAAGTTTCATTTTGCGTTGTTTTTGGAATTTATCTCACCAAATACTACACGACCTCTCAGATTTTCTCAGATAAACTTTTATTTTTAAGCACTCATTTTTTTTGCTTTTAAGCAAAATCACTCAAGCAAACTGACATTAGGTAAAACCCCGCCTCCTTCGGAGTCGGGATTTACCATGCAGTTTGCTTTCGTGTTTGTTGCTAAGCAAAAAAAAATTCGTGCAAAATAAAAATTTATCGATAAAATCAGATCTTGTGATATTACTACTGATAAATATTGCATAAACTTTCATTTAAAATCCTTTTTTAAAAAAATTGGAACCGGCTCATTGTATTTATTATGCCCAGTGACAACTAGATTAGACTTTATTTAGTTAGAAATTTGAAGCGTAAAATTTTTCTCAAAATTTTTTTACGTACGTCAATTGTTAGTACTTACTCAGGGAATGAAAAGCATTCACAATAATATTTACCTATTCAATTGTAAATTGGGTTGTGGTATTTTATAGTAATAAATTTCAAGAACTACAATAATTCATCTTGAATTTTTTTAACTTTATTTTCAAACTTATTTTCTGCAAAGATTATTCCAACTTCCCTCAAGATTCAAAGGATGCCAAACTTCCTTCAACTTCAAAATAGTAAAAACCCCCATTTCCCATCTTCCTGCTACGCCCGTGACCAAGCGCATCTCCTGCCGGTGATTTCGACCAGACGACGCCAGGCAAGTCGTCGCGACGCTACCGGGTGCGCCACGCGGTACATTCCGATTAAAAGCCGTGATTTATTTACTCGCATCTCTCTGATGTGCTGATGTGTCTTCAAGATGATTCATGAGCCGTAAACATATTACGAATCAAAATAATTTCATAAAGGAAAATAAATATGCATGAAAAGATTAGTTATAGGTTTTATGCTTTATAAATTTTGAAATATTTGTAATGAAATATTATATTTTATTTTTCTCAAATACATATCCTGTCATAAATAATTTGGTTTATAGGCTGCATAAAAAATAATAGTACATTTTGTATTACAAGTAATTTATTGACTCGAGTATTTACGTATACCTACTATACAGTGTCCTACACTCTATCTTCAGTGTAGCGGAGATAGCCAATGTTATTCTTATGGACGTTTTCTGTTTTCTTATTTTATTATTAATTAAATATTTAATATATTATATTAAATATTTAATTAATAATAAAATAAGAAATATTAAATGTACTTCCCAGAAAAGGCAAGGTAATGAATGTATCTGGATTTTTGACTGACATTCTTCTGTCATTTACAAACATTTTAATTTTCAAATCGTTTCCATTGAGTTATTTGGGCTGTGAGATTCATTACAACGGATTTTCTTTATATATATATATATATATATATATATATATATATATATATATATATTTATAATTCTCTAAATCTATAGAAGATATAATAAAAAGGTTAAAATTGTCAAAAAAAAATAATTAGAAGATTTTTTTTAAGAAACTACTACTTCCGGGTGTCCAGCTGTTATCAACATCTTTTCAGCTCTTCCCATTACTGTCATATTAAGGAATACATAGTTAAATTGGTCTTTAGTATTATAGAACCGTATGAACATACAGAGAGAGAGAGAGAGAGAGAGAGAAAGAGAGAGAGAGAGAAAGAGAGAGGCATCATTGTAAAGATGTTACAATCGGTTAAAACATGCTTATTTACTAAAATCTGGATATTCGATTTTTAGCATAAATCCAGTACCTCTCTTAGCGAGAGGTAAAAAAGTCTTACAAAAAACTCTTACTTTTTAAAATAAGTGACACTACTCATACAGATATATCAAATTAATATACCTTACATAATCTGGGTTGAGGGAAAGTTACTCATTTTAAAATTTTTCACTTTGACATTTGCATTTATAGCAAATATAACATTAAAGTATTCAATTAATCATTATATACAGTAACAATATTTTCTTCTTAGTTTGCTCTTTAAAATCTCGTTTATTATTTTTATTAAGCGAAAGTGACATATCTTTACGTAACCACACCTGATGTATATAAATTTCCATGGAATTCGACATGGTTTAATTTTTTGTCCTCGAGCGAGACTAGGAAAAATGGGAGACATTGTTCTATTTATATCTCTAGATGTAGAGTATATTTAATTGTTAAGTTAGTTGCTAGCAGAGGCAAATATGGTCATAAATCATAATATCGGGGACAAAACATAATAATTGTTACTGGATTGCATTGACCAGTAACGATATTCATATCTATATCATTGGAATTCTAGATAACTTCATAAACTCCGGGGGGTGCAGTCAATGTAACTTTTACGAAGCCAGATTGTAAAAAAATCTGTTGTGGCCAAAACAAGACTTCCTGTCATTTCCATATTAGGCTGTATAAGTACATATTGTGCTCGTATTTAACATTTCTGGTACACACAAAAAATTCTAATTCTTTAATTCATTTTATAAATAAGTTTCTTACTACTCTTCTAAATCTTCAAGGTTCATCAAATTCATTCATAAGATTGGCAGTATTTCTGATGTATAATTAATTATAAAATAAGAAATATTAAATATACTTCCCAAAAAAGTCTTCAGTAATGTATCTGGATTTTTGATACTAACATATTTCTGTCATTTACAAACATTTTAATTTTTGAACTGGGTTCCATGTAGTTATTTGGGCTGTGAGTTTCGTTACAACGAATTATTTTATATATTTATAATTCTTTGTATCTAATCTAATCTTAAATATTTCGGATAAAGAATTTTATATTCTTTAATATATCTAATAACATAAAATGCTTAAAAATTAGATTTAGATGATTTTTTTCTGCTCTTCCCATTAATGTCGGATTGAGGAATACGTAGTTAAATTGGTCTTTAGTCTTACAGAATTTGAGAAACCGCCCTCCAACATCCACACATACACACAAAAACACACACATCATTGTAAAATTGTTAAAATCGGATTCTAGTAACCTTAAAACGTACTTATTCACTAAAATCTGGATGTGCGATTTTTACCATGAATCCCGTACCTCTTGGCGAGAGGTGAAAATAAACATTCCTTTTAATTAATAGCAAAAAATGCGTAAAAGTTTTACTACTGGAGAAATAAGTATAATATTGCATTGTTATGTAAGGACCAATTAAACAAGATTATAATTTTTTTATTATATACTTAACAACAGGTAATATATACGATCTAGGACGCTATGACTATGAAAATTGAAAGTGTAGATATACATCACCAATTATCATTCCTTTTCCATAACAAATATCTTTTGTTTTACGCAACGGTCTCACGAAATCGAAAGTGAGCAATGATGAGCAAGATATGAACAAGTTCCTTCTTGTTTTTTGAAGAACATGGCTAGGAATTCAACCTGTTTCTTTAACAAGTCTGCTTTGCATCTTAATGATACTGATTAATAGTCTACAACATCTTAAAAGAAACTACAGGTCGTAGTTGATCCAAACCATTTATGGTAGTGCTCTGTACATCTTCCTACAAAGATACAAGCATATGAATCTAGAACTTGAGCATCCATACGTTTAAAACGTAAATCATATAATAAAATTGAACACAAATGTCGTCTGAATTTTCAAAAAATTAATAGTAGTTTATATATCAAGGGAGTAAAGTTTGTCATTATTTGTCGAGAGTGAAGATTGAATCCTGAGGGCGTAGCCCGAGGGATGCAATCGCTTGAGGCAAATAATGACACTTTCCTCCCGTGTTATATACAATATTTTATATACAAACGGAAAAGAAGAAGAATGAAGCACATTTCTATAAACGAAGAAAAGCTAATTTTTTTTTTACAAAAATCGTTAAATTTTTTCAAAAATAAATATAATTGATAATATTCCTTATTTTTTATTCAATATCAATTAACAAAGGACTTGAATCACTTTATTTCCCTAGGGAGTACTTTATCTCCCTCGATAAATAATGAAACACATTAAGTTATGATTTTGATAAGAATAAAGTTAACATTATTAACCGGTTGTATATAAAATAATTTTTAGAAATATGATATATGTATAAACCGCCAAATTTTTAACTCATATTTCTTCTTATTTAAGTTCCTTCTTATTTTATTTAAATTAATGTAGTTAATGTTTTTTTTTTGTTTGGATTGTACTTTATGAAATTGTCGAAAATATTTTATTGCGTTTTTATATTATGTATGTTTGTTATTTTTTATTATCAAATTTTAAAATATTAGTATAGATTTTACCGATATTGGCGCTGTCTACTTTTAGATTAATATTGTTAGAATCATTATTAATGTGCAGCATTTCAATCGTGAATCTTTTATGTAAGTTAACTTCTGTGTCCAGTATTTTAACGTTGTTATGACCAAGTGATTCCACATGACTAACTAGAGCGCATTTGCCATTATTGGTGTTTCTGTTATTGCAATTTCTCTTATGTTCGTTTATCCTTGTGTTTATCTGTTCCGTCTGGCCTGTGTAATGCGCCGGACAGTCATAGCACGGTAATTTTATATATTACATATTTCCTGCAATAATTATTCTGTATTCCTCTCGGAAAATTAAATTGTAGTTCACAAAATATAAAAAGAACATGTAGTCTGGATAAGAGAAAACAAATTACTTCTTGAATCCAGTGCTTCCTAGATTCCAAAGAAATTGCTACATTTGCCAAAGAATTCGAAGATTAAATTCACACAAAACATATACCGCATAGCATTCATGCATTTTTATCTCCTCGTTTTGAATTCAAAAAGAGTAAAAGGAATGGAATGAAAACACTGGAGACTGGCCAACTCAGAATAACACCAGCCATAGTTAACATTCTTATGCCTGCGGAGGTGATATGTCTTCATTTTCAAACAAAAATAAATACCACTTATACAAGTGTTAATTTGTTGTATACACGAAGAATCCTTAGATGAGCTCTTGGAAATTTCTTTTTGGAAAGCATTATTACTCATATTTAGGTATTCTTCTCATAAGTGTAACACTGTTTTTTGAGTACATATTTAAAATGTAAATATTAAGCCTCATTTCCACCGCATGTTTTAATGCTTAATGCTTAGTGCATAAGACTTAATGCATTATGACAATTTATTAGGACACCATTTCAAACTACTCTGTTTAGTAACTAATTTAATAAAAGTATCACAATATTTTTCCTTATTACTTGTTGGCTACCAGAATGCCATTGCAGCAGCAATTCTTCTTTTTTTTAAATATGTGATATACATAATTTTATGTATCTATATCCATACTGAAAAATTTAATCATTACGAAATAGACTGATAGTTACAGTTCATTTCTTAAGTATTAATCCTTATGTAAAGATAGAAATGGTAGTTGCCATATGATGAATATTTTTATGCATTGCGCTTAGTTATAATTATAGCTCTCACGCATTAGGACGATCGGTGGAAATGAGGTTTAAAACTTTGGATTGGAATAGCTGCTTTAAAGGTACTAGACATAAACACCATTGAACAGCTGGCCAAACACAACCACGTTACTTTGTGGTAGAGTCCAGAGCATGAGGGAGTTCTAAGCAATGAAAAAGCAGATGAGCAGTCAGTCATAGTATCATAATGGAGAAACATTCCAGGCCTTATGGCCGGTTGCACCATATTTAATTAATAATTAATAATAATTGGATTGGACTACATTAACTCATACATTAATATAATATAATTAACAGGCTTCACTGCTATCTTCATGCAAATGATTTAACCCTTAAGCTTGACAGATGTTCGTGTATAACATTTTCTAGGAGCAGAAATACTTACGTTCATAATTATTGTTTGACGCACAATGTCAACCGAGTAAAACATGTAAAAGATTTAGGAGTTATCTAGGATAATAATAATTAATCTTTGATTTACACATTGACCATGTTGTCAAGTCATATAAAATGCTAGGATTTATTTTAAGAATTGGAGATAAATTCAAAAGTTGTAGCACTTTCATATCTTTATACTTTTCATTTGTTCGTTCTCATCTCGAATTTACCGCTATTTGTTGGTCATCAAAAATACTTAAATAGATTTTTTTTTTCTTTTAAAAACCTCTCAACAGGATTACATCCCAATACTGAGTTGGTTCACATAAACAAACATCCATGCCTTAGTGGGATTCGCACCCAGAACACCGAGCACACTCATGACTAAGAGGCGTTGCTCTAACCATTGAGCCACCGGAGCCGAATTGAAGGTATTCAAAGAAAAATTTTGTACATTTTAAGTAAAAAAAAATCCAAACAGCTTTATTGAATTAAAAGCTCTACAAAACCTTCGAACAATGATGGATCTTACTTTTTTATATAAGTGCAAAACAATATCATTCACAGTTCAGCATTACTTAATAAAATATGATTCAGAATACCGTCATATTCTATCAGATTATGTAAAGGTGGACTTATGCAGCTTATTTTTTATTTTACTTTTTCTTTTCTTTTTCGCTTTTACTTTTACTTTAAGTTTGGTACTTTATACAGCTACTTTAAAGCCTTCGGTACACATGCGCAGATGTGATTTATCTGGCATATCAGTTGTCATAAATGTAAAGAGATAATAATTATAACATGTAAAAATGGACACAAATGTAATAATTTGTGCATCTGCTTTATTACTTGTAGCTCTACCCATTTTCTAATTTTTGCAATCTTACCTACACAAAAACAAATAAATACAGCACACGCTGACGTCTGTCACGTGAAGTGGTGTACATGCGCAGTTGTGAAATTCTTTATTTTAACGGTCATAAGTTGAAAGTTCGTCAACTTTAGTTCTTAAAGTAAAATTAAAAGTGTGCACATAAAGTAGTACATTTATTAACACACCTTTAACTTTTGTAAAGTAAAAGAAAAAGAAAAGTTAAAATAAAAAGTAGGCTGCATAAATCCACCTTAATTTATTTGTGTCAATAATGTCCAATTTTCCAGTCATATTTACCTGAACCTTAAAAATATTTGTGTTTAAGTTTCCATTAAATTTAAAACGGTTTTTTTCTGTTGCTATTTTTCACTCATTTAATTTAATCTTATTTAACTTCATTTAATTTAATATTATGCATGTAAATATTGTTATGTGTATTTGTATTGACAATGATGTAACTTTTTTTTGGGTTATTAGTGCATAGTGCTGTACTGTTATTGGACTTGTGTTGTGCGGCTTTCGTCTTATAAATAAATAATGTAAAATAAATATACTTGTTTGAAGGCTATTGAAAGTTAGTTGTTATATTTGACTTGTATAGAAGTTATAGCAACTTCTGAAGAACTTTACTGTGTATTTATAGCAATAACTAACTACAAACTACTCAATATACTCTTTTCTAAGAAGGAGGAGTAAATGTGCCGTGTTTTAACGCTGTTAATCGTTTGTAGGTTATTTTAGAGAAAAAAAAACTCCAAATAACAGTTATAGAAGAATTATTGTAGACTACATGTACTAATATAATAGTATACATTTCTAAATATTGTATTTTAATTGTTACGACCATGACGATAACATCATCAATTTTATATATTTAACTTGAAATGCACATCGTTTTAACTGCACTGACATTTACGCAACGCTGTTGAAAACAAATGCAGATTGTTTTCCTGTCAATATTATCTCGTTAAATAAAACAACCGTATGACATAACAGAACATTTGAATAACGACGTAATTCCAACGAACATATATGTTTTAGTTAATTACCAATATAAACAGATAAATATTGTCCTTCTTCTATCGACAAAGAAACAAGGCAATGCAAATAACAAGCTTTACATTCTACCGAAGAGACTTACACAGAAAATGTGTTCGTTAAGTAAATAAATATGTCCATACAGTATTATTTTTATACTTCTTTACAGAGTATGGTAATTGAGAATTGCTGACAATGACTCGTATGTTTTTGTGTGAATAAAAACCTGACATATAAATAGCTGGTAATTATTTTAACGTGAGATAGTATTAATATAATGCAATTTCGGGATTTCTGTATCTTAATTCTTATGTTCTTACGTATGAAGCAAATTACTGTAATTAGTTTAATTGGACATATTAATAGTTTGTTATTATTATACGCTTGTTTTTTAACAATGAATTTTGAAAATAAAAAGTCTTGTCGTAAATCATTTTAGTTTTAAAAAATGCTATAAATTTAAACGTGACAATTTAATTTAAAATGACTTGGATTTTTTTAAATTTTTAGTTTTGTAACTTGTAAATAAACATAAAAATATAATATTGCACATTGTTATATTTGAATGAAAATAAAAAATGTTGCAATAAAAATAAAATATGTGATAGTATACAAGCACAATGTCAATAAAATTTATGAAAAACGCAATAAGGTTGAAATTTTCTGAAGCTGTTGTTGGAAATGAAGTATTTAGGATTCTTGGATAATGAAAGCTTTCAAACAATGAATAATTATATATTAAATCAAAAAGACGTTTCGGTCGTGGTTACGGCCATTATCAAGTCTACAGAACAATAGGGTAGTGGCGCATTTTCCAATTTATTATTTTTTTTTCTGAAAAAAATATTCAAGTTATTTGCTTTAAAACATGTTTTACGTCTGGCAACTGCTTATTTTTTATAATGTAATTTTTTTTAATTCTTATTTCAATTTTTCCCGTGTGTGACGTGTATTATTAATACCAATCACAGTCTTTCTTGCCCTAGCGGTACACTCTCAGTAGTAGACTCTGTACACTGTACAGTAGTTGATTACCATTTTTATCAGAAAAGATTTATATCTTTGAGAGAAGTACTATTTCAAAAGAAATTATTCATTTTCACATAAATTCATTAGTTTCATTACCTTGTCTTAAATTTGCTGATATAGAAAAGAAAAATAAAATATGATTTTAACACGAATCGGTCGTCCTACACGTAAAACATAGGTTAAATGTCAACTAAAATTGACATTCATTTACATTCTCTGGAGTGTACAGACTAGCGTAAGCGTATAAGCTTGTTATTAGCGAAGAAAATGAACTCGTAGCCACCTGGTGGCAAAATTATGAAGTTGTCTATATAAGAATTAAACTCTTGAAAATATCTTGTATTCAAGTAAATTATTATAAAATATACGTACTGTTAAATAATACTTTTGTAATTTGTATGAAACATTATTATTCAATTTCTTCGCTTGTCGTGGCATTACAACCTTGTATGAGTCATTCAGATTTGGTCGAACTATATAATTATTAATAATCTACGTCACAAGAATTCCACCGCGAACTTTATTTATGGAAATATGAACGAAAAGTTTTATATTTTCTAATAATTTTTACATTAATGTGTTTAGAATTAGTTTATATTTCATAATTAATAGGAAAAAATAACATTTATTTTTTTCACAAGTACCCTATTAACAAAGTTAAAAATGTAACTATAAGAGCTGTGATAAAATTAGTTTCTGTAAATTAACTTATTAATAGTGAAAAACAATTGTTATAAATTGTTGAAATTGTCAAAATTTAAAGTAACATATTGTAAATTTTTTTGATTACAATGGGGTATTCCACTCAATTTTTTTTTATTATTTTAAATAAAACTTCATTCAGTTTTGAAGCAATTCATAGTATTAGAAAATCTTAATTGTTCCTAGTTTAATAGTATTTTATTTTCGAGAAATCAGTGTAACGTCACATTTCTCCTATACTTGTCTTTCACACACACACTACTCTGAGTACGCTGCTAGAGAAAGATAACAATTGTTTGGCGTCAATTTTCCCTTTTAGCAAATGTGAAATATCTCGTAAAGTAATTATTTAAAAAATGTTTTCATTGTTTTAACTATTATTTATTGAGCCATACTTTATGTTAAATTGATTTTTTTTAAT
Source organism: Ophonus ardosiacus (assembly GCA_943142095.1). Lineage (NCBI taxonomy): Eukaryota > Metazoa > Arthropoda > Insecta > Coleoptera > Carabidae > Ophonus > Ophonus ardosiacus. Next base: position 32,601,496 of record OW964832.1, on the reverse strand, counting down.
TTTTTTTGTTATGGTGGAATACCCCATTCAGCCTAATCAGGCTGAAGAGTCAAACTTGACTGAAATTTAAAATTAAAAATCTATGCGCGAAACTTGGAACCAGGTGTGACATCTACATAATTTTGACATTATTTTTTTTCATTGCTTGGGGTTAAGGTTCAAGGTGGTTTTGACATTCAGTCTCTTATTAAATTACGTAGATGTCACACCTTTTTCACTATTGGTAAATTTATAAAAACTAACGTCCTGGTGGTCTTTTGTTTCTTGGCTTATTGTTTTTTGCCACCTTTATTAAGCATCTATCGCTTGCTCCCTCAACATGGTTGTTCCATTCGTTTCTTCTCTTTTTAATAAATTTTGTTATATCTATTATTTTTCATTACTCTCTTATTGTTTCGTTCCTTATTCTGTCCATTCTAGTTTTTCCGACTATTGTCCGTAATATGTTCATCTCTGTAGTACGACTGAATTGTTTTGTCTTTTTTATGACGGCTTGGGCTTCTGCGCCGTAAGTAAGTACTGGCCTTACTATAGTTTTATATATTCGTACTTTACTTTCGGTGGACATGTATTTATTTTTCCATATTACGTCCCTTAGAGCTCCTGATAAAAACACAATAATTTAAATTTTATAATTTGTTTCTCATCAATAAATTTCTTCAATCAATCAACAGTTAGCATTCTTCATACAAATCTTCCTATCTTGAATCTCTTTATTCTATTGATATTTACTGGCAATCCTTTCATACTGTAATAACTCGGGATCTGTCCGTACATGTTATGAATGGCGATAAGACCACTGCGTGAAGAGTGACAGCAGAATACGGTAGTGTCTGATGGAAGAATGAAATCGCTCTAAAGAATACTCAATTCTTGCTTCTGTATGCCCGGAAGAAAACAATCACTCTGCAATCTAAAGTGGGTAATAGTACACTATATACGTTTCCTATTATTTATTTAATGTTTTGCTTAAAGATTCAATTAAGATTGGATGCAGAATGTGCTTTCATTTTGCAAGAAATCAAATGAAGTTAATTGTAACTAAATGATTCTTTTACAATTTTTATCATAAGCATTATGAATACGAGGGATTTCTTGATACTATAGAATAACTATTCATATTAAAAATTGGTTAACACGTTCACTACGCAGTAAATACCCAGCATAGAAAGAAATTCGAACATGGGTCATTTACACGAATATTAGATCTTACCTATATCGTACATTTCTCGTAAGAATGGCATTGCGCAATAATGTTTCGATTATAGCTATAGGTAGTCAGAAAAATTGACTTCATCGGGTCTAGCAATAAAACTATAAATATAGTAACCGGCATATCGCTCACTATTTGCATTATAACATTGGGTGTTAACGGCCTATTATTTGCGCCGCTCTGTTGAAATGAAGACATGGTCTGTATAGTATACAGTAAAATTCGAAAATTATTTCAAACCAAAAAAGCATTTATGTTAAAGTAACAGTAAGATTATTTTACTATACAGAGCCGGTAGAAGTACCAGGTCATTCCAATAAGGCGGCGCAAATAATGGCGTTCGTTATTATAAAGCAAATATGCCGCTCTGTCATAACTACGATATTTGTAGTTTTATTTCTGGACACGACACAGTCAATTTTTCTGATTGTAGTTCAATTTATATAATCTGTGCTGACACCGACTATATAGGAAACTATCTTTGTCTACATGAAAAAGCACACAAGCAGATAAGACTATTATTCTAGCCCTTTTTCGATAGCCTTTCTTTGACATTATTAATAAATCACGTAAATCAAGACTAGAAAAAAATTCTAAAATATACGTCAATATTTACGAACTATGTAGACAATTCCAAATTATTTCCTGAGTGGTCCACGTTATTTTGGATGTATGTACTATTTTTTTATATTTAATGTTGATAGGGCCAGCAGATGGTGCAAGTTTGAATCGAAACGTCGGTAAGGCCTGTTCTACTGTCGGATCGTAAGTTGGTCATTTCCCATCTTTCTATGACAACGGCACTGAACGACAAGACGAAACTAACGTAAAAATGGACGAAATAACATTAGACGAAATAATTATACATTACGTACAACAAAATAGTAATTAATATGATAAAAGGAAAATAATATACAAAGATACAAACATAAAAAAAAATACATTTAGGCCAACATCAACGATAATAAGAGGTTTTATCCACCATAGTCTTGTACGTTTTTGTCTTCTCTTTTGCGGCAGCCGTCATAGTTTTATTATTTGAAGCAATATTGTAATTAAATTAAATATAATAATAGCGAACTGTTACTTTTAAGTGAGGTTATGGATTTTATATCTCTTGCAACATCATACAACTCCTGCGACTATATTGTAGAAAGCAACAACCGACAAACGATTCAATTGTAGAACAGGCCCAAGAGAATAAATGCTCGAAAACAATAATTTTTCTTGAGCGCAAAATTTGTAAACAATTCTTTTTTCCTAGGACTATCGCTCAAATGCAGCTGTAGACACGTGTTTCGCTCTTATTAGAGCTCATCAGTGCAGCATAGCTGGTTAATATAGGTGGACACTAACTAGAGGTAGTAATAAAAAAAAAAACAAAAACAAAAAACGGTGGTTATAGATCACCGCCGCTGTGACGTTGTATTAATCCACAATGTGTGTGGAAATGATGACCGATGCAACATGGGTGTATTTGCCTGCTTACTAGTGCTGTTACACTGTGTCAGTTTTTTTTTTTTTTGATTACTACCTCTTAGTGTCCACCTATTAACTAGCTATGCTGTACTGATGAGCTCTAATAAGAGCGAAACACGTGTCTACAGCTGCATTTGAGCGATAGCCCTAGGAAAAAAGAATTGTTTAGAATAAATGCTGTTCTATTGAGATTTCGAGTAATTGTTAACAGTAAGCTAGATGTTTCAAAAATCCATCCGTCTGTCAATTTTGAAATCGTGTTTTCATTTTCGTAATGTCATTAATTAGTCTGTTGAAATTCTAATTCTAGGATAAGTATGAAATTTGAACACATGGTTATTTTTAGTTAAGTAAGTAAGAATTCTGCGGCATAGGTATTTCAGCAATTGCGTGTAGGTGTAGTGTGACATTTTAATTTTCCGTTGCCTGCAACCGCAATGTCTCAAATTCCTTTTATTTTAATTTGAAAATGATGTAACGCTCACCACAAAGTTCTAGAGAAAAATAGCTCCTGTTCTCTGAACTGTGTAACTTCGATAATAAACTCAACCACAAATTTTTAAATACGCACCTTCTATGGCTGTGTCCGATGTCGCATTTTGGCATTTAGTATTTAGGATTTAGGTCTTCTTCACATAGATGAAAAATGAATTATATGATTCGATTTAATTTGATGCTTCAGATAAATGTGAATATTACATTTCATAAAATAGAAGTTAAGAAGCTATTCTTTGAGTGTAAATTTGACGGTTTGCACAAATTGTAGCAACAAATATGATTTGTTTAATTAGTGCGCTTCAATTTCAGGTCTAAAGTGTTGCCATACAAACTAATGGATATCACTATTATGCCATTCGGAGCTGTATTTATGTGAAGAAGACCTAAATCCTAAAATCTAAATATCAAAATGCGACATCGGACACAGAATCTAGTTTTTGACAGTAAATTTCACGTTTTGCACAAAATATAACAAAGAACATTATTTGTTTAGTAAGCGTCAACTTCAAGACACAGTGGCTGGTAGCACAAGCGTGGTTCTAACACCGGTGTTAACTAGAACCATGTCAACGACTTGACACATACTTCAGGTTTGTTAAGAGAACAAGTGTTGCCAATATATTGATCAAGTTGAAACTTTACTGACAGCCATATTCAAGAAATATGCCAACACGATTTAAAATTATTTAATATGATTAGTTTTTTAACTTGTTTCTAGGAGAAACAGTTAAATAATGAGGTCAAATTTATTGAATATGGCTGTCAGTACATTTTCGACTTAATTCAGTATATTGGCAACTCTTATTTTTTTAACAACCGTGAAGTATGTGCCAAGTCATTGACACGGTTCTAGTTAATACCGGTGTTAGAACCACGCTTGTGCTACCAGCCAGTGTGCTTCTGCAAAACCCTAAAATCTAATTCCTAAAATCCTAAATAATAACGTTATTTAGGGCATATCAATTTAGGATTTAGATATTAGAATGATAAAAGTGCAACATCGGACATAGCCTAAAGATTTATGTTTCGTAAAGGATATTCACAATACAAAATTATATTTTTGTGTATTCTAAAACTTCTTTTTTATTGCAGGGCCTGTTGGCTGCCAATTCTGTTTGCTGGTGGAACGCAGCATTATGTGGAGCAACACGAGGACTCCGATACCGCGGATACGTTGCTCCAGGAGCTCTTCTGGTCACGGCGGAGCCCTGCGCATTGGAGATTGTCCGGGCAGCTTGGTCGAGAAGGGTTCTCAAACCACCGGCTGGCTACAATATCTACGGACTTGGTAAGTGTAGATAGTATTATGTTACAGGGCGGTTCCGACACAAGAATAAAAAAGAAAATATAGTAATATTTCTATGTAGCGCTGCCACCATTTATTGGTAAATAATCAAAACCTAATTTGGCTTTTAGATAATTAATCCGAAAGGATGACCAAAAAGAATTATATGAAATTTAGAATAATAACAATAATTTTATGTTCGTAAGGTAAGGCAAAATAATCATGGGCAATTCTTATATTAATATATTAAAACGAACATAAAAATTTACTTTGTTATACAATAAAAATAAATATACAAAATTATAATTGAAGTTAAAATTTGAAGTAACATTACAATAGCTTTGTTCATAGAACGGTTTACAAACGGTTGGAGTTTGAAATCGAATGTGCATGCCCGGTTCCAAACTAGTTACAAACCAAACGGTTTGAATTTTTCTGTGAACTCATAATGAAAACTCATTTGTAAGCATCTAGTGTGCCGTTTTCTTCAGCTTGATAATGGAAATACTGCATGTGAAACTGTAAATCTTACTGCAATATTATTTGCAATTTATTTGAAAGATATCAAAAAAATCTGAATACTGGAGTATTGTCATTTTCACACAATTCTCATTTTTGGATTTTTTTTTTATAATAGATAATAATTATTTCAAATTCGTCATCTTCGCTTGAATAATAATTAAAAAAGTAAAATATTGTAGTATCCGAATCAGTCATCTATTATTAAGGGAATTTTAATTTTTATCATTATTTTGCAATAGCATACTCTCACTTTTCACATATAAAAGATGAGCAAAGCAATAAATATAATTCAAGCAAAAGGTAATCTGATAAATAGAAACATTACAACAATAAATTCAATAAAATAATGCCTCTGAATTTTGTCTTGTTATATTTACCAGTCGCAGTCGTGTTAAAGATATTTCCGAAAATTCATTCAAATTACAAAAAAAAAAAAAACAGTTGTTGATGACTGGTTCATTTTTAGTTCCTAAGTCTCTTTTAATTATATTTCCCCTTACTGAAGGGAAAAAATACAAATCATGCAGCTTCCCTATTCTATCATTAATCATGTTACGAATGTCTATTAGTTTTTCATTTAATAGTTTAGAAAGGTGGCAAAATTAAAAATAAAGGTTTATGAGTTATTACGAATCATAAATAACTATTGAACTTTTCATATACCTGTCGCATAATTTTCATTTCATTGTATGAGAAAAAGTATTTATAATAATTCAAAAACGCCTACTCATATATATTACAAAAGTCTTTTCATTTATTGGCTTTTAACTAAAGAAACAATACTCGTAAATACTATTAATTTGTATTTTAATTACAAACCCACAAAGCTTTTATATTCCTGAAAACAAAACCAAATTTTATTAAACAATAAACTGAAAACACATAATTATAATCTAACAAAAAGTATGGATCTTTCTCACGGTAGGGACGTGGTAATGAATACAAATAAGAATAAAGCCTAAATTGTTATTAAAGTTTCTCACTCCAGCGTAAGTAGAAAGAACCGACATACATTTTACCATTAATATGGTGATTATATAATAATTTTTCAAAAGTTCCTAAAGGATTTCAAGAATCTTTAATTCAATTTAATAAAGTATTCGTGTTTATCATAAGAATTTCAAGGATCTCAGAATAAGTGTCGTCCATTAACAACTACCGACCTATTCCAATGCTCTCCAATTTTAATAAAGTTTTTGAGAAATTTATTTATGCTTCAGTTTACTCTAAAATTAAACACAGTGGGCCGAATTCAACACTTACTAGTGTAGTGATCGTCTCTAATACCCATGGAATCAACTTGCATCTTTCTCTTATTAATGCATCGATGCATATGTGCCTCTTTACATAGTTATTTTTACACAAGCTTCCTTAGTTAAAGAAGAGTGCGGAATTCGACCCAATATATCTACCTCTCATGCCCGGTTTTATAATTTTTTATCCAGAATTATGATTATAATCCAAGATTTTATATAGATTAGGTATATCTATAGATAATATAATCCCGAATTTTGAAACCCGAGATTATTTTTGTTTATAAAATCGGGCATTAGAATGGCTTTGTGGAAAAGAGGCCAATAATTACAAACTTATTTTAGTCACATGATCTCTTCTATTATTGATGGTAAAGGGCAAGTCGATTACATTTATACTTACTTTGCTAACGCGTGTGACATAATTGATCATGGTGTCTTGATGTCATTATAGCAGCTCTTTTGTTCCAACCCCTCGGTCCTGTACTGTCTTTAATGTTTATTAATGGTTTCTTTCGCATGACCTAAAAATATTTTGTCCTATTTTCTCTATGCATGACTGCCATCTTCTCCAAAAAGACGTAGTACGACTTTACCAATGGTGTACAATTAATAAATTATATCTTAATTTAAACAAATGTACAACAATATCTTTTTCTTCAAAATTGTCTCCATTTAATTATAATTTTAGTATATAGAAGACATGTACAAGAAATCTATGCGAATGCTTGGATTTGTAATTGAAAACAATAAATCTTTCCAAAATCTTTAACTTTCCAATATCCAAGACTAAAATCGAATCTCACAAGGACGTTTAAAGTAATTTCTCTGCGTAGAACATACAAATACATTCCTGTATCCTGAGTTTCTACGATTAAAAAGATATGCATGTGAATTCCGCGTTTTAAATTAATTATATTACCTTACCGCGTCGGGTAGGTCCAAAGAAAAGTAATGAATAATGTTGTTGAAAATCGTTGACAGCGGTTAGTATGAGGTAGTTAAGAATTAATTCATTTGCTACGGTCGGAAGGATTTCCGTTAGTTTCTAAAATTAATCTTGCCTACTTGAAATGGAACATCTAAATGATCTTCAACGATTTACTTTGCTGACTTACCTCCCACAAAATAACAGTAGATATAAATCATGAGATTTTTCAGAAGAGCTAATCTTCTTCATCGTTAAATGCAGATTGCTCATTCGCTATTTATTAGTAACATGGTTTTGAATACGTTTATTATAGAGTAAATAACTATGTAATAAAATAAAATAATGTAACATAACCTGGCATTAGAGTGAAGATGAAGAATGGTATGCGTGCCAGCACAATTCCTCCCGCCATTTAATTTTTTCTTAATTTAAATATATACCTACCTACCTATTTACTAATGCTGGCAACTGAATTCAGTTCCTTTGCATATCAAAAATTCTAATGCTTTAAAAACTAAAAACTTTTTATCTCCCAACTACCCTTGGTAAGGGAGGTATAAGGATCGCATGTCGAGATTTTGGTAAATGACCACGTTTTAAGGTCCCTAGAATCCGATTTTAACATTTTTACTATGATGTCTGTATGTGTGTATGAGTATGGATTTTATCTACGCTCTAACTCAAATTTTTTCGATCCTATTCCAATGAAAAAAAAAACCATTAGATATTGGTGTAAATCGGATGTTATTTTTTCGCATTTTATATCATTATGAAAATTAAAGATTATTGAATTTTCTACAGGTGTACATTAATACTTTTTCTATATATTTTACAGATAAATTAAAAAAAATATCTTTCTTATAAATTCTGGAGCCAATATTTTAAATATAAACACAATTCCCTTGATACACAGTTAATATTTCAAATATATGTAAATAACAGATAAATGTTACTGCAGAAAACTAATCATTTCAAATTAGTAATGGTGACATTTTAAAAAGAGAATAGTAAATAAAACAATAATAATAAGCAAAGGAACTTAATATAGTTTGCAGTATTAGTAAATATGCAGGTATATATTTAAATTAATAAAAATCAAATAACGGGAGGTATTGTGTTGATCACATCAGATTTTTTAAATCTTTATTAATCTGAATATTTTTTCCTTCTCTCCATAAATCAAAAAAGTGAAGTCATCGTTTGTTTAACAATACAACAATAAATTTAAAAAGACAATAATTTATAGCTTTAACTTCACCTTCATTTGTTAATTAATTGTAATATTATGTGATATTGTATTCTATTAATTATAAAATAATAAATCATGCTTTTCTGAGATCATTGCAACAAAAACGAAATAAATCAAAATGTGAAACTTTACCATATCATGTTTTTAGTCGTTGTGCGTCATAATCGACATAAATAATTTATTGACGTTTCTTTTGACATTTGAAGAGTAAAGTTTCAAAAGTCAGCCTATTGATTTTCTCTTTATTGCTATTATTTTCAAGCCGGAACTTTTTACTTTATTTTGATGCTCTTCGTTGCAATTCAATAAGAACGAGTTCAGATGTTCGGAATAATTGAATGTCGAGGCATGAAGCATGGCTAACGTGATTACGGCAGAAAGTAAGTAGGAAGAAATATTAATAAATGCAGATAGTTATAAATGATAAATACAGTCTTGGATTTGAAACGAAAGTTGTTGCTATTTAAATTCTGTAATAGTGTAATTGATTTGTCAAAAAAATATAAAAGAAGCTTAGGTTGGCGGCACTGTTATCGCTGGCAATATGGCGGGTCACACATGACTAATAAAGCATTATTTGAAATAGTCTTCATTTGTTTTAATTGTATCATATACTAATTCATAAGTCAATTTTTTGTGTTTTTTGTAAATTGTAAACAATAAAATTGAATTTATAGTTATTTAAATACACAGGGCAATCAGTGCTTCCTACCAGTTGAGGATGAGTTTGGTATACATCTAATAGCGGTAGATAAGTATTGATTACAATAATAAAACATAAATTACATTAAAAAATTTAAGTGAAATAAAAAAAAATATATGATCAAGAGATATTAATCATTGGTGAGTGTGCCAATATGTTTTGTAGACAGAAGTCGGTAAAAATATTCGTACAGTGAAAGCTTTTGCCAGGACAACACCTTAAGGGCATTTATTTTCGTCAGCTTCATAAACAAATTAATAACAATAGAAATCGAAAACATTTTGAAATAAATAAAAACGTTTCAATTACAGGGTGTCTCATAAATAGGGGGACATGGCTTAACCACAGATTCCTGAGGCTGTCTGAACCGTAACAGATATCAAAAATTAAACTGAGAGAGAAAAGTTTACTATTGAATGTATCTTTCTGTAGAAAAATAATTTCACGTTTTCGGCATTGCCATTAAAAAGTTACGATCTAATTAATGTTGGGACACCTAAGTTTCATACACTAGTGGTTCACTAATAATAACAAGTATCACTTTAAAAGATGACTTATAACCATATAAACTGTCATACCAAATTTCATCCAAATCGAATAAAGCGTCCGATTATTACAAGCAAAATTAATTTTTTTTCGAAGAACTTTGAAGCAGAATTCTGGCTAAATGGTACACTTTCCGGTAGAAGCAAGTTTGGTTAAATCGTCTTATTTTAGCCTCAGGAATCTGTGGTTAAGCCATGTCCCCCTATTTAAGAGACACCGGTATATTAATATTAAGACTAATTTCATTCATTCAAAATCATTTTTAAATATTTCTCATATTGAAGAAGATAACATCAGAGGCGTGGAAAGTCATAAAATTGTGTAAAAATCTAACCACTCAACAAAAACAATAAAATTACATATTTACCTTTCATAATAAAAATAAACGTAGCCTTTCACACATAAATAATGTAATAAAGTTTAAGAGTATTAATTTTATTGAACAGTTATGAATTTTCAATAAATGTTTACAACAAGAATTTCAACTGACGCAATCGAAATGCGAAAACATTTCTTCATTCGTTGATTGCTGCGTTTGCTTTTGAATGGATACGATCACGATTTTGCCATCAACATTCTAGTAGAAATTCAAAATTTGCAGAATTAGCCTTAAAGTTAGTGGTTAAAAATTAATAGGTTGTTGATGTAACTTAACAGCCTGTTATTTTGGAAAATTGAGGTTTGTAATTTCCCAGTACAATGTTTGTAACTCATTACAAAGTTAAATGAGGAAACACTTGTTTATTTTCTTTGAACACGTAACTGAACTTGTAATTTTTTCCTGCATAATCGTTTTTTTTTTTTTATGTTTACCGACAGGGTTTGCAAGACAGTATACTTTATCTACAAATAACTGATAAGTTAGTGATGTGAATCACTTACCGATCAGTAGGCGGACGCAGCAAATAAATAAAAACATTTTCTTAATTCTCATCTCCTGAGGAAGGCTCATGTGGAGCTCGAAACCGGTCGACCCGAGAATTTAAAATAAAAAATTTTTGACTGCAATCCAGAAATTTTTATTACCTCATCAATATATCCAGTCAAGGAACTTTTTCTATCAATAAAAACATCATTCAAAGCATATTTTAAAAATGACAGCCAAAAATTTTCAGTATGCCAAATAATTTTCAAATTTTATTTTTTTAAAAAAAATTGTGCGTTGATCGTGCAAAAAACGTAATAAGTATTACAGTCTGGAAATCTCGACTATTCTTTCAGTAAAGAGTTGTGAATGGTACATTTTTGCGTTTATGGAATAGTTTATTTCTCATTTATTACTTCCGTTATAAAAAATTGAATTTTACCTAACCTTATGACGTTTTAAAATGTCACTTTTTTCGTAATTGATACAAAATGAGTTTTCTAAAAATCTTTTTCTACTCCCATATCAGTAAATAACCTTTTACACAGTATCTGTCAAACCTGTAAATTCATTATTACGCAGAGTGTTACGTAATGTACGTCGTAATATATACCGTGAGTATTTTTTAACGTGAAATATTGGGTTTGTCATATCCATGGTTACGACTTGATATTTGATTGACAGCAATGTATTTGCCCGTTCCCTTTAAAATGAAACATAGGGAACAAATCTGACAGAAGTATTATATTTAAATATTCTAAGAAATTTAGCAGAGTCAGAAAACCACTGGAGAGCACTAAACATATTTCGGGCACAAGGTGCACACAGTATTTTTTTCTACATCTAAATTTAATTTTTAGAAAACAGGTATAATTATTTAAACAAAATTAACCTGTAATGACATCTTGTCAATATGACAGATAACCGTTGAATTTTTCTATAAGTTATGATTTGTCTGTCTCATTTAAAATGACACATGACAGAAGTTATTATATTTAAATATTGTAAGAAATTTAGCCAAGTCAGAAAATGAGTCGGGCACAAGGTGCGCACCATATTTTTTCTACAACTAATTTTAATTTAGAATGCAGGTATAATTATTTAAACAAAATTATCCTCTATTGACGTCTTATCAAATGTCAAATTAGTTCCCTATGTTTCATTTTAAATGGAACGGGCAAATACATTGCTGTCAATCAAATGTCAAGTCGCAACCATGGATATGACAAACCCAATGTTTCACGTTAAAAAATACTCACGGTATATTACATAACAATTAGTAGGGAAATTCCGTTTGCCCCTAGAATCATGTTGGCAACATTACCTGCAAAACAATTAATTTGACGTTTAACAGACAATATTTAACTGTCATAGCGTGAACATAACCTCTTTCAAATACAAATTCATAAATTTCTGTACAATTATAATCGAAGAAAAAGTATAATACACTGCTCGAGTTGTAAAGCAATTACGTGCGAGTGGATTACACACTTGCCCATCAGCTTGTGAGTAACTCTTCCAATAGCACGTAATTAGCTTTTTACAACTCTCGCAATGTAATATAATATTATTTTCAGGGCAACGCTTCGGTAAATTGATTTTGAAATATGTTTATTGAGCTGTTATAGAAAAACCTACGTGAGACACCATGGAGGTATGAAACAAATATGGAGGTAGCTTATGCGAACTCAAATGAAGCCAACTGCTCCCCACTACCAGTCGGGACCATCTGTCATTATGTGCAGTACAAAGTTTTGTTGAGATTTAATTTTCTGGTGTGTTGTGCGAAGTAATATATTGTGGACTATTTTTATCTTTGTTACTTCTTTATTAAAAAGGTGTTTACAAAAACTCTATAATAAGATAATAAGGATGTTAACGTGTACACAAAATGTGATATTACAGTACGCCAAGAAGACTATAGGAAAATATATCATTCAAAAATGCTATATTTCATGTCTATAAATGTTTTTTAAAAATTTATAAATACAGACATTTATTTTACTTTACATGAACATTGTTCTGAACATGGGCCCCTGGAAAATTACATAGTTCATTTAATTAAATGTATATGTCATAATTAAAGTTAGGTTGCATTTTTTTACAAAATTCAAATATTGATAAATCCCAAAATATTAGAATTTGAATTTGAACAAAATGACATTGTTTACAGGCTACTAAAAGACTGTTTTTTTAATAATAAAAATTATCTAAATCAATCGTTTATTTTTTAATGTACTCTTATACCTTTTCCATTTTATTTAAACGCAACATATTTTATGTAGCTTAATTTGAACAAATTGTAGTGAATAAAAGATTAGTAATTATTTACTACTGTAATTTAATGTCTAGTATATATTTGAAGTAACTTTTTACTATTTAATATTTCCAAATAGTTTTAAATTTATTTTCATATGAAATATAATTATCAGTCAATCCCTTTTTTATAAAAAAAGTAATGATATTGTTTCAGTTACACGTTTTTCACATTTCGTATTTAAAAATACCGCGAGATCCCCACTCTAGCTCGGGACCAAAACATGTATGCGTCCGTCCCCACTAGGCTTCACTTCCCTCGCCCATAGTATCGCTGTACGCTCCCTCCATATTTGTTTCATACCTCCATGTGAGACACATAATTTTGCAAAACTCGCTTCGCTCATCAAACTATATCACTCTACAGAACTGGTTATGTAAAAAACTATTACATAATATGTCAGTAAGTTTTGCAGATCTCATCTTAAGTATTATGGTTATACTTAAACAGTTATCGGATATCATTTTACATTGTAGCTTTCCTGGCATCAATTGCTTATTGTTTCTATTCAAATATGTGTATCATTTTCATATTTCCCACAGCCAACGCCAGTATCGCATTACATTGCGGTTTAAATAACTTTGCATTGCATAGATTCATATCGGAATTAAATTGCTTTTACTTCTATCCAAAATGGTTGCAAATTCAATTGAATACCAATTTCTAAACGACTTGCGGTTTTTCAACTTGTAAATATCATCATAAGAGGTTAAATGCTTGGGATAAGTCGGTTGCGAAATATATAATTCATAAACAATACCCACAAGTAAAAATTATAGTTTTGTGGTGAAATAATATTTTCCTTTTTACTAAACCAATAAATTATTGAGTTTACCTACCGCAACGTAAATTTTACATTATATTCTTGTTTTTCTCATAGCTGTATAATCTTTTTGTGAGATGTGATAAATCAAAATTATTTGCAATATGTAAATCGCTTTCAAATGTTATGTAATCTGTAATTTGCACCATTGTAGTTTAAATAAAATGAATACAGGATCAGATAGAATTTCTGCATACATACTCCTACAATAAATTTTTCTTTTGAAATCTTTAAAATCTAATTTGAGCACTAATCATTGCAATTATATTTCACTTATATCACGTGATTAGTTGATCATTAGTCTATTACATTCACAAAAATTGAAAGTCTTCAAGGATATAACCAAACATCAATAAAAGTGTCAAACTATTAAACATTAAGAAACTATTATTCACGCTCAAGTGATTAGCAACAAACAATGTCAATAATCAATGTATTCTCACGATACTAATGAAGGTTTTTAATTATTTTAAGCATAATTTTCGATTGCTTTCATTTCGTGAGCAGATAAAATCATAGTGAACTTTGAAAAATCCATAGTTGTTTTCGATTTGTATTCGTGATCGTAGAAATGGTAACCCAAACGATATCTTTATTAATAATAACTCATTTCGACACTATAACTGGAATACTTGTTTATTATTCAACGAATTTCTGTTTTGCAGATCTTGTTGCATTTGAATTTCGACATTGGTAATGGTAATAAAGTTGTAGAATGACCTGACAGAAATTAATTAATTAATAAGAAAGGTTGACATTTATAATTACAATTGTAATTATTGTATCCCCTCTCTCCTTTAAAGTATATTGATTTTTATTGCATTTGAAAGGTTGAATTGACAACCTACAACTTTATGAAATATGAAATAACTGTGCATTATTTTTAATTACAGTTTAATCCTACATATTAAATTTCTATATTTAATAGTATTGTTAGTATTTATTTTAAAATCTGTTTTGTACGATCGGGGATTTTTAAATATTTACTGAAAGGATTTCCAAGACTGTAAGCTCTTAAGTCAACTATATGTTTATCTCTCGCCGAGTTCAGTTGGGAATTGTCTCTGCAAAGTGACGGCAGTTACACCATACTGATGAGCTCCAACAAGAACGAAACGTGTCTATGGTTACTAGCTTAGCACGGCCGGCATCTGATGATGGCTGAAAGGATGATTCAGACGCTGAAATCTTGTGAAACATGGCGAGTGTTTTCTTAATATTTAACTGTAAGCTTCTAAGCTTTATTTACAAATTACTGATCGGCAAGAATTGAAATTTTGTCGAATTATAGATATTATTTTATTAGGCAATATGTCTAATAATTTACTATAATTTACAAATCTAAATTTAGCATTTTAACTAATTCGAAATAGGTAATAAATATTTTATAAAAAATCGTTAATTTAAATATGGAAATAGTTATTTTAATTACTTATTTTATTTAATTTTAATATATTTTGGCTTCATTATTTTTGTCCTACAATTTTCGGTAATTTATCTAATGAATTAGGTAAGTAAATAGAAAATTTATATATACATATATAGTTCATTTCTTTATTTATGTTTAGATCAATACTTAATGTAATCTTTTAATCTAAAATTGTATTTAATTTTACTATAATTTGTTATTACAAATTTAGAAAACTAAATCAACTTAGATAATTTAATGAAAAAATATTAGTAGACTGAAAATTAAAGATTTGTTAGGTAATTTAACTACAATTTAGATGTTTCTTTTTTTCTGTGTGAGAATCACTTACTAATCAGGAAGCGGAGGTGGTAAATAAATAAAATCAATGATCAAAGCTTACTTTAAAAATGACAACCAAAATTTTTGGATATGTAAAAATAATTTTCAAATCTTATTTATTTTAATTTTGTGCGTCGAACGTTAAAAAACGTAGTAAGCATTGCGGTTAGTATGTGTTCTTCATTGTTGTAATCAATAAGTATTAAAAGAAAATTGTTACAATTTTCGTAATCTTTTGAAGCCATTTATAGCGGTTTTTCTACGTTTCAACTGTCACTTCCTTTTTCTCTGAAAGAAAGAGTGAAAATACGAAAGATAAGCGCGTTGATGACTTTAACAAAAAGTCGAAAAGAACCCGAGGTTTCTTTTTGTTTGTCTTTAGTTTGTGTGCTTTCCAAGTTCCTGGATTAGATATCTCAATGTCAGACGACTGGCGGAAAAGTTTTTCTGGATTTTTATTGACGGAGCGGAGGTGACTAATGGGTTAAATTGATAAAAACATTCTACAATTTCATATAACTTTAGAACAAATTTTCAATTTAAACGCTTTATTTCTGGAAGTAGATACCTATCAGCGAAAATTATTTACTAACTAAAAACGGAAAAGCGGGTTCGTCTTTGATTTGGGCGCGGTATACAAAGTTAAATCAGCTATATCCTGTCAGATGGTAAATGTAATAATTATAGAAAATTATTTCCTCTATAACTTGTTAATTACGTTTAGTAAAACCTTTAATTTATTTCTACTAAATTGATGGTACGAAAGTTGAATACTGTTAGACAGATTTTTTTTTTGTGAAGACACCCATACTTAACTATAAATCTGTTTTATGAGAAAACATCAAGATTTGCAAATTAACTTTTAATTTATTAACAATTACTCGAAATCTCAGTATGCGTATCGCTACAAATGAGCAATATTTATACAATTTAAAATTGGATTTTACAAGTTATCAAACGTGCAAAATTAAAACTGTTTACTGATTCAGACGTAGAATGTAATTATCTACAACATTTGAAACATTTTTGTCTGAAATTGATTGGGGGCTTTTGCGCAAAGAAAAACTGTTTTCTCATATTAAACGCTTATGGCCAGATTTCTAATTAACACACTGTACAGATATATCTTACTGTTATATTAATTTAAATTGTTATGCTGTATAAAAAATCGTAAATTTTCTTCTGCTCTAAAGAAAAAGTTATGATATATGCATTTTTTATACAAATATTGAAACTTAACAATATGAAAATATATCAGAATACTTTTCACAATTTGGTATTTGTACATTGGAAGACGAATTATAGAAACGAACATTTTCTTGTTGTAATCTATGAAAAAACATCTTTCCTTGATAAATATCCATTCCTTTGGCTGCATCCAGTATCCAACATTCACTTTCATCTAGAACTCCCGATCAATATTGCAGTATGAGTGACGAACGCTGCTCCTGGCAGCTGGAGCGATGTTGTGTCTGAATGCTGATTTTGTATGCGGTACACGTTTCCACATTGCCTCGAATAGGGGTTGGGGGTGTGTACGGCGCACCCCAGAGGGCGTCGCGACGCCGAAGTCAGGGATGGATCGGGGGGGATGAAAATAAATGTTGCAGAATAAACTTATTGTTGTGGTGCAATAATTTTTGTGTATGACGTTGTTAGTATGTACTTATTGATTTAGGGCCGGTGTTATAAACGTACAGTTAAGTTTAGTTTTATAGAAAATTTAATAAAATGAACAAATGTATTGAAAATTATTGTCACTATTGATTTAATTATCATAAGAACATGGAAAACTTATATGCATCCACTTTTGGGTAAATTTTTCAAAACTTTCAATACTCTGATTCTAAATTTTAAAATCGCAGTTTAATATCTCCTTTAGTCCGCGAAATGTTTGCGTTCAAAGTTGGACTCCAAAAATTCCATTTTTTGGTAATAACCCAAAAATGGGTGGAAATACATGACTGGAGACTTCGCCATTCGATTCTACAGGCAAAATTACATAAATATACTAAATTACACATTTTTGAACAATAGACACAATTTCTAAAACAAAATAACTGAAAATGGCCAAAATCGCAAAAAATCTAAGGTTTTTTTCATATTTTGGTCATTTTTAGTTATTATGCTCTAAAAATTGTATCTATGGATCAAAAATTAAAAATTTGTATACTTATATAATTTTGGAATCGTAAGGTTAAGTTAACGGGCTCGTATCTCTACCTATTTTTGGGTTATGGCCCAAAAATGGGTTAATTTTTAAATGTAAATATCTCGAGAAAGAAAGGAGATAACGACCTGCTATTTCAAAATATGGAATCAACGTGTTGAATTGTATCTAAATATATATAAATTAGATTTTTGAAAATTTTGAAGATTTTGGCGAAATGAGTATATTTATTATTTATTTATTATTACACGCTTTGTAATACATTATCATTGTACAGTAAAATTTTTGAAAGAAGTCCTAATCAAGGCCATCTACGAATTGTTTCTATGAATTAAGATTTTGTGCTGTCAAATTTAGTAGTGTCTTTTACTTAGTTTTTATGAGAGTACATAATATCTTGTGTACCTCATAAAAACTATGTAAACGACACTACTAAATTTGACAGCATAAAATCTTAATTCATAGATGCAATTCGTAGATGGCCTTCTTTCAAAAATTTTATTGTATATAAGCGGCGATATATGAGCATGAGATAGATTTCCTGTATCTTTTGTAATTTTTACATTTTTTACGTTGGGTAGATGAAGATGAAATTATGAAAGACAAACACAACAACCATGCCTTACCCGGGATTTGAACCCGGAACCCTTAGGTCATGAAGCGATAACGTTACCACTACGCTACCTGGGTCGGCTGAAATGGGTATTTGGGTTTTAAAGATAACCTGGCTGCGACAAAGACTGAACGTATTTATAATACATTCAATTTTCCTGGCCATCTTCAATGCTATAAAGAAGTTTAAAAAACAGCACCCTTTTAAAATATAAAATTGGCTAAGTGCAACTCTGTGTACTATTATTATAAAAATGCAAACTGCATTCTGCTATGGCACTGTAGCTGGTTTTGTTCTTTCATTAAATGTATGACTGTGCTAAATGGCTCGAATACAACCCGAGAATAATGAATTTTAATTAGAATAACTAGTAAACTATTTTACTTCACGGTACGTTACAATAAAAACTTAATCTTTTATTGTTTGTGGTATTGAAAATCCCACGCGTTATATTTTTCACTTTATTAAAAACACTTTTTTAGTTTGGTGCAAACAATAGCCATATATGTTACGGATTTTATAACTTTACCCACTAATTTAAATACCACATATATACGGCTATTAAATCTTGGATATTATCTAATACAATGAAATGTAAAATTGACTCACTTGAAATGAAATATTTAAGAAGAATACTGGGAATTAAACTATGAGATAGATTCAGAAATGAAATGATTAGAGAACAACTACAATGTAAGTCTGTATTGGATTCCATCAAGCTAGCTTCATGAGGCCACATAATCAAAATAAACGAAGATAGGCCGGTGAGACAAATACGGATGACGAACGTGGTAGAAAAAAGAGACCGAGGAAGACCTAAAGACAACTGGGATAAAGTAATCTTGGAGAGAAAAAACACGATGATTCAATACGCTAGGAAGATGGCAAGGAGTAAGAAACAGTTGGCGAAATTCGTACATGATTAAATACAGGGTTGAGCAGAAAGGACGGAAATTTTTTAAAATTCACAAAATTGATGCTTTTTGCTTAAGAAAAAAATTATTGACAGATTTGAGTTCGTAATGACATAGCATTTGGCAAAATCAAGTGTGGAAAACAACATCTTGCATGTGGTGTCCGTTATCATTAATGCATTTCTGGAGGCATTCTTCGAAATTTACAAACACTCTTTCCAATATCGCGTTGTCAGTTTGGGCGACTTCTACGCGAATTTCTTTTTTCAGTTCTTCCAATGAGTGGGGTTAGTGTTCGTATATACAAATTTTGAGGTGACCCCACAAGAAAAAATCGCATATGGACAAATCAGGGGACAAAAGAGGCCAATGAATGTCACCAAACCTGAAAATGAGGCGATCGCGAAAAAGAAGGTGAATAAGGTCCATTGATGCTCTAGCTGTGTGGGCTGTCGCCTCATCCTGCTGAAACCATATACGTCGGATTGGAACAAGATGTCTTCATAATTCAGGCAAAAAGATGTTGTGTATCATCTCGGCATAGCGCTCCGAGTTCACGGCAACAGCAATCCCATTATCGTCGTCGAAAATATACGGCTCGATTACCTCAATTTTGCTCACAGTGCACCAAACCGTCACTTTGGCGTTATGCAGCGGTCTTTTGTACAGTTCGCTTAGAAGTCGCCCAAATTGACAGAGCGATGTTGGAAAGAGTGTTTGCAAATTTCGTAGATCGCCTATAGAAATACATGAAGGATAACGGACACCACATACAAGACATTGTTTTCCTCTCCTGATTTTGACAAATGCTATGTCATTACGAACTCAAATCGGTCAATAATTTTTTTTACGCAAAAAGTATTAATTCTGTGACGTTTTAAAAAACGTTCGTCCTTTCTGTCCAATCCTGTATATACGGTTAAAGGGTTCCTGACAATATAAACCTACATGCATAGAAATCGACCATTTCACAGTTTTGAATTTAATTAGAATTCCTTTCGTGTTCTCAAACGAAAAGTCCTAAAATGAAATGCATAAAACACTTAGAAACTGATACAACACTGAAAAACGAATTATGTGCAAATTAATGCAGACAATAACTGCAATCATTCAAAACTGTGTTATAGGTACTCATGATAGTAACCATGTAAATATGCGCTGTTTTTGATAAAAAAGTAAGCCCTCTTGAAAAATTTAGGCTCATGTTAAAGCGTAATAAATGATCTTTCAAACAGCATAAGTTTTATTTTAATCTGAGGTCTAATTAAAAGAAAATTGTAATTAAGTTCAAACTTGCGAAGTAGTCGATTTCTACGCACGTAAGTGTATATAAAATCTTCAATATTTAATATAACTTATTGATAAAAGAAAAACAATTAGGATTCATCCCATAATATCTAATTCGCACATTGTAAATGTAAATCCTTATATAAGATAGCTATAACAGTAAACCAATTCCCAAAACTGGTCTCCTATCATAACCACGTCTCACAGACGCGTTATAAATAATTAACATCGCCTTTATTAATTCTTCCCTGAAGTTATAATCTGCTCAACGCGTTCTTTGCATACAAATGTTGAAGATTTGTTTGCGACAATACCGGTAGAGTTCAATGTACCGAAATATCAAACACCGGAAGTTGGTCCAACACGTACGGTGGGCGAAGTGCGTGATGATGTCATATTGAGAAAAACTTCAACGCCCTTGGGACACTGAATTGAAATAAATAGGCGATAGACATGTTGGCAAGTAACGTGAAATATTGATGAAATCGACAGCAGAGAACTAAGGGCTGGTTTATGATGAATTTAATTTTCAAATTTACAGTTTATAATTTAGATTTTAAAATATAAACTCACTTAAAACGAACGATTTACAAATTTAGAAATTTAGATTTATGGTGGGTTTATGCTCGCAAAATTTAAGGATAAAAATAAGAATAAGAATAGTGATAAAGTTAAAACAGTTATAACATACGACTCGGTTTATGCTGCAGAAATAATAATAAGGAATAAGAAATAAGAATAAGGAATAAGCCAAAGTTCGTTTACTTTTAACTTTACGCCTTATTCTTATTCCTGTAAGCGAAGAGCGCATGCGTGTCAACTGTCAAATATTTCAAACAAAAATATTGGTCATTCACATTGACGTATTATAACTAACGTTAGTTATAATAAGTCAATGGTCATTCATTATTCATTTATAATAATCGGTGTTGGCGAAACATAATTATGTCAAATTTAGTGATGGATTCTCTTCTTTCCCAATTAATTGAATTAGTGCAGACAAAATAATATTTTGATTGTACTTCATTTTAACAAATTAAAAAATAATAATAATAATAAAATTATAAATCTTATAAATGTCAAATCAACGCTGCTACCACTATGAGAATAATAAATGTAACTACTTTTCACTAACCTAAAAACTTTAATATCACTACTCTTATTCTTACGCTTATTCTTATAACTGGCAGCATAAACACCACTTATCGTTATGTTTAAAATTATTCTTAACACTATTCTTATTTTTATTCCTATTCTTAAATTTTTCAGCATAAACCCACCTTTAGAATGTAACTATATTATATTTCCAAATGTAAATTCAAATTCGACCAAGCACAAGAGTAAACTGTCTTTTCTGATTGTGAGTTGTTCACATTTTTGAAGATGTATTCATAGGAACAAATTGATATTTTGTTCTTTGTTAATAAACACTTAAGCAATATTCGCGGACATCGTAATTTGTACGACAAAGCAAATGAACTGTACAAAAATAAAAACGTTTGCGTACGAGTATATTTGAAGAATTGTTCATGATCTTGTTATTTCACTTTCAGAAACAAACTATGATACTGCCCTTTGACAAGTCAATGTGTTCATAGGCCTATCCACGGCCTAATAGACCATCTACGTTTTTTAAGTTTGTGTTTGTTTTATTTCTTTATTAATCAAATCAACAAGAGTAAAAACAATTCATAAACACTCGTAAAAATTTTAAACGGTTCGTTATAATTTTTATCCAATAAAAACAGTCGACATTGAAAGAAAAATCAAAATTTTATTTGTCAAGTTTGATTCTATTTGTCAAAAATTATAACGAACCGTTTTGAAACTTTACGAACGTTTATGAATATGGGCACTAATATTATTAAAAAAATCATCTTGTTCATTAGCGTCTAACAAATTCCTGACTGTGATAATAAAATTGTAATCTAAAATCTGAATTGATAACTGATGAAATTCCAAATGACAAGCGGGATTAGATACTGATTGGTCCAGGATTTTATAATCAATAAACCAGAGAGAAGATTGTAAATTTTTAATCGAAATTTCTAAATGTAAATTAATAAATTAAATTAATCATAAAGTAGCCCTAAGCCTAAAGTGTTCTATTGGGCTTTATCTAGATTTTATGAGGCTCTGTTTATTTTATGGGGTAGTATTGAGTTTTTATTATTACTAAATTTAAAATTATTGTAAATAATAGGCGTTTTCGTAAAATAATACTGCTAATTTTTTGAAGCTACGAAGATATGAGCGTTGTGTCTTATATTCTATATTCTAAGAAATACATTACGCATTCTGAACTGCACAGTAAAATGTAATGTTATATTGTTACAGAATTTCAAAGAAATCTGTAATGCTTTACAGAAATCTTTTAGTTGCAATCTGTGCACAGCATATATAATTCATATTAGTATTTTTTTGAGTCTTATAGGTTAATTTGTATTTAAATAATTCGATAATTGTATAATTAAGCTTAAAAGATTTGTTTTCATTGCTACGGAAATGTCTTGTAAAGAAACTATTAAAGTATTTAATTAATTGAAAGTTACTAATAAGTCAAAGTCACGAAACGTGAAAATAAAGTCTTAATTATATTTGGGATCGTGTTTCAACGAATGTATTTCTAGATCCGGCGGCTCTACGCCCATAAGTCAAATAATGACATTTATTTGTCATTATTGCAATGTCTTTAAAAAAGTAAAAGAACACCAAAGGTTTATTTTTCTAAATATAATCCAATTTAATATGTACTAATAAAAATTAAAAATAAATTGTTATAAATTACACTGTTAAGTTTTTTGTGTCCTGTAAAACACATTTTTGGACAAAAAATTTGGTATTGAGTTTTAATGAATAAGCACGTTTTAGGGTTCTTAGAATACGATTTTACTAGTTTTACGATGATGTCTGCATATATATATATATATATATATATATATATATATATATATATATATATATGTGTGTGTGTGTGTGTGTGTGTGTGTGTGTGTGTGAGTGAGTGACGAAAATTTCTCCTACGATAACTCCAATACTACAATTCTAAATATTATAATTCTCTCACATTTCTCTTCTTTACATCCATATGAAAAACTCATTAGATTTTGGTTATAAATTAACAACCGGAAGTACCTGTATTTGAAGTTCATAACAGTTTTTATTCAAGAAATACAGTTAAATATAAGTTTTTTGACATTTTCATTGTATGTTATTATAAATATGAAAGTATATTTCATTGTCCATACGATTTTATATGCATATTACGTAAATATATATAGAGTTAAGCCTCATTCACAGCTCCGAAAATAAAAATAAATTTATACATAAAAATCTGTTGTGGCCAGCACAAGACCTTCCGTCAATTCGATGTATTTTGTACAAATCCCATACCAAAAGGTCCTTGGAACAGATTCTATATAATATCATGTAAAATCGAAACCGAACACATACTATTTATTACAAATTCCATACCAAAAGTTCATTTGAAAAGGTTCTATAAATCCAATAAACATAGACTAAATAAAATGCACTTGGCACTTTCTTATTTCTTTTTCAGCTTTCCGCTTATTTTATTAGGTGTCGCTGTTTCCTCTTCTGTTCCACTCATTCCTGTCCAACACATCTTCTTCACACAGTCCTTCCTTTCTCAAGTCCTCTACGATACAGTTCTTCCATATTCTCTTTAGCCTTTCTCTGCATGTTACTTACGAGAAATACTATGACATACCAATTTTTGATCCTATACTATCCATATTTTGTTTTGCACTTACAACTGACATCTATCAATTAGAATTTTTTGATTATATCAGCTGTTTCCATGATAAATAGCAAACTGACTAATTTTTGAAAATTAATTTCTTTAAAATGCTTTAAATTTACATCTATTGAATATGAAGGAAAATATATAATCAAACCTGATAGAGAAGAGTATTTTCTTTAATATATATATATATATATATATATATATATATATATATATATATATATATATATATATATATATATATATATATATATATATATATATATATATAATAAAAAAATGTCAAAAAATAATATTTAACTGCATTTTTTTAAGAAAAACTGTTAAAAACTTCAAATAAAGGTACTTCCGGTGGAACAATTGTAACCAAAATCTAATCAACTCTTTATATGGATGTACAGAAGAGGAGTACGAAAGAATTATAATTTTTAGAATTGTAGTATTGAAGTTATCGTCGGAGAAAAATTTGTCACACACACACACACACACACACAAGCGCGCGCACACACACACACACGCACACACGCACGCACGCGCGCACACACACACACACACGCACACGCACGCACGCGCACACACACACACGGACACACACACACACACACACACATACATATATACAGACATCTTAAAATAGTAAATTCGTATTGTAGGGACCCTAAAACGTGCTTATTCATTAAAAACTCACCACCGAATTTTTTGACCAAAGACAATACCTTCTTTACCTAAAGGTGACGGAAGGTAAATATAAAAATAACGATATAAACAATATTTTCTTATGAAAGTGTTCACAGCTTCCGAAAATAAAATTAAAACATAAGACATAAACACAAGGGCTCGTAGTATGATCACAGTTTTAACTAAAACACTGTTTTTAGAAATGTCAAATTCCAATTTAAATATTTAATTTCACCCGTATGTTTCAATAACGATTTTTTTAAAATATTTGTTTGAATACAAACTATGTAATGCTTTAAATTCATATTTTGATACATTTGTTATTATTTATTTTTGTTATTAAATAATGAAATTTGACATTTCTTAAAACAGAGTTTTAGTTAAAACCGTGATCATACTACCAGCCAAGGGGTTGAGCTGTCAATTTAAGTTCTGGCAAAAGATTTTCAATTTAAATAAAATTTTAAAATGCTATCTTAAGGCAAAGGTTCGCATATATGATATCGTATAGTGCTTTAAAGGGTATAAAGTTGTTATTATTGCTTGTTAATTAGGAATGTGTTAAAAGTCAGGTGATGTTTTATTTTCGAGACTGTGAACACCAACCATAAAGTCTTATTTATAATTTTATTTATATTTTTTATTTTCGTAGCTGTGAATGAGCCTTTAAAGCATTTTGAAGGGATTACTTTCATAAATCAGCCAGCTATATTATAACCATGAACACTGGTGATATATTCTAATTGACAGATGTCAGTGTCAAGTGTAATTTACATGGTATATGTTCGTGTTATCATTTTATTGGGTATGTAGCATCTTTTCCAAAGAATTTTCGGTATGGACTTTGTAGAAAATAGTTTGGGTAAGGGATTTGTGCAAAATGCATAAAATTTACGGAAGGTTATGTGCTGGCCACATCATATTTTTACTTATGGGCTTAAATCCACCGAACCTAGATTTATGGTTCATGGTTATATAAAATTGTATTTGCCCGGAAGAAAGTGTAAGATATTGTAAAAATTAATGCTGTGTCTGAGATTTCAAGTAATTATTAACACTTAATTGTTGGAATAACGATGATCGACTGGAAATTGATGAAGGAAAGAGAAAATATTTAAAACTTGCAGTGTAGAAGTCAGTGGCGTAGTGTAGGTTTTTGCTGCCCGGGGCAGATGTCAAATTTGCCGCCCCCTCCTCCAAAATTTAAAATTCTTAAAAACACGAAAACAAGATAAATAATGTAAAGATATGTAGAAAAAAGGCGCCGCTGGCGAAATTTCTTTTCATTCAAGGTCAAATGCCTTATAATTGAAAGTTACATTTTTTCAAGGGATGTAAAGCTGTATGTAAAATGACCCCCATTTTTAACGCGTTTGAAGAAATGCTCAACTTTTCAAACTCAACTGATAATAATTTCCTCGATAGTAGTCTTCTTAATATTAGTTCAACGATAGGGAATTTGCCGCCCGTAGGAAAGTGCCGTCCGGGGCGGGTGCCCCCTTTGCCACCCTACGCTACGCTACTGGTAGAAGTGTTTATTTGATTTTAAACCGACGTTTCGATCATATAATTTAATCCTGAAGATGATCATTGTATGATCGAAACGTCGGTTTAAAATCAAATAATCACTTCTAGACTGCAAATTCCGAATATTTTCTCTTTTTTTCAATAATACTTCATTTACAACCACGGTCGAGGAATTTACCCAAATTTATTCAAAAATCCTGATTTTAATTTTTGATAGTAAATACGTGATATCACATATCAACTTTCAATTTTATGATCGTCAAATGAAACTACATTGATATTTGTTTGTACAAACCTTCTCTTTTATAATTCATCATCTCTTTATCTTCTTCTTCTCTGTAATTTCCACACATTTATTTAGTTTATTCGTGGATAAACCACGTCGTGCAGTGATGGTTCACGATGCAGTCGCCATGATGCATGATGCGTTCAGTTCACACAATCATACTTCCGATTTCCTCTGTAATTACGACTTCTAACCCAGCATTTGCCTCAACAAATACCAGATGATATGATGATGATACTCGACATTAGAATGGAAATACACATGATTATTTCTATGATGATATGTTTGTACACAGAAATTTTTCATAAAGCAAGAAAATTGGTGGAGGAATGTGACAATTTATGCAGGAAAGCAAGTGTTAAGGTACTTTTACAATCATTTTACAGCATCGTTCGATTTTTTACCTCTCCCCCACTAGAATCCGATTTTAATATTTTTACAATGAAGTTGTGAGTGTGTGTGTGTGTGGGGGGGGGGGGGATGTGTGAGTACGTGTGAATGTTGGAGGGACGATTCCTCAAAAATTATAAGATTTAAGACCAGTTTAACTACAAATTCCTCAATCTGACATTCATGGGAAGATCTGAAAAGGTTCTGGCAACAGTTGGACATTTATAATATTGTTTTTTGAATATTTGTGTTATTACAAATATTGAACATAAAACTCTACATCTAATCGGATATAATAAATCGCCCAGTCCAAATTACACCAAGGAAACCAATTGACAAATTCAGATGTTTGCAACATAGTTAGTAACTGTCAATGTCAAAAATCAACAGTTTTAGTGACATTCTGAAAGCTTTTTCTAGGAAGTATCTTTAGTCTTTCTTGTTGTTTTATTAATTAAATATTTAAACTTATAGGTAAAATCCATATATCCATAAGAAATTCCGCAAATCTAGTTAATGATTTGGACGAATCTCTGACATTTAGGAATGTCCTCATACGATGTTTTGACAGTGAAGTGCAATACAATATTTTTACCAACACGCAGAAAAAAAAATCTGATGTGGCCAGCACATGACCTCCCGAAAATTCCATGTTTAAAATAGTAATGAGCTTTAAGCAAAGTATCTTTTTCCGTTCCGGTTGATCGTTTGTAAACAAAATCTAATTTGTTGTTTTAATAAATAGAAGTCTGTAATACGAAACTAATTTCGTGCCAAAAATAATCGATTATCATGGACCTATAGCGCTCACCATCAACTATAACAGTTCGACCTTCATCATTTTCGAAAAAGTAAGCTCCAATGACGCCACCTGACCATAGTGCGCACCAAACAGTCTCATTTGGACATGAAATGATACCTCGTAAATCACATGAAGATTTTCCTCTGCCCATATCTGGCAATTTTGCTTATTAACATACCCAGAGAGGAGAAAATGTGCCTCACCAAAGAAAAAGATAATCCTCGAAAAATCATCATCAACTTCCAAATGCTCTAAAAACGCAATCTGTGTAAATTGTTTGCTGTACATGATCCATGTCGTAAATGTGTAGTTGTAAACCAATATTTGATATTTTGAAAACACGTACTTATACTGACAGATTTATATTTACAAATCAAATATATTTCTACTAAATTCTTCTTAACACGGTTTCATTATTAATGTAAATGTGACAGTGACATTTATTTAAATACGTCAAAATTTTATTAAAGTATTATGTTTTTGTTTGACGCATGGGTCAGATGATGTACAAAAATTAATTATTTTATAAATTTATATTTAAAGTTATTTAAAGTTTTTTAAAGTTATATTATCGTAGAATTGAAGATTGTGCCATTATATTATATTTTTAATAGTAAAAGTTGCTGAAAAATTATATTCAATGCAATTTTTTCAAGAAAAACTGGTAAAAGCTTGTATAAGTGATACTTCCGGTTATCTGATATACACTAAAAACTAATCAACTCTTCCCACATTAGTATAGAATGGGTATACAAAATTTCAAAATTTTCTGATTGATAGTATTTGAGTAATCGTGTCCACAGGATCCACACATCCACACACACACACACACACACACACACACACACACACACACACACACACACACACACACATACATACCCACAGACATCATTGTAAAAATGTTAAAATCGGATTCTGGGGACATCAAAACGTGCTTATTCACTAAAATCTCTATATGCGATTTTTAGCACGATCCCTATATCTCCCTTACCTAGGGTAGCGGGAGGTAAAAAGAATTGAAATTTATCTAATTATATATAGAAATTATTTTATCATATGTCTAATAATTTAGTATAATTTACAAATCTTACTTTAGCATTTTAACTAATCCGAAAGAGATAATAAATATTTTGTAAGAAATCGTTAATTTAAATATGCAAATGGTTACTTTAATTACTTATTTTATTTAATTTTACTATATTTTGGCTTAATTATTTTTGTCCTAGAATTTTCGGTAATTATTTATGTAATGAATTAGGTAATTAAAAAAAAAAATTAAATACTATTTAGTTAATTTCTTTATTTATATTTAGTTCAATACATATTACGATATAAATGTAATCATTTCATCTAATTTTGTATTTAATTTTACTATAATTTGTTATTACACATTTAGAAAATTTAACTAAATCAACTTGGATATTTTAATGAAACATATTGGTAGGCTGAAAAATATGGAATTTATTTAGTTAATTTAACTACAATTTAGATGTTTTTTCTGTGTATAACAAAATGGAAATAGCGAGAGGTATTGCGCTTGCCACAACAGATGTTTTGTAGCAATAAATAATCAATTTAGAAATGAAATGAACGCTCAATCATTTTCAGCATTATTTGGTCGTCGATAAAATTTATAGTGGATTGAATATTGATGAATACATTTTTACGACATGAAGTTGTCATGTAAAATTGCACATAAATTTATGTTATGTACAGGAGTGGTCAACAACGCTCAACTATCTCATGATTAAATATTTGAATATGATTTAGAACGGCTGAAGGCTGAATTAGGAATGTAGTTACTAATTAAACTCGCAATGGAAGTTATTAGCATACTATGTTACAATTTGAATGTTTATTTTGAATGTTTGGTCACGACAAAATACCGATCATGATCATGATCACTAAATTTCAACTTTCTTCTGAACCTAGAAATGTACTTCAATCGATTACTCACACCTGTATTTAAACGCGAGTATCTTTCTAATTAGATTTACAGACATTAAGATTATTCTGAAGTTAATATATGCAAACTGGTGAGTTTTTTGTAGCTATAAAAATATTTACTACTTATTTAAAAAGTGTAATTACAAATTTAAAATTGGCTGTGCTACTTATGTAGTTTTTTTACTGCAAAAATGTTATGATGAATTCAGAAGATTAAACACAAAATTTTATGAGTGCGTTCGTCAATAATTATTTGCAAGATCGCATATTAACACTTTTACTGCCAATGAAATTACATTCGCAGTAACTGTATTAATATTTTATTACTACAACGTATATTACTTTTTTCTGTTTGACTACTTTTTTAAAAGTCTCATCTTTATTATAGAAATTATTATCTTGGACAAGGGATTCATATATTATCTTCTAATTAAATTGTAAATGGTAAAAGTAAAGTAAAATTTCTACTGTATTATGTACTTAAGTAAATTATTTACATATTATTATTGTTCTTCTCCTATATTTAATAATAATGAGTTCATATCCTAGAGGCTTGAAAATATGAATAAAATTATAATGGGAAAAGAATTGAATCAATTTAGTTGTCAAAACTAGTACAATGTAACTTCTCATATCTTTCATTTTTCACTTAACGTTATATTAAATCAGACATACACTTCCATGTGCGTAGGTTTTTATACTGCTTTAACATATATTTAATTATTATTAACTTTATACTTTTAATTACACGCTTTATTTTCTTTAAGCAGTACATGTTCTAGTTTTTAAACCATAATAAGCATTAAAATTTCATTTACAACTATAATTAATTGGATAGCTTACGTTTAGAGATTCACTTTAATTTCTCTCTTTCGTTTTGCGTATCCATTACATGTATAACGATCTCCTAAATCTATTTCAGTTATTAATCATTGAGCATTCGACAAAAACGCGTATGCCAATTGACCCACTTCAGAAAGTGTAAGATAATCTATTAGCATCGGTAGCATCAATATAGTTTGAACTTAACCAAAAAAGAAAATTTATATGACAAGTTCCTATTTTACCTTCCGCTACCCTAGGTAAGGGAGGTATAGAGATCGTGCTAAAAATCGCATATAGAGATTTTAGTGAATAAGCAAGTTTTGACGTCCCCAGAATCCGATATTAACATTTTTATAATGATGTCTGTGGGTATGTGTGTGTGTGTGTGTGTGTGTGTGTGTGTGTGTGTGTGTGTGTCTATGTGTATGTATATGAGTGGGGATCCTGTATACACGATTACTCTAATACTATCAATCAGAAAAATTTGAAATTTTGTATACCCATTCTATACTAATGTGGGAAGGGCTCATTAGTTTTTAATGGATATCGGATAACTGGAAGTATCACTTATAGAAGCTTTCAACAGTTTTTCTTGATAATCATCTTGCCTATGCGTCAAACAAAAACAATATTTTGATAACACTTTTGACATATTTAAACAAATGTCACTGTCAGGAAGCAATTACATTAAAATTAATTATGAAATCGTCTTAAGGAGAATATAATAGTAAAATATATAATTCTAATGAAATTAAGATTTATAAAAATAATATATTTTCCATCATACATAAATATTAGATGTACAGGATGATCGAATTTAATTTTTCTATGATTGCAGTACTATAAATCAATATTAATTTGCAACTACACATTTACGAAATGGATCATGTACGACGAAGAATTTACACAGATTGCGTTTTCGTTTTAGAGCACCTGGAAGTTGATGCTGATTGTAATAACAATCTGTGTGTGACGATTTTTTTCTTAAAATCTATAAAACATGATCCAAAATTTCTCAAATTTCGTATTTAAAACTCATATATAATTTGAAACATTAGATTTTGACCATATATGATAAATTAGATGTAGTACTTAATTTGGAGCTCTAACAGATTTTTGAGGAAAAACAATAAAACATAATCCAAAATTTCATATTACAGACTTTTCTGTTTATTGGACAACAAATTAGATTTTATTTACAAACGATCAACCGGAAGTGATATACTTAAAGCTCGCTGCTATTTTAAACATGGAATTGGCGGGAGGTCATGTGCTGGCCCATTGAGGGCTTTAAGCGCTAGTCACTTTTGTCACTGCGACCTGTAAGATCTATTGTACAGTTCTCGTCACCAAAAATCGAAGGACAGTCATAAATAGCTTAACCGCCCCTATACTGTAAAACTAGAATGAAATAGTTTAGTACGGTACATCGCAAATTGCTTTGGTTTTGTGTACAAAATAGTGACAGTATTCAATCTTGTTATTTACTATGTTGGATATAGCAATAAAACTATAAATATCGTAATTATGACGAAGCGGCATATCACTTACTGCTAGCATTGTAACATTGCATGTCAACGGTCTATTATTTGCGTCTCTCTGTTGAAATCAAAACAAGCTTTAAATTAATAGTAAAATACAGTAAAAAAAAATCTTACCGTTCCTTTAACATAATTGCTATTTTTGTTTAAAATAATTTATTATGAGAATAAAAATTATAATTGGAGTATCCTTTGGGAGGGATTCGAACTCGAATGATTTTGGTCTTTATGTTCCATATATTGGTGAGTTGAAAACATTGAATATATTTTATATTATTACAATAATAACGTTTTTTATATAGCTGAAGATGGGCTAATTTTTTGCCCGAAACGTTCAAATATTTTGTACATGTTGTAATAAATATGTGGAACATTAAGACCAAAATCATTCGACTGAGAATAAAAATTGTATTAGTTTTCTGGAAATAGTCGTAGAGTTCTGATGAAGCCAGTTACTGCTCCAGGACTCATTTTCTCAATCGCATTTGCCAAGAAATGGTTTAATTCTTCTTACAGCCACAGCTGGACATTCACATACAATGTGTTCCGAAATTTATTCGTCTTCTTCAAAGGGTTGACAGGTACTGTTTTCAGCTATACCAATCTTACATAGATGGTATTTCAGATTAGAATGGCAAGTAAAGATACCTGTCATAATTCTGTGATCCATTTTGTTGAGAGCTAATGGCTCTTTGGGTTTATCGAAGAGGGTGAAATAAATTTCTTCGGCTGACTAAGGCCCGGAATGTCTCTCGAATATGAGACTATGGCGATGTCATCTGCTTAGAACTCATGGGCCGGTACCCACCTGTTGAAGGGTGTTCATACAATTCCAGACTAGCTTTATTCACAAGTGAATGCACCTACAGTTTGTTTTTAAACAATAAACAGTGTTTTAAAAATTTGGCGCTGAAATCTACGCTTTGGAGTGGCTATTCCACAAACGGTTTTACATCCAACGAAATTTCAATTTCAATCTTCGTTCAATCATGTACAACCCCTTGTGAAACAGCCAGTCACAAACGTTGATTTCGGCGCCACTGTCTATAATTTAAAAACAGAATATGGTGCCTTTAAATCAGCCTATCTGTCTGACATTTTTGATTGTTGCTCCTTTGAGACTTTTGTTTAGGTTTATTTGAACAGACATTTATTGCGAAGATCTTTGCTTAAAATATATTGGAACTGTTGCCTGTGGATTCCTTTATTTGGTGGACCCACTCCAGTTTCTCTTGACTAGTTCTGAATCATCCGTAAACCAGGACCTTTGAAAGAGTACCCCTCATACAGTCCACTGAAGGCAATGTACCAATCTTCACATTACTATTATGTTTGCAATTAAGCGCCATTTATTCATACATACTGTTGCAGTTTGTTGAAATAACAACTTTCTTTTATTTATACAAGTTTTCTTAAATCAATAAAACTTAAGGCACTTTTACTTTTTGACTGCATCATAATAACATGCTTTTAAAATAAAAGATTAATTGAACAATGTAAAATTAAATATCTCTGAAATAACCATGCACACATATGCAATTAATTTAAAAATTACTCAAGCAGAAAATAACAACACGTATTTCAAAATAATATGTTACAGAAATAATAATTTGTATTTATGTTTTCAGCAGTTGATTTATAACACCGAAAGTATATTTCGGTAGACTCCGGCAAAGAGATAAAATAATTTGACCGAGTAAACATTCGGGCACGCACTGAAACTAGAACACAGATAAATGATAATGAAAATAACACGTGCAATGCATACGATTACTTAAGATGTTCGTGAATACCTAACCTGTAATTTGAAGCAAATTCGACAACTTAGTAGAAGATATGCAAACGTATATTATTTATTAATAGCTATTTTTAGAAATAAAATTATATGACCCGTCATATTCATTTTATTTGGTAATATACCAGTTTAGGCTATTTTTTTGATATAAATTTGAAGTAATAAATTTCATGATTATTTTGAAGCATTCTTAATGAAAATTGACTGGGAGCTTTTAAGAAGTAGTTGTGTGTATTATTGTTGAAGGGAACTACTAATAAAATTTTTAAAAATATGAACCGGTATCGTAAGCTGTGTCCGATGTCGCATTTTGATATTTAGATTTTAGGATTTAGGTCTACCTCACTTAAATACGACTACAATTGGCACACTAATGACATCCATTGGTTTGTATGGCATCATTTTAGATGAATGACAAATATGAATTATACTCTTCGATTTAATTTAATGCTTCAGATTAATTATTAATATTATATATCAAAAAATACAAGCTAAGACTGTGTCCATTGTCGCATTTTGGCGTTTAGTATTTAGGAATTAGGTCTTTTTCATATAAATACAACTCTGAATGGCACACTAGTGATATCCAGTGGTTTATATGGCAACACTTTAGATCAACAAAAATGAATTATACAGTTCGATTTAATTTGATGCTTAAGATTAAATGTTTAAAATATATTTCATAAAATAGAAACTAAGAAGCTATTCTTTGACAGTAAATTTGACATTTTGCACAAATTATAGCAACGAACATGATTTGTTTAATTAGTGTGCGCCAACTTCAAAGCATAGTGTGCTCGTACAAAACCCTAAAATCTAATTCCTAAAATCCTAAATAATGACGATATTTAGGGCATATAAATTTAGCATTTAGATATTAGGGTGATTTATTTATTCGTGTCAGAAGCAATACAACATTATTTAACCAGGCTTCTTTACGACGAGTTCCTTGGACTTCTGGTCTTCTCTTGCTCTGGGTACCATCTCTATAGGTCTTTTGACAAAGATCCTTTTTGGCGTGGATACTTCTGTTCATACGCTTTGTATGCTTCTGGTATGAAAGGATTTGCCGGCTAAGCCGTTGCCCGGAGGACGCCCGATTGCATTAACTGCATTCTTCGGGGAGGCTCCTTTCGTATGATAAAAGTGCAACATCGGACTCAGTCTCAATACTCTAATTGTTCTTATTACGGCAGCAAATATTCCCTTTATAGTACTATAATCTTATAGGGAAACCCTGAAATCCGGAAAATAAATGCTGTTATATGCTAGGATAATATGTATGAGCCCTGCGCCGAAAGAATTGGCTTGCATCTGTCTATTATAATTTTTCGTACAAAATTACTAAATGTAATGTATGAATTTCTTTCTCTCTGCACTATAATGGGATCTCATGGCCGTGTGCCTGAGTGTTTGGTCGCAAATATCCGGACCCGGGTTCAATCCCAACCGACGCAAAAACTTATTTCGAATTTTAATTAGCACAATCCATGCAAGCAATGAGTGCCCGTGAGGTCATCATCATTACCCATATCTACATATAAAACAGATTGGAACATCTACCAATGGATAATAGGCCGTAATGATATATATTTTTACCTTCCGTCACCTTTAGGTAAGGAAGGTATTGTCTTTGGTCAAAAAATTCGATGGTGAGTTTTTAATGAATAAGCACGTTTTAGGGTCCCTACAATACGAATTTACTATTTTTAAGATGATGTCTGTATGTATGTATGTATGTGTGTGTGTGTGTGTCCGTGTGTGTGTGTATGTGTGTCCGTGTGTGATAAATTTTTCTCCGACGATAACTCCAATACTATAATTCTAAAAATTATAATTCTTTCGTATTCCTCTTCTGTACATCCATATGAAGAGTTGATTAGATTTTGGTTATAATTGATCCACCGGAAGTACCCTTATTTGAAGTTTTTAACAGTTTTTCTTAAAAAAAACGCAGTTAAATATTATTTTTTGACATTTTGTTATTATATTTATTAAAGAAAATACTCTTCTCTATATGGTTTGATTATTCATTTTCCTTCATATTCAATAGATGTAGAGTTAAAGCATTATAAAGAAATTAATTTTCAAAAATTAATCAGCTTTGCTATTTATCATGGAAACAGCTGATACATTCAAAATTCTAATTGACAGATGTGTGTTGCAAGTGCAAAACAATTAGTATTTCATAGTGGTCCTCACAAGTGACATGGACAAGGACTGTGTGAAGAAGATGCGTTGGACAGGAATGAGTGGAAGAGAAGAGGAAACAGCGACCCGTAATAAAATAGGGGAAAGCTGAAGCAGAATGTAAAATGTGTCAAGTACATTTTTCTTAGTGTATGTTTATGTCATAATTTTATTGGATTTATAGAACCTTTTCAAATGAACTTTTGGTATGAAATTTGTAAAAAATAGTATGTGTTCGTGTTCGCTTTTACATGATATTATATAGAAACTGTTCCACGGTCCTTTGCACTTTAGTTTACTCTCATAATCTCTCATTGAAATCTCTGTATTGCTGCGTGTTATAAATCTCATAGTGCACTTTCCGTACCTTTCTGACCTAACCTAAGTTTGCTCTTAACATCTCCGTATCTGAGTGACCGACAAGTTGCCCTCGGCCAACCCACGCTGTCTTGAAGAGAAGGAAAAAATCGCGACTGCACGCGATTTCTGCAGTCGTTTGCAGTAGCGATTGTAGGAGGGGGTCCACTACCGGATATGTTGGATGAAAGTGAGAGGAAAAACTGAGAGAATGAAAGTAGCTGAAGGGTTAGATAGGTTTCCATAAATGGGATAATTTCATATGTACAAGATATTAAATAGGTATGTAATTGGAATATATTTAAAACTGAAATAAGTTTTTAATGAATGAAATATTATTATGGATACTTGATTTATGATATCGTCGGTAAATAGTTTCTCAGTGAGAATTTATTGAAGTCAGAAATTGTCTTCAACATACGACGGGGTACCAAAAAATAACCGAATTTTTTTCTGGCGGCTGGTTGGGTGCTAGTTCCAATTTCTGCCTTTAGATGCTTTCACTAGACACCTTTCTGGATCTTTGCCCGTGAAGAAACATCTGAGCGGTCAATGTGATTTTTTTGTACGACGTTTGACGTGTTCGGCGATTTTAACAGTAGCAGACATTAAAGTTTTATTCCCTGTTAGCAGAGGGCTTATGGAGAGAAACCTTTGTAACAAACAAGGATTTACGAGTGGTTTTCTCGTCTTAAAAGTGGTTGAATGCCAATTTAAGATTAATCTGGATCGGGACCGTCTTTCGACTTCCAAAACGAACGAAAGCATTGAAAAATTCTTGATAGGATCATGTCTGGTCGTACTAGAATAATCGACGAAATGGAGGAACAGAGGTATCTTGGAGTTTGTACCAACGAATTTTGACTGCAAATTTCAAGAAATTCGTTGCACGAGTGTTTTTCAACGACCATAGAGCCAGCCATTTGAATGTGTGCCAGGAATTGAAAGAACAGTCAAAAATCGAACCGGACTTTTTATAAGTTCTCTCAAGCATTGCTGCTGAAGAAACAGAACTTGATGTTAACATATTGCTCTTTAATGTCCGCCATTACAAAAACGCCGAACACGTCAAAAAGCGTTTACGAAAAGAATCACACTTTATCCCCCAGGATGTCGCTTGGGAAACAGATTCAAAAGGATGTCTAGTAAATACACCTGTCGTGAGAAGTTGGAACTAGCGCACTAGTACCTGCTAGAAAATAAATCCGATTATTTTTTGATACTCCCTTGTATTAGGTTTGTTCGCATAATAAAATATGCGACTAATTGCCAATTTTTCAGTACGCGTGCGTAGTTTGAAACTGGTTTCAAGCTGATTGAACAATTTTGGATACTGCGAACAGAATTAAATGTTATTGTTATTTTTACCATCTGGAGTAAATAAAAAGGTTTTTATTTTGTTGATTTTTGTTGTTGGCATTTGTCATTGCGACAATGAAATTATAATCTTATTTTACTTTAATTTATTTCTGGTTCTCTTAAATTTACCCTCGAGAACCAATATGCCATTATAACAAATATTTAGTGGTTTGGAAGAATTTATAATAAATGTTAATATATATATATACCGAGAGTTTTTTTTTATCAGTGAACATGTACGTATGTCATTACCATAGTTACATTTAAAATGATTGACAGCAATGCATTATCGCGTTTTTTTCAAAACTGGACATAGGACGTGACAATGTCATCAAATTGTCATACTTCAAAATGTATACAGTTAAAGAAAAGTTCAAATTGTAAATTGGAGTAATTATAACGAGTCTACAACAAGTTTCTGACTTATGTGCATTAACTTTTAATAAGCGACCCAGTCCAACAACTATAAGAAAAATTTACAATGACTACAGAACTAAAGGATGCGTCAATAAACAGCACAAGAAGAAAATCAGACCAAGTGCTGTAGTTAATAGTAAGAAACAAGAAATTATGCAATTAATTGAC
This sequence comes from Ophonus ardosiacus, assembly GCA_943142095.1. Taxonomy (NCBI): domain Eukaryota; kingdom Metazoa; phylum Arthropoda; class Insecta; order Coleoptera; family Carabidae; genus Ophonus; species Ophonus ardosiacus. The sequence goes on along the minus strand of OW964832.1, from coordinate 32,563,027 downwards.
AAGAACATTTTAAGAGTTTTAAATATCAAAATCACCAAGAGTTATTACACAACGATATAGAACGAAGAAATATCTTTTGCGAAGATATGATGAACAAAATTAATAGTGGGGAAATATTACTGGATCGAATTTTATTTACGGATGAAGCAACATTTTATAGTAATCGGGAAGTAAATTCACAAAATTGCAGGTATTGCAGTCGTCAAAATTTTCACTTATATCTGCACCAGGTATTCCCCCAATGCTGGATAGGACGTGGTGGAGAAGTGGAGTCGCCTGCAATGCCACCAGATCTTGCACCAAACGATTTTTTTTTTCTTTGGGGTCATTTAAAAAAATGTATTTACAATGGTGACAAAATAAATATTGATCAATTAAAAAATAGGGATAAAATATAATTTATATTAATTATTTCTTGCCTTAGGCTTATGTCAGAGTATAGAATTATACCATACAATTTGAACTTTTTCTTCAACTGTATACATTTTGAAATATGACAATTTGATGACATTGACAGATATACTAAATGTCACGTCCTATGTCCAGTTTTAAAAAAAACGCGATAATGCATTGCTGTCAATCATTTTAAATGTAACTATGGTAATGACATACGCCCATGTTCACTGATAAAAAAACACTCTCGGTATATTAATAAGTGCATGTAGGAACAACAATGCTCGCTAATAGCCAGAAGTTCCAGAGTGCATGCCACAAACTAAAAATTTCTTTAGAATCCGCAGATTATTCTGACGGTTGGAAACTGGTCAGGGATTGAAATATTTCGCTGAACGAACAAATGATTTTTAATTGTAGATTTAAAATTTGTATTGTGCGAACATTTTTAAACTGATGCGCATGCTGAGAATGGTTTGTGACGGTTTCTCACTGTTGTGCGAACACACCTATTATTTATTAAAGTAAGAAATTTGTGTTGTGTCTTTTGTGATCTAGTTTCCCTGTGACTCATCAACACCAATTTCAATCACCTCTTGTTTTACATAGCCATTAGCATTAGCTTATTTCTTCCACCTGGTGATCTTCGACCTCTGTCCGGCTCTCGCTCCATTTACGCGGGAGGTGAGCCTGTACTAGCATTATCGCGTCCCGTGCATCTGAATGGTGTGGTTGGCACGACAGCGACACGGTTACGGATATGGAACCGTCTGGGGTCGGGTGTCGGCTCATGCCGATTCGGGTCATCGAACAAAGGGTCAAAGATGCAGATATACGTGAACTGAGGTGAAATATGGTGCAACAATTACTTATGTTGTGCAGGGTATTGTCTAAGATTTTGTAATTGCACTTTTAAAACTAAAGGTGAGAAAAATACTAGAAGTTTATACAAGGGTTGTACAGTATTAAATATTGTTTCCATAACAGCAATTGCTTCTTGTTTATCTATCAATCGAAGTGCCAAATGGAAAGGCGACACCTCGCAAATTTAGGATCTAGTTAGATTATGGATACTGTATTTTGGGATGCAGAGGGAATTTTTGATTGATTATCTGGAACGTGGCTACACAGTTACTGGTCAGTAGTAATTGCTAATATTCGTGATTGCATTAAAGAAAAGAGAAAAGAAAAATTGTCGCGTGCGATTCTGTTTTATCAGGACAACGCTCTAGCTCATAAAAGCTTTGTTTCCACGAACGCAATTCACGATGTTGGTTTCAAACAGGTGTGACATCCAACGTATTCATCTGACATAGCGCCATGTATACAAGGAAGAAACTTTGAAATCAACTAACTGTTATCGCAACAGTTCAAGACTTCTTCTGCAATAAAGACTCCGAGTTTTTTTTTTAAAAAAAAAAGGTGTTACTAAATTATAACATAGGTAAAATAAGTGTCTTCAAGTACATGGTAATTATGTTGAAAAATAAATTTTTCTTCAAACGTCAAAAAAATGGCATCTTTTATGACTTGATTCACAAGGTAGAAATGAAATAAATAAATATCCATAGCAACTACATAAAATGAGCGAATAAGAAGTAACTTGTAAAATAGAAACCTGTCATATTGCCCGAAGTTAACCAAGGTAACCTACAAATTGAAATATAAACAGTTTATATTTAACGAAATAACATATTATAAAATAGCAGACTTAAATATTGGCAACGACGGTAAGAATATTTAGAATTAAAGAGATATGAAAAGTTCATGTTTTTCAGCGATTCCTCGACATATCATATCCTTCAAAAATATTATTGAATTTCCATTCATTTGAACAACTTCATAGGCCGTACATGGCAATACTTCAAATTCTGATATAATTGCACATAAGGAGGATATAAAATTGAGTAGTTTTTATTTAAACGTCAAAACGTAAAAAATTTCACTTAAAAGTTTATAAAAAAACTGAACAAATACGAAAGTAGGTATCCATAGCAACAGAGCAATTGAAATCATCAAACGTCCTTCACGTAAAATATTTATAATTATTGTAACGTCAAGATGTAATTATTTTATTTAAATATGTACGTTTGAAGAAAAAATATAATGTGTCATTCAGAGTAAAAGTGTCAATGTGTGCCTCGCATGCAGTTGTCCGACTCGCGTACCGCTCGTCGTGCAAACTTACATGCTCGCCACACAAAGTGTCACTTTTACTCCTAATAACAAAATATACTGTTGTTTTATATATTAGGGGCAGTAAATACCACACAACCGCCGTATGATCTTTTGTCCTGACCCTAGCGATTTTTTATTTCGTTTCTGTTTATCTAATGAATCAATTACCTCTTGACGTTTATTATAATGTTTTCCAACTTTCGTCAAGTATTTTCTTGGAATTTACCAACGTCAGTAAATCATTTATATAACAAAAAATTTCAAACAAACATGGTCAACAATTAAAGAATGTTTAACAGAAGGAATACGCTTTATAATGAGTATTAAATATTTATGTAGTCGTCATGTTATACACATACATAGGAATATATTCGCTTAGTATGTTTAAGAATCATTTAATATTCTTGAACAAATATAACTTCTTGCTATTTATAATTCAACAATGCTAAAAAACAACAAATTTACACAACAATTTACAACGCAGAATATAAAGAGTATGTAAATAAAAATGTTACGTTTCTCATGACTACTTGCAAAAGTTGGAGCTCAAGGTTATTTTTGAAATTTGTGACAATGCCATTTAGAAAAACATATAAAGTTTAAAGTACGAACAAGACATGAACTCAAAACTTGGCAATTAAAGTGAAGAAATGTCACAATTAATTATACGTTTTCTTATTCCAAAGTTACAAAGTAAACTAGATAGAACACAATAAGAAATTACGAAAAGAGATGTATTTATTTCAAAATCTACTGGAAATGTGCAAGAATATGCGTTATTAAATTCATTATCAGATTATACTTAAGCATTTCATTGTTATTTGTCTTATGTGCTATAAATTTATGAATTTATTTTAGTATTTTTTATAAATGTTCCCTAGCAGTGTTTAATCTGTTGCTTATAAAAACATAGCTTATATTTTCTTAAACTATAAAGCTATTGAGAGACAGTAAAGATAAAGTTATTTGCATCTCCCAGCCCATAACTTAAATATCATGTATGCATAGAGTACCCATAAAGTACACATTTTGCCTTGACGGAGAAATCGACCTGAATACTCACCTGCATAAATCGTAGTGTTGCATATATAAATTACAGACGAATGGTACGAATGGTTCGAATGGCTCATCATTCAATTACATATCATGAGGAACGAAGTAGGAATATTTGCAACAGGTTTCCCATGCATGCAGAGGAAAACAATCGTTATGTATGATTCAAATTTAAAGAGATTTTCATTATTCGAATGCAGTTATTTTTACCTACTAACATAAATGTACAAACTAGGTAACAACTTGTATAATATCTTTCAACAGTACCTTATATCATACAATGCATTTATCTGCCGTTAAGTTTATCTAATTTTAAAATATGAAATTTGTGACTATTCTCAATAATTCTGCTCCAAATGGGGTCATATTCCTTTCAATTTACACAGTCTATAAATATTGTCACATGATTTAGTGGCTGCTAAAAAATTTGTAAAAGTAGTATGTAATACATTTTGTATTGCAAGTATACATCGATTTTTCACACTTGACCGTTACGTCATAGTTTGATGTTCATATATTAGATATACGTATCGAAGACAGAATGTAGGAAACCATAAGTAAGACAGAGATAAACATACAATTACTTGTTATTTTGCTGTTTAGCAATTAATGACGCAACGGTCAAGTATGAAAAATCGGTGTTTAATGTATTGACTCGAGTATTTAAAGTAGTAAAAAAAATATATCTACCCAAAATGGCAGCCTTTGGCTTTAACGCAAGCCTTAAGATGATGTGGTAATTCTGCAATGGCAGCACGAACCGTATCTATCAGAAGTGCCCCCAATGCGAGCACGAACCGTATCTATGAGAAGTGCCCCCAATGCGAAGGTGTAGCAAGAGAACGTTCTAGAAGACGTTTTGAAACCCCTCAACAACACAAAAAAATAAATAAACTTCTTTGAATAGACACTTACAGAATTGACGTCATATGCGAGAGAAAGATAGAAGATCATGATTCCAAACAAACCTCCCCTCGTTGTCTTACGTCCCGCTCCCTGATTCTATCTGTCATTATGTTTGCATCTGTTATTCAGTGTTAACCGAATTCTTTGTGATTTGTTCGTTGTGTTCAATAAAAATGAGTTTAAAACCACAAGATTGAAGATCATTCGATTATTCAACTAAAACGACGGCTGAAGTGTAGAGGTCTGTGGCTGATGACAGGTCTTTGTTTGGACGTGATAACCATAGCAACCTTTAGTTCTATGCTTTTCCGCTAGATGCGCTCTTGCAAATTGCAATTGTGTAAGTGTCTATTGAATTGGAAGAGAAGGCATGCGCTAAACCCCTCCGAAATTTTGACCAGATATAGAGAATTTTGGAAAAGACAGTGAGGGAACTAAAGATGGACGCGGTCCACGCTGCTGTATCAGAATGGTCAGATAATGTTAAGACGATCTTGTAACGACGAGGCAATTGCTGCGATCAAAAATATGCAGATTATTCAACTACAGTCTAGTAGAGAAGCTTAACTAAATGAAGATAGCGCGTAGCTAAGACTATACTACTGAACTATGAACCCAAATTAATAAGAATTCTAAAAAATAGTTTATATTTCTAGGAATTTAAGTATAAATTTTTAGTATGTTATTAACATAAAAACAATGAACAATATGTTCCAAACCAAATTTTGAAATGGACTGATGATATCAGCTATTTTTTCAAATAATCATAATTTCGCCCCTAAAAAAATTTTCACAAAGAGTACGGTTAATTTGTTGATAATACTTTCTTCTTTCATAAAATGTAGGTACAGTTTGTTCAATAGAGCGGGAGGTAGGCTGTAGCGTTTAGCGCGAATCTCATGTTTTACATTATTTTGAGGATCGTCTTAGGGCTTGCATTAAAGCCAAAGGCGGCCATTTTGAATAGATATATTTTCTTTACTACTGTAAATATTCGAGTAAATAAATTACTTGCTATACAAAATGTGTTATTATTTTTACAAATTTTTAGTAGCCAATAAACTACGAGCACTATCCATATTAGTTGTCTAGTCGATAAAATTTTATTTAGCGCATATACAGTGTGTCCCATTTAGAGGTGCCACCATTGGGATCTCGAGAACTGTAAGAGATACGATGTCGGTTAAATGGAACATTTTGTGCGCCTTTGGGAGGCCATCTCAGATGTGCTTTTGTTTTTCCAAAAATTCTCATAGGGCACTAGATAATAACGAAAAACTGAATATTGTTGATTTTTTCTTTTTCAAATAACTTCTAAACTATTAGTAATTGAGAAAAACTTTTCAAATATAAAAGATACATATTTTTAGTAGCCAACCAGTGGCGTACGAAATAAATTTTTATATTCCTAAATTTTCGAGATATAACACAAACTTATATTTTTTTAAATGGAACCCCTATCTGATTTTAGTTTAAAAAAAATCGCTATTTTTTTCTCTTTTCAACGATGTAAGGGTTATTATGTTTTATATTTGTTTTGCTCCTAAAATTTAATTTTTCTCTTTATTTTCCTGAACTTTCGTATTATTTCCCAAAAAAACATTATTATTTTTATTAATTATATTGTATTTGATCGAAATAATTTGTTTTATACCTTTATTACTTAATATTTTCATTCTAAACTTATAATTACAAATTACACTATAATGTGCCAAGGGCGACCAGATACAAAATATAAAAATTAGTTTGATACGAGTTTTGAGCAAAATTTTCTAATGAAATAAATTATTTAAATACAAGGAGTATTTCTAAATAGAAATCTACCAATATTTTCAAAATAATTATAAATTTAATATAAAATAAGGAAAAAATAATAATTTTGAAGGCAAAACAAATATAAAACATAATAACCCTTACATCGTTCAAAAGAGAAAAAAATAGCGATTTTTTTAAAACTAAAATCAGATAGGGGTTCCATTTAAAAAAATATAAGTTTGTGTTATATCTCGAAAATTTGCGGATATAAAAATTTATTTCGTACGCCACTGGTTAGTTAATAAAAATATCTATCTTTTATATTTGAAACGTTTTTCTCAATTACTAATAGTTTAGAAGTTATTTGAAAAAGAAAAAATCAACAATATTCAGTTTTTCGTCATTATCTAGTGCCCTATGAGAATTTTTGGAAAAACAAAAGCACATCTGAGATGGCCTCCCACAGGCGCACAAAAAGTTCCATTTAACCGATATCGTATCTCTTATAGTTCTCGAGATCCCAATGGTGGCACCTCTAAATGGGACACACTGTATAATACAAATAATAACTAACGTAATTATCGGTATTTTTTTAATATTATAGACGCTTTATGGTTCTTATGTTACATAGCAAGATATATTTTCTGAAATATTTTGTTTTATTGTCAAACGAAATAATTCATAGCTTTACTAACAATACAACAAAAACTAATTAAGTTTGAAAAGAATTGTCGTCATTTGTTTGTCAGAGTTTAGAAATAAAACACCATAAAAAATTACTGGCAATTTTTAAGAATAAGGCGAATTATCCAATCTTGATAAATAATAGAAATTACTAATAAATTTGAGTTATTATTATACCTACTGTTAAATATTTATGTTTAGCAAGAAATATAATTTAAAGATACGTTATAATGTGGAAATACATTACTTAAGTAGTTCCATTGGTCTGGTCACGTAGAACATTTGTTCTTCGTCTTTTATTAAAAAAAAGATTTATATGTTTTTTTCTTTTATATTTTTGACGAAATCTATGTGCTTTATGTTGCACTTTTATATATTTTTGTTATGTTTTGAACATTCTTAATATTATAATAATTCTCATCTCCTGAAGAAGGCTCATGAGGAGCTCGAAACCGGTTGATCCGAGATTTTAATAAATAAAATTTTATGACTGCAATCCAGCAACAATTTATTCCCTCATCAATACATCCAGTCAAGCAGCCTTTTCTCTTAATGTGGAAATATCTTTATTTTAAATAAAAAAATAAAAACTTCCTCTATTATAATTAGAAATAATACTATTTAAGTCACGATAAATAAATTTAACAAATAGTCCAACTTATATGAATTAGGGCTCGTATGTTGAGTATTTATGGCAGGATTACGTAAATGTTTCTATTATCAATTTAAATAATATGTACATATTGTTATATTGTGTGGTGCATTGCATATTCAGTACTACGTCTTATTCTATCGTTTGTTAAACAAATCACTGGTAAATTTCGTTTCTCCTTAGGGCGAGAAAGTCGTAGTCAAAATTCAGATCCCGCAAATCAAGATTACATTTCTCTATCTGATGATCTAGAATCTTAGATGTGGATCCCTTTCTGTGTTTGTGACGCCCTCGGGATTGGTAAAGGTCAACTCTCCCTTTCCTTTCAACTCGCTAATTAGAGATTCGGTCGGGATCTATGAGAAGTTGATGGCCTAGGAAATGAAATAGATTTAGATAGACACTGAGTCGTTCTCTTCCTTCGATTAGCTGATAGTGAAGAATGTACAATTGAACTCTTATTTGCATTTATTGTGGGGAACAGGCAATTATTAAGAGAGTTATGGATTTTTTATTTATACTACCCACATGAAATTGCTGTGCTTTACTGGTTAGACAACTAGATATTCAAGATGATACAGTCTCTCCTTTCTATCTATTTTCTTTATCGTCTTTATCAGTTCTTAAATTTATCATTAATAATGTCAAGTATACTGTATATTCGTACAATTTATGATGTGTCTAGACTACCTTACTACAAAAACTAAATGCAAATCATTATAAATGTCAATAGTGGGATTTGAATTGAATTTCTATCCCACGAACTTAAGAATAGATTACATTGTATTCTCTATTAAGACACGAAATAAATATTGAATATTTTTGGTTATTAAATACCATCACTTAGGGAAAATCAAACAATTTGTTACAGACTCATGTCGTAACATCAACAAAGTTCGTAACAAACATTTTTTCTACCATCTAAAGTACAGAAATAAACCATATGAGTAATAAAAAGGAACTTCTGTGCCGAGGTGCATACTAAATTTTATATGAAATCGAAAAATGTGAAAATGAAAGGAATATTTATTTTATAGGTTATCTATCAGTCTGACATTCAATGTTGCTAACCTCGGACATTGAAGTTACCGCAAAAAACATTTAAAATTATGTTTTATTTCAAACTTGTTCATCGGAATTGTCTTACATGTACAGCAATTATCATAAGGTTGACAACACTGCAATTGCATGAAATCATCGTATAATGGATTACTTTAGTGCAGATTTCTGAGCTTTTAATGATGATATTTGTTAACTTTAATGAAGATTTTGACCTCCATATTCGCTCCGTAATAATGCTAATGGTAAGTTTTTGCCTCCAAGCACTGCGTTGTTATTCGGGCATAGCGGCTAGAAGCTGGGTCAAACCAAAACTTAATATCTTCGTTACTTGATGTAAATTGATGAAATCATGTAACTATGGTAGGCAATTTTGTGTATCAAACTTTAAAACGTCTGAAATGTCCGCTTCCGAAATTGCACCACATACCATTATTTTATCTCAAAACTTTGCTTGCACTTTAAATTCTAAATTGAAACTTTTTTTACTCACAAGAACGATATACAACAATCTGAAAATGAATAAATTAAGTAGGATTTTTCAAAAGGTACCCAAAATAAATTTTAAAACTCACCAAATGCTCATGGGAATACGGGCCACTATAGCTCCATATTAAATTTGAAATTTAAAGCTTAAACTATATTAATTGTTGTAATAACAAGCATATTTAATATACTTTGCTTAAAGCACAATATTGCCCATTCAAAATTTTTCTGAACACTTATGTAACACAAGTTCATAGCTTTATTCATAAAATGGTTTGCTAACGGTTGGAGTTTGAGACCGAATGCGCATGCTCGCTTTCAAACTAGTTGCAAATCAAACGGTTTGAATTTTTCTGTGAATACAATGAAAACTAGTGTGCATTTATAAGCATCTAGTATGCCGGTTTTTCAGCTTAATAATGGAAATACTATAAATCTTACTGCATTTACAATTTGTTTGAAAGTGTTCAATAAAAACTTCAGTATTCTGGAGTGTCATTTTAACATAATTATGATTTTTTTTTTTTAGTAGCCATTATTTTATTATTTCTTCACTTGATGAATCATTTAAAAAGTCAAATTTTCCACTGGACATGCTACGAGTACTATCCGAATTCCTCATATATTATTAAGTGAATTTTAATAGGTATCTTATTATTTTGCAATAATATACTCACTTTAAAATATTTATTAAAATAATAAATAGAAATTTATTTTTAATGTATCACACGGATAATCTAATTTTTTTGCAAACGGAAACGAACTCGAACATGTGGAAAAGTCAAAACTTCTGAAAAATGTAGATACGAATGTCTCAAACTAAAAATTTCCAGCCGAGTTGGAAATTATTCAGACTGTTGCCAACCAGTCCTCAACTAGTCTGAAAACTTCTGTGAACAGCCAATTAGTACCTACTCAGAGTTTGAAATTTGTGATTCTGTGAACCACTGAAATATATACTAACTGGAACTCGCATACTCTACCTATCAGCGTACGCTGCACTGAAGCCTCATTGAACAATAATGGCTGGTCCTGTTCGCGCACGTTCGTGCCGAATCGAACCTAGCCGAATAACTCGTATCATAGCTGATCGCTTTATTTTCATGTTATGCTTCATTTATTTAAACTTGCGCCACATAAAATAATTTCCGTCTACTCACGAACTGCCTCGATGTTTGCCGACTACTCCAGCAGCAGGCTTTCAATATGCCTACACAGTCACGGTTCGTATACGCATTCCAGTTAGTATATATTTCAGTGCTGTGAACGCTTTTGTATAACCGCGCATGCCTCTGACGGTTGCTGACTGTTTGAAACCGTTCTGTGAACAAAGCTAATGCGCAATTAATACGCAATGCAATAATTGAACTCTAAAGTTTTTGAACTTTTTATTACAAGAATATCTTCTTTCCAGGTGACATCGAAGACTGTCTGGTGGCAAGCATCCCTCAAGGACACTTCACTCCACTTCCTGAAGCCGTCTGTGAGGTAGTTCTTCAGCTTACATCTCAAGGTCGTCCTGCAGGTCTCGATGCAGTACGTCGTCGTCTCCTAGAGTCTTTCCCTCACATGCAACCACCGGTGGAAAGAGTTCTTTACGACACCTTAGCTCAGCTGACTGCCGAAAGAAAGGTGTACCAAACTGCCAGAGGGTACTTCATTGTCACACCAGAGTAAGTAAAAATAGTTATTTTTTATACAAGACGATAAATTGTATTTTATGGACGAGCGGAAAGTTTAATTCACGAGCGATTTCGCGAAAGAATTATTTTTCGCGAGTCGATCATTTATTTTTATCGTCGTATGTATAATTCTATTTTTTTCTATAGCAGATTTTAAAGAGCAAAAATTAGAAAAACCGATTATAAATTAAATTATTTAAGAACAATTTTAAAATCTCAGTAACCTGGTAGTTATATAATTTGTTTGAAAACAATTTCATTTTATTCATGTTTATACAATGGGGTATTCCACCATAACAAAAAAAATTTTAAAAATTCAATTTAACATAACGTATGGCTCAATAAATAATAGTTAAAACAATGAAAACATTTTTTAAATAATTACTTTACGAGATGTTTCACATTTGCTAAAAGGGAAAATTGACGTCATACAATTGTTATCTTTCTCTCGCAGCGTACTCCGAGCAGTGTGTGTGAGAATGACAAGTATAGAGGAAATGTGACTTTACACTGATTTCTCGAAAATAAAATACTGTTAAACTAGGAACAATTAAGATTTTTTAATACTATGAATTGCTTCAAAACTGAATGAAGTTTTATTTAAAATAATAAAAAAAAATAGTGGAATACCCCATTGAAGTTATATATAATATGAATCGCCAAAATGTATAATGTGTTTTTATTTAAATAAAAATTAAAGTTCTTTATCTACCCTTGTTGTTAAAGTATTATTACATATAGCATTCTCCACGTAAGAATGGCATTGTTAATCTATGAATTGCAGGCAGAAATGTGTAACTCTCAAAGAGTTCAGTTTTGATTCTTTTCCTGTAACCTCTGGTCTGCCTTAAGGTGAGAACTTAGGATCACTTCTTTTTGTCATTTTTATAACCTATATTAACAACTTTTTCGAAAACTCCAATTTTATTATGTACGCTGACGATCTTTAGATGTACAATAAAATAATTTTTAGTCTCGGATTTTAATGCTCTTCAACAGATCAAATAATTGTAAGTTAATGATCTAAACCTTAGTACGTGCGTTTTTTTTCTAAATAGGAACAATTTCGGATTTCAATATGTATCTCGAGTAAAAAATCTTGAAATCATATTAGATAGTAAACTCATATATAACATTCACATTGACAAAGTTGTAATCATATAAAATGCTTGGATTTATATTAAGAGATGAAGCACATTTCAAGAATTTCAACAGTCTTGTTCAACTCTATTACTCACTTGTTCGTTCGCAATTAGAATTTGCTTTCGTATGCTGGTCCCCTCATTACCAAACATAATGGCCGCGTTCAGTACGTCACAGCGCTGGCAGCGCTGAGCGCCGGAGTTTACCGAACGTAATGAAAGAACGAATGCGATTGGTCCATTCATTGCGCTCGGCAATCTTCGACGCTCAGCGCTGCTAGCGCTGTGAAGTGCTGAACGCGACCATATTAGGTTTGTTCGCCCAATAGTTACAAACAGTCACAAACCATTTTAAGTCTACGATTAAAAATCATTTGTTCATTCAGCAAAATATTTCAATCCGTGATCAGTTTCCAACCGCCAAAATAGTCCGCGGATTCTAAAGAAATTTTTAGTTTGTGGCATGCGCACTGGAAACTCTGGCTATTAGCGAGCATTGTTGTTCCTACATGCACTTGTTCTAGCCAATGCGAGAGAAAAGGAATATTAACATTTATTATAATTTCAAACTACTAAATATTTGCTATATTGTCATGTAGATTCTCGAGTATACGTTTAAGAGAATCAGAAATAAACGCAGGAAGTAAATTTTAAACAATAAAGTAAGGTTATAATATCATGACAAATGCCAACAACAATAATCAACATAAGATAAAAACTTTTCTGTTCACTCCATATGGTAGTAATAACAATAACTTTTAATTCTGTTCGCAGAACCCAAAAAATTCCAATCATTTTGAAACCAGTTTCAAACTACGCACTCGTACTGAAAAATTAGCAATTAGTTGCATATTTTGTTGTGCGAACAAACATATTAAAAGAATTGAAGGTATCCAACGTAAATTTAAGCTGTAACTCTGTTCAGAATAAAATTTGGAATTAGCATAATTCGTATACATAGGTATATTGACGTGTACTTTAGAATTTTTGTGTCTTGTTTTGATTTACGTGATTATCATTAATGCCGTTGTCTTGTCTGCAAATGCGTTTTTTGATGCAAAAAAAGTTAGTTTCATGTAGGTGTCAGCACAGATTATAAAACGAATTGAACTACCTATAAACGAATTATTTCGCAATGCCATTCTTACAAGAAAAATACTATAGTAACTTTTTTCGTAATTTATAGTCAGTAACTATAACATTTAATTTTAGCGGAGTATCTTATAACACTAACTAACAATGCACATGATCTGTCGTGTCATGTAAATTCATTTCCAGTAAACATAGGGTTTTATTATACTGGAGTCTGCATTGTTTCCTGCATCTAATTTCAACTACGTACATATTTTACATATTTGGATGACTTTTAGTCGTAAATTGTTTAATTTATAACAGTCCTAATTCTAATATTATCTTTTATTGCTGTTTTACAAACATAAAATTCTTCAAAGTTGTTGTAACGATCAGGAAAACATTAATTGTTTCACATGCCGGACAATTGTTGAGCCATATACAAAGATAATTTACAATATTGCATAATGGAACGTAAAAACAAATATGTTCACAGGCGCCAACTTTGGGGGGCCTAGTATCTTTGAACATAACACACAATAGTTCTACAAATATATAGAATTCGGAAAATAAATAACCAGCAAAATCCAATAATTTTTGTATTTTATATGTAAATAGATACTTTGTGTTTTACATTATGCTGTCATATTCTAATTCCTAGTATACTAGTACTTTGTTCCGAGTTTACCGACCGGTTAGTTTGTGAACTCTGAAAATATTAAATTTCAAATATACAGGATATTATGTAAGTAAGCGTACAATACTTTTCCGAAGTTAGAACTAGTCCCACAGATAGTAAATCTGTCAATAATATTTGTTTTATATGCTTTCTATAAGAAATGGAGCCCCTCAAAACTGACCAATTACATCAAGGTTCAAAATTTTATGAAAAAATAAATATCAATGAGTTATCTGGAAAAAATATTGTCAAAATTGACATTATAAGATCATTGGTGTCGCGGCAGATAATACAAGCCCCATAGCACATCAGTTCGCCCACTTGTTAAAAATTCATTTATTATAACTTAACTAATGGAATTTGTAATAACAATTAAATAAATCTGTACTTTTTTTGAAATGAAGATTTTTCAATATTACATATTTATAAATTAAATTTTTAGCTAGATTAAAAATTTATCGGTCTAATCGTTACAGAAATCGGTATATTAATTTCATATTATTTATCAATTTTGGGTAACATCGTTTTTTATTATAAGTTACTACTGTAAAATTTTTAGACATTTTTTAATAAAACTTCACAGTCTTACGATTTAAATTCGTTTAATTTTTTACCTCTCGCTAAGAGAGGTATGATTCATGCTAAAATTCGCATATCCAGATTTTATTGAATAAGCACGATTTAAGGTCCCTAGAATCCGATTATAACATTTTTAAAATGATGTCTGTGTGTGTGTGTGTGGATGTGTGTATGTGTGTGTGTGTGTATGTCTGGATGTTGTAGACACGATTCCTCAAAAACTATAAGACTTAAAAAATATTTAACTGTAGTTTTCTCATTCTGACATTCCTGGGAAGAGCTGAAAAGGTTTTAGTAATAATTGAACAACCGGAAGTAGTAGTAAAATTCTCCATCTAATACACTTAAAAATTTTATTATATCTTGTATAGATTTAGAGATAAAGACACTATAATTTGTAGAGTATTCTAATCGCAGAGGCTAAGGCACTAAGGAAAAACCAGTTGACAAATTCCAATGTTTATAACATAGTTTGTAAATGACACATGTCAGTGTCAAAAATCAACAGTATTAGTGACATTCTGATAGCTTTTTCTGGGAAGTATATTTAATCTTTCTTATTGTTTTATTAATTAAATATTTGAAATTATAGGTAATATGCATATATCCATCAGAAATACCGCCAATCTGGTTAATGAATTGGAACAATTTCTGACATTTAGAAACTTCCTCATACAATGAAAAATATATATAATTAGAATTATGTGTGCAGAAGACATGTTAAATACAATAAAAAACAATATTTGGGTAAAGTTCTGTAATATTTTGTTATAAAACGACGGTTCGAAAGCGAAGTGCAGTACAATACTTATATAGCCTAATATGGAAATGGCGAGAGGTCTTGTGCTGGCCACAACAGATTTTTTTCCAGTATTTCCTGAACTAGTAAATTTAAGTATTATATCATTTTACAAAGAAACAATAAAATATTTAAGAAAACATATCTTGCTATATGTCATTAGATCGACAAAATGTGTATATAGGTAATGTTAATAAAAATTGGAGATAATACGTTAGTTATTATTTGTATCATAAATTAATAATAAATAAAATGAAATTAAAGCGGGTTGGCGAACTGATGTGCAACGGTGCTCGTAGTACTTGAGACTTTCACAATGAAAAACTACATGTTTATCATTAAAGTAAGTGGAATTTTGATATTCAATAAACCATATACCTATAAATTATTCGTCAATGCAACACATTGATTTTTATATAAAAAAAAATGAAACCTTGACGTAATTGGCCAATTTTAAGGGGCTGCAGTTCTTACAGAAAGCATGTAAAATAAAAATTATTTCCAGATTTACTGCCTACAGGACTAGTTCTACTACCGGGTCAGTGTCTTGGGTAGGGATCCTAAGACTACGCTATGATAGCGAAGCGACAAATAACACTTCGTTTCCCTAACAACCGTGGAAGTTGATGGGGAAAGGAAGGTAAAACGTAAGGGGAATTTTTCGCTACGCTACCATAGCGGATTCTTGGGATCCCACCCCAGGCCAATTATATTCATTGCATACACAGGGTGTTTGGTAAATAGATGGCCATCGCTTCATTGCGACCACATAATCAAAATTTTTAAGTACTTTTCAGTATGCCATTTTTTTCTTTTTGTTCTAGACGACGTCGTTCCCGCAGTCACTCTCGTGGCAGACGACGCGACCGTATGGAAGACGTCGCGAACGGTAGCCGAGGAATGCTGATGACGACAGACGAAGCCCTGGCGTTAGTGCACGGGGAAATGGCAACTATCAGAGATGGGGATGTCACACATCAGTGTATTCAGACAAATCTGGCAGATGTTATTTGTGGAGGTAAGAAGAAAATCTTAGTAATAGAAAAAGAAAACATATAGTTAAAACGATTCTATAGCGAGGAGGCAATTACTGCTTTCAAAAATATGCATACGATTCAACTGCAGTTCAGAAGACACAGTATTGATACGTATCCTACTGTATATCTGATGTAGAGAAGCCTAACGAATTGAAGGTAGTGCGTAGCTAAAACTGTACTATTGAACTATGAGCGCAAATTAATAATAATTCTAGAAAATAGTATTTATCGCTCGAAACTCCACTGCCTCTATTTCTAGGAATTTGTGTGTAATTTTTTAGTGTGTTATTAACATAAAACCAATGAACAATATGTTCCAAACGAAATTTTGAGATTTTACGTAGGACTGATGTTATCAGATATCAAAAATAGCTGTTTTTCAAGTAGTCAGTAGTCGTAACTCGACCCCTAGAGAAAATTTTCAAAAAGTATTCCGTTAATTTGTAGATCATACTTTCTTCTTTCATATGTATGCAATAAATAATTCAATAGTACGAGCTGCAGCGTTTCGCGCGAACATCATTTTGAGGACTGCTATAGGATCGTCTTAATGTCAAATCTGTATATATTTCAAAGCAAAGTAAGGGAAATTATGAATAGCATTCGTTACCAAAAACTACACCGATATAATGCTTAAAATATTTAGTCAATTTCGCCAACCTAGAGCAAGTTGTATAACAAATTCTTTATTAACTATTAGCAGAGGTATATTTATTTTAATCTCTCATTGCTTTATGGATATAATTTCAATTAAATACTGTCACTGAAACTGTGTCCGATGTCTCATTTTGGCATTTAATGTTTAGGATTTAGGTCTTCTTCACATAAATACAACTCCGAATGGCACTTTAATGACATCCATTGGTTTGCATGGCAACACTTTAGAACAACAAAAATGAATTGTATAATTCGATTTAATTTGATGCTTCACATTAAATGTTAATATTATATTTCATAAAATAGAAACTAAGAAGTTATTCTTTGACAGAAAAATTGACGTTTTGTCAACAACGAACATGATTTGTTTAATTAGTGCGCGTCAACTTCAAGGCATAGTGTTTTCCTGCAAAACCCTAAAATCTATTTTCTAAAACCCTAAATAATGACATTATTTAGGGAATATAAATTTAGGATTTAGATGTTAGGGTGATAAAAGTGCAACATCGGACACATGCTGCGATATCTTCAGCTGTATGCGGGTTATGCACCCGAGACGAATTTAGAAGGACAAGAAACGAATCTCGAAATTCAATACAGAGAAATAATATGTCGGCAATTAACAATACTTTTTTATTTTCATTATAAATGTTTAAAATATGTTTTTGAGTGCTTTGACATATGCTTAATGTTATGTTTCAATTTTACAAAAAAATATTAATAAATAAAAAAAAATGTAGACACCTTTTAGATTTTCTTTTATTTGGTAATTACTTCTATGGCTTTGTGGCAATGCAAGAAATTGAGATAAAAAATTTGAATTCCCTACCAAGCCAACTACTTACAAATTTCAACTTTCATAATTTCACTCCACCTTATTGTATATCTTCTTCTTCATTAAATTATAAGCTTAACAAAATCAGAATTATGAATGACAGAATTAGTAACTCAAAATTAAGTCTTATTCATAATGTCAATCCTTATAATTTCCATTTATTTATATAAAGAATAATTGTATACAATCTTTTGAATCATATTTGTTGACATATTAAACTATTGCCTTACCTTCACATTAACAAGTATAAATAATAATAGTACCTCTTTAACAACCTCAATAACAAAGTGATACTTCACCTAATTTGCTATTGTGCAGCAAACAACCATAAAATCATGTAGCAATACTCATCTTCAGTTACCTAGTTGGCAAAATTGCACAAATTACTCGTGATAACATCAAAATGACACTGCGAATAATACCACATTGCAAATGTTTTGCTCTGTTAGCCAGCATCTGTCGTTCAGTAATTTCACTTGATGGCGTCTCGCATTTGTTTTGTCATCGTTTGTCTATTGTTCACGAAAACTTATTACCCGCGAAGTAGGCCGTGTTGGTTGCAAATTTTTTCTTTGGTGACATTGAAGGATGACAGTCAAGGTCATTTTAATGCAATAGAAGAATATGAGATATTGTGATTAGATTTCTAATGAATGCGACTCTCTCTTGTTAAAATTTATTGCCTGGAATTCAATTATGAATGGAAATTTGAATACAGAGATTTTTAAAGATTTTTTACTACTCTAACGTAATAAAGAAGTTGGTTTATTCTTTGTGAATTTAAGTTTTCTTTTACGAATTACGGGTATTTTCAAAGTGTTCTTATCATTTAATTAAAGTATTTTAATGGGTTCATAAATTTAATTTCAATCTTTTGTAAAGATTTCTATTTTAGATAAATATAATTTAAACTCATTTCTGCGTTTCTTTGAAGCATAAAATCATATTTTTGCAATTTAAATTGACTATTTTTCACCATGAAATTGTGTTATGTATGATAAAAATTTCACTGTTTAAGTTTTAAGTTTACATGTATTAATGTATGTACCTAACAGAGATTTGAGAAAAATTTTACGCTCCAAATTTTATTACTAAATAAAGTCTCATCTACTTGTATTATAAATACATAATAGTTGTTTATAAAACATGTTAAAATTGCCAGAAAAGTTTTGTGACATGTTATAATATAAACTTGAAATACGTAAATATACAGGTTAGTGTTAGTTCGTTAATTGGACATAGAATCGAAACGTGAAATTTAAAATATGAAAAAGATGTAGTATGTACAAATTTATCGAAATGTGGGCGATATTTTGTCCCTTAATTAAATCAGAATTCTCATTCCAAGTGCTCAAGACAAAGTTAGAACGTCATCGCGCAAATTAACTCACCATTTTAGAATTTTAAAGATGATTGTTAGCAGAACTTTGGTCCATAATGATTTAAAATTTCAAAAAAGAAATAATGTAACCAAATAGACACTTACAAAATTGACGTCACTGCAAGAGAGAGATAGAAGATCATGCATCCAAACAAACCTCCCCTCGTTGTCTTGCGTCCCGTTCCCTGTTTCTATCTGTCATTGTGTTCGCATCTGTTATTTAGTGTTAAACCTAATTCTTTATTGTGATGTGTACGTTGTGTTTAATAAAAATGAGTTTAAAACCAGAAGATGTATCTGGGGCAACTTTTTTGTTTGATAATATTGAAGATCATTCGATTATTCAACTAAAACGATGGCTAGAGTGTAGAGTCTACGGCTGATGACAGGTCTTTGTTTGGACGGAGTAACCATAGCAACCTTGATTTCTATGCTTTGCCGTTAGAGGCGCTCGTGCAAATTGCAATTTTGTAAGTGTCTATAGATAGTGGTCTAGTTTGAGCGAATCACCATATACTGCAAGTATTGAATCTTAGTACACTTATAGCGCAAAGGCCTGTGAAGTCTAATTTTCAAACCGGACATTCCTAACTTATATAGTTTCAGAGTTATTAAAGAAAAACTATTCCCCAAGACGCACATTATGAGGTATTATTGGATCACTCTCTCTTTAAACTTTTAAAGGCCGGGACACCTTAAAGTGAAATTCTTTTTTCTTTTTACCTCCCGCTAAGCTAAAAATCCTATATCCAGATTTTAGTGAATAAGCACGTTTTAAGGTCCTTAGATTTTAACAATTTGACAATGATGTCTCTCTCTATCTCTCTCTCTCTCTCTCTCTCTCTCTGTGTGTGTGTGTGTGTGTGTGTGTGTGTGTGTGTGTGTGTGTGTGTAAGACCAATTTAACTACGTATTCCTTAAGCTGAAATTAATGGCAAGAGCTGAAAAGGTTTTGGTAACAATTGGATAACGGGAAGTAGTAGTTTTTTTTAAAAAAATCTTTTAAATATTATTGTTTTGGAAATTTATCTTATTACACATATTAAAGAATATAAAATTCCCTATCCAACGAATCTTTTTTACACAGTTTTTCCTCTCTCAAATCTTCTGCTACACAGTCCTTCCATCTCCACTTTGCCCTTCCTCGTACTCCCGGCATTGAAACTGCAAGTCACTTGCGAGGGACACTTTCTGATCCTATACTTTCTACTTTACTTTTGCACTTGACACTGACATTTGTCATTTAGAATTTTTTGAATATATCTGCTGTTTCCATAATTTTAGCAAAGCTGACTGATTTTTGAAAGTTAATCCCTCTGTACCTAATTCTATATCTGTTGAATATGAAGGAAAATTTATAATCAAACCGTACAGAGAATAAGATTTTCTTTCACTTTGATAATCACATAAAATGTCGAAAAATTATATTTAACTGCGTTTCTTCGAGAAAAACTGTTAAGAACTTCAAATAAGGGTACATACTTCCGGTTGGCCAATTATAACCAAAATCTAATCAGCTCTTCATATGGTTGTAAAGAAGAGGAATACGTAAGAGTCATAATTTTTAGAATTGTAGTTTTGGAGTTATAGTCGGAGAA
Source organism: Ophonus ardosiacus (assembly GCA_943142095.1). Classification (NCBI taxonomy): domain Eukaryota; kingdom Metazoa; phylum Arthropoda; class Insecta; order Coleoptera; family Carabidae; genus Ophonus; species Ophonus ardosiacus. The sequence goes on along the minus strand of OW964832.1, from coordinate 32,542,401 downwards.
AAATTTGTCACACACACGGACACACACACACACACACACACACACATATATATATATATATATATATATATATATATACAGATATCATCGTAAGACTAGTAAAATCGTATTCTAGGGACCGTAAAACGTGCTTATTCATTAAAAACTCACCATCGAATTTTTTGACCAAAGACAATACCTTCCTTACCTAAAGGTGACGGAAGGTAAAAAGATCATGTCCATACCAACGTTTCTGTCTCTCTTGTATTATTCTAGAAACTTGTCATTTCCCTTATCCAATAGGATCTCAACATCCTCATCTCTGCCACATTCATTTTCTTATATGCCATGTCTCACGCCATAGACCATAGCGGACCTTACAAATTAACAAAAGGTAAAAATACTGAATTTAGATGTTTATTTATTTAAATAAATTCGTAGATTTCTAACTAGATATTTCCATGGAAATAAATTAATCAAGAAAATTCCTAGTCACACTCCATCCGTATACTTTCCAATCTGACATATCAATCTTACAATAAAAAATAAATAAATCATTTCTTGACTGCAATTTTCACCTTCCCCATTAAATAAGTGTTTCGGAACTGCATTATACAAATATTTATACAAATTTATTCAAAAATATTCATGTTCCATATCTAAAAATACAATTCCTGTGAGAGAGTAGCCGCGTGGGCCTGGGTGAATTTTTTCGGCAACTCGATTTTTTCTTTCACTGACGACATGCAGAAAGCAACGTTTTAACTCTGCAGATGGCCTTGACGGGAGGAGCCCAGTGAACCATGGCAAGCAGAGAAAGAGTTGCAGAGCTGCCATGGTGACGGCTGGTGTTGGAGGATTGTAATTTAAGAGCATAGTTACCTGTGGCTTTTTAACCAGACTGGCCTTATATGGCGTAAAGTATACGTAGGGGCAGGAGTGAAAAACAGAACGCGGTGTTTACGAATGCAATTCTTTGATGTTGGCCAGGATGCGTATGATGAAACCCTGCTACTATACAGTACACATTTTCCAACATCTTTAGCCCATCCAAAAAGTAGTTGCTACCTTGTTCTGCAAAATAAATTTCTTCGGAGAAGGTTCTAATACTTTTATGATAGAGCGGGTCCGTCACAAGAATAAAAATAAAAAAATTGTTGTGGCCAGCACAATGCCTCTCGCCATTTCCAAATTAGGCTATATTGTACATATTTTACATTTCTGGTACACTCAAAAAATTCTAATTTTGTACATCTCTTTCTTATATATTTTTTAATTCATTCTATGAACAAGTTTCCTTTTACTCTTCATTTTCGAAATTCTTCCAATTCATTGATTAGATTGGCGGTATTTCTGAAGGGTATGTGTAATACATGCATTTATAATTTTAAATATTTAATTATTATAATAAAATAAGAAATATTAAATGCATGTACTTCCCAGAAAAAGTGTTCAGTAATGTCTCTGGATTTTTGACATTGACATTTATTTGTCAGTTACAAACATTTTAATTTTCGATGATTTCTATGAAATTGTTTATTCTAAACACAGCCCATGAGATTCATTACAACATAATATTATTTTATATATTTACATTTCTCTATCTCTAAATTTATAGAAAATATAAAAAAAATTTAAATGTATCGGATAGGTAATTAAATTTAAGTTTAATTCTTTAATACTTGTAATAACATAAATTTTCAAAAAAAAAGAATATTTACAATTTTTTTCTAGAAACTGGTACTTCCAGTTATCCAATTGTTACCAAAATCTAATCAACACATCCCATTAATGTCAGATTGAGGAAATCGTTGTTAAACATGTCTTAAATCTTATAGTATTTGAGTAACCGTGGTTCCAACATACATAACATATATATGATTACCGATATCTGTGATAAAGCAGATTGGCACACCTAGAAATGGGTAATATGCCGTGATGATATATTTATATTTATATATATATTTATTCACTAAAATCTGGATATGCGATTTTTGCATGAATCCAATACTTCTCTTAAGTGAGAGATAAAAAAGTGTTAAAATAACAACATGTTGGACTGTTATCAAGAAGGAGAATTTATAAATCAACAAAAAAGTTGATCAGTATGACAGAAAGAGAATAATTCTATTACATATTATTCCTAAATGTTTAAATTTTATTTTATTACGAAAAATCTTGAACGCCATACAGCCGATATGCAAATAACAAATAACCAACTTGACTGGTGATTATAAACCTCAGCCACCGCCGTTATTTGCCTCATATCGGCCTAATGACGTTAATAACTATTGTTGTTTTGTGTTAAGAAATCTATTGTAATTTCCTGAACTTATTAGAGATTTCAATAGATAATTGTTAAAAATTCAATAATCTAATCTCCGACGTGATTGACAGGAGACACACCAAATTATTTCAACATTTGTCTGAACACCTTCACTTTTCAGAAACTATTACCAACTATTGTTCATTTTTTTGCTATTATAAATAAGCATAACAATTCACGTCTTCGTCTTGAGTTTCTCGTATATAGGGAAAGGATTTCTGCGCCCGGTTTAATTCCGAATAAATGTAGTAAGTTTAAAGATAATTAAATTCCCTTTGTAGATGAACTTTTTTAAATGGTCAGTGAACGCAATGGAATCCAGTGCGATGGGAATCAGTTTGGGAGTCAGTTTTTGCCAGTGAAAATATTTTTCGCATTCGAAATTGCATCACAAAAACACTTCAAAGAAGTGATAAAATGTACGCGTAATTATATTGCAATCAATAAATTTATTACTGCGGTACGTGTGACAGAAGTATGAGTTATATTCAACAGTTTTTATACACCATATTCAGTGGTATAGTCTAAATCATTTCTTTGACTTCTATAATTCCTGCAATTTCGACTACAATAGCGAAAACCGCATATAGTGAATTTATAACAATAAAAAATCTGATGTGGCCAACACATGACCTCCCGCCAATTCCATGTTTAAAATAGCAGTGAGCTTTAAGTAAAGTATCATTACCGGTTAATCGTTTGTAAATAAAATCTAATTTGTTGTCCAATAAATAGAAAAGTCTGTAATACGAAATTTTGGATTGTTTTATTGTTTTTCCTCAAAAATTTGTTAGAGCTCCAAATTAAGTACTACATCATCTTCTAGGTGCTATAAAACTCAATCTTTGTAAATTCTTCGCCGTACATAATCCAATTCGTAAATGTGTAGTTGTAAATTAATATTAATTTATAGTGCTGCAAAAATAGCAATTAGCAAATTTAAATCAGATCATCCTGTTCATCTTACATTTATGTATGATGGAAAATATATTATTTTTACAAACCTTAATAAAATATTTTACTACTATATTCTCATTATCACGGTTTCATTCTTAATTTTAATATAATTGCTGCCTGTCAGTGACATTTATTTAAATATGTCAAACCTATCATTAAAATTATGATTTTGTTTGTCGCATAGGCTATGTGATACATGGAAATAAATTATATTATATATTCATATTTAAAGTTATTTAGAGTTATTTACTTAATGTTATTATCGTAGAATTGAAGATTAAACCATTATATTCCATTTTAATTAGTAAAAGTTGCTAAAAAATTATATTTAATGAATTTTTTACAAGAAAAACTGTTAAAAGCTTGTATAAATGATACTTCCGGTTATCCGATATACACTAAAAACTAATGAGCTCTTCCCATATTAGTATAGAATGGGTATACAAAATTTCAAATTTTTCTGATTGATAGTATTTGAGTAATCGTGTCCACATGATCCACACACACACACAGACACACACACAGACACACACACAGACACACACACAGACACACACACATACATACCTACAGACATCATTGTAAAAATGTTAAAATCGGATTCTGGAGACATCAAAACGTGCTTATTATATAAAATCTCTATATGCTATTTTTAGCACGATCCCTATACCTCCCTTACCTAGGGTAGCGGGAGGTAAAAATAGGTTTTATTTACAAGCTCTTTTGGTTCACAATCGCTTACACAACGACTATAAGAGAAGTATTATATTTGGTCAAAAATTTGATAGTATAGCCACATAAGATTGTAACTTGTTTTGATGAAGTTGTGTGTTCATTTTAAAGCTACAAAGTATTTATAATAGTACAGTTTAATAATCTTTATATTTATGCCCCATGAAAGTAAGAACAACTTTATTACTCCTCTCATGTACATAAATAATAACGATTTTTTTCCGAAACTTCTGTGGGAACATAAAAAGTTCAACTTCTGCTGAGTATGCAAATGACTATTTCAAATCGTTTGCATATATTTACTTTGTAATCTTTACGATATTAGTCTGTAGTGCATATGTGCATAATTTTGAAGTTAATTATTTCTGATATAGAAGCTGATAAAATAATTCGCGTCTAATGAACTATAAAACTTCATAAAAATAAATCAATATTTTATATTTTAATTATCTCATTTGCATTAAATTAAATGAAGTTAAAAACTAACATGTCACAGAGGTTTTCAGAAAAAAATTGAATGGACGATACTTTGGTTTAAAGATAGTATAATGAATCTGCTTATTACTACATCAAGTAACCAGTGGTGGATCTAGGCCCTTTTTACAGTGGCTCGAGCCACTGTGAAAATTCTCTGAGCCACTGTAACTTTTTTTAAATTATTATAAATGTAAATGAAATATTTCAAAAATCATTTTATTTGCATATTATTTTTTACTTATTTTTGATTGAATTAAAAGAAATATATCAGATTACTAACTCGAAATAATTTATATTACATGGTGATTTTCTTGTTCAATATTGCGTTTGGGTTTGGCGCTCTGGCGCATCGCATGCGAACACCCAGGATTCCAGGAATCGACATGTCTATATTGTATATCACTTAATATGTAGTATTAATATTAGTAATAATTTTTACTTATGCTTAATTTCACATTAATTTCATCTGTTGTTTATTGCAGATAAACTTTAATTAAATAATTCAAAACAATAGATTCATTAACTTTAATGTCCAAATACTGTGAGAATAAAGTACCTAAAAATTGTAGCTTTTCATCTCAGAAAAAAATGTTGGTAACTTTCAAAAAAATTACCTACTCTTCTGTGGCGGTCTTAGGGGGTGGCAAGCAGGGCAATTGCCCATGGCCTCACGCAACAACCCGAGTAGAAAAAAGTTGATATTTAAAACTTATTTCTGTACATGAAAGGGGAAAACATGCTTTTGTACATCCCTTGAAAAAAATGTAACTTTTAATTTTAAGGCATTTGACCTTGAACGGAAAAAAAATTCGCCTGCGGCACAGTTTTATTTATGTATACCTTACCTCACCAAAGGACCTCGCAAAGATTTGCCTCCCGCTACCTCGCTTAATGCTGAGCCACTGCTGTTAACAAAGTCTAGATCCGCCACTGCAAGTAACATTCATATCTAATTTAGAGCTATAGTCAGGTCAGAAAAATTGACTATTGGGTCCAGCAATAAAACTATAAATATCATAATTATGATGAAGCGGCATATCGCTTACTGTTTGCTTTATAATATTGGATAAAACAGGCAATTATTTGCGCCGCTCTTTTATAATAAAGGCATACATCGCCTGATTCTGAGGGGAAAGCCTTCAACACCCGAATATTCAAAACCTGAATATTTAACACCAGAATATGCATGCACAGAATCATACAAATCTTGAATATTCAAGAACTGAATCGTGCATCGCCAGAAAGTGCTTTGCCCGAATAATTCATAAACCGAGTATGTGGGCGGGGCGAAGGCGGTGCCAGGAGGGGCAAACGTTAGGTTATGTTTACGTTGGTTTGCGATGGTTCTGCTGATACGCTTTCGGGTAGTGCGCGATTATGTGATTGAATATTCGGAATTTGAATAATTCTGTGTATGCATATTCTGCTTTTGAATATTCTAGTTTTGAATATTCGGGCGTTGAGTATGCACCCTGTTCTGAATGCTCTCCACAGTAAAATAATCTTTAACATAAATGCCATTTTTGCTTGAAATGTTTGAAACTACAGTTTTCATTCTCATAAGAAATTATTTCAAGCAAAAATATCATTTATGTTAAAGGATTAGTAAGATTATTTTACTATATTTTTCTATAAAGAGCTTGTCTTCATTTCAACAGAGCGGCGCAAATAATAGGTCGTTGAGATAATGCAAGCAGTGAGCGAAATGCCGTTTTGTCATAATTACGATATTTTATAGTTTTTTTGCTGGACCCGACAGAGACAATTTTTCTGACTATAGAGGCCCGTTTCGTTCTATACAACGAAGAGTAGTGTTGACTTATGACTTGCCCCATGAGTCTTTTGGCGAGTTTTAAATTTTATTATCGTACTTGTTGAAAAATCCTGCATCTTATTAGTTTTCATTTTGGGGCTCCTTTCTTGTTAGTAACGCCTAAAAAGTTTCAATAGGCCTCGCCTGGATACATCGGAAGGATTATTTTCGCGGGCTACAAATTATATGTTTTTGTCTTCAAGCACTACGCAGTTGTTCGGGTATAGTGGCTTAAAGCTGGGCCATAATAAAATTTAATATCTTTTTTGTATGATGCAAACTAATGAAATCAAGTAACTTCGGCAGGAAATTTTGTGTATTAACCTCTAACACGTCCAAAGTACTGTCTGGAAATGCCTGCTTCCGAAATTGCACCACACACACTTATTTTATCTCAAAACTTTGCTTTTACTTTAATTTCTATATTGAAACTTTTTGGGGGTTACTTACAAGAAAGATATACACATACAACAATCTGTAGAAGCCCCAAAATGAAAAAATCTGATGTGGCCAACACAATACCTCCCGCTTTTTAATTTTTATTAATTTAGAAACACACCTACATATTTACTAATCCTGCAAACTATATATATATCTATTGCTTTACTTGATCCATTTCGTTAATGTGTAATTGTAAACTAATATTTGACACTTTGGTAATACGTACTTATTCACAGCAGTTTGATTTTTAGTGCTGCAAACATATCAAATTTATATCGTATTGTTCTGTACATCTAATATTTATGTATGATGGAAAAAATATATTTTTTTACTAACCTTAATTTCATTAGACTCAATACAATCTTCTTAACACGGTTTCGTTATTAATTTTTAATGTAATTGCTTCCTGACAGTGACATTTATTTAAATGTCAAAATTGTTATTAAAATATGTTTTTGTTTACGCATAGGCAAGATGATGTATAAAAATAAATTAATTTTATAAGTAATTGAATATTTAAAGTTATTTCAAGTTATTTACTAAACGTTATTATCGTAGAATTGAAGATTCATACATACACACCGACATGATTGTAAAAATGTTAAAATCTGATTCTGGGGACATCAAAACGTGTTTATTCACTAAAATCTCTATATGCGATTTTTAGCACGATCCCTATACCTCCCTTACCTAGGGTAGCGGAAGGTAAAAAAATAAAGAAGGATTTTTCAAAAGGTACGCAAAATAAATTTTAAAACTCTCCAAAGACTCTCGTGGCAAGTCAGAGCTAATCTTCGTCGTATAGAAGGAAACGGGCCACTATTTCTATATTAGTAATAAGCAGATTTAGCAAATTTTCCATGAACCACAATATCGTCCATTAAAATTTTTTCCGAAAACTTATGTGAGACATTATAGACTTCATGAATACACTCTACTATACAGTATTTTTATTTTTAGTTTAAAATACAATTAAATCATTACTTATCCTTTGCAAGTCATTTTGTCTTGCAAACAGGCAAATGCACCTGTCATTATTTATTTAATTACTAGCAACATCATCACGAAAAGCATAACACGAATTCATTACACAAACATTTTATTTCGCAATTGCAAGATTCACTTGTTAAGGCATTGTTAAAATGTTAAACCAATACCAAACCCACGAGTAGCTATTCATGAGAAAAGCACAATTTTATTCATCTCTGGATGACATATCGGAAAAGGTCACGAATCAAGAAATATCAAAATAGAAACTGCATTCCTCACAATCTTAAAGAAGCAAGAATTTCAAAAATATTATTTTTTCTAGGAAACGCGAGCGACAAGATCCTCTATCCAAGGTCAAATAAAAGAAGGTCAGCTTCTTTTCCCGCTCCAAGAAGTCTGGAACGAAGGGGTTCATTCCGATTATGGGGGTCGAATAGGCGACTGAGAAGATCTGCAAGTACGAGAACTATTGCTAAAACGTGTTCTGCAGCAGCTAATGGTCATGCACTAACTGATAGCAGCAGTAGTACTGAATATCCCGCTGGTAGTGATTCGCCAACCGCTTCACCAAGTAAGATAAAACATTTTAATTTATTTTGTTATAAATATACTAGATAGCGTCACAGTATTCCCGGAACTGATCAATAAAATTTTATAGAAAAAACCTGTTGTGGCCAGCACAAAACCCTCTCGCCATTTTTATTTTAGGCTAAATAAGTACATGTTGTATTTAACATTTCTGGTACACACACAAAAATTCTAATTACATCTATTATTCATATATTTTTATATTTTTTAGTTCATCTATAAATAAGTTTCCTCCTACTCTTCTAAATGTTCGAGATTCTTCAAATTCATTGACAAAATTGGCGGTATTTCTGATGCGTAGGTATATTTAATATATGTATCTGTAATTTAAATATTTAATTAATAATAAAATAAGAAATATTAATTATACCTATTTCCCAGAAAAAGCCTTCAGTAATGAATCAGGATTTTTGACACTGACATTTTTCTGCCAATTACAAACATTTTAATTTTTTAACTGGTTTCCATGGAGTTATTTGGGATATGAGATTCATTACAACGGATTATTTTATATATTTAAAATTCTTTATCTATAAATCTAAACAAGATATAATAAAAATGTTAAATGTATCTGATAAAGAATTTTATATTCTTTGTTTGTAAAAATATAAATTTCCAAAAAAATAAATTTTAGAAGATTCTTTTGAGAAACTACTACTTTCGGTTGTCTAATTGTTATCAAAACCTTTTCAGCTTTTCCCATTAATGTCCTTTTAAGAAATACGTAGTTAAATTGGTCTTCAGTTTTATAGAATTTAAGAAACCGTCCCTCCAACATCCAGACACACACACACATCATTGTAAAACACGTAGGCTGGCAATAACTTACAGACTTAATTATCCTTGCACTAAATGTCTAAGCGGCTGACATCCAGACTAAACAAAGAGAGATTTGGGAAAAATGATAATAATTTCTAAACAGAATTTTGATTGACATAGATAACGAAATTGAAATATTGATATTGAAACTATTATTTAGAAGAGTTTGTAATAAAGTTATTTACTTGTTATTGTTCTGCCCTCACCTTGACACAAAACGAATGTATTTTGTGTACATGAGATGAAATATTTTTTAAGATCTTACTTATCCAGAAGAAGGTGCAAATTTGCACCGAAACGTCGATGTTTAAGAGAATAAATACCTACTGTTTGACTGAGATTTCGAGTGATTGTTAACACCTAATTTTATTGTTTGTTGCAGAAAAAGAATCCTTGCTGTCGCGACTATTCCGAAGATCAACCAAAAGATCCCATTGTCAAATAAAGACTTTTAGCGCACAGTTTCCACCAGCTGAATGGTTCAATTCCCGAGCTATACACCTTCATAGCGTTGCTACCCAAACCACTACAAAAGACGCAAAAGTATTAACTCAAATTTTAAAAATTCTTTGATTACAATAAAATATTTCTTTTTCAGGAATCAACAAGTACGATCCCCTACTACTTCGACAATTCCGAGTTGAGTTCAGCTCGCTCTGCAACCCTCCCCCGAAGACACCGTCGTCAACCTTCAGCAGAATCCGCCTGCGCAACATCCTTCATGGAATCCAGAGAACATTCACCAAGTCTTCGTCATAGAAGTCCATCAAGAGCTTCCAGTAGTCTTCCGCGATCTACCAACATGCTCAAAGTACCGCGTGGATCTGCTAGATTATCTGATTCTAGAAAAACCAGCAGATCTAGCCTTGCAAAAACTACAATTGAAACGCCGAACGAAACTGAGAAATCTTCTAATGATGTCAAGCCGAGTTATGAATTACTTAAAGCTAGTCAAAATAGTTTACCGAACCAGAAAGAAAGGGGAAGTAAAACTGATGAATCTTTTACCGCGCCAGAATATATGGAAGCTTCTAGTTTTCCGAATTTAAAGTTAGATAATAGTGGACCATCTAGCATAGAATCTCAAAGTACAAAAACCATAAGCTCGCATAACACCACTGGCAGTGGTCCATCGAGTTTGGAGTCTCACAGAACCGTAATTCGTCAACATAATAGTGGTCCATCTAGTTTAGATTCTCAAAGCACTATAACAGAATATAAAGCTTCGAGAAAGTCACCTAAAAGTTCTCCCAGACGTAAAGATTCCTTAAAGTATTCCCCAAAAGTTACATCAACACCTCAAGTCTCCCCAATAAAAACAAAACTGCCTCACAGCAATTCTTTTACTCTACAAGTAACTACCAACCAAAATGGGACCAGTTATGCATCTAATGGACCAAATGCAACCACTACTGCCACAATTAACAGCGGTACAGGTGGAAACACAAAAATATATGTCCAAAATTCTCCTGTAAGATCTGTTATTACTTTTGAAAACGGACAATCAGATCCCAATGTTGTCATAATAAACGGGGCAGAAAGTTCTGTCAGCGAACAACAAAAAATCTCAAACAAAACTGAAACAACTATTGATAAATCAAATGTTGATGAAATTAGACGTTATCAAAAGAATTGTAATTCAGCTCAACAAAACTTTGATGAAACTAATTTGAATAATAAAGAACCAATTGCTGCAGAAAATATACAGAACAATTATGGTACGGAAGAAAAGAATGAAACCATGAATAACAGCCGAAAACTATCTCTTCAACTTACTCCAAGAGATGGTTTGAGCTACAAAAACGTTTTAAAAAATGTCCCCTCCAGCTCTTGCAATCAATTCAGCTCAAATTCAAACCCAGGTTCACCTGTTATCAACGGTTTCAGAGATTTTACCAAAAATACATTAGGAAGTAATCCTCCAAGCCCTACAAAAAGTTTTGACAATATTGGTGGATCAATTGGTAATGTATACTACGACAAATATCTCGCTGATTCTAAGTCGGCTTTGGAGAAATCTTATGACAATGGCCTTCAGACTAGTACCAACAGTATTAGCAATAAAATAGTCGAGAAAAATACCCTTGGTTCAGAGCCTAATTTAAGTTGTAAGATACCAGAAACTTTTAGTAAAACACTAACGAGAGAAAATAGTCGGGATTATCAATTTCCGAGTTTGAGCGATTTGAGTTTTAATTTTACTAGTTTAGCAGCGCAAAAAATACTTAAAGGGGTTAGTATTAACAGTATTGATACTCTGGTGGAATTAAATATGGCGGCGGGTGCAGAAAAACAAAACAATTGCGACGTTGTTCATACAGATTTTGGTCTGGTATGATGGATTCTTAACAGCCATATAATTATTTGTTATAATATGTGTACTTATTAATGTATTTATAAATTGTACCATAGTTTTGTACTTTTACAGTAAATAACAATTATTAACAATGTTATCAAATGCAGGGTTTCTTAATAGTGACACCCATACTTTTGCAATTTGATTCAGGAGAGTAAAGCATCCAAAATTTGAAAAATTTTATTGTCCTTATAAAGCTACGCAGTGATCAAAAATAACTGATTCAGTTGGTAATACTTGAAAAGTACTTGAAAATAGTAAGATTGTTTTTGACAGTGTTGACAGTGACATTTGAAAATTTAAATTTGGGTATATATATATATACATTTTTATTAAAATGGTTGTTGTATCCCTTACCAACATACTTTTGTTTCTTACTTTACCCAAGAGTAATAATCTAAAACTTTACAATCACTCAAAATCCTATTAGCTGCCAATCCCTGCTCTGACATAACCTTAGCAAGGAATGTTTGCTCCATCAGCATTGTCATGCTGTAAAATCCAATCGTTTGATGCCCGATTTTCTGGACTTTTCTTCGTCAAATTGCGTCTCATAGACGTTGAAAGATCTCCACTAAAGTTCCTTTGGTTTTTCTTTGTTATAAAGCTCTCAATCAAATCCCGAAAGCTTGGGCGTCATTTTTGAGACACCTGTGTATTTCTCGTATAATACTAAATACGCGGCTCTGTTGTTATCTTAATCGAACTTTTATATTTGGAATTAAAAGTTTCGTTTTAAGAAAATCGTACTTGGAGAACTCTGCGAATTATGAATATTCGTAGAGCTGCCGCAAACGAATAAATTAGTAGATTCATTAACAAATACCGGTTTGTATATTGACATGTGAAAATCTAACAATGTTTATAATTAATACAATATCTATAAGTCTTGCTTACCATATGTGTGTATGGAAATTGCATGCTTTGGACTCCGCATTTGTATAAACTATATTTTAATAAAATTATTCAAAAGTTTCTTGGATTTTTATTCCTAAATATTAAATATGTTGAAAGTAGTTGCCTTCAACAATAATACACACACTTCACTATTTTTTTCTTCCCTTTCCTGAGCTCCCAACCAAGTTTCTTTTAGAATATTTTAAAATAATTATGATTTGCAGCAGACGAAACCTGCCCCATAAATTTTACATGAGATTTAGTATTGTGTAAATATATTTACGATTAATATATTATCCATATTGTTTATTATGTATTCATTGTTTAAAAAATGTATTAAATATAGGTAAATAAATAAATTTAAGTTATAATTATAAAATATTTTATTTATATTTCCATTTTTCTTTCAGATGAATTCATAAAATATTTGAAAGGTATCAAACATAAATATATAATTTAAGGTCGAAGGGCTTCGCACTGTTCTTATGGAAAATTGTGTATCCGCTCATGCCATTAGTGTACAGATAGGTCACATCTATGTCGTTCACAAGATAATTAACCCTAAATTTCGTATTGTTCAAGGGGTCACTGAACTCTTGAAATATATGAATGAAATTTATGTAAAAACAACACTTAAGGAAAAATTAGACCCGTGGAAAATGAATCTGACTTCAGATTCGTGTTCTTCGCGACGAAATTAGTCTAATAAAATTATTCGACCCTTCCATTCCGTATATTTCCGGAATTACAATTTATTTTTCTTAATTAAAAAATGTTCATTTTGAATCTGAAACAGCAATTTATTATATGATTTTAAACCTTGCCCAAGGCCTTTCCAATTTTAATATGTTACAGTTCAACCCTATATTCTTCGGGTCGAAATTAGTCTAATAAAACTTGTTCGACCCTTCTATTCCGAATAGTTTCAGAATTACAACTTATTTTTCGTAATTAATGAATGTTCGTTTTGAATCTGAAACAGCAATTAATTATTTGATTTTAAACCTTGCCCTAGGCCCTTCAAATTTTAATATGTTGTAGTATGACCCTAGATTACTATTCGAAATCACTTCCGTGATGGGCGTTCAAGGAAAACGCTGAAAAACCAGCCGTTTCCGAGATATCAGCCCCTAAAGTTTTTAGAGGGTAGTTGGGTTATAACTCAGATACTATTAAAGCTAAAAGGGTAAAAAAAATTCTTTTATACTAATTTCGACTCGTAGAACTCGAATCCGAAGTCAAATTTTGCCTAAGGGCTCATTTAAAGGGCGAAGGGCTTAAAACGGCCCTTCGGAAAAATCTGACTTCAGATTCGTGTTCTACGGGTCGAAATTAGTCTAATAAAACTTGTTCGACCCTTCTATTCCGAATACTTTCAGAATTACAACTTATTTTTCGTAATTAATGAATGTTCGTTTTGAATCTGAAACAGCAATTAATTATTTGATTTTAAACCTTGCCCTAGGCCCTTCAAATTTTAATATGTTGTAGTATGACCCTATATTACTATTCGAAATCACGACCGTGATGGGCGTTCAAGGAAAACGCTGAAAAACCAGCCGTTTCCGAGATATCAGCCCCTAAAGTTTTTAGAGGGTAGTTGGGTTATAACTCAGATACTATTAAAGCTAAATGGGTAAAAAAAAATTCTTTTATACTAATTTCGGCTCGTAGAACTCGAATCCGAAGTCAAATTTTGCCTAAGGGCTCATTTAAAGGGCGAAGGGCTTAAAACGGCCCTTCGGAAAAATCTGACTTCAGATTCGTGTTCTACGGGTCGAAATTAGTCTAATAAAACTTGTTCGACCCTTCTATTCCGAATACTTTCAGAATTACAACTTATTTTTCGTAATTAATGAATGTTCGTTTTGAATCTGAAACAGCAATTAATTATTTGATTTTAAACCTTGCCCTAGGCCCTTCAAATTTTAATATGTTGTAGTATGACCCTATATTACTATTCGAAATCACTTCCGTGATGGGCGTTCAAGGAAAACGCTGAAAAACCAGCCGTTTCCGAGATATCAGCCCCTAAAGTTTTTAGAGGGTAGTTGGGTTATAACTCAGATACTATTAAAGCTAAAAGGGCAAAAAAATTCTTTTATACTAATTTCGACTCGTAGAACTCGAATCCGAAGTCAAATTTTGCCTAAGGGCTCATTTAAAGGGCGAAGGGCTTAAAACGGCCCTTCGGAAAAATCTGACTTCAGATTCGTGTTCTACGGGTCGAAATTAGTCTAATAAAACTTGTTCGACCCTTCTATTCCGAATACTTTCAGAATTACAACTTATTTTTCGTAATTAATGAATGTTCGTTCCGTGATGGGCGTTCAAGGAAAACGCTGAAAAACCAGCCGTTTCCGAGATATCAGCCCCTAAAGTTTTTAGAGGGTAGTTGGGTTATAACTCAGATACTATTAAAGCTAAATGGGTAAAAAAAAATTCTTTTATACTAATTTCGGCTCGTAGAACTCGAATCCGAAGTCAAATTTTGCCTAAGGGCTCATTTAAAGGGCGAAGGGCTTAAAACGGCCCTTCGGAAAAATCTGACTTCAGATTCGTGTTCTACGGGTCGAAATTAGTTTAATAAAACTTGTTCGACCATTCTATTCCGAATACTTTCAGAATTACAACTTATTTTTCGTAATTAATGAATGTTCGTTTTGAATCTGAAACAGCAATTAATTATTTGATTTTAAACCTTGCCCTAGGCCCTTCAAATTTTAATATGTTGTAGTATGACCCTATATTACTATTCGAAATCACTTCCGTGATGGGCGTTCAAGGAAAACGCTGAAAAACCAGCCGTTTCCGAGATATCAGCCCCTAAAGTTTTTAGAGGGTAGTTGGGTTATAACTCAGATACTATTAAAGCTAAAAGGGCAAAAAAATTCTTTTATACTAATTTCGACTCGTAGAACTCGAATCCGAAGTCAAATTTTGCCTAAGGGCTCATTTAAAGGGCGAAGGGCTTAAAACGGCCCTTCGGAAAAATCTGACTTCAGATTCGTGTTCTACGGGTCGAAATTAGTCTAATAAAACTTGTTCGACCCTTCTATTCCGAATACTTTCAGAATTACAACTTATTTTTCGTAATTAATGAATGTTCGTTTTGAATCTGAAACAGCAATTAATTATTTGATTTTAAACCTTGCCCTAGGCCCTTCAAATTTTAATATGTTGTAGTATGACCCTATATTACTATTCGAAATCACTTCCGTGATGGGCGTTCAAGGAAAACGCTGAAAAACCAGCCGTTTCCGAGATATCAGCCCCTAAAGTTTTTAGAGGGTAGTTGGGTTATAACTCAGATACTATTAAAGCTAAAAGGGCAAAAAAATTCTTTTATACTAATTTCGACTCGTAGAACTCGAATCCGAAGTCAAATTTTGCCTAAGGGCTCATTTAAAGGGCGAAGGGCTTAAAACGGCCCTTCGGAAAAATCTGACTTCAGATTCGTGTTCTACGGGTCGAAATTAGTCTAATAAAACTTGTTCGACCCTTCTATTCCGAATACTTTCAGAATTACAACTTATTTTTCGTAATTAATGAATGTTCGTTTTGAATCTGAAACAGCAATTAATTATTTGATTTTAAACCTTGCCCTAGGCCCTTCAAATTTTAATATGTTGTAGTATGACCCTATATTACTATTCGAAATCACCACCGTGTTGGGCGTTCAAGGAAAACGCTGAAAAACCAGCAGTTTCCGAGATATCAGCCCCTAAAGTTTTTAGAGGGTAGTTGGGTTATAACTCAGATACTATTAAAGCTAAATGGGTAAAAAAAAATTCTTTTATACTAATTTCGGCTCGTAGAACTCGAATCCGAAGTCAAATTTTGCCTAAGGGCTCATTTAAAGGGCGAAGGGCTTAAAACGGCCCTTCGGAAAAATCTGACTTCAGATTCGTGTTCTACGGGTCGAAATTAGTCTAATAAAACTTGTTCGACCCTTCTATTCCGAATACTTTCAGAATTACAACTTATTTTTCGTAATTAATGAATGTTCGTTTTGAATCTGAAACAGCAATTAATTATTTGATTTTAAACCTTGCCCTAGGCCCTTCAAATTTTAATATGTTGTAGTATGACCCTATATTACTATTCGAAATCACTTCCGTGATGGGCGTTCAAGGAAAACGCTGAAAAACCAGCCGTTTCCGAGATATCAGCCCCTAAAGTTTTTAGAGGGTAGTTGGGTTATAACTCAGATACTATTAAAGCTAAAAGGGCAAAAAAATTCTTTTATACTAATTTCGACTCGTAGAACTCGAATCCGAAGTCAAATTTTGCCTAAGGGCTCATTTAAAGGGCGAAGGGCTTAAAACGGCCCTTCGGAAAAATCTGACTTCAGATTCGTGTTCTACGGGTCGAAATTAGTCTAATAAAACTTGTTCGACCCTTCTATTCCGAATACTTTCAGAATTACAACTTATTTTTCGTAATTAATGAATGTTCGTTTTGAATCTGAAACAGCAATTAATTATTTGATTTTAAACCTTGCCCTAGGCCCTTCAAATTTTAATATGTTGTAGTATGACCCTATATTACTATTCGAAATCACCACCGTGTTGGGCGTTCAAGGAAAACGCTGAAAAACCAGCCGTTTCCGAGATATCAGCCCCTAAAGTTTTTAGAGGGTAGTTGGGTTATAACTCAGATACTATTAAAGCTAAAAGGATAAAAAAATTCTTTTATACTAATTTCGACTCGTAGAACTCAAATCCGAAGTCAAATTTTGCCTAAGGGCTCATTTAAAGGGCGAAGGGCTTAAAACGGCCCTTCGAAAAAATCTGACTTCAGATTCGTGTTCTACGGGTCGAAATTAGTCTAATAAAACTTGTTCGACCCTTCTATTCCGAATACTTTCAGAATTACAACTTATTTTTCGTAATTAATGAATGTTCGTTTTGAATCTGAAACAGCAATTAATTATTTGATTTTAAACCTTGCCCTAGGCCCTTCAAATTTTAATATGTTGTAGTATGACCCTATATTACTATTCGAAATCACTTCCGTGATGGGCGTTCAAGGAAAACGCTGAAAAACCAGCCGTTTCCGAGATATCAGCCCCTAAAGTTTTTAGAGGGTAGTTGGGTTATAACTCAGATACTATTAAAGCTAAAAGGGTAAAAAAAATTCTTTTATACTAATTTCGACTCGTAGAACTCGAATCCGAAGTCAAATTTTGCCTAAGGGCCCATTTAAAGGGCGAAGGGCTTAAAACGGCCCTTCGAAAAAATCTGACTTCAGATTCGTGTTCTACGGGTCGAAATTAGTCTAATAAAACTTGTTCGACCCTTCTATACCGAATAGTTTCAGAATTACAACTTATTTTTCGTAATTAATGAATGTTCGTTTTGAATCTGAAACAGCAATTTATTATATGATTTTAAACCTTGCCCAAGGCCTTTCCAATTTTAATATGTTACAGTTCAACCCTATATTCTTCGGGTCGAAATTAGTCTAATAAAACTTGTTCGACCCTTCTATTCCGAATAGTTTCAGAATTACAGCTTATTTTTCTTAATTAATGAATGTTCGTTTTGAATCTGAAACAGCAATTAATTATTTGATTTTAAACCTTGCCCTAGGCCCTTCAAATTTTAATATGTTGTAGTATGACCCTAGATTACTATTCGAAATCACTTCCGTGATGGGCGTTCAAGGAAAACGCTGAAAAACCAGCCGTTTCCGAGATATCAGCCCCTAAAGTTTTTAGAGGGTAGTTGGGTTATAACTCAGATACTATTAAAGCTAAAAGGGTAAAAAATATTCTTTTATACTAATTTCGACTCGTAGAACTCGAATCCGAAGTCAAATTTTGCCTAAGGGCTCATTTAAAGGGCGAAGGGCTTAAAACGGCCCTTCGGAAAAATCTGACTTCAGATTCGTGTTCTACGGGTCGAAATTAGTCTAATAAAACTTGTTCGACCCTTCTATTCCGAATACTTTCAGAATTACAACTTATTTTTCGTAATTAATGAATGTTCGTTTTGAATCTGAAACAGCAATTAATTATTTGATTTTAAACCTTGCCCTAGGCCCTTCAAATTTTAATATGTTGTAGTATGACCCTATATTACTATTCGAAATCACCACCGTGATGGGCGTTCAAGGAAAACGCTGAAAAACCAGCCGTTTCCGAGATATCAGCCCCTAAAGTTTTTAGAGGGTAGTTGGGTTATAACTCAGATACTATTAAAGCTAAAAGGGCAAAAAAATTCTTTTATACTAATTTCGACTCGTAGAACTCGAATCCGAAGTCAAATTTTGCCTAAGGGCTCATTTAAAGGGCGAAGGGCTTAAAACGGCCCTTCGGAAAAATCTGACTTCAGATTCGTGTTCTACGGGTCGAAATTAGTCTAATAAAACTTGTTCGACCCTTCTATTCCGAATACTTTCAGAATTACAACTTATTTTTCGTAATTAATGAATGTTCGTTCCGTGATGGGCGTTCAAGGAAAACGCTGAAAAACCAGCCGTTTCCGAGATATCAGCCCCTAAAGTTTTTAGAGGGTAGTTGGGTTATAACTCAGATACTATTAAAGCTAAATGGGTAAAAAAAAATTCTTTTATACTAATTTCGGCTCGTAGAACTCGAATCCGAAGTCAAATTTTGCCTAAGGGCTCATTTAAAGGGCGAAGGGCTTAAAACGGCCCTTCGGAAAAATCTGACTTCAGATTCGTGTTCTACGGGTCGAAATTAGTTTAATAAAACTTGTTCGACCATTCTATTCCGAATACTTTCAGAATTACAACTTATTTTTCGTAATTAATGAATGTTCGTTTTGAATCTGAAACAGCAATTAATTATTTGATTTTAAACCTTGCCCTAGGCCCTTCAAATTTTAATATGTTGTAGTATGACCCTATATTACTATTCGAAATCACTTCCGTGATGGGCGTTCAAGGAAAACGCTGAAAAACCAGCCGTTTCCGAGATATCAGCCCCTAAAGTTTTTAGAGGGTAGTTGGGTTATAACTCAGATACTATTAAAGCTAAAAGGGCAAAAAAATTCTTTTATACTAATTTCGACTCGTAGAACTCGAATCCGAAGTCAAATTTTGCCTAAGGGCTCATTTAAAGGGCGAAGGGCTTAAAACGGCCCTTCGGAAAAATCTGACTTCAGATTCGTGTTCTACGGGTCGAAATTAGTCTAATAAAACTTGTTCGACCCTTCTATTCCGAATACTTTCAGAATTACAACTTATTTTTCGTAATTAATGAATGTTCGTTTTGAATCTGAAACAGCAATTAATTATTTGATTTTAAACCTTGCCCTAGGCCCTTCAAATTTTAATATGTTGTAGTATGACCCTATATTACTATTCGAAATCACTTCCGTGATGGGCGTTCAAGGAAAACGCTGAAAAACCAGCCGTTTCCGAGATATCAGCCCCTAAAGTTTTTAGAGGGTAGTTGGGTTATAACTCAGATACTATTAAAGCTAAAAGGGCAAAAAAATTCTTTTATACTAATTTCGACTCGTAGAACTCGAATCCGAAGTCAAATTTTGCCTAAGGGCTCATTTAAAGGGCGAAGGGCTTAAAACGGCCCTTCGGAAAAATCTGACTTCAGATTCGTGTTCTACGGGTCGAAATTAGTCTAATAAAACTTGTTCGACCCTTCTATTCCGAATACTTTCAGAATTACAACTTATTTTTCGTAATTAATGAATGTTCGTTTTGAATCTGAAACAGCAATTAATTATTTGATTTTAAACCTTGCCCTAGGCCCTTCAAATTTTAATATGTTGTAGTATGACCCTATATTACTATTCGAAATCACCACCGTGATGGGCGTTCAAGGAAAACGCTGAAAAACCAGCAGTTTCCGAGATATCAGCCCCTAAAGTTTTTAGAGGGTAGTTGGGTTATAACTCAGATACTATTAAAGCTAAATGGGTAAAAAAAAATTCTTTTATACTAATTTCGGCTCGTAGAACTCGAATCCGAAGTCAAATTTTGCCTAAGGGCTCATTTAAAGGGCGAAGGGCTTAAAACGGCCCTTCGGAAAAATCTGACTTCAGATTCGTGTTCTACGGGTCGAAATTAGTCTAATAAAACTTGTTCGACCCTTCTATTCCGAATACTTTCAGAATTACAACTTATTTTTCGTAATTAATGAATGTTCGTTTTGAATCTGAAACAGCAATTAATTATTTGATTTTAAACCTTGCCCTAGGCCCTTCAAATTTTAATATGTTGTAGTATGACCCTATATTACTATTCGAAATCACTTCCGTGATGGGCGTTCAAGGAAAACGCTGAAAAACCAGCCGTTTCCGAGATATCAGCCCCTAAAGTTTTTAGAGGGTAGTTGGGTTATAACTCAGATACTATTAAAGCTAAAAGGGTAAAAAAAATTCTTTTATACTAATTTCGACTCGTAGAACTCGAATCCGAAGTCAAATTTTGCCTAAGGGCCCATTTAAAGGGCGAAGGGCTTAAAACGGCCCTTTGAAAAAATCTGACTTCAGATTCGTGTTCTACGGGTCGAAATTAGTCTAATAAAACTTGTTCGACCCTTCTATACCGAATAGTTTCAGAATTACAGCTTATTTTTCTTCATTAATAAATGTTTGTTTTGAATCTGAAACAGTTTAAATTTTCTATTACTATTAGGAAAAAATAATACATGTAAAGTACAAAGCTAATATTTATTCCTTTCCCAATTTATACATCACGACGTATAAAAGAATTTTATCATTTTTAAACAGTTTACAAAAAAATCGCAATAGTTAGCTGCCTTTTTAAATAAAATATAACAATAAACAAATAATACTCATAATTCATTTGTACATTTAAACCTTATAGGCAGCGAAATCACAAATTTCATTTAAAAAATCCTAAAACAGTATAAAAGTATTTAACAATAAAAATTAGAACCTAATTATTGTAGTAGATTATTATATGTGGTAGTTTGTGAATTATGTAGTCATAGTTGAAAGGGATGCTGCAAGAATTTTAAAATGACTTCTAAGTATTGAATTTTAAAAGACATTGTTCTTTAAAGACTCTCAAATTTGAAAATATCATACACTAGAAATTTTACAATTAAATATTGAAATTAGTGTAATATTTTGAAAGTCACGTGATCTGAAACAGAATGTGACGTCAGAGTACATATAGTTTAACATGTGACAAACTATCGCCTACTTTTATTTATATAAATAACGTAAACTGTTTTCCTATTGGCTATGAATGACGTGCTGTACGTACTCCAACGTCACAGAAATAGCGGGTTGTTTTCCATTACTTCTTCGGGCGCCAATTTTTCTGTTTAGTTACGAAAATAACAATAAATTATTATTTCTTTTATTACTATGGTAAATATTGCATAAATGTTAATTATAATACTTTTTGAAACAGCCTCTTGAATTGTCTTAGTTTTTGTATTAAAATTATCAGAAGTAGAATTATGACAAATATCGATGTTGAAATAATTATTGCTACTATACATAATAATCTACCGCTTTATTAAAAGACAAACAAGTTTTAAATTTTTACTTCGACAAATTTGTTTTTAAAACAAATGTATATCGCAGTCTTCCATTTTGACTCGTTGCTTAAACTACAAGTCTTTTCTTCAAATCGAAATTAAGTCTCATCACCAAAACATACAAAGTAAAAGAATTTTTCACTTGAGACTTAACTTCGTTTTGCGATCTATAATCCTAGGATGTGTGACTGAGTCACAGAGAGAATTAAGAGATTTCTAACTGCCGAGAAGGCCTGTGAGACACCTAGGAGAAAAGACGTGCACTAGGCTGTCCCAGCCACAATCAGCCAGTTGCCCTTTTCGGTGAGTGTTCCAGTCTAAACCGTACACGAACTCGGAATGGTGTTTTATTGTTTCTAAGGCCTCAGAGCTCTGCTTGAAATCCCATATCCTGTGGAGAAAAAGTGTCACAATAAATAAAAATATAATTCTCCATCGTTCTACAGTATGTCCACGGATCGAGTTCCAGAGAGGAAAAACATTTTTATTTTATAAAAAAAATGTATTCTTGATAAAAGTTTTTGGATGTCCCGAAACGGCCAATTCAGTTTTAACATTTTCAAATTTTCTTTTAGTTTCAGATAAAAATCGAAAAATTGGTCGTTTTAGTTGAAAAGGCCCAAAAAATAAATTTGCGTTGTCATGATACTATCTTGTTTTTACCTTCCGTCACCTTTAGGTAAGGAAGGTATTGTCTTTGGTCAAAAAATTCGGTGGTGAGTTTTTAATGAATAAGCACGTTTTAGGGTCCCTACAATACGAATTTACTATTTTTAAGATGATGTCTGTATGTGTGTGTGTGTGTGTGTGTGTGTGTGTGTGTGTGTGTGTGTGTGTGTGTGTGTCCGTGTGTGTGTATGTATGTCTGTGTGTGACAAATTTTTCTCCGACGATAACTCCAATACTACAATTCTAAAAATTATAATTCTTTCGTATTCCTCTTCTGTACATCCGTATGAAGAGTTGATTAGATTTTGGTTATAATCGATCCACCGGAAGTACCCTTCTTTGAAGTTTTCAACAGTTTTTCTTAAAAAAACGCAGTTAAATATTACTTTTTGACATTTTGTTATTATATATATTAAAGAAAATACTCTTCTCTATACGGTTTAATTATACATTTTCCTTCATATTCAATAGATGTAAATTTATAGCATTATAAAGAATTTAATTTTCAAAAATTAGTCTGCTTTGCAATTTATTATGGAAACAGCTGACATAATTATTCAAAAAAAAATTAATTGACAGATGTCAGTTGCAAGTGCAAAACCAAATATGAAAAGTATAGGATCTAAAATTGGTATGTCATATTGTTACTCGCAAGTGACATGCAGAGAAAGGCCAAAGAGAAGATGGAAGGACATTATTTAGTGTAGTTTATGTTATAATTTTATTGGATTTAAAGAACCTTTTCAAATGAACTTTTAGTATGGAATTCGTAAAAAACAGTATGTGTTCGTGTTCAATTTTACATGATATTATATAGAATCTGTTCCAAGGACCTTTTGGTATGGGTTTTGTACAAAATACATCGAATTGACGGAAGGTCTTGTGCTGGCCACAACAGATTTTTTTTTTTACATTCAGTATGGAACCAGTTGATAGGAATTTTTTGATCAGTTTTCATGCACCTCTATTTGAGATACAAATAATAACAAAATATCCGGAAATATGATTAAATTCTTCGCCAACTCGACGAATCGTTTTATTACCTTTGCCATAACATTGAATTAGGTAAACTTGTTCGTTTGTGTTGCCATGGTAATTGCGGTTATTTATTTATTTTCTTTCATTAACTGTCAGTTATAAAAATCAACCATAATCGTTGAAAATGTTGTCAAAAGACGAACGAATTTACCTAATTCAATGCTAGGGCAAAGGTAATAAAGCAATCAGTCGATTTGTCAAAGAATTTAAACAAAGGTTTCCCGATATTTACATATCAAATAGAGGTGATTTTTATAACTGACAGTTAATGAAAATAAATAAATAACGGCAATTACCATTGCAACGCAAACTTATTTTTTGGGACCAATTTTTCGATTTTTATCTGAAACTAAAAGAAAATTTGAAAATGTTAAAACTGAATTGGCCGTTTCGGGCCATCCAAAAACTTTTATCAAGAATACATTTTTTTGTACATAAAAAATAAAAAAGTTTTTCCTCTTTGGAACTCGATCCGTGGACATACGGTATATGTACAATATCAGACATAAATCTCATCTCTTGAAAAAGACTCACTCAATTATTTGAATAAAGCGACTCGATAAGAACTAATAAAATACTCCCCCATATGTTAAATATTCAATATATTTTCATACTTATATTATAGTGTAAAGGTGACACATATTCATAAAACTTTATAGACGTTAAAATTGAGTAGTTTAAAAATATACTGCCACAAACCTAATATGTACAATACAGTGTATGTGTAAAGCTTTGGAACTTTAGGGTTAAGTTGTTGTCATTTGCATGGGTTTCAGCAAAGCCTTCGACAAACTTGATCATTATCTACTGCTCCATAAGCTTGATCCATATGGTTTCTTTTTTTCTCTCTCTTATTGAATTGCTAGCTTCGTATTTATGTAATAGATATCAGTTTGTAAGCGTTAACGGTTTCAGATCGGCACATTTTCTGCAAAAATCTAGTGTACTGCAGGGATGTACTTGATCCTTTGCTATTTAATTTATTTATTAATGATATTGCCAAAAACATCAATGTCGACCATCTACTTTTCGTCGATGTTCTTAAATTATTTTCCAACATCACATCTATCTTTGATTGCGTTAATCTACAGAACAATTTGATCGCAATTCAAAACAGGTGCCTGTATAAACAAATTATATTTAAATTAATAAGTGTAACGTTATGACATACACAAAAAAAAATCTGTTGTGGCCAGCACAAGACCTCTCGCCATTTCCATATTAGGCTATATAAGTATTGTATTGCACTTCGCTATCAAACCGTCGTTTTATAACAAAAAATTACAGAACTTTACCCAAATATTGTTTTTATTGTATTTAACATGTCTTCTGCACACATACAATTCTAAATCTACCTATTTTTCATTGTATGATGAAGTTCCTAAATATCAGAGATTCTTCCAATTCATTAGTAAGATTGGCGGTATCTCTTATGGATATATGCATTTTACCTACAATTTTAAATATTTAATTAATAAAACAATAAGAAAGATTACATGTACTATGCAGAAAAAGCTTTCAGAATGTCACTAAAACTGTTATAGACATTTGAATTTGTCAACTGGTTTCCTTAGTGCCTTAGCCTCTGCGATTAGATTATTCTATATTTTACAGTGCCTTTATCTCTAAATCTATACAAGATATAATAAAAATTTTAAATGTATCAGATGTAAAATTTTATGTTCTTCAATAATAGTAATAACAGAAATTTTAAAAAAATAATATTTAGAAGATTTTTTTAAAGAAACTATTACTTCCAGTTGTCCAATTGTTACCAAAATCTAATCAGCTCTTCCCAGGAATATCAGATTGAGGAAACTGCAGTTAAATATTTTTTAAGTCTTATAGTATTTGAGAAACCGTGGTTCCAACATCTACACATCCACACACACACACGGTCATCATCGTAAAAATGTTATAATCGGATTATAAGGACCTTAAAACGTGCTTATCCACTAAAATTTGGATATGCGAATTTTAGCATGATTCAAATACCGCTCTTGGCGAGAGGTAAAAATTGCACCAGTTCTATTTCATTATTCACTCGATAATAGTATTTTATCAAGACCTGAAACTTTACTTGATGTAGGCGTCATATTTGATCCTAAGTTAACTTTTACTTCACATATTGAAGCAAAGGTCTCCCCAGCCTTCAAATGTTTAGGATTCTTGGTCTGAAATGTTCAATGATCCCAATTTATTCAGGCTTTTATACACCTCTCTAGTTAGACGACATTTAAAGTATTGTTCTATTATTTGGAAGCAAATATCATCTCATTTAGTTCAATATATTGAAAAAGTTCAAAGGCGCTTTCTAAAATCTGCTATATTTATCCTAGAGGGCATTGGAGTTGAAGTGTGCCTTATTAGTGAAACACTCATTCACTAAAATCGTGTAATACATAATAAGAAAGAGAATTTCATGATCTTTTGAAACCATATTATCCTATGTGGTGAATGCAAAAACTGTGATGAGTCGATTTGATAATGTGTCCATTATTTTTTGTCTAATTTAAATTTCTTTCATACATTGTTATGATTAATTTTTTAAAAGTAATTGTAAGATTTTTATACATTCGTTCTATTTTTGTCGCATCTCCCATCCGCATTCAAATACATAAGTACTTGTTAAATTTGGTACGATAGTTTTGAATTACTCAACGTCCGTAAGGTTTTATCAATATGTCAGCTTTACACTATATAAAAAAATTGAAAATATATATTGAATATTTAAAATACGGGTAAGTATTTTTTTTTTTGGTTCCTACACCTACAGAGTCGCTCTATTTTTGTCCGATACTGTATATCTTTAATATTGCATAATTCCCTTACCTAGTAGTGAAATCGTAGCTGACCGACGCCATTATACTTAAACTATGTGGTGAAAATTGCACTCTTCTAACTGCATACTCGCAGCCTTTCTGTTCAAAAATTGGTTGAGTAAAATTCCTTAGATCCCAACCCCGAATTAAGCCATCCGAACCAGCGGTTGCCAAAATATTCTGATCGTATTTACACCAATCACAAGATAGAACCTACGGGCAAATTACAAATTTCAAAAAAATTCTTACAAATTTATGATTTCTAATAAATTAATAAATATGTACCTCAGCGTCGTGTGCTCTAAGAGTAGCACTCGCTCTTTGAGTGTTCATGGAATTCCATAATTTGATAGTACCATCTCCAGAGACAGAAGCGAAGCAATTAGGAACATGTGGAGACCACATTGCATTGTAAACTAGTTGAGAGTGGCCTAAATAGGTGCTCAAAGATATTTGTCTATTTGGATCCCACTAAAATTATAATTATTATAAAAAATTAAGAGTTAACAATGGGGTATTCCACCATAACAAAAAAATTGAAAAAAATTCACTTTAACATAAAGTATGGCTCAATAAATAATAGTTAAAACAATGAAAACATTTTTTAAATAATTACTTTACGAGATATTTCACATTTCCTAAAAGGGAAAATTGACGTCATACAATTGTTATCTTTCTCTCGCAGCGTACTCAGAGCAGTGTGTGTGAGAAAGACAAATATAGGGGAAATATGACGTTACACTGATTTCTCGAAAATAAAATACTGTTAAACTAGGAACAATTAAGATTTTTTAATACTATGAATTGCTGAATGAAGTTTTATTTAAAATAATAAAAAAAATTGAGTGGAATACCCCATTATTTGAAACAAAACTGATTTTTCTCTATACACGTATAATTCATCAGGGTAAGAAAGATCTTACAGAGTATGGTGTGCCACAAGGCTCAATGCTTGATATTAATAATTTCTGTTTATATATGCAACCCTATAGCCTTAGTCATTTTCTTTTTATTGATGATATTACAATAATTAACGGAAGTATAGATATAAACAAACTTTCATTGAAAACTGTTTCGGGGTCTAGTTTTCTTTGGCTTCCCTATAAATTTGACAAAATTGCATGGTGTGTCATATTAATTTATTTTCCCTGAATCCAAAGTTAAAATTTCACGACAATTAGGCAAACCGTTCGGCGGTAGTGAAAAATTGAATAATCCACTACAGAAACTACGATTTGTTGAAGAAAATTTATGGTGATGAGTGTCTATCTAGTAGTTTTCGAGCAGTTTAGAAGGTATAAAGAGGGAAGAGAGAAGATCGTATACGATCAGCGCCTGAGTGGTGCACGAACATCGAAATCCAAGGGATTGTTCACGTGGATTGGGTGCCTGAGAGATAGTCCGTTAACCAAGTATACTACAGGGAGGTTTTGATAACCTTTCGTGCATGGATGAGAAGAAAAAGGCCTGACATGTGAAAAAACGAATCATGGATTCTCCACAAAGACAACGCGACGGCAGACAACGCTCCATATGTCAAGTCATTTTTGACGAAGCACAAAATCCCCGTGTTTGTACATCAACTGTACTCACCCGACCTAGCGCTATGTTGTGATTTTTTTATTACCAAAATTTAAGACTGCGTAAAAAGGAACCACATTCGAGACGGAGCTTATGAACAACCTAACAAAAAAGCTTACAGCACTAATTCCAACAAAGCTTAGCAACAAATTTTATCACGACCCGCAAATAATTCGCGTTTTTTACAAAATGACTATTGCATAATATTAAAAATAGTTCAATCATCCCTCGTAGTAACCAGACATAAAATCGATTGAGCAAGTATTGGAAGTTTTTCATATTTGAATATACATGCAAGGGACATCAAAAATTGGAAGGACAGCCTCATATTGAAGAGGCATTCCGGGTTAGACAGTCGAAAAAATTAGCTGAAAACACTATCTGTCGACTCTGGAAAGAAGACGAAGAAACTTCGGAACACACTGTGTGTGAATCGCCAGTTGTGACACTAAGAAGACTCAACCATCTACGGAAAAGGTAGATGGGGTACTGATTTCTGGAGCAGCTCATGAGAACTCTAGAAACACTTCCAATAACTTAGGATTAAATTACAATAGATCTCAAGATTTCAGCTTAAAACCCTCAACCAAATACTAATAAGGTACACATACTACTTTTTGTTCATAACTTTTGTACTTGAAATGTCCAAGCGGAATCCAACTCTTATCTTACTTAAACCTTACACCCCATAAAACTACGTAACGTATGTCTTATTCAATAATCCTAAATCATGTTGAAGTACATAATTCTCTCACCAATTTAACAGTGCAATCCCAAGACGCACTCAAAACCAATTGCTCTTGTCTGGTTCTGCTCCAATCTACAGAATACACTTCTTTTTTGTGTTCTCGAAGTGTGTGAGGAGCTAAACCAGGACAAGCCAAATTCCATATTTGTAAACCACCGTCTCCAGAGGCACTAACAACTACTGATGCATCAGTTTCTGACCAGACTACATCAAACAATCCATCTGACCATTGAAAACTTTGTATCTCTACAATGGTCCCTGAAAAAGAAAAAAATATTTAGGTTGTACAAGTCCAAACTCATAATAATTTGGCCGGTTTACATTTTCAACAAGTTATTAAATCTACACAAATGATTAGAAATTTCTACAAAATTCTTTCGGCTACTTTAAATATAGACTTAAAACTTTTAAAAACCGTGGGCCAAATCACTGGTGACAATTGTTTGACCTGTATTTTAAGGGAAATTTCCTAGTCCAGATTTAGCTTTTACAGAGACCCTTTACTTTAGGCATAATGAAAATTCAATGCGTGCAGAAAAATTTACTTTCCAAGACATATCGAGGGCTAAATGTTGCAATTTGGTCAAACACTAGTTATCATAGCTCTACCTATTACGAATCAACTTTAATAGCTTCATGATAATGCAGTAATCTTAAAAAAAAAATCGTAAGAAAACAGGCTTATTTTATAGACGCACTCTAAAATTTACATTCTGTAACATGAGAGGTACTGCCTTTTAGCCTTCGATATGGGATAGTACTCAAAGGAAAATGTGCAAAGCTTAGGTTACAATGCCTACTAGAATTAAAGATGGAATTACTAATAAAGGCGATATAATCCAATATTAAATTGTGGAATACTATGTAAGTTTAAAATCTATATTTTAAACTAGTCAAAACAAATTTGTAGAAATTTCTCCGCATTCGCGTAGGTTTTATAATTTGTTTGTTGAAAACTAATATTAGTTTGTTAAGGAATATTTACCTTCTGGAGTGAGTTCTAAAACGAAAAGTGTGCCCCCACCAGCTAAGCCAAAATATTGACTTGTCGCTACGACAAGTCTTTCTGGATTAAATGGAGAAAATCTTACACTATATCCATGTCTATTTGGAGTTAAGAATGTGGCCATGATGCGCCTGCGAACAATAAAGGTTTATGTTAACAATGAAATAAAATAAAAGGCAGTTAAAGTAATTTTATGACGTCTTTGTTTACTATCACCTAACCTTAAAATATACAAAATTACCAAGGTTCAACGGTTACTGATAAATAACAATAATTATGATATAAAAAACATTATTTTTACGCGATAAGTAGTCGTACTTTTCATGCACACAAACATTCACATATCAAATCATGTATCGATTCATATGACACCCCACCTTACATGTCATAGCGCTGTCAAATTAAGACATACAACTTTAAAATATCTGTTTATGTATTTAATATAACCTTAAATTATTTACCTATAGATGCAAGCAAATATATTATTATCTAACTACATATTGCACGTATAAAATGGGTTTATTAACGTATAGAAATATTAATTAGGTGCTTTAAAAACTGCATCCTGTCTAGCTGCTTGAGCTTGACAACTGACTGGATGATAGAGGCCAGTGCAGTGTGTGAAGTTGGATCACCTGCATTTTTCATCTCTCATCTTTGTTGCATTCATAGAGACCAGTACGGTACAGGAGAGAGGAAACTATCGGTACTGTTGCCGATGATACTTCGATAAAAATCTATCGTAAAATGCCGGTAGTACTACAGATGGTACAACTGACAAAAACTGTCGAAAACTGATGAGAATAGTATCGATAGTACACATTTTAAAAAACTTCCAAAAACTGTCGATAGTACTATCGAGAGTACATATTTATAAAAGCTATCGCTGTCGATACATCAATTCTATCGATACTACAAATTAATTTAGACAAACTATCGTAAACTGTCTATAGTAATACTGACAATATGAATTTATAAAAATTATCGACAATACTAACTGTTGATAGTACAATGGATAGTACATGCTTATAAAAATTATCGACAACTGTTGGTAGAGCAATTTTTTTATATATACATATACAAGATGTTATTTAAAAAGTGGGGCATAAGCGTGAAACACGGGAAATCATTTTTCCTTGCGCAAAACTTCCCATTTAATTTAAGACAAAAATGTTTCAAATAAATGGTGTAGAGAATTAAATTTACTCCTAAAATCACTAATCAGATTTTATTTTTCTTGTTTAGTAACTTGTAAAATCCAATTTGATATTTTATAAATATTGCTCATTTGTAGCGATAAAATTACAAAGAAATGCATATCGTTTGAACTGTCTAAAATTCGAATTTCAAATAAAAATTACACTTAAATCCCTAAAAATATTTTGTTTTTATAATCTACATCTAAATCACTGCACAGATTTTATTTTTATTTTGACCTGTAAAATAGAAATTCTTACAATTCAAACGATATGCATTTCTTTGTAATTTTGTTTAAATTCCATGGCTATCATTACAAATGAGCAATATTTATAAATTTCAAATTGCATTTTACAGGTTACTAAACATGCAAAATAAAATCTGATTTGTGATTTAGGTATACAATTTAATTCTGAACAACATTTATTTGAAACATTTTTGTCTAAAATTAATTGGAAAGAAAAACTAATTTCCCATTTTAATTAACATACTGTATATACACCTTATACCTTCTTAAGGGTTTCTAAAGTCTAAATGTATTCTGAAACATCGGTTTTGTAATAATAAATGTTATATGATTGATATTCGAGTATTTATTAACACCTACTCTACATCACAGTCGAGAAATTTACCCATAAAATTTTTTGTATTATAATATGAATAATTAAATATATATGCGCAAAACAAGTCTATTTAAAAATTATTATCCCTTATTTACGTGAAAATATGATTCACAAATTACAGCTACCCACTACAGAAACCATACAAACTTCAAATATTATTAGTTTTTAAGTTAAAAATTAAATTATGAGCTTTAGTCCAACGCAGAAAAGAAGCCATAATACATCTCATTATAAAAGCTCCCGAGCTTTGCTGACCACGCATCACTTCTGGTAGGAACACACTTTCGATAACACGTTTTCCGAAACTAATTTTTCAGTCGACAGTTTGGTCTTCAGAGTTATATTTCGCGTTTAGTAAAGTCAGTGCTAAGCGGTATAAAAATGGTTGTCGCGGTAAAAGTTTTCAAGAAGACCAGTCCCAATGGAAAGATCACTGTCTACTTGGGAAAAAGGGATTTCCTGGATCATCTCGATCATATTGATCCGATCGATGGGATTGTGGTAGTAGAGAACGACTATCTTAAAGGGAGGAAGGTTTTCGCACAGGCAAGTGAATTAAAATATTTGTAATGCTCATTTTCTTTTTGAAATAAATTTGTAAAATTATTTAATATTTGAAAAAATATACTGGATGTTTTTCAATTTCAAAATGAGTAAAAAAAATCTGATGTGCCCAACACAAGACCTCCGGCTATTTAATTTTTATTAATTTAAGTGCAAACTATATTAAGTTCCTTTGCATATAACTATTTCTTTATTTACTATTTTTTGTTTGAAATATCATCATTATTAACTTGAATTGATTAGTTGTTTGACAGTGACATTTACCTATCAGTTCAATACATTTGAAATATTAACAGTGTAACAAAGGAATCGTAAATCATAGGTTCTGAGATTTACAAAAAAAAAATATAATTTTTTTAAATTTATCTGTAAAATATATATAGAAAAAGTATTAATGTATACCTGTAGAAAATTCAAGAATCTTTAATTTTTATAATGACATAACATGCGAAAAAATGACATTTAATGGTACTTTTCGAAGAAAAACCATTATGAGCTTCAAGTAAAATGCCATTTCCAGTTATCCAATTTACACCAAAATCTAATGGTTTCTTTCCATATTAGAATAGTGTCGAAATACAAGGTTTTAGGATTTTCTGAATGATAGCATTTGAGTTTGAGCGGAGAAAAAATCCATACACACACAAACACACACACACACACACACACACACACACACACACACATACAGACATCATCTGGAAAATGTTAAAATTGGATTTTAAGGACCTTAAAACGTGGTCATTTACTAAAATCGCGATATGTGATTTTTAGCACGATCTCTATACCTCTCTTACCAAGGGTAGCGGGAAGTAAAAAGCTTAATAGACTGTTTCCGAGAAAGAGGTCATTTTGTATTAGAATTAATGAAAAACTGATAAAGTTAGTGATGGAATAAAATTTGATCTATGCTAGTAAATAGAAACATTTTTCTCAATTTTTATCTGAAAATTAAATTTGGTTGAAATTCGCCACAACATTTTACGTAGTACATTATGCGATTTTTGAAAAACAAAAGCATATCTAACATGAACTCTCAAAGGTAAACAAAAAGTCTCATTTAATCGAAGTCGTAACTCATAACTAAAACTAATAAAATTAACCCTTAACCAAACCAGAGGTCCTAACAAGAGTTGTTAGGACCTCTGGCATAGTTAACATGTTGCGTAAACTTGGCTACTGTGTCTAACTTTTCCTCTTTTCATAGTACTGATGATGAGAATTTAGTTCTCGAAACACCTTTTTAATATTAATAAAATTAATTTTAAGTTTAAGGGGTAATTTTATTAGTTTTAGTTATAATTTAACCTTAGACTCCTGCATATTACTAATTTGTAACTCATAGTTTTTGAGATAGTAGAGGTGGTAAACCCCTAAAAACTTATTTTCCCAGCCTAATATCTCGGTAACTATAGTAGAATGAACTCATGTTGATTAAGCTTTATTTACTCATTTTGGTCAATACTATATACCCTTAAAATTTGTACCCCGTTATGAAACTTACTGTATACTATTACTTCCATGACCGGGAGATGTAAAACGTTATATTTACAAAAATAGTTTTGAAATTTTATTCGTTAGACAATTAGCAAAATGAAATAATTATACACAGTCATTACATTAATGAAATGAATTAAATGAATTAACGTAACGTAAAAATACTCATACTCATATGTGTGAAGGAAATACTAATTGTTACACGAATTAATAATTATAATGGCATTGAACTAAATTTACTATTAAGGAAAATTCAAATTTAAATATCATGTTTATGTACACTATAATAATGAGACTGTTTCACATTTTTCAAAAACTATTTTAAATGAAAGTTTATGCAATGATTTTCTTAGTCATAATTTTTATTTTAATAATTTGCTGTTATTTGTGGAAATAATTAAATAAAAAGATTGGCGTCCTGAAAAACTACCCCCCACTCCTGTGACGTAGAAGCACATACATTACATCATTAATAGCCAATAGGAAAATAGTTTTTCCATCACCTAGGTTTATTCATATTATTTACATAAATATACGTAGGCTTACAGTTTGTCACATGTTAATAAAAAATCTTTTAATTTGACATTTGACGCTGACATTGCTCATTGTAAATGAATAATAATTACACTCAAGCTAAGTCTGACAATTTACCGAAGGTCAGTAGCTGGATGGTGGCTGAATTTATATCAGAGAATGATTGTTTTATTGCTACCGAAATAAGGGGTGTTAAAGATCTGAGATAAAATAATATATAAGAACTGAATTTACTATATAAATTGATAATATATTTTACTTTAAGGTTCTGGTTATGATTCTTACATTGAATCTGCTATAGGATATGCAGATCTATGTCGAGAAAAAATATCTGTATAGTAGATGTAAAGTTTGCCCTGAACATAAAGTGAAGCAACAAAAATATACTGTTATCTTGAAGGTGGATGAAAGTTGAAATGATCATCACAAACATGAAAACACGATTTTTCTGACATTATCAGCTCTTCAACCTATTGCTTCTAGCTACAATTTTCTTTCCATCGCATCTTTTGACAAATTTGTAAACTCTATAGTAGGTTTGTTCCTAACAGTATTTTTGTAAGAAGGCACAATACAATATCGTAAATTACTCATTTTATTTTGAACTTTTTATTACCTACATATTATACAACTTGAACCAATCTTAAAAATTTGACATTTGTTTGACAACTTTGACAATACACTTGATACTAAACACAAAAATTTTTACATTATAAACGGACCAATTAGAACCTCTGAAGATGTATGTGTTCTGACGTCACATTCTGTTTCAGATCACGTGACTTATTCAAAATTTTATCCAAATTTCAAAAATTAATTGTAAAATATCTAAAGGATATTTCGTGATATTTTTAAATTTGAGGCTCTTTAAAGAACAATATCTTTTAAAATTTAATACTTAGAAGTCATATAAAAATTCTTGCAACAGCCCTATTGATTGTTAAGGTTAGAAGTTGAACGAAAAGGCTGTCTTCTTTAAAGTAAACTATTTATGACCAGTTGCACCGCTTATAGTTAAATTGTCAACCGTTAGTTAAATTGACAAAATTGTTTCGAAACGTCAAATAAGTTGTTAAATATTATTGTCAAAATTTCGATACGCATTTTTTTGTTAACCTGTAGTTTAGACAATAACTAGGTATAAGCTGTGTAACTAGCCATTAGTAATTTTCATTTTGGTTTACCCAAAATAAACTTGGAATTTAACTATACAGCTCAATTTTTCCTATATTGTTACTATTATTTTCTGGTCACCATCTCCGTGTCTCCCCCAGGTGGTCGCCACCTACCGTTATGGTCGCGAGGAAGACGAAGTCATGGGGTTGAAGTTCAGCAAAGAAATGATCATCGCATGCGGTCAAATTGTGCCCCAGGTGAAAAAACCTGACACCACCAATATCCAGGAGAAGCTTCTGAAGAAACTTGGAGATAACGCTCATCCTTTCACCTTTGTCTTCCCGGAGATGGCGCCCAGCTCTGTCACCTTGCAACCTGGTGAAGATGACCAAGGAAAGCCGCTAGGTAAGGAAATGGTTGCAGTTTGAGAGCGGATGTGTACATTCGGTAGTAGAGTATCAGGCGAGGTGAAATAGACGATTTCTTTGGGGTCTTTCACAATAGTGACAAATTGAAACGTGGGTCATTTATTTTAAAACTAAACCTTAAGGCCCAGTTGCACCACTTAAAATTTAAAATTGGTTTTATTCAGTGACCTAAATAAATCGGTGTAAATTCCAATTGAATAAATAAATAAATAATGAAAATAATAAAATTAAATTATTTTTAATTAAAAAAAATTATAATAATTTAATAGGTATTTTATTATTGCCAAATTCAAAATAGCTGTCCGTTCAGTAGCACGAAAAATGAACGACTAAAGAAAATACAAAATGAATATTTTTTTCAGGAGTTGAATATACCATCAAGACTTATGTTGGTGATAATGAAAACGATAAAGGGCATAAAAGAAGCACGGTCAATCTTACCATCAAAAAGGTAAGCAATATAAATTATGGAAATTCTTTAAACAAATTAATATTTTAAGAACTCATATACGGCAAAACATAATGGCTGGTAGCACAAGCCCTGTTTTAACTGAAACGCTGTTTTAAGAAATGTCAGATTTCATTATTTAATAACAAAAATAAATAGTATCAAATTTATCAAAATATGATTTTAAAGCAGAACATAGTTTGTATTCAAACAAATATTTTTAAAAAAATCGTTCTTTAAACATAAAGGTGAAATTAAATATTGAAATTTAAATTTGACATTTCTTAAAACAGTGTTTTAGTTAAAACAGGGCTTGTGCTACCAGCCAATAATTCGACCGGTTTATATTTTCAAGAAATTATTAAATCTACACAAACGGTGAGACATTTCTATAAAATTCGTTTGAAGATCTTATAGACTTAAAACTTATAAAAAAAATGTGGGCCAAATGATTGAAGATAATAGTTCGACCGTCATTTTAAGGTTCATCTTCTAGTCCAGATTTAGCTTCCACTAAGGCCTTTTGCTTTTGGCATAATGAAAAACAACTCCGTAAAAATGCAATGCGTACGGTAAAACCTAGCTTGCAATACATATGAGGCAATACTCACACAAAAATATGCAGGGCTTAGGGGTAAAATAATAGAATTAAAGTTGGTATAACTAATAAATGCAACGTAACCCAATATTAAATTGTGGAATACTTGAATAACATATTAAGTTTTATACCGACCGAGGTGGCTTGGTGGTTGCGTTCTAGCTTCACGCGCCAGCGGTTCTGAGTTTGAATTCCGGGTAAGGGTAAGGTATGGAAGTTTGTGTGTGTCCCTTTCATCAACTCATATTCATTAATGCAACGTAAAGGTTATAACATGAAATAATAAGTCACCCCCATTATCAGTTGTAATAACATGTAAATGTTTATATACAATAAAGAAAGACATATTCAATTTTGCAAGTTTAAATTCTGTATTTTAAACTAGTCAAAAGAAATTTGTAGAAATTTCTCACCATATGCGTAGGTTTTATAATTCGGTAAAACTATTAATAGTTTGGGCTCGTATATTATTATCTTATTCTTTTGTAGCTTCAATACGCGCCCCAAGCTCGTTCCCGTCGCCTCCCCAGTTCCCTCGTTTCCAAGGGCTTCACCTTCTCCAACGGCAAGATAGGCCTGGAGGTGACCCTTGACAAGGAGGTGTACTACCACGGAGAACGTCTTGCAGCTAGCGTACAGATCAACAATACCAGCAGAAAAACCGTTCGCAATATCAAAGTGTACGTCGTACAGCATTGTGAGGTCACTATGGTCAACGCGCAGTTCAGTAGACATGTAGCTAGTTTGGAAACTAGAGAGGGGTGTCCTATTACACCTGGAGTTTCGCTCAACAAGGTGAGTACGATATAGAGGATTTTTGTAAAGATGATGATGATGATGATGATGATAACGTACATACATAACAAAAGTTTTGAGAAGTTAGACTTCTTCATCATATAGAAATATAGAAAAAAAGAATTAGAAAACACTCGCCATGTCACAAGATTTCAGCATCTGAATCAACATCTCGATCATTAACAGATACCGGCCGTGCCCAGCTAGTAACCACAGACGAGTTTCGCTTTTATTGCAGCTCATCAGAGCGGTGTATCTGCCGTCTCTTTGCAGAAACAATTCACCAACTGGTCACGGCGAGGGATATACCTTTTTTTTTACCTCCCGCTACCCTTGGTAAGGGAGGTATAGGGATCGTGCTAAAAATCTCATATCGAGGTTTTAGTAATGACCACGTTTTAAGGTCCCTAGAATCCATTTTTAACATTTTCACGATGATGTCTGTATGTGTTTATGTATGTGTGTGTGTATGTATGTATGTATGTATGTATGTATGTATGTATGTATGTATGTATGTATGTGTGTGTATGTGTAGGGATTTTGTCTTCGCTCTAACTCAAATACTATCATTCAGAAAATTCTGAAACCTTGCATTTCTATCCTATTCTAATATGAAAAGAAGGCATTAGATTTTGGTGTAAATCGGATAACCGGAAATGGCACTTTACCTGAAGCTCATAATGGTCTTTCTTCAAAAAATATCATTAAATGCCATTTTTTCGCATTTTATGTCTTATGACAATTAAAGATTATTAAATTTTCTACAGGAATACATTAATACTTTTTCTATATATTTTGCAGATAAATTTAAAAAAAATTTTTTTATTAGTCCCGAAGCCTAAGATAAACACAATTCCTTTGTTACACAGGTCATATTTCAAATGAATGTAACTTACAGTAAATGTCAATGTCAAAAAACTAATCACTTCAAATTAATAATAGTTACATTTTAAAAAGAAAATAGTATATAAATCAATAGTTTTATGCAATGGAATAGTTTGCAGCGTTAGTAAATACGTAAGTATGTATTTAAATTAATAAAAATGGATAGGAAAGTGTGGCGAAGGAAGATTGTTGCATAACTATTATTGTGGTCCGGATGGGGTTATTCGCTACCGAAAATCTGTCACTTTAATATGTTCTTATGTATGAATGCTATGATGATTGTGGACAAGGCGAAAGAAGAATGTTGTTAAAGAGTGAAGTGAGTCAGCTGAGCTCTTACTCTTATCCCTTTTCTTATTGTTACTATTGTTTCCGGGTATTTGCTAACTCCCTAAGTGGGAATCGCGTGATTTTATGTAAATATGTATGTATGTAAACATTAAATAGCGGGAGGTTTTGTGTTGGCCACATCAGATTTTTTATATAAGATAGATGGTTCAAGAGGTAACTAACCGCATATAGAGCCATCTATCGAAGAGTGTTTCGTTTTGATTCTTTTTAGACACTGTTTCACCTAGAGTTCGCTATTGTACTTTTGTTTTTAAACAGAAAGAATTTTTTTATTGAAACGTTGACATAAGGGGTTGTTCTTGTAAATTAAGGAGATATCTTCAGAGCGACGCAGTTTTTTAATACCTCGTTGCATTTGTCCCTGGACGATTTTAAATCTACGTCCCGGATCGTCAAAAATATTGTGTTTGTTTTGCTATTCCCAGCCAGCTAAGAAATACCTAAAAGTCTCTAATAGGTCGCACCCGAAAAACGTTTGGGGATCTCTATCTCTCTCTCTCTGTTTTTAAAAAAATGTTTACCCCTTAATGCTTTGCAGCAAGTTCTGCTAAAAACTATCTTGCGATGACATTCTTTCTTTGTCTTGAGCACTTTGAATGAGTTTGCTAATAGACACTTACAAAATTCAGGAGAGATATAGAATGTCATGCATACAAACAAACCTCCCCTCGTTGTCTTGCGTCCCGTTCCCTGTTCCTATCTGTCATTGTGTTCGCATCTGTTATTCAGTGTTAAACCTAATTCTTTAGTGTGATGTGTACGTTGTGTTTAATAAAAATGAGTTTAAAACCAGAAGATGTGTCTGGGGCAACTTTTTTGTTTGATAATATTGAAGATCATTCGATTATTCAACTATACCGATGGCTAGAGTGTAAAGTCTACGGCTGATGACAGGTTTTTTTTTGTACGGGGTAACCATAGCAACCTTGATTTCTATGCTTTGCCGTTAGAGGCGCTCGTGTAAATTGCAATTTTGTAAGAGTCTATTCGATTTGGGGGCAAAAGTTCGGGTCGCTCACTTTTTGGTTAATAAATACTTAATACACAACTAAACATTAAGGGCCAGTTTTACAATCTCCGGTTAGAATAAATTGTAACTACGACTTAAATAAACAATATTTAATCAGATTATTGACAGCAATGATCAATTTGTCATTTAACAGATCATTTCGTTTCAATTTTGTTTATTTAACTGACAGTTAAAAATTTTATCAGAGAATGTAAAACTAGCGTCAATTTTAACAACAATTTTATGTTTCCCAGTAATCTAGATTTACATATTTCAAGTTTGTACAACATCTTTCAAAACTTTTTCTGGTACTTTTAACACGGTACCTATATTATAAAACAACACTTATGTATTGTATCCAGTGACAACTAGAATAGACCTTATTTAGTAGTTCAATTGGAAGTGTAAAATTTTTCTCAACACTTTTGTTACATACGTTACTTATCAGATGTCTCATGTCTTTGATACACAAAATAGTTTGGAAATCACTGATATAGACTACATAAATAGAACTTCGGAGTTTTAATTAGATTTTTTTCTAAAAATAAATGTTTTTCTAAAGTTGTTTTTTTTTTATCGACGTATATGTTTACTTCTGTATTCGCAGTAATAATGTAAAATTTTCCGTAGTCTTGTAAAATAAATTTTATCCTCGTAATAAACCTGCATTACATATGGCATATGATAATGATATTACATTAAAATGTCACTAACTCCAACCTTGGATATAATTTCACTTCTGATTTCACGATTAGCAATTACCATTCGTATAGAAATTTATTAACGTAACTATTATTTCACGTTTACATATATATTTTTTTAATTAGTAAATCTGTAATTACGGCAGATTATATGAGAGCAATCACTTATGAAATGCAACAAGAGCAATGCAAAAGTAATAGAGAACTTTCATTGGCTATATTTAGATGCATGTAAGACGTAAAATTTTGATGAGAAATTGTCCGTAACTAAACAGATTCGCGCTTCGGGACTTTTAATGCAATCGGCAATCATTCGATTATATGTTTATGTTTTCATTTCTAAATTGATATAAATGATGCTAATGATGTGTCAGTTACTTCCTTCACTTGATTATATATAATTTAATGTACTAGATGTAGAGCATTTTATTCTCAATTTCATTTGATTTTAAGTAATTATCAGTCATTGCTCTAATTATTTTCACATTTGCTTTTAACTGTTTTAAATATTGCATCAAAGTATTACTTGCAGAAATCTAAGAATTTTGTAATTAAATGAACAATTTGTTGAGAATACAAAACCATCGAATAAATTGATGGATCTTGCGCAAAAAGGTATTTTCGTTTTATGAACCGAAAATTCCACTCTTTATTGTTGGTAAATTACTTGAAAATATTTGCTCAACATTATATTATAGCAGTAATATACAAATTGTTTAAAATCTAGAATTCTCAAATGTTTTGCAATCGACGTAAAAAAAAGTCTGATGTGGACACCACGTGACTTCCTTGTACGCCTGTTAAACAATAGGTACATATTCTGTTAATAATTAAAATATGTATTATAACAGACCCAATCATAAAATTGCACGTATTTAACATAATTTGACATTGACATTAAATTATTTATTTTTTTGTTATTTTTTTGTCCTAATTCATAGCAAACTTAATTACAGAAACCAAAAAGTACATTTTTTTCAAGAAAAACAACTGATAACAGCTTCAAGTAAAGTATCACTTCCGGTTAGACTATTTTAACCAAATTCTATTATGTTATTCCCATTGATATAACAGTATTATATACCAAATTTTGAAAAGTTTTGGATTGTACTTTAATATAGTTTTTCATTAAAATGTATTATAAGCTTCAAGTAAAGTACCACTTCCAGGTAGACCATTTTAACTAAAATCTAATATGTTATTCCCATTGATATAAAAGTTTTATATACAAAATTTAAAAAGTTTTGGATTATATTTTAATATAGTTTTTCATTAAAATCTATTATAGGCTTCAACTTCCGAAAGTTATGTAATAACCAAAAAGAGAGGTGCACAACTAGATGTTATAACAGTCCTAAATACAAAATTTTAAATTTCTACGGCTTCCCATTTTTCAGTTATGCGAGATACGTACATACGTACGTCCGTACAGACGTCACGACGAAATTAGTAAAAATGGATTCAGGAATGGTCAAAATGGATATTTCCGTTAAAATCTGGAAACCGAA
The DNA here is from genome assembly GCA_943142095.1 of Ophonus ardosiacus. Classification (NCBI taxonomy): domain Eukaryota; kingdom Metazoa; phylum Arthropoda; class Insecta; order Coleoptera; family Carabidae; genus Ophonus; species Ophonus ardosiacus. The sequence continues at coordinate 32,500,403 of OW964832.1, read as the reverse complement.
TTTTTTCTCGATTACAATACTTCCTTTACTTCGTACAAGAAAGTAAAAATGACATTAAAATTTATTTGTGATACCTATATTTAGAGATGCATTCGGGCCGAGCCGGGCCGGGCTTTGAGGTTTGGATCGACTCGGCTCGAAAATAAAAATTACCGGTCCGACTCGAAGATCGACTCGACAAAAAATTACCTAGCCCGGCTCGAAAATTGACTCGAAATCGGGCCGGGCTTCGGGCCAGGCCGGGCTAAAGCTCGAAATTGAGTGCATCCGGAATTCCTAATGTTGATTTTTATGTTAAGGCGAAATGTTTAACTTTTTTCGTGTCAAACTTATAAAAAACCTCCACATTCTTATAACTTTCAACATTAGTTAACATAAGTAGTTAAAAAGAGACCCTTCTAGTGTAAGTTTGTTATAAAAATTACAGACCTACGAGTATTTAACACTTTGTTTACCAAAAAATTTAAAGAAATATTTCACAAATCTTATATAAAAAAATATAATTTACATGAAGATTTTTTCTCTAACTTTGTTTCTGGTCAATAGGACAAGAAATCATTATGGTAGGAACAAAAATCACTTCCATTTAAGTATACGAGTAATAATAATAATAGCAACATCACAACATAATTATTATGCTTTAATGAATAACCATGAATTCTTGAAGTAAAATAATACATTTTGATTTATTAATATGTGAAGTGTGTGGTTATTAAATCATTTTGATTCTTTTTAACTTCATCCATTTTCATTAAAATATTAAAGAAACTGTGCATTTGATTGAACTATAAGATTTTTCGGGCCGGCCCGAAAAGCTCGAACTTTCGGGCCGGGCCAAAATCAAAAGTCTGACTCGCCTCGATTTTTGAAAATAATTAGCCCGATTCGGCCCGATAAAAAATATCTTCAGCCCGGCCCGAAGCCCGCCTCGATTTCGAGTCGATCATGGAGCCGGGCTGGGCCAAAGCTCGAAATCGAATGCATCTCTACCTATATTATCTGATAAGTTTGCTATTTTTAATTTAGTCTTACTATTATTTGATTTTATTACATGTAAAGAGACATCGATGTAAATGTCCAAAACCTACTATAGGTGTCCGCAAAAAGTTGCACCTTGTGGAAGAACACGCCCATTTTTTTTATTTAAGTTCATAATTTTGTTGCTTATGAAACAATTATTAAGTATTGCAAAACTTTAAGTAAATACATTTATTTTTACAAAAAAAAATTGTTGAAATTTGTGTCAAAACTTATGGGACATTATTATTACATCAGAGGTGGAATATGTTTCATTATAGCCAAGGGCGAGAAAAATTGTTACGGTTCTCGTCACCAAAAATCAAAGTATAGTCATAAAGAGCTTAACCGCCCCTATACTACAAAACTAAAATGGAATAGTTTAGTACGGTACACACACCGCAAATTGCTTTTGTTTTGTGTGTAAAACATTGACAGTATTAAGTCTTATTATTTATGATGGGCAGAAGTTTTAAGTTTCTTTGTGAACTTAAGTGATGGGCGATTAAGCTGTTTATGACCGTCCCTCGATTTTTAGTGACGAGAACTTGATTTATAACATGAAGAACGAAATATGTCATGGCGGAAATGTATATTTATCAATAACACCTGATACCTTACTTCATATGGAAATAATAATAAGAGAAATCAACAGATTAGAAATTACGATAATTCTTTACAATTTTTTAAGCTGCAGCAAAAAGGAAATTTCTAGGAAATGTAAAAAATTAACTAACTATTTATCTAATTGTTATTTAGAAATTGCATTGCAATATTTATCGTTGGATAAAATCACGTATTTATTAAATGACTTTGTTCCAAAAAAATCATTGATTAACTTTTCTTTGTCTTGGAGAAATCAATTCAAAATCAAACAAACCATTTAAAAAAAAATAATGACCACGTTTAAGACTACCAGATTTCACATTCCAGTCTATAAAAATTCCATTTTTTGTTGGTACCCTTAGCCCTTTTACTAATTAATAACCATCTTGCAGGTGTTCTACCTTGTGCCCTTGGCTTCGAGCAACAAAGACCGTCGAGGGATCGCTTTAGATGGTCATCTTAGGGTAAGCATTATGTTACTTTCACCCCGGGGTTCTTTATGTCCCAATAAGGGATGTTGTGCGATGATACCCGTGAAAGAGAAAGGGCAAGATGTTAAAAAAGGATGAGTAACACTTGTTAGCATTTTTTAAGGCATAATTTGAAAGGTGGCTTTTACAAATAGAAAATTTGGTAATGGGATGTAATGTTGTAGATATTTTAATGAAAAATTGAAAATGTGAATTTCATGTAAATTTATTTATTTATTAGGAAGACGATGTGAATTTGGCCAGCTCGACTCTTGTACCAGAAGGAAAGTGCCCAACTGAAGCTCTTGGTATCGTCATTTCTTATTCACTACGTGTCAAACTGAACTGTGGTACTCTTGGTGGTGAACTTGTTACTGATGTACCGTTCAAACTTATGCATCCTGCCCCAGGTAAGAAGTAAAATCAAAATTCTATGGCCAGTATTCGCAACTACTGAAGTAGCGATTTTTAGATTTTTACTTTCCGTCACCTTTAGATAAGGAAAGTATTGTCTTTGGTCAAAAAATTCGGTGTTTTTTTTTTTAATGAATACGCACGTTTCAGGGTCCGTAAAATACGATTTTACTAGTTTTACGATTATGTGTGTGTATGTTACAAAAATTTCTCCTACGATAACTCTAACACTACAATTCTAAAATTATAATTCTTTTACATTTTTCTTCTTTACATCCTTATGAAAAGCTGATTAAATTTTGGTTATAATGGGCCCATAAACCATAACAAAAAATAATAAAATATACACTTTATCCTTAAAGTACTACTCAATAAATAACGATTAAGATAAAAAAGCCTAACTACAGAAACTGGTGTGAGAAAGATAGCTATAGGTTTCTTTAAAAATCAAATGCAGTTATACAAAAACAAATTATGACTTTTTGATACCACGAATTGTTTCAAAATTAAACGAACTTTCATTTAAAAACATTTTTATAAATTGGTTTATGGACCCATTAAATAATCGAAAGTATCTTTATTTGCAGTTCTTAATAGTTTTTATTGAAAAAATGGAGTTTAATATCATTTTTTGACATTTTATGCTATTATCAATATGAACAAATATCTTCTTGTCTATACGATTTCGTTACTCATTTTCCTTCATATGTATGTAGAGTATAGAGGTAAAGAATTATAACGAAATTAACTTTCATAAATCAACTAGCTATGCTGTAACCATGGAAACTGCTGATATATGTATATTCAAATAATTTTAATTGATAGATGTCAGTGTCAAATGCAATTAACATAGTATTTATGTTCGTGTTCTAATTTTATTGGAAATACAGAATTTTTCCAAGGAACTTTCGGTAATACCAGTGAGTAAAAAGTATATACTTGATATACTTTATACTAACTGGTAATACATAGAATTGACGGAAGGTAATGTGCTGGCCACATCAGATTTTTTAAATTTTATTTTATGAATAGACAAGAATAGGTTTCATATTTTTGTCAATGTAACCTCTAATATTTGAAGTAAGTGGAAATTATAATAGACGAGAAAAGTAAGGTTAGAATTTGCATTTGGCGCGAGTTCATAGTTAGAATTTTCTAGAATAGGTTTCATATGAGAGATTGATTTTACGGACAAAAAAAAACATATTTTGTAAAAAAATAAACAACTCTTAATTAAGAATTCGATAGTTTGTTTATTCTGTTTAAACTCCTAGAAAAGGTAAATTAAGAAAATTATTAGAACAAAATGCTAGGTACAAACCGAAATAATGTATGTCGTTGATACGCTCAATAAATAGGTCAGCGCAATAGAAGATAGAGCAAGCACAGAAATTGATGGAACAATTCCAGACATACGTTCATTGAATTTTGTTTTGTTGTATTTTTGTTTAAATAATTATAACTATATATACACAGTTCATTTGAATATTATTGTACGAATCTAGCTTAACGGACTGATCTAGGTGCTACATACAGGGTGTCTCAATAAGCTTGCTCACTATTGGTAACTTTTTTATTTGAAGAGGTACGAGGTTGGTTAAATGAGCAAAATTGTGCCATTTTATATTAGAAAATTGGTTAAGTAGGCAAAATAAAATTTGTGTCAGCGGTTCTTAAAATTTGGGACAAAATATATATTTTTTAAATGGAACCATATATTTTTTATTATCTTATTGGAAAGAGTATTTTTTTCTCTTTCCAATAAGGTAATGTTGTTTATGTACAATTTTTTCAATTAAACGAGTTATTTATGGTTAAAAATTTAAATTTTGTAAACTATTTTATTAGTTTTTTAGTCAAGTAAGCCATGGAAACAATTGATTCTTTGTTTGTTTGACGTTTAATAATTTCTCCCGTAAAGTTCTCTGTGTTTAATAATGTTTAATAACTTTACAAATGAAGAAAAGTTAGATCGTGCTATATGGAAAGTTATATATAGACACCAGTTACGTAGAACGGTCGGCTCTCTTTCCAAAAGAGCTGAAATGTGCGAAAGAAATAATGGCTTTCAATTTGAATATTTTCTTTGTTTTGTTATTACTGTAAAATAAATTAATAAAATAATAATTTTATAAAAGACAATTGTTTCCATAGTTTACTTGACCTAAACTAATAAAAGATAATTTTACCTTTAAACGTAAATAACTCGTTTATTTGAAAAAATTATACATAAACAACATTAGCTTATTGGAAAGAGAAAAAAATACTTTTTCCAATAAGATAATAAAAAAGATATGGTTTCATTTAAAAAAAATATATTTTGTCCCAAATTTTGAGAATCGCTGACACAATTTTTATTTTGTCTACGTGGCCAATTTTCTAATATAAAATGGCACAATTTTGCTCATTTAACCAACCTCGTATCTCTTCAAATAAAAAAGTTACCAATAGTGAGCAAGCTTATTGAGACACCCTGTATAATGCTGTGCATAAGAGATTTAATTTTATGAGATTTCTGGGCATTTAAAGTTGAGCAAACATTTCTCCTGTAAGAAATGCACGGCGATCAAAATTATGTTCTCAGCGTAATGAATTTGGCCTCCATGTTTGACCGTTACACTTTTCTAATCTATTCAATTTATTTTTGTTTCTCTAACAAGAAAATGTTTCATTTTTTAGGAACCGTGGAACGCGAAAGGACCAACGCCTTGAAAAAAATGAAATCTATTGAGCGAGCAAAGTACGAAAACAGTTGCTACGCTACTGATGACGAAGACAACATCGTTTTTGAAGATTTCGCCCGTTTGCGTATGAATGATGAAGCTTAACATAAACTCATAAACAGCAGCGATTGTTTCGCGTAACTCACCTGTTGTAGGTCGATTAGAAGTTTTTTTTTTATTATTATTTTGATTTTCATTTCATCACCATACTTGCCATCAAATAAATATGGACTGGAGATTTCTACACTGTTGCCAATTCCATTGGTCATGTTGAAAATGCTAAGTTATGAAGAAGCGGCAACAGGGACAGGGCGGGGTGAGGGAAAAAATTGAGCATCAGTCCATACTTATGCGACGGCGAGTATAATTTTTATTTTGAAAAGAGATAAATATGAAAAGGTGTTACGTGGTTTAGAAAAAAAAAACAATAACTTAAAATAAAATATATTAAAAAGCTCTACACAACAACATAAATTTGTTTTATTTTTATATTTTCAGTTAAATTAAAGTATTGTGATTTATTTATTGTGATATTTCTAGTCATAATTTGTAATGGAGAGCACCAAAAAAATATATAAAATATCTAAAATACAAAAACATTAGAAAAATAATAATTTAGTTAGAAAAGCCACAAAAAAATAATAACTGAAGTCAAGAAAACTAAAACGAAATATATTTTGTTTATTTTCCGCCAGAAGTGATATATCATAAGCGATCTTCTTCAAAGCTGTAATATAACTTTGAATTTAAATATTATGAAATAATAATAATATTTTGTAGATCTAAAATAATAACAATTTTAGTAAAAATTTAAAATAATATTTAAATTTGAAGATATAACATAAATAACTGTATATTGATTTCAAAATAGTAAACTAACAATTATTTTTGGTATATTTAGTTAATTAAAATTAGTTTTGGTCTGATTTGTTAAACATTGGTTTGTGTTGCAGTTCTTATTAGTTGTATTATGCATGCAAAACAAAAAAGAAATAAATTTTTTATTTCAATCTTTGTATTTTTCCCTCAGTCATGTAGTTCTCCACTATTTTTCTTTTATGAAATATCATCTACATTAAAAGCCATCTGAATCTAGCATCGTGGTTATTGTTATTGTATTTAGAGAAATATACCATTTCTGTCAAAAATAAGACGCTAGAAAATGAAAAATCGATTTCAGAAAAGTCATGCCAATAAGTGGTTTCACATGGTTTAAAAAATATTTTAAATGAAAGTTTATGCAATATTTTTCATAGTTATAAAATAATAATTTATTGTTATTTTCGTAAATAATTAAATAAAAAGATTGGCGATAGAAATAGTCATGAGGAAAAACCTCCCACTTCTATGACGTCGGAGTATATGCAGCATGTCATTCATAGCCAATAGGAAAGTTTACATTATTTATATAAATGTACAGGTGTTTCAACATAAGTGCAAAAAAAATTAAGGCATATAGTACTAACCAAATTGAGTAAAAAAAGCTTAATCAATATGGACCCGATCTTCAATAGTTTCCGAGATATGAGGCAGTGAAAAATGAGTTTTTACGGGGTTTACCTCTGCTATCTTAAAAATTATAAGAGTTACGACTTTAATTAAATAAGACTTTTTGTTTACCTTTCAGAGGTCATCTTAGATGTGCTATTCTTTTTTTAAAAAAAAATCAAATAATTGTACTAAGTTAAATGTTGTGTCGACCTTCAATTTAATATTTAATATTCATATAACTCCGTAACTATTAGAAATTGAGAAAAATGTTTCATATAAAATTTTATTATTTTTTTTTTATAGTAAGTATATTTACTGAAATAGTCAAAATTTTGTTCGATCACTATCATTGTCAATTTTTCTTCGATTTTTCATTTATCTCAGAAACAGTTGAAGATCAGACCTATGTTGATTAAACTATTTTTACTCATTTATATCAGTACCATCTGCTCTTATCTTTTTTTACTTTTTTTTTGAAACAGCCTATATAGTAAGCAATAATTTGTCAAATGGTAAACTTATGTACTCCAACATCACATTCTGTTTTAGATGTTACTTTTTCAAAATATTACACAAATTTCAATATTTAATTGTAAAATATCTAATGGATATTTCCTGATATTTTCAAATTTAAGGCTCTTTATAGAACAATATCTTTTAAAATTTAGTACTTAGAAGTCTTATAAATTTTCTTGTAATAGCCCTATTTCAGAAAGTGATTACTGTTGTCACGCCATAAATTAAAGTAGTTCATTCATTTCTATGTGATATACATCATACATTATTAATATAGTTAGGAAATAATAATTTGGGAGTTACATATATATATACCGAGAGTTTTTTTTATCAGTGAATATGGGCGAATGTCATTACCATAATTACATTTAAAATGATTGACAGCAATGTATTATCGCGTTTTTTTTTAAACTGGACATAGGACGTGACATTTAGTATATCTGTCAATGTCATCAAATTGCCATATTTCAAAATGTATACAGTTGAAGAAAAATTTCAAATTGTATGGTATAATTCTATACTCTGACATAAGCCTAAGGCAAGAAATAATTAATATAAATTATATTTTATCCCGATTTTTTAATTGATCAATATTTATTTTGTCACCATTGTAAATACAATTTTTTAAATGGCCCCAAAGAAAAAAAAAATCGTTTGGTGCAAGATCTGGTGGCATTGCAGGCCACTCCACTTCTCCACCACGTCCTATCCAGCGTTGGGGGAATACCTGGTGCAGATATAAGTGAAAATTTTGACGACTCCAATACCTGCAATTTTGTGAATTTACTTCCCGATTAATATAAAATGTCGCTTCATCCGTAAATAAAATTCGATCCAGTAATATTTCCCCACTATTAATTTTGTTCATCATATCTTCGCAAAAGATATTTCTTCGTTCTATATCGTTGTGTAATAACTCTTGGTGATTTTGATATTTAAAACTCTTAAAATGTTCTTATCTTAAAACCTTGTATACTAGTATTCTTAATTTCAGAAAAAAAAAATTGTTGACAGGGTGTTGTCACTTTCAATTAATTGCATAATTTCTTGTTTCTTACTATTAACTACAGTATTTGGTCTGATTTTCTTCTTGTGCTGTTTATTGACGCATCCTTTAGTTCTTAGTCATTGTAAATTTTTCTTATAGTTGTTGGACTGGGTCGCTTATTAAAAGTTAATGCACATAAGTCAGAAACTTGTTGTTGACTCGTTATAATTACTTCAATTTACAATTTGAACTTTTCTTTAACTGTATACATTTTGAAGTATGACAATTTGATGTCATTGACAGATATACTAAATGTCACGTCCTATGTCCAGTTTTAAAAAAAACGCGATAATGCATTGCTGTCAATAATTTTAAATGTAACTATGGAAATGACATACGCCCATGTTCACTGATAAAAAAAAACTCTCGGTATATATACATATCATCACGGCATATTACCCATTTCTGGGTGTGCCAGTATCTACAACACATGTAGACATCGGTAATGATGACGATATATTTTACCGTTTTTATATTTGGGAGTTACATGTATATGATATGTGATTAGTGACAGAGTTTTCGGAATAAGAGAGTTATCGTTCCATTTTTGATTCATTATTTTCCTATAATCGTAATATATTACTTTTTCTGAAATAGAATTTAAATTTTCTGCCTTAAATGTTAGTCGTTAAGCAAGCTAATAATTAAAAAAAAATAGTTTCCATTAGCTTCACGGTCACTACCTACTCTCTTTCTGTTGATAAATAAAAATCAATAAAAAATCGAAAGCACTGCAGACTAATATAAATTTACTTTCTAACGGTTTCTATTCTTTAGACTGTAGACGGTATCTAACAATGAACTTCTTTGACTTACGGTATTCATTTCTTCGATAATCGACAAGAATTCATTTCTTTGATGTTAATTTATTAACTACTCAAGAAATATAATGTGGAAAGGTCTTTCACCTTTGTAAAACTAATCAATAATCAAGTTGAAGAAATATCAGTACATTTATGGAAAAGAAAAAAATTTTTTCATAAAAAAAATTAAATAGAAATTTTTATCATCATTTCTTATGTTCAAAAAAGAGTAGGCTTGTTTATAAAAACTAAAGAACAATAACAACATTGTCTTCATATTATTGTTCCTTCATGACATATATTAAAAAGTTTATAATAACGCACCCTTACATACCTAATTTAAATGGTAACATATTTCTCGTCATTGTTCACAAATGTCATTATATTTTTGCATCGTTATCTGTCTCATAAAAAATACCATCAATCTATATTGTTATGAGTACAACAAATATTAGAAAGTGTATCTACAATTCTAACAGAGAAACAATAAGGGTCAATGACCCTATAATGTGTATCAATCAAGGTTATAGAACATTCTACAGTTCAATCGGTTAGAATTTGGCCATACTTATACAGGGTTTTAACGTCAATTTTGTAAAATTATTGCTAAGAGTGTTCTGCAAACATCTACAGCCCGATTCACAAAAAAGTTTAAGCTAATCCTCATTTTTGGATTAGTGAATTCTATTCTATTCCGGTATTTCATATTTTCATGATATATCAAAAAAGGTAAATACTAGGAATAGATTAGACTATATTTTAAGATATAAACTGTCAAAATTAGAGTAGAATTCGCTAATCCAAGAATGAGGATTAGCTTAAACTTTTTTTGTGAATCGGGCTGCTAGTGTCTATTTCTGAACTGATACTACTGATTACAAAATGGCACAAAAGTGACCCCCGTGGTGCACTCTCCACACCAGCTATGAGTGCCCGTGAGGTGACGCCTGGTAAGCGCCCACACGGTAAAATATATCGTCATCATTACCGATGTCTACATGTGTTGTAGATACTGGCACACCCAGAAATAGGTAATATGCCGTGATGATGATGATATTTATATATACTACTGATTACTTGATTTGTAAAATCATTTGTACAGGGTTGGGCGGCAAGGAAGGACGTTTTTTAAAACGTCAGAAAATTGCTACTTTTTGCTTAAGAAAAAAATTGTTGACAGATTTGAGTTCGTAATGACAGCATTTGACAAAACAACAAACAAAAGTATGGAAAACAACATCTTGCTTGTGGTGTCCGTTATCATTAATGCATTTCTGGAGGCGTTCTACAAAGTTTGCAAACACTCTTTCCAGCATAGCTGTCAATTTGAGCGATTGTACGCGAATAGCTTCTTTCAGTTCTTCCAATGTGCGGGGTTTGTGGTCGTATGTACGTATCACATTGGAAAAAGATAGTAGTTTCTAAGCTTTTTCAAATTTAAGCTTATCAAACCATATTTATGCTCCAGCTTATGATAAGAGAAACTAGTTTATTAATATCGTTATGGAGACTTAATTCACCTACCCAAGGTGATTTTTTTATGAAAAAGGAAAAAAACTTTCTTTTTTTTTATTTTTTAATTGAACGTTTCGGGAATCGAACAGACTCCCATCTGCAACAAAATTACATGTCGAAGACAAAATTTATATTTTTGGATTTTTTATAAACTGTATTAACCCTGAATAATTGTGGCGCGAAGGTCTTCACCTCCATCCTTGGTTTCTGAGGGAGTAAGGCATATGTTGTTAAATAGTGTTAAATTAAAATGTAAACCGCTATGGAGGATGGAGGTAAAGACCTTTGAGCTACAATCATTCGGAGTTTTGTGAGATAATGCAGTTTACAAAAAATTCAAAAATGTAAATTTTGCCATAGACATGTAATTTTGCTGAAGATAGGAGTCTTCCCGAAACGTTCAATTAAAAAATCTGATGTGGCCAACACAAAACCTCCCGCTATTTAATTTTTATTAATTTAAATACATACCTACGTATTTAAGTAATGCTGCAAACTATATTATGTTCCATTGCATATAACTATTGCTTTATTTACGATTTTCTTTATTATTTAATATGTCACTATTATTTATTTTAAGTGATTAGTTTTTTGACAATGACGTTTACCTGTCAGTTAAATTCATTTGAAAAATGAACTGTGTAACAAAGGAATTGTGTTTATCCTAGGCTTAGGGATTAAAAATATATAGAAAAAGTATTAATGTATACCTGTAGAAAATTCAATAGTCTTTAATTTTTATAATGACATAAAATGCGAAAAAATGGCATTTAATGGTATTTTTTAAAGAAAAACCATTATGAGCTCCAAGTGCCATTTCCGGTTATCCTATTTACACCAAAATCTAATGGTTTCTTTCCATATTAGAATAGGGTTGAAATAGAAGGTTGCAGAATTTTCTGAATGATAGTATTTGAGTTAGAGCGGAGACAAAATTTATACACATACACACACTGACACACATACAGACATCATCGTGAAAATGTTAAAATTTGATTCTAGAGACCTTAAAACGTGGTCATTTACTAAAATCTCGATATGTGATTTTTAGCACGATCCCTATACCTCCCTTACCAAGAGTAGCGGGAGGTAAAAAGTAAAGAAAAAGAAAAGTTTTTATTTCCATTTTCAATAAAAAATCACCTTGGGTCGAATTAAGTCCCCATTACGAAACAGAACTCTACAAAGTACCACGAAACGTATTACTTAGTTTATTAATTCTTACAATAGAGTCAAAAATAGCTGCCAATCAATAGATTATGATAAATAAATCGATGATTTTTCAAAGATTAAAGCTCGTCGTCTCCCCTTGTTTACAAATATATAATTCATATTTGTTATTAATTGCAAATTGGTAAAAAAAATTGGGGCGCACAATTTGAAGTTTACCTCATATGTTTCAAAACCACCGTGCGGCTCTGAATAAATACCTATAGTTGAGAATCGCCCTGTATGTGGAAAGACCGCTCTGACCGCGAAGTAATAAACAAAACGAACAAAACATACCTGTTAACTTTCTCTCCTTTAAGGACACACATATGAACGCTACACTCTGTTATCTAGTTTAATAGAATTCTGCAAAATCAAACGATAATTCGTTCTTAACTCCAGAAGTTAATTACTTTTTTAGGCAAGTATTCTCAAGGAAAACCTTCTTAGAACTAATCTTACCTTACCTTAAACTTCCTACCCTTAAAATTACCCCTTCCACCATCTCCCTACGTCATCATCCCCACTAGAAACCAACCCTTAACTCAAAAAAACTACCTAAACAACTTGTCCGAGAAATTCCTAAGCTTTGATTTTCAACTTGAAATCTACAAACTGGAATTGGAGAGCAAGGGCTTAGAAGGTTTGCAGGAAGGTCATTCCTGGTCAAGGTTAAAGGTCATAGTGGTCAAACAGGTCAGTCAAGTACGAACAGGTTGTTTATTTTGTGGATGTGATATTGGAGCAGGTAGTAAATAAGGGTGACTGATTGTTGGTGGTCCATTCAAGATGGAAGGGATGGTGCTGAACTGAGATGATGTTCAATAGTTCAATAAGGGTGTTAGGTAAACATTGAATATGATTAGGAAAGATGTTGAGAGGCGTTCTTATAGAAAAGTTAAAATTTTTTTTCTTTACTCCTCAAATTATTCAAGTGGTTACATAAATATCATTCCGTTACATTTGCTTAAAGTAAGAACGCTGATTTTAGTGTCTATTAATCCATTTATGTAAATAATGGCCGGTTTCACCATCATCAAATAAATCTTTGAATAAATTATTCGCCGAATAAGTGAAAAATATCGCATCAAAGTAAGACAGCTAGAATAAATACCGTCATTTATGTTACGGTTTTTAATTGATTATATTATAATGAATATAATTACAACAATAATAACTACGGGTAGTAAATAAAACCATAAAATATTATAATAACCTCTTCTTCAACTACGAGCCGCCTGTTTTTCTTTGAAGTAATAATTAAAATTGTCAGTTAACAAATATTCGCAAAATATGCATTTATTTTATTTTGCATATTTATTATACGCATTGCATTTTGCATATATCCCGGACTCTAATTATAATATTGCTAATATTATTTTAAAATCATTCTACAGTAGCATACTAGTATACGAGTAGATTACTGTAAAGTTCTTTCATTTATGAAAATTATCTGAGATCTTACTGTATATTTATACAAATTTCATGAAAGTAAGAAATGGTCTGTTTAATAAAAGAAACATAACTGACTCTTTTTAAATGAACAGATAAAATATACCTTATTTTACTGACCATAAAAATATCATTTAATAAAAACAAACTTTCAACTAATTAATTCAGTAACACTGTCACTTATTTCGCAATTATTAACTGAAAATCTAATTTTTGCAATGTAGAAAATTGTTTTGAAATTTATAAATATCTAGAAGTTTTCCAATAGAAATAATTCTGATTTCAGATTACATCATTCCATAAACATTGTAGAATTGATAACTAATATTATTCCATCATAAAATAATATTATACTTTGCAAAAAGTGATAATTACTTTCTCTTCCTGATACGTGTAGTACCTATAATAGTAAATATGAACTTATAATAATATGTATTAATTTTGAGATAGGTGTTTAATAATTCATAATTAAATTAGTTACAATTAGTATGACGAAAACTGGCATTAATTTATTTGATTATTATTGGAAAGCGATATGTATTTCTAAAAAGTCTTTCTTAGGGCTCTGTTCTGAAAATATCTAATGGCGCAATTCTGACCAAATCTGTAAGTCTTACAGATCTGTAAATCTGTAAAAAACTGACAATAACGCATCTATTTTTGTTGATAAATATAAAGTTATACATAAGAGTTGCAGCTTTCGTTGCGATTTTGTTCATTTTTTACAGATTTACAAATCTGTAAGACTTACAGATTTGTTCAGAATTGCGGCATAATCTTACAGATCTGTAAATATGTAGATAATGGACAAAATCACAACGAAAACTGCCAGTCTTGCATATAATTTTATATTAATCAATAAAAATAGATGCGTTATTGTTAATTTTCTACAGAAAGATCTGTAAGACTTAATTTTTTTCAGAATTTGCCGAGGAATTTGCCTATAACTGTTAGTCAATAAGCTATATTTTTTATTCTATGACACACATATTAAACTCATTTGTTCTCAATAACAAACAGTGGAAGCATGCATGGATAATAAGCAATTTAATAAAATAATTTATAAAAAAACTATGTACCTATCGTATATTCCATATTATAGTCCGTTTTGATTGTCACTAGCACTATGTGATACGTTATTTTTTATATTCATATAAATGCACTGGGTTTCTGTCTGGGGTCCCGTGGCCGCGTGCCTGAGTGTCTGGTCGCGAACCTGGGGGAACCGGGTTCGATCCCGACAGACGCCAAATATTTCCAATTTTAAATGGCACAAAAGTAACCCCTGTGGTGCACTCTATGCCAGCTATGAGTGCCTGTGAGGTGACACCTGGTAAGCGCCCACACGGTAAAATATATCGTCATCATTACCGATGACTACATGTGTTGTAGATACTGGCACACCCAGAAATGGGTAATATGCTGTGATGATTTATTTTTTTTAATTTCTGTCTGACGTCTGGGTTCGCTGTTTCATTATTTGCTGTATTCATTTACTTGAAAATTCGACTATTTTAAAAATTAATAACTTTTTAAAAATTTATTCGATTACAGATACATACATAGGTACATTTGAATCTTTTTACCTCTTGCTAAGAGAGGTATTGGATTCATGCTAAAAATTGCATACCTAGATTTTAGTGAATAAGCATGTTTTAAGATCACTAGAATCCGATTTTCACTTTTTTACAATGAAGTCTGTGTGTGTGGATGTTGGAGGGACGGTTTCAAAAATTCTATAAGATAAAGACCAATTTAACTACTTTCTTATTCCTTAATCTGACATTAATGGGAAGAGCTGAAAAGGTTTTGGTAACAATTGGACAACCGGAAGTAGTAGTTCCTCCAAAAAAAAAATCTAATTATTATTCTTTGGAAATGTATGTCATTACAAATATTATAGAATATGAAATTCTTTTGCCGGTATATTGAACATTTTTATTAAACTTCGGAAATAAGTACTCGACCGTAAATGTAGATTTAAAGTAAACCAATTTCTCGGGGATGTCGGTCCAGGGATTAAATAAATTTAATTTTTCTTTTTCATCGACGTAAATAATACAACCTTTTTAGTTTTCATTCTGTAATAATTTATTAGTTCCAACGTTTCGACACCATTAACTGATGCCTTTTTCAGGGAAAACGACAAATTAATTATGAGACAAAAGCAAAAACAAGTAACCAAGCTAACATAAAAAGTACATACCTAAATGTTACCTATTTGGTAAGTATACAATTTACTAGACATTATACATGCCCGGCATTAACTAGGAAGGCGAATATGCATCTTCTCAGGAAAACCCTCCTTTTGCCAGAGGTAAAACCGTCCGCAAAAACTGGCAAAGAAGTGATCTATATAACACAGAGTCACCTTCTCGGTAGCGAAAAACCGCAGCCGTACGCTTTCGCTACCGAAAAGGCAGCTCTGAGCTATACAGATCACTTTTCTGCCAGTTTTTGCCGACGGTTTTTTCTCTGGTAAAAGGAGAGTTTTCCTGAGAAGATACATGTTCGCCATCCTAGTTAATGCCGCGCATGCATAATGTCTAGAAAATTGTATACTTACCAAATAGGTAACATATATGTACTTTTTATGTTACCTTAGTTACTAGTTACTTGTTTTTGCTTTTGTCTTGTAATTTATTTGCCATTTTCCCCGAAGAAGGCATCAGTTAATGGTGCCGAAACGTTGAAGCTAACAAAATATTACAGAACGAAAACTAAAAAGGTTGTATTAATCCTAGTGTATTATGTGTTCGTTCTGAAAGTTGTTTTAATAATTCAAATTACTACAGTTTTATAATGATGAGTAAGCAATTAAAAATGAAAAGAGACTTCATATTTGATATTAACTGTACGAAAACTTGCATCTTCTATAGATTTAGATATTTATAAATATATAAAATAATCCGTTTTAATGAATCTCACAACCCAAATAACTCAATGGAAATCATTTGAAAAATTAAAATATATGTAATTGACAGAAAAATGTCAGTGTCAAAAATCCAGATACATTACTGAAGACATCTGAGAAGTACATTTAATATTTCGTATTTTATTACTAATTAAATATTTGAAATAATAGATACATATATTATAAATATGCATCAGAAATATCGCCAATCTCGTCAATGAGTTCGAAGAATCTCGAACATATAGAAGAGTAAAGGGTAACTTATTTATAGAATGAATTAAAAAGTTTATTAATAATAGATGTAATTAAAATTTGTGTGTGTGAGTGTGTTCGTGTATCAGAAATGTTAAATACAATATGTACTTATCTACATAGCTTAATATGGAAATGGCGATAGGTCTTGTGTTGGCCATAACAGAATTTCTTTTTTAAACGTAAACTAGGAAGTACAAGAAATAACAGTTTGATCCGTTGATTTTTAAATCAAACATTTGTAAACCTTTTAAATCAAACATAATCCCTTTGACAAATACTCCAAAATTTACCTATCTATCAAACATACCTTAAAAATATCTACCTCTTTAATCCAGTCATATTTACGTAACGACCTTCGTCCGTTCAAATTTACATACGCAAACGTCTCCCGCGGTCCACTCTGGTTCCCAAGCTATCCAAAGGCTTGCAGACACCTAAACTGCCCTTCCGTACAGCAGGTATGGTCAAACCGGTTAAATTTTTACGGAAAAGGGTCACTCTGACCCTTACAATGACAATATGTGTCCTTTAAAACCGGTCAGTACCCTGACCATAAAGGCTAACCCCTATATGACCCTTGTAAAAAGCGGTTTGTCCAGTTACGTCCATGTGGGAAAGTGATCTTCCTTTAATATATGATAAGGGATCTTTTACTTTATGTTAAGGGATGTAAGGGTTCTTTTTAAATATGCTGGTAATGTTGGATATTTTTATATGGAGGAAGGGACATCATTTTTATATTTTTATTTCACTTATGACCGTTTGTAAGGAAGGTATGAAAGATGTTTGATTAAAATGGATTTGTGTGTTGAGCTTAACGGTCGGCAATGAAGTGACTTCCTTAGATTTTAACCGACATTTATTTGATAAAAGTGGTGATGTGTATATAACAATTAATTGATAACGACCCTATTTTGTAACTCAATGGTTAATTTTTAGCAAGTTGAAAATATTCACAAATCAAATATGGTGACATATGATACAAAAACGTATTTTACTAACTAATGATATAATGTTTGGGAACTTCCTATTCCCCAGAAGTATTTAGATGCAGTGGTATAATAGATATTTACACACCAAGTGAGCTAAGGTAATGTTTATTCATGAGAAGATATAAACATTCTTAGCTCACGTGGTTTGTACAATATTTTATTCAATTTTGACGAAATACTAATAAAAAACCATTATAATATTTAATTTTGACAAAATAAAAACTGGTCAGCTAGTAGGCTGAGCATGACAATCGTCGCTGATAGACGTCAAATCATATATTTAAAATGCTTTATTGTCTGTCATTTGTGCCGTGAAAAATAATGAAAATGGCTGATAATGTCTGATAGATATTATGGTGAGTGTTATTTTCGTACCTGATGTTATTTTAAATGCATTATTTGTTGCAGAGTGAGTTAAAATTTTGTGAGAGTGATTTAAAAAAATTTTAATTCACTTGTGAAAAAAGTGTTATTTATAGTTGTTGCTATGGAGTTAATAATGATAGTTTAAAATGTCAAAATTGAATAAAAAAAATTAAGTATTGCAGAACTGTTCAAGATTCATTAATAAATAGCGACCAAAAAGAAATGTTGCAGTTGGCAATAGAATTTTGGGGATCGTTTTATTCCATAGTTTACACAACACCAGGTGAAAGCGGCAATATTAGTTGACATATCATTTTGACCATAAATACAAAATGGTTAAGCAGGGACTTGAACCGAAATGTATTTATGGTTCAGTTTCTGTTCAGATCCAGGTTCAGTTTCAGTTCAAGAAAATTAAAATTATAACGGTCATTGGTTTTCGGTTCGCGTTTGAATTTCGGTTCAGAGAGGAAAATGATTACAAGCACAAAAGGATGGTGAAATTAGTGAATTTAAAATCATATTAATAATTAAATTTTTACGATTTATATATATATATATATTTAGCAGATTGGAAACGAATTTGAATTTAAAACGGTTTAAATTCGGTTTAGGTTTATTGACCTTGACAAATAAAGTTTCGGTTCAGGTTTAGATTTCACAAAAATTCGAGTTAAATCGGGTTTTCGGTTCAGGTTTGGGTTCAGTTTTAGATCCCTGAGGTTAAGTCATAGCAAGGGCCTGACAGCTAATAGGTTTTAAGTATAAGCGTAATGTAAGAAATAATAATAAGTAATAAAGAAAATTGTAAATATACCCAAATTTAAATTTTCAAAGATCACTGTCAACAGTGTCAAAAACTGGAAATAAATTTATGTATCAATCTTACCAATATCAAGTATTTTTCAAGTATTGCCAACTGAATCAGTTATTTTTGATCACTCTGTAATATCATCACGGCATATTATCCATTGCTGGGCGTGTCAAATTCTTTATACACAAATATCGGTAATAATGATGACATTTAAACCATGTGAGCGTTTACCAAGCGTCATCTTACTTCCAGCGAGGAGAGTGCATAACAGATCACTTTGGTACCTTTAAAAAAAATGTTGGTTGGGATCGAACCCAGATCCTCAGATTCGCAACCAGATTAAATAAATAATAATATTGAGTTTTATAAATACTTTTTTTAATTCTATGCCACTTCAAAATAGTTAAATACAAAGGATACATTAGATAAACAATAAAACATTCCTCAAACAAAAAAAGTGTTGAAAACAAACGATATCATTTCCGGCGAAACCGGAAGTAATTGAGGACCTTTCACACCAAAAATTGGCATTTGTGTTTGCCCCCCACTTAGTAATTTAAACATGTATTTATGTGTATGTGAATTTATGTTTATGAATTTGTAAGATTTTACTTATCTTGATAAAGGTATAATTGTATACCGAGACATTGATTTTGTAAGAATAAGTGCTGTATGAATAAAATTTCCAGTAATTAGTTGCAACTAGTTGTATTTGTTTTATTAACTATGTAATTGTTTCACATATTAACCGCTATAAAGAAGATGTAGAACATTGCATGTATGTTCTAATTAGGTTTCAATTAGTAATTCTAATTATACTCTTATTACATTTACCATTTAACAAATGAATAAAAATAAAGCAAAACTAAAAACCATAACAATATAATAAAGATCAAATCTGTTCAATACTCGTAACATATGAGTAAGAGGAATTACAACGTTTAATTGTTATAGAATGAAATCTCCTTCAAAATAAAAAAAAAAAAACATTTATCCTGTTTAACTTCATAATAAAGACATTCCTCTCGACATAAACAAATTACAATCAAAACAAAAACTTCTACAGGTATCACACGAATTCACAATCAGTCACACCTTGAAAAAATGCATTAAAACCTAATCTAAAACAAAAAACGCAACTCCATTCCATATTCGACTTTCTTAATTTGCGATTTATCAAACTTATAAAAAAAACTCCGTTACCTATGCATGTCTTAAAAATGAAATATGACCAGATTCTTTTACAAATGGATTAAAAATGGTGGCCAATTAATCTAGCTCATTAGAACAATCGTTTATGCAGGGCCACGGAGGAATGAACCCTAATGCACCCCTGTTTATATTGCAGGGATGGACGCGAAAAAAATAGAAAATGATTTGAATAGAAGGGAGTTTTTTATCTCAGCGTATTCATTGGGGTCGAGTGCCCTCAAGTATGTGAATATTACAAATTTTTATAAGAAAAATGAATAAATATTAACACTTTTTTAAAAGTATTGAGTTGCGTGGCTGAGTTTCTTAAATAGTATTCTTTTCGTAAGAATGGCATTGTGTAATAATAATTCGTTTATAGCTAGGTTCTGAGTCCTAAAAGTTGTGCTGACACTTACTATGACACTATTTTTTATTTGAAATCGTCACTAAAGTACACAAAAATGAAAAGTTCAGAAATCGGCACTAAAGTAATCCATTATACGATAATTGCAGTGTTGCCAACCTTATAATAAGTATTGTACATATAAGATAATTTGGTTAGGTATATGATACATAATAATAAATTTGTACGTAAAATGATGAATAATAAGTTCAAGAAAAATGAACTAAACAATTCCGATGAAGAATATTGAAATAAAACAATTTTGAGTGTTCTTTAACCTCAATGTTCGGAGTGTCAGATTGACAGTTTCATAAACATAATCTGTAAAAATAAAATATTCCTTTCATTTTCACAAATTTTCGATTTCAAATGAAATTTAATATGCAACTCGGCATTGAAGTTCCATTTTATCACTCATATGGTTTATTTTCCTGGCCCTTACGGCCACGGCAACTAAATTCCATGTTCGTGATGAAAACTAGAACTTCAGTACCTTGATATATAAATAACTATTTCTGTATCAAGAAACGCACATGTGAACAAGAGTTGTTATATGGCATTATTGATAAATCATGTAAATCCACACAAGAAGAAACAAAAAATGCTCGTTGAATCAGTTATGGATTATTTTGGAGAAAAATACTCCAATTAAAAGATAGGTACAATTTTTTTCTAAAATTCAGCTGGTCGGCTACTCGCTCGTTATTCATGCTATCGCCATTATATTTAACAATCTGTAAAACCTAATGTAAATTGCAATTTATCCAGCGATTCAAAACATATGAAGCAAACAATTTTACGAGTTCCCATGATTAGAATAACAATTTACCGTTATTTTATTGGATCATTAATTTATTACTCATTGTTTAATGTTTGTTTATATGCATATTTACTATATTAAATCATTTTATAAATAGCATTAAATTTATACATACTTGCTAATAAACTAAGTTTCATAAATCGTAAAAACAAAATTTCAAAAGAGGAAACGTACATTTGTTCACGGCAGTTTCTTTGACATGCACAAACTACTAATCATATATGTGGAAATAGAAATCTCAAATGAGACAAATTTTACTTTTGTGTTTCATTGTCTTCTTGACTCTCTCGCTAGCAACATATATGATACTATTGCGTGTTAGAAATACAAAAGACTTAATTCTGTAAGTAACAAATACCTTCTGCATATTTTATTTTTTAATATTTATTAAATAATTCGCAATTTATACCAGGCGTAAAACTGAAATATGTAACATTATTAAATTAGACAATATATGTATAAGCAAAAAACGTTTAGAATTAAAAACTGCATCTGTCCAAGATTATTGTTTGAATATATTTCGTTCGCAATTTAAGCAATATCATAAAATGTTACAGTTGTATTGCTTGAGTGTAGCAGATGACATCTGTTATAAAGATTTAATGAGTTCATTACAGTTATTTCTGTAATTAGGGCAGTAATGGTCGGCTCGGCTTAGGCCTTGTCCGAGGTTGCACTTTTATCACAATAATATCTAAATCCTAAATTTATATGCTCTAAATCTAGTGATTATTTAGCATTTTAGGAATTAGATTTTAGGGTTTTGCGTACTAATTAAATAAATCATATTCGTTCAAATAATTTGTACAAAACGTCAAATGTACTGTCAAAGAATAGATTCTTAGCTTCTATTTTATGAATTATAATATTAACATTTATTTCCAAACATCAAATTAAATTCAATTGTATAATTCATTTTTGTTGTTCTAAAGTGTTGCCATACAAACCAATGTATATCACTAGTGTGTCAGTCGGAGTTGTATTTATGTGAAGTAGACCTAAATCCCAAATACTAAATGCCAAAATGCGACATCGGACATAGTTTTCAATTGACAATAGTGCATCGAAATGAAATGTAATAGTAATTTACGTAACACGACCTGAAAGTGATACTTTACTGGGTGAGCAAGCATATTCCAGAGCGAGCCGTAGGCGAGCTTTGGAAGCTTGTGAGCCCAGTATAGACACTTTCAGGTCATGTTGGGTAAAATATTTTTTTCTTGCGATCCTGAAAAAAAAAAGTATTATTTTATTTTTTACTGCGAGCAAATAAGAAATAAATAAACAACTGATCTCCATGGAGACATTTAGCTTTACCGGTCCCGGGATCGGTAAAGTACTTTCCGATCCCTTATAAACAACTTTCCGAGCTAGCTCAGCAAAGAAGGACTTTCCGGTCTAAATAGTGATCAGAAAGAGCTAATTTTCTGGGCGATCGCGAAATAAATAAATTATAATATATTGCTGTGAAAATTACGATTTGCATTTTTTTTTGTTTAAGCCTAACTTAAAATTTAAGTCTTGTTGGTGCAAATGGGCATAAGTGATTCCTACCGCTTCTTGCACTTTTATTACACTAATATCTAAATCCTAAATTTACATTCCCTAAATCTAGTGATTATTTAGAATTTTAGGAATTAGATTTTAGAGTTTTGCAAAATCACACTATGCTTTGAAGATGACACTCACTAATTAAAGAAATCATGTTCGTTGATATAATTTGTATAAAACGTCAAATTTACTGTCAAAGCATAACTTCTTAGCTTCTTTTTTATGAAATATAATATTAACATTTAATCGGAAGCATCCAATTAAAATTGTATAATTCATTTTTTGTTGTCTAAAGTGTTGCTACAAAAACCAATGGATGTCAGTAGTATGCCATTCGGAGTTGTATTTATGTGAAGACCTAAATCCTAAATACTAAATGCCAAAATGCGATATTAGTGTGATGAGAGTTATTTTTCATAGTTGTCAGCCATTTCCAAAAGTCGGGTTTCCGATAATCAACATTCCGATAATCGGAGTTTTACTCTACACTATACACAAAACATATCGTCAAGATCACTACGTGCTTATAGGCATTCAACTCAAAACAACGTATAGTTTTTGTATTTCATTCGTTGAAGCATAACAACCAACATAGATCTCTCTTATTGCCAGCTTTCATTAGGTTCAATATTGCACCATTGCAAAACCAAGATTCTGGAATAGTTCTGTGAGACAGTGTCGAAAATAAAGAATTTTAGCGCGCGACCACGAGATATAAAAGACTTGGCTGCCTGCAGTTAGGCAACAGATAGTTCACCGCAATAGCAATATGAAGTACTCAGCACTGTTACTACAGGTAATTACAACGAAGATTACATTTGCATGAAATATGTTAAAAATTAGTTATAAGTTGGTAACTATTTGAATTGTGTGTTTAGTTGACGCTTGGAGTTTTGGCGTTCGTCAGCTATTCCGAAGCTGATGTAAGCAAAGACAAACGTCAGGTAGGGAAGACAGGAGCTGTTCTGGATACAGAGGAAGATAGGGAAACGGCTGCTACAGCGTTCGCATCTGCCGGACTAGGATCTAGCAAATATTTCCAGTAAGCTACTCTTCCAAAAAAAAAAAAAGAAACTTTCGAAAAATGTCATAAAAAATTGGTATTTACATGACAAGTTTATATTTTTGTAGCACAGCACTTACTGACAGTAATATTTGATTTTTATTTTTAAATTTTAGTTGTCATTTTTAAAGTGAGCTTTGATCGTTATTTTATTTACTTCACTGCCTCGCCTTCTAATCTATAAAGTATTCACAATCATTTATAGCTCGATTCTCGAAAGAGTTTAAGCTAATCCTCATTTTTTGATTAGCGAAATCTACTCTAATTTTGACGGTTTATATCTTAAAATATAGACTTATCTATTCTTAGTACCTATCTTTTTTGGCAATATTTTAAAGATTAAATTTTAAATACCGGAATAGATTAGAATTCACTAATCCTAAAATGAGGATTAGGTCAGTTTCATTTGTTACCGATTAGTACTTTGTAATTAAAACCAACCCTAGCGGTAAACTTTAAAAAATCCGATCGTCCAAAAGATTTTTACCGGTTTCCGGATATTGCGTTTGTTTACATATACAAAAGTAAGCTGCTAACTAAGAAATAACCGAATCTGTGCGGTAATATTATTACCATACTGACATGTCGACAACAGTTTACAAAATGAAAATAATATTAAAATATAATTCTCTCATTAATACATGCAGGTAACGTTAGTGTGTCGTTCTTAACACGGTTTACATTATTTTAAAATAATAAACATTTGGAATAAAGCACATAATTTGAATATTTATCATATTGGCAAATGTCAAAACAATTGTTCTGTTTACATCATTCTGAAAGTAGCATTAATGAGAGAATTTCAAAAAATATTTGTTAATAATGACATCATTTTCTGCAACCGATAAACTATTGAACAAACCACGGATGTTATGTAGCATATCATAACAAACCTTAAATATCTTTTAAATCCTCGCTGTATGAGCTCGGATTTCAAACCGACAACTGCGGCAGTTATGATACTCATAACAATCCCAGGTTTGTTAATAGTTATTAATGTTATTAATATTTTTTGTTAGCTTTTTATTATAATTTGTTTAGCCTTCCGTTTTTATATGTTGCTACAGATTAATCTGCGTTTCCAATTATTATCGAATTCCATGTTTGACAACAAAATTATTTTAATTACTAACTAAAATTTGGATTGTTCTTTTTTAATGTTCTTTCTTTCATATTCTTTTCTATTTTCTATCTTCGTTAGGGATATGTACCAGATACAGCTTGCCCCACTAAAGATAGCATTTGGTCATGTTTGTGAGACTCCCCACGATTGGGAGCAACGTTATGAACGCAAGGACTTCAACGAAAACCGACATCAAGGAAAGGTGCTAATTGACAATTTCTTTCAGCTTGCTTTAGCATTAAACTTTGTCTTCTGCTGCTGACGATGATGCTGACATGGCTGAAATTGCTGACCACGGATGTTAATCTCCTTCGGTCAACATAACTCAATAAAGATAGGTTAGGATGATAGTGAGGATAATTTGGCTGTAAATTTGAAAATTGGCGCCCATACTACCTAACCTAGCTTTCAAAATGTTGACAGAAGATGATTTAACGTTTTATTGTAACATGGCGCTGATTAATTAATAATTAACTATTGATTAATGCATGATTAACTTTGAATCTAACTGATGGTAACTGGGTATTTAACAGATATGCGCATCAACCCGCCCATGATCATTATGAATTTGGACACCGCCGTGGAAATGAGCACCATTTCATTGAAAGGCATGAGAAGGCCCATCCTCATGCAGGAGAATTCAAAACCAAAGTAATCCTTAACTCTTTGCTTATTTAACGCTTTAAAAATACTCTTAAAATGAACATTACGAACAGTACAAATTCAAAAATATTTATTTTATTTTTTGAGTAGGAATGTATCATTTTATGAGGGTTTTTAAAGTATTCTACTATCAACTTTTGCTTCTGCGTTTCTCTCATTACTTACACATGAATTATTAACGAGATAATATTAACAAATCTATTAATAATTAACTGTTTAACAAATATCTAATATCCAAAAACTTGCCTTATTAATATAATCTCTAAAAAATTCAAATAAAAAAATTATATAAACTACTTCTGGAAACACCAAAATTAGTAATCACTTGGTATGGAGAAGATTATTCATATTTATTTTGCCTTGACAAAGTTGTGTTCTAGTTGTTAAAACAGACTTGCCAACTGCACCATGTAAAATTAATGAAGTAATTTCATTACGATAGTAGATATTTTGCTACATTTTTCGAAAAATCAATCAAATTATATTCAATTTATTCTCAATCTCTTGCTATATTATTACTGAGAAATTCAGTCTCATTCAAACATTGTGATCGATGAGATCTTGTGGCTTATTTTATACGCCATCTAAATATTAAATAATATATGAATTATCCATTAGATATCTTACAATTAATTATTCAAATTTGGTTATTTTGAAAATCACACATGTTTATTTATATAAATAACGTAGGTGATGGACAAACTGTTTCTTATTGGCTATGAATAGCGTGCTATATGTAATTTGACGTCACAAGTTGTTTTTCATTACTATTTCTTGCGCCAAACTTTTTATTTAATTATGTACGACAATAACAACAATTTCTTTTATTACTATGAAAAATATTACATAAACTTTTTAAAATACTTTTGCAAAATGTGAAACCTAAATAAAAATGTTATTTAGAATGATTCAGGTGCAATTTGGAACACAGCCTAAAAAATTATTCGCAGTAATGCAACAATGCTTTTCCAAATTAACTACACAAACAGAGCACATCTTTGTAACTCTTTCACAAAACACTATCTACAGTTTTCTTTCTCTAACCTATTTCTCGTTCAGGTGAGGTGGGGCGACAAACACGGAGGGTACGGCGAACACTACTGGGACTACAACCACGCCGGACACGGTGGAGATGGTGGCCATGGTGGAGAAGAGACCCAACAGCAACCCCAATACGCTGAATACGGTGCTGCCAGCGAAGATAAACACAAGTATGTTCCAAATGCACAACGTGCTAAGAGACAGCCCACCAACCCTGATGCAGAGGTGGAGTTCGTTGATGAACACAGCAGATTCTTGGTTGATGTTGGAGCTACTGGAAAACATGGAGGCAACTACAGGTAAGGAAGAATAAGTTTTTCCATAATGAGTAAAAGCCAATTTCTATGGTGACAAAATTGAAGAAGTTCACTATTTTGAATCTAGAAATATAATGAGGATATTTTCTACTAGGGGAGATTTTATTATTTTGACAAGAACATTCAATTCTCTGGATTTTAGGGTTAAAAAGTTCAAAACTGCCACAGCGGCAACATCAACTATTTCTTACGGTTCTTTAAACTGAAATAAATTACAATTATTGAAAGCAATTTTTAACAAACCCTTCAATAAATTTCTGATGTCACATATAACGATTCAACTATCGCATATTTCTATTGTCTTTTACAACTAAACAACATTTTTCAATTTCGATATTGGAAAAAATAGTACGAGCCCAAATTGATAATAGTTCGGCTGGTTTACATTTTCAACAAAAAAAAAATATAAAACCTACGCAAATGGTGCGAAATTTCTACAAATTTCTTTCGACTACAATAACTGAATATCTTATTAATGTATTCCACCATTTAATATTGGGTTACATCGCCTTTATTAGTAAAACCGGCTTTGATTCTATTAGGGAATGTATCCCTAAGCCATGCACATTTTTCCTGTAAGCACTGGATTTTTACAAAGTTATTTTTCATTTTGACAAAAGTAAAGGGACGCGGTAGATGCTAAATCTGAACTATGTATGAGCCTTAAAATGTCGGTCGAACAATTATAACCAGTCATTTGGATCACAGTTTTTTAAAATTTTAAGTATAGATATATTTAAAGTAGACAAAAGAATTTTGAAGAAATTTCTAATCAGTTGTGTACATTTTATAATTTGTTGAACTGGTAAACTGGTCGAATTATTATGAGTTTGGGCTCGAATATATTCAGAAGTGAATACTATTTTTCGTTGGGTGCTGAAAGACCCCATTAAAATGTCTTTTTATTCTAGGTGGGCACCATCTTCAGAAAGAGCCAAGAGGACCCCAGAAATCAGTGACTTGGTCTTCGACCCCAATACCGGAAGAGTGATCGACCAAAAGACCGGAAAAGCTTTCACCCTGACCCCCGTAGCTTAGATGCGCTATTTTGATATTTTAGATTTTTGTCTGTCTGATGATGTTCAAATGTCTTTTTCTAGTTTTCCGATTAATTTTTAGGTTGTTGTTAAGTTTTGTATTTTTGTTGATTATATGAAATAAAAATATTAATAATATTTTCCTGTTTCATTTGTTAAATATATAATTTAATTTAAATTATTGATCTAAAATTATTGTAATAAGTAGCTATTTGTCCCTATTTTTTCGATCAGCCTGCATATTTCCCTGAATAAAAATTATGGGTGATTTTATTAATCATAATATTGTCAACAAGTATATAATATAGTAACAGAATTATTATATTAATTACGTAACAGTTTGTTTAATTAAGCATATTTTTAATTTTTATTTATTCATTCATTTTTGAACCATGTAGAAAAAAGGGGTTTACAGCCCGATTCACAAAAAAGTTTAAGCTAATCCTCATTTTTGGATTAGTGAATTCTATTCTATTCCGGTATTTAAAATTTAATTTTCATGATATTATCAATTAAGGTAGATACTATAATATAGGAATAGATTAGACTATATTTTAAGATATAAACTGTAAAAATTAGAGTAGAATTCGCTAATCCAAAAATGGGGATTAGCTTAAACTTTTTTGTGAATCGGGCTGTGTTCAATAATACACACATATCGGTAAGTCAAAATATTTCCGGTTTCAACTTTTCTATACATAATCAACATAAAATAACATAACACACAAAACTCACATCCACAAAACTTTGGTAGCTAAATAAAAATATATACTCATTTTTTAATTAGATTCGAAACTTTTCAAAACAAAATCTAAGCCTGTAAAATCTAAATTCACAAAACTCAAGACGATAAACTCGTACTATAAATAATTTTGGAAAAAAGATATCATTTGTGTCTTTAAATATACTTAAAACTCTCTTTCGCTTGTAAAACTTTTCTTTCTCTTATAAACTATTCTTTCACTTATAAACTACTCTCAGCAGCTCTGGAACTCAGCAGAGCAGCACTCTGGAATTCAATAGTTCAGCAACACAGGAACTCAGCAACATCATCAATACAGGAACTCAGCAACATCATCAGTACAGGAACTCAGCATCAATTGTATTTTGAAAAACACAAGATAGACAACCAACAAATAATAATGGGTTTGTGACTGAAGCACAAAAAGAAGACAGCAAAAATCTTCACACAATTTAGTGACGCATTGCAATGTATCCCTTATATAAACATTGTGTTAATTTACACAATGTAAAGACCATATTTGGAACTGAACTTTGATGAAGAAAGCAACTCAAACGACAATATATTGAACATTTTGAAAACAGTAATATTTCTCTTATTCTGTGTGTGTAATTTGTAACTAAACTGCTCGATAAATGAACAAATGTCTAAGTGACAAAGAAAATATGTAAGAATTAAGTGTTAGTGTAATATGTATAATAGTGCTCGGAATACCAGTGGATCCAAATGACCACCCGCCCACCCGTATTTCAGTGAATACGGGTCGGAACCGATTCTTCACCCATAAGACCGTATTACCCGAAAGAACCAAACCCATATTACCCGGAAGAACCATACCATCCATAAGACGTATTATTATGTTGGTATCTGTTTAAATAATCATACCGTTGAAAAAATAATTTTATTTAATTAAGTTAATTTATTTGATTAAACACTTCACATAGGCTATACAATTAGTTTTAAAAGATAAGTTAGTAGTTTGTACAATAATAAGACAAGTAAAACATATCTCGATTTATAAGACAGATACCATTACGGGTAATATGGGTCTGTGGTTCTTACGGGTAATATGGGTCTGTGGTTCTTATGGGTCTTACGGGTCTTATGGGTGAAAAATCGGTTATGACCCGTATTCCATTTAGTCCGGGTGGGTGGTCATTTCCCATATAACTAAATACCCAGTTCGAAGTCCTAGCCCTAATGTATAAGAAAGACTTGCCCAGGTCAATCAAATAGTAATTGCTGCTACAAGACTATTTAACAGTCTAGGTCAGACTATATCGTTCGCTGTTTTACTGGACAAGCCAATTTAAATACGAGTAAAATACTCGCAAAACGAACTAAATGTGTAAGAAATGAAAAACTCGAAAATGTGTGAAATTATGGTAGTAAATCAGTAGCGGACTTAAGTGGGGGCGCAGAGGCGGTTCGCCCCGGGCCCTACCAGACGGAGGGGCCCCCATTTCAAGGTTAAAAAATTATAACTAAATAAAAATTCAATGATCAAATAAACGAAAAAGTTCAGTTCTAAGATTTTCTATTAAATAACTACCTTCGTAAGTACTCGAGTCGGCTGACTTAATTTTTCTTTTTTGTCAAGAAATTTTTATATTCCTATATGGAAATTAAAACTGCAACTACTGGTAACACCGTAGCTATGGCGCGGGAATTCCCAAATCGTATGAGTGATTTGAATGGTAGAGCAGTGTTGCAAATTTAGTGTTTTTGATGAATCATATACGATTTAATTTATAAATTTGCGACTTATCTGAGGTCTAGTAATTTTAATGTATATCTAGCAACATTTCTAGTTAATTTTATAAAATTCGTGGAGATAAAAATTGTTTATTCATATTCAATTCATATTCTTTTGAGATATTAGAATTAATTTATTGCTTAAATAAAATGCGTTATTATCATCATTAATAAATGTAAAGAAATGGGTTGTAGGCCAATTCTTTTGGCGCAGGTCTTGTTATATACAGGTTAGTAATTCGTATTTTGCAACAGAAACACTTGTTACTTCACTCTCTTCATAATTTTTTTCCTGAAGTATTTTAACACTGTATAGGTTCCAATATAAGGGGTCCAGTATTAGAGGCCGCCCCGGGCCTCCGAAGAAGTTAGTCCGCCACTGAGTAAATGTGCCCACCCCACAGATACAGTTAAAAGCACAGTAGACATTGTAATACGTAAGGTATGTCCTATTTTGACAACTCAAAAAAAAAAAAATTAATACCAAATTACCGTTTTACGGTTCTGAACCTTCTTGTGGACTCTTAAAAAGCAATATAAAGAAGATCAAAAAGTAGGAGGAGTCAGCCATAGCTTCACAGTGGAGATATATTCCATTTCTCTCAGCAAAAAGAACCTTAGAATTACGACAAATCTTTTCCTCTGAAATGCCATCTATGGAAAATTGGTATAGCTGAAAACAGTACCTGTCGACGTGTCGACACTGCGAAGAGGCGAAGAAATTTCGTAACACACTGTCTGTGAATGCCATTGTTCAGCTGTGGTCGTAAGAAGGCTCACCATCTAGGTAAAAAGTAAATCGGGAAACTGACTCCTGAAGCGCTTCCAGAAAATTAAAATATAGTTTGTAGAAATGTCACACCATTCGCGTAGATTTTGTAATTTGTTTGTTGAACATGTAAACCGGCCGAACTATTATGAGTCTCGGTTACTATGCTGTACTACATTAAATATACTTCAAACGATAAGGCCCATTCAAAGCTATGAAAATAAGAAATATAAATAAAATTATAAATAAGACTATGGTTGGTGGTCACAGCTTCGAAAATAAAACATCAACTGTCATTTAATATACAGGGTGTAATGTAAGTAAGTGATCAACGCTTAACCAAAGGTAGAACTGACCCCAAAGATAGTAAATCGGGCAATAATTTTTGTTTAACATACTTTCTACAAGAACTAGAGGCCTTTAAAACTGACCAATCACGTCATAGTTCAAAACTTTATAAAAAAGTAAAAATCAATGTGTTCTCTGGAAAAAATGTAATACTTGTCACAAATGAAATAAAATCATTGACGTCTATTTGGAAATAACTCTCTGTACCGTCTTACAACAGCACGACTATTTTGTAATGTCTCGCTATAAACCATATGCATGTCTGCATACTCTTGGTTGGTGAAGGTAAATGGTATTTTGAGAATATCAAAAAAACAGAATATAAATTGTACGTCTATGCAAAAAAAACATTCGTCAGATTGACAATCAATATTTTTTCCAGAGAACACATTGATTTTTACTTTTCTATAAAGTTTTGAACTATGACGTGATTGGTCAGTTTTAAAGGCCTATAGTTCTTGTAGAACGTATGTTAAACAAAAATTATTGCCAGATTTACTATCTTTGGGGTCAGTTCTACCATGGGTTAAGCGTTGATCACTTACTTACATAACACCCTGTATTCATAATTAACAAACAATAATAATTTCATAGACTGTAAGCAATCATATATTCGAACCTTTGTATTAAGACAGCTTTTTAAAATTATATTTAAATTGAAATACTTTTGCCAGAACGTAAATTGACAGCTCAATTGGCAGTAGTTATGTACATGCTTATTTTAATTAAAATATTTAACATTTGCATATTCTTGTGTATATGTCTTAAGTTTAATTTTATTTTCATGAGCTGTGAACGCTTTCATGAGAATCTATTGTTCATATCGTTATTTTTATTTTTATGTATAATTTTATTTTTATTTTCGGAGCTGTGAATGAGGCTTGACATTTGCAAATCCTTGTGTTTATGTCTAATATTAATTTCGAGAGCTGTGAACACTCATAAGAATCTATTGTTTACATCATTATTTTTATGTATAATTTTATTTTTATTTTCGGAGCTATGAATGAGACTTAAGATTCTTAGTTTAAAAGTCAATGAAACGTTATATAAATATAATTATAAAGAAATACAGATAAAAATCTACGTCATTATTTAGATTTATTTACAATTTAATAGTGCTATATTGTAAATCATTTGCTTTGCGATGTAATATTAAAATAAATAGATGACCATTGTCAACAAAATATACCTAATTAATAATATCAAAGATTAAAGTTAATATAAAACTTTATTTATGTCTGTTTTAGAAAGTATAATAAAAACTTATATTTAAAAATAAAATCTAACCCATATATTCACAGTTTCTTCACGGTGAAATATGAAATCAATGACGCAGATCAATTTTTTATAGGAATAGTAAATAATCTAAGCATTAAGCTATAGAAAAATAGTCAAATCATTACCAACTTTCTGTGAAAAGTCGATTTCAAGCACCAGTTATTTCTTGCACTTACTCATACAAATAATGTAATGTACCGTACCTTCTTTTTTGTTTGCAGTTATCTCATTCGGTATATCTTAACTTTAGAAAGAAAAAGATCGTTTTTGTTGACACAAAACAGATGAGGAACTATTCGTAATATAATCAAAAATAACGTTAATGATTTTTGCTAGATTTGAGGTAAAAATTTATTGAATTTTCTTGTTGATCATTGTAAATAATAATAAAGTTTTTGTTCAACGGAGAAAGTCATTGAGAATGAATTTATCTGTTACAATAAAGTTTTTGGGCTCTACTTTTCCTATAAAAGACTAATAGATCGAATTATCTGCATTCAGTAGTGTAACAACTGTACAGCTAACAATTTCTTCTTTCACTATGAACTTTACTAAACTTGTGAGTTTAATACAGTCAACAATCAAAACTAGTAACTAATTTGATAAACTGTTTTAGTTTTCTGTTCTCTTCTTTGTTCTTTGCTCGATCTTCAGCCAAACTTATGGTGCCACACACGGTCATGGAGTTGATGGTAAGTCTACTTTTTATAATCGTGATTCCGGTAAAATTTTCAAAATTCTACTTTTAATACAAATCGCTGATTTCAAATTTTCAAACCGCAAATTAATAGATATCTTTTAGTTCCGGAGAAATTGCGTTCATTTTGGACCTAAATAATCCCATTTTTTTGGCAATAACCCAAATTGGATGGAGATACAAACCCAAACTGATAATAATTCGGACGGTTTACATTTTCAACAAATTATAAAATCTGCATATGCGATTTCAAAATTTGACGTACCTAAATATATAAAAATTGGATTTTTGGAAATTTTGAAGATTTTATCTACGCAAATCATCATGTGATGAAAAATTTCAGAAAATTTCTTTCGATTAGTTTAAAATATAGATTTTAAACTTACGAAAACTTAATATGTTACTCAAGTAATCCGCCATTTGATATTGGGTTACATTGCCTTTATTAGTAACACCAGCTATAATTCTATTAAGCATTTTATTCCTAAGCCCTGCAAATATAATTGTGTGTATCTATTGTCCCCTATGTTTTGCATGGTAAGTTTTACTAAAACTGAACGCACTAAATTTTTACGAAATTGTTTTCACTGAGCCAAAAGTAATGCAAAGATTATTGGCGCCACTTTGTCACTAGTTTTATGGCGCAAATTTTAGTGGCACCAGTATAGAGGGTAGGTTGAGCCTTTCATCAACTTCATGGCACCAGTATGTTTCCACAATTTCTATCAGTTTTCAACTGGCAACAAATTAAAAATGGAATCAATTGAGTTACTTCAAGCAAGCATTAATATGTTAGTGCAAATTTTGTCTGTTGAGCTCCAAAAAAATACTTAATATTTTAGCTTTAGCACTCTGCAATATCCATGTCTTGGGAATAAAAAAAAATTATCCCATAAAGATCAAAATAACAAAGATGATGATGTAAAGAGTTTACATCATCATCTCTATGGGATATTTTTTTTTTATTCCCAAGGCATGGATATTGCTCGTTTGCCTCCAGAAACTGAATTATTAGTTCCGTTGACCATTTTTTTGAAGCTTTTGCCATTGCATTGACGTGTTGTGTCTCTAAATGGCGCCAAAAAGTATAACTGCTTCATACATTTAATGGCGCATTGCTTAGTGGTGCCATTCCATTAGCGCCAGTTGAATTAGTATGTTGGCGCTAATCTAGTAGCAACAATAATCTGTGCATGTATTTAGAAACCTAGATTAAAGGATCTCGGTAAAAGCTAAATCTGGACTAGAAATGCCGATAGAACTATTATCACCAGTCATTTAGCCCTCAGTTCTTTAAAATTTGAAGTCTACATTTAAAGAAGCCGAAAGAATTTTGTAAAAATTTGTAGCCATTTGTGCAGTTTTTATAAGTTGAAAATGTAACCCTGCCGAACTATTATGAGTTTGGGCTCATATTTAGATTTTGATTGCGACAAAAGCTGAACATATAATAAATTT
The DNA here is from genome assembly GCA_943142095.1 of Ophonus ardosiacus. NCBI lineage: Eukaryota > Metazoa > Arthropoda > Insecta > Coleoptera > Carabidae > Ophonus > Ophonus ardosiacus. The sequence continues at coordinate 32,465,536 of OW964832.1, read as the reverse complement.
ATTTTCCATTGGGTATTTTCAACATTTGTCTGGGACTTATATGAACCATTAGGACTCAAATTAATATAATATTTTTTGTAGATGCTGGCGAGGAAGCCCGTTTAAGACGTGACCACGGCAGCTATGGTAGCACCGGCCCTGTTCATACTTTCGTCAAGACAGACAAACATGCCAATTTCAAATGGGGAGTCCGTGAACATGTTGGACACCAGTATGCTGGACGCCGTTAAAAACCATCACCAGTAAAATGAATCTGCTTCAATTAGCTTGTTAACCTTACTTTAATTGCTTCTTTTTTCCGCTCTGCTATAAGCTATCATAACTTGTCTTTATCTATAACTTTAACTAACTTCTGTCAAGCTATTTTCTTCCCCCTTGCTCTTTATCTTTTTCTCTCTAGTCTACGTTCCTGCTATTCTTTGTTTCTTTGCATGTATATCTTAAAAACTTGCTTCTTACTATTTCTCTTTTTTTCTACTGTCGTACTTTTCTACTATTATTCTTTTCTATGCTTTAACAACTACCTTCGCTCTTTGTCTTCCTACTGACTAATACTCATCGATAAAAAGATAAAATATAATTGTAAAAAAACAAAAATGATGACTGATGTTTGTACCATTGTTGAAAATAAAATTGTTACATATATATTGTGGTTAAATTACTACAGCGTATTGCGTAAAACAAAAGTGAAATTCGGTACGTGACAATTAAATTTAAACACATGCTATGTAAGACCTTTACAATTGCAGATCAGCAGACCTGACAAGTTTTTCAAGTAAAGGCGAAAACACTTTTTTGAAATATTTGTTACGTAATTTGGAATATTTGAGATGAAGTGAATGCTCGTAAAAATTATAAGGAAAGGTAAAATCATAAAACTAGAGCAGTTTTAGTTTTAAATTTATTACAACTATCAATTACTAATCAAATACATTTACGGATATTACAAAGTTAATGGATTAATATCTAAATTTTCATATACGGAAGTTTCTGTAATTAACTAAATGTTAAAATATTACACCAAATTTGGATAAATTTCTCGACTACAAGGACCGACAAAAATGTAGGCAAAGTTAGTTGTAAGTGGTGAATTAAAAAATTACTATGTATATGAATAAACTGTACGTATTTCTTTCAATGAACACATAAAAATGTATAAACATGACACATAAGAAAGGTGGTACATAATTATGGTATTAACAATAATCTTACTTTAAAAAAATCATACACTCTGTTGACTCGAACACACAAACATATAACTTTAACAGGTAAAATAAGGTTTTTATGCTAACTGTTTACGTAAAAAAGCTTCAAATATCGACAGAAATTAGGTATAAATAGTCGAAAATCATCCCAAAAATAGCGATAGCCATGAAATTAAAACAAAAAATTTCCAAATGTTAAATAGTTTAATGTGGAAGGCAATATTATTATTACTATTGTCAATATTTTTACCGTTGATTTATTTAGTTCATTTTCAGCACAAATTTCACTTTGTTTTGTACCTCTCTTTGTAGTCGTTTTACTATAATCATATTTAGAATTGAAAAGATCTACGTTCTTTTCTCGAAATTGTACCACTCATGTTTGTGTAAATTAGCGTACTGAATAGTTACGGAGTTCAACATCAAGTGAACGGAATACTCGGATCCATTATTGCATCTGGGATGATTTATTCGGGGAAGTCTTTAGTTTTCTATTTAGTTCGCTATAACCGGAAACTTTTAAAATTCTATATTCAAAAAAAGGTTCGTTTTATCAGAAAGTTCGTTATAAACGGATTCGTTATTTGCGGCAAAATTACACGCTTCTTATGGGACCTTAGTTCGTATACTTCAGATTGGTTCGTTACAACCGAAGGTACATTGTAATAGGGTACGTTATAAGCGGACATTACTGTAGATTCAAATAGGTAGCTCCCATTTTTTTGGACACAGCATGAAACTAGCAACCACTAATAACAACAGGGTGAAATTAGGTAACGTAGTATAGATAACATACGTAAATGAAGTAGTCTCCTTTTGCTGCACAGGTTACAGAATCTGTTCAAAAATGAACAGATTCTATGACCTGTGTAGCAAAATAGACTATTTCATTTTCTTATCTCGTCAAATACCACAATTTTTATTGCGCAACGACATTCTTACGTAAAGAATACTAAAGCTGACAACTGCCATTATGTAATTTTTTTCTGCAGATCTGTTGCCTTAACTTGTAGTCGTAGAAAAAGTTTATTATTTGATGGTTTTATAAATTAATAATTACACCCGGAAATAATTAATTATTCATAACAAACTATTCCAAGTTCAAAGTTTCTAAAAGTATTAAAACAAATAATTAAAATCAATTAATAAATATAATTAACTCTTTACTACGATTCCGTGTACTGAGAGAAATTTTTCTGAACGTGGTATGCTATGCGGAAAAACAAAAACCAAATAAGCAACACGCACGTTGATCAAGATATGCTTTCTATAAAGAAATGTTGAGGAAAAAGACTATCATTTATTTTTATTACTTATTCACGAAGATACTCATATTTATTACCAAGTACAATCTCTTATACTTTGATAATTTCGTCTCACATTTATCGAATAATTCAAAATAATAACAACATTGTTATTAACAGAAAGTAATAAATAATAGATCTGTTCTATAGTTTTAATTAAAATAATTGGCCTGTCGATAACAATTATCGAGACGATTTCATGCTTCGAAGTATTAAACTGACAGTGTTATATTTTCCTCGCCTAATTAAATCGATAAAAATATATTTCACGCTTGAGAAAAAAAGTTGTAAGTGAATAGTAGAAAAAGTAGATCAAATTTAAAACTAGATCAATTGCATATTACCAACAATTAATTTGTTATTTAACGTTAAATATCTTTGCAATACATGATATTTATCTTGTATTTCCTTCCTATATTTTGAATTAATATTTATTATTTCCTATTATTTCAAAACAATTATTATGCAAATAGTTATTTGTTTTCCATATCCTTCAGCCAATAATTCACAATTGAAATATTTAGAAATACGTAAATTAAAATTATTATGTTTAAGTTAACAAATTTAATACGAATGTATGACCGTGTAAAACAGAAATTTTGAGATGTTACGCATTTTACCTTAAAAAACTTTTGCTGATTTACATAAACATTAATTTTTTTATCATAACAACCTAATAACTTTATTATAAACTCTTCTAAAATTCAATAACAATATTTCAACTCTGCTATCTTTTAAGTCGAAATTCTGTTTAAAAATAATTACCCTTTTTTCTGTTTGATCTAGATGTTAGCAGTCTGGACATTTATAGAGCTGACAATTAAGTCAAGAAGTTATTGGAGGCCTACGTGTAGGGTTGATAGTTGATTATGGATGGCATATGCACCCTGCGCTCCCTAAAGCTAGGTTTCCACATGCAAAGATTATTGGCGCCAATTTGACGCCAGTTTTATGGCGTCAATTTTAGTGACACCAGTAGGTATGTTTCCACAATTAGTTTTCTACTGGCTCCAAATTAAAAACGGAGTCAATTGAGTTACTTCAAGCAAGCATTAATATAGTAAAGCAAATTTTGTCTGTTGAGCTCCAAAAAATACTTAATATTTTAACTTTAGCAGAGTTTACATCAAAATCTTTGACTGCATGCATCAACTTTTTTTATTTCGATCTTTATGGGATGAATTTTTTTATTCCAAAGGCATGGATATTGTTCGTATGCCCCCAGAAACTGAATTATTTGTTCCGATTACCATTTTTTTGCAGCTTTTGCCATTGTACTGGAGAGTTGTGTCTCTAAAGGGCGCCAAAAAGTATAACTGCTTCCTACTTTTACTGGAGCGTTGGTTAGTGATGCCATTTCATTGGCTCTAGTTGAATTAGTATGGTAGGTACCATATGCAACTAAATTGGCGCTAGTTTAATGGCGCCAATAATCTTCGCATATGGAAACCTAGCTTAAGAACTTAAGATATTCTCTCACGAAGATAATAACTTAGTTTTTTAGTCACTTTGTTTTGTACTCTTTTGGAGAAAACATGTAAAGAAGGCGTTTGTATTTCATGACGAAAAGTCATGTAGAGCTTGAGTTTTGGTTCGGATTCTGGCGTAACGCAAGTATTTTGGCCTAAGGATGCATCGGTATCTTTAGGATTTAATTTAATACCTCCCGACCCCTCATGTTACAATTGGCAAATATGCAGTAATAGAGTATCAGCTGAAAATTAGAACCTCAGTTATTAATAGATTCATTCATGATCATCTGCTTTTAAAAAAAGTTGCAATTATGTTGGATGGATATTAACTTCGCAAAAATATTGAAAAAATGTAAAGAAACAATTTTACATTGTGTTACAATGTTATGAAAGGCACTATTTGTAAGCAAATCATTTATAATAGTAGAATAGCACAAAATTTACATTTAATCAGTTGATTACAACAATCAATTATTGTTGATTACAACAATGAAATATGTCTCTAAGCAAATTAATGTAACTTCCATTAAAAGTAGATCATAATCTGCAGTAAAAGATGTGGGCAGTTATACCCCTACATACATTTACCTTTACTCTATACCTTTCTTCATATACTTATGAAAGTTCCTTTGGAGGGAGACTACAAAAGCAGCTCAATTCCCGTCGCTAGTTCATAACCTCATTTAGTCTCTTACCAGTTCTTGCAGTGTGTTAACAGTGCGACTAAACCACAATTTTTTCAACTATGGGGGCGAGTATATTAGCGTGCGTGGTATTTCTGGCATTGGGGGCTGCAGGGTATCCAGTAACAACACAACCAATTTATCAGCCTATTTATCAGCAACAATTAACGGTACCACAAGGACAGTATAGGCAACCGCCAGTTTATTATACGCAAAATACACCCACGGCGCATCCAGTTATTGAACAAGTGGAACAACAACCCCAACAGTATGTGCAACCTGCGCAACCTATTGCGCAACCATTGTTGGGTAATGTTGACAGACAGGTTAGTGTATTTTAAATTTGAAATTGGCGCCTTTTTATTTTGCGGGATGTAGTAGTACATTAGGTGCGTTCAATGAAGCTAGCAAATCTAGCATTTGCTAACCTGCGCTAAGTTGTCAATTCATAGTCACATTGAACGGTTTGCTAACTTACTTGGCGGTTTCATGTTTGAATGCAGGGAGTACCTACCTATTTGATGTGAAATTACGTGAAAAGAAATGAATATGGACAAATTTAATATAAAATACTAGCGAACTCGGCTACGCCGAGTATATATGTATGGCAATTTAAGAATAATATTTTATTTTGTAGGTTCTTATATACAGATATAAAGAGAAAAATATTTTTAATGAAATATTAAATAATAGAGAATTAGTCAGAAATATCATTATATTATTATAACTTTCCATGTTTTCACGTGCTCCTGTTTAACATGAACTACAAGAAAATTAAAATTTAATAAATAAAATAGATATTTATATTTAAAAATATTTTTCTTTAATTATTATGATGAAATATGAGCTATGTAATATATAAACATTTTAATTTACGCACCAAATTACAACTGAATTTTAAATAATCCCGCCTTACATGTAAATCTAGCAGAGGTAGCATATAAATTCTCGCTGCATTTGCTAGCTAGCAAATCTAGCGAACGCTAGACTAGCAGAGCGTTCAATAGAAGATACTTCCGTTTCGCTAGTTTTGCTACCCTCATTGAACGCACCTATTCTGTTGGAAGGTTGGAAGGAAGGAGGAATTAATGCTGAGGGTAGTCTCATTGGTAAGAGGAATGAGCTGATTTTATGAGCGCCAGACAACAATTAAGGCTATTCACAAAATTAAAAAATTAGTTCTTAACAATATATATTTAATGCATTTTTATTAAATTTAAATCCAAATATTTATTAGTAATTCTAGCAAATAGTAGCACTAGCCAATAAAGAATGTTATCTTTTTAGTGACAGAAAAATTCCGAATTTAAATTTGACGACAATGAAAACTAAAAAAATGTACAACAAACAATCTAAAATCTTAAAATGACCGAAACGTAATATTTCTGTTTTTTTTTTAATTATTAATTAAACATTTGAATGTAATGTAATACTGCAATAGACAAAATATTGTTATTGTATTTCAATGTTACCCGTAATATGTATCCGGCTTTTACTTTGTCCTTTGTTATTTGATACACATACACCCAAATTATTTGTCAATATTTTAAAAAGAAATTAAAAAAAATCTAATGACAAGACTTATTGTCATACGTAATATAACAAGTGATGTGATTATCATCGATGATATTTTTGAGAAGAAAGTAGTTGCAGATGAAATATGCTGCTTCAGTATCACGAGCAATATCTTCGATTATTAATAATATCACGAGTTTATATTTAATGAGAGAATATAATGAATTTTTGTTAAAATTAAATGTCAATGTTGTAAAAATCCCTTATTAACGAATATAAATAAGGTGTAATTTCTTTGTTTTTTTATCATCGCTGTGATAGACATGTAACTAGGGAGATTCTGAATGCTGATTAGCGGAAAACATATCACGTGACTAATGTAATGAATTATATTCTCATCTACATTCAATATGTGCCTTCAGTTTTCGGAAAAAAAAAATAATGGACGATAGCTTGGTTTAATGAAAGTATATTGAATCATGAGCCTTAAGGCGTCCCAAAACCAGAAATGGTTCTCCTTAATTGTTTTCATCGATTGTTGTATTACTTTTATGTAAGTCACGCCCAATAAGTTTCAATATAGAATTTGAAGTGAAAATAAAGTTTTGAAATAATAATGCTGTGTAGTATAATTTCGCAAGTAGACATCTCCAGATATCACATTTTGGATTTTTCGAAAAGTACGCAAAATAGTTTTTAAAACTCGCCGAAGTCTCATGGAGCAAGTCAGAACTAAAACGGGCCACTTAAGCTATGTTAATTGTTGTAGTAATTAACAGATTCAATATAGTTTTCTTAAAACACACTACCGTCCAATTTTTTTCTGAAAACTTATATTACACTTGTTATGTACATGTAATGTAATAATAGTTATTTATGCAACAAGAGTAAAAAGTATAGTCTTATTTCACGAATAGGAAAGTTTAAGCCGCAGGCGAATTCATCAGATCCTATTAGTCTGCAATAAAAGTTTGAAAAAAGTGCCGTAACGTTTCAATATTTCACGCATTTGCGTTAAAATTTTTTTTTTATAAATCCATTTTAATGAAAAAAGTCTGCTTTTTTATCAGACGTAAAAAAATCAATTATTATTCTTGTAAATTAATAAACAACTGTAGGTATTTAATAATATAAACAGGGAAATTAATTTTTCATAAAGACTAGTATTATTTTTGCATTCAGTGATAATTTATCAGGGTATAATTACAAAAAAAGATATGATGTACTTTATTAATATTATTAATATCATTGTCATTCAAATAATTATTTCCTGAATAAATAATAAATCTTTAAACGCCTCTTAACCTTTATAACAATAAAAATAATAAATATATACGTACCTACATATTTTCGAGGACAAATCCTCATTACCAATACAATAATTATTACAACCGATTAAAACAATAGAAAAATTTATCTTCGTGACATCCAATTTTTATAAATAATTTATTATTTCTTCATCTCATTTCCCCAGATTCAAAAAGCCGCTACGCATATAGCGGGCCCGAATTATGCTCAACAAATCGCCCAGTTGCAACTTCAAAATCAAGCTCAACAAGCTCAAGCTCAAGTTCAACGCAATGCACTGCGCGTGAGCACTGCTCCACGGGCTCAACCCCAGCTGCAGTACCAAAGGGCCCTACAAGGTCAACCACAGCCCCAAGAGGAAGAATTGCAAGAGGATTATAATGTGAGTTATTATGGGAAGAAGAAATAGGTAGTAGTGGTTCTTCAATTTATTTTCTATTTTTATTTCTTTTATCTATTTTTCTACTTCATTCTGAATTTTCGAAATTCGCAAAAATAAATGCAGTTTATTTAAAGTTAACATATTTTGTATAACTGGATTCCTATGCTTATGCAATACGTACCTACTTAATATAATTAAACTTACGTTATACCCGAGACAGACGACAAATATTAATGATCATTAGCATAATTTCTAATTTACCTTAATTCTTAATTATCAAAGTACCTGACAGACGATATATAAATTTAATTTGGTGCACATGCGCAGATTAGTTTAAATTTGCTCTACTGTTGAGTTTTTAGGTTAGCACGTTTCACTTTTTTGACTTTATTCTTCAATCACAGTTTCAATTGGGTTCAATGTTGTCATATCATCAAATATAATTTTATAATTTTGAGGTTAGGTTGGGTTATTGTAACGAGGTTCTGACAGAATCAGTGTGGCGATTATTGCCGAATACTTACGATCACCTTCTCAAAAGATCATCGAGACTTAATGATCATTACAATTGAAATTACGTTTATAATGATCATTAATATAATTGAAATATGACACACGAAATGTTAAATTAAGAATTAGAGGTTAATTATCATTAACTTTCTTCGTCTGTCTCGGCTATTACGTATTTTTTGAAAACAAATTAAAATAAGTATATATTTTTATGTAGAAATAAAGAAATATTTATTAGTTTCTATTAGACAAGTACAGGAATAGGTACAAAGAATGTTCTCTTGAAATAAAGTGCGCTTACGAGTTGCGAATTCAAAAAAAAATATTTTTGTAATAGAATCAGTGTATCAAATTATTTTATTCGTTTACGTCTGGTAAGTTGTTTCAATTTTGAACATTCTTAGAAACAAATTCTCAAAATTATTTTAAATATAAAAAAATATTCAGTTTGCTTTTATCAGTAACATGTAAAATAAAAATCTGTTGTGGCAAGCACAATACCTTTCGCCATTTCCGTTTTGTTACATAAGTATCGAATTTAACATTTCTTGTACACATAAATAAATCTAATTATATCTATTCTTTCATTCTATAAGGAATCTCATAATTTAATAAAAATAACTCCAATATTACAATTCTAAAAATTATAATTCTTTCAATTTCCTCTTTTTCACACATCCATATGAAGTGATTAAATTTTGGCTATAATTGAACAACCGGAAGTACCTTTATTTGAAGTTCTTAATAGCTTTTATTGAAAAAAACGCAGTTAAATTTATTTTTTTCACATTTTTTGTTATTATAAATATGAAAGAACACTTCATTGTCTATACAGTTTGATTACACATTTTTCTTCATATTCAATAGATTAAAGAGTTCAACAATTTTAAAGAGATTAATTTTCATAAATCAGTTAACTATGCTATAACCATAGAAACTGGTGATTTATTCAAATATTCTAATGTTCAGATGTCAGTATCAAGTGCATTTTATAAAATATAGAATCTTTTCCAAGAAATTTTCGGTATGGAATTTGTAGAAAATAGTTATGTTCGTATTACAATTTCGCTGGATATAAAGAATTTTTTTAATTTTCGGTACGGGATTTATGCAAAATACATAAAATTGAAGGTAATGTGTTGGCCACGTCTTATTTTTTAACAATAAGTGTACGAATAATTTTCAATTTCAATTTCTGTATTTTATTTGTTTTCTCTCTAATTTGATTCTTAAATATCGAAAGGAAACTATCATTAATTTTTCAAATGAATTTCTTTTTTGAAAACCCTTTTTATTTTAAATTTTACTGATAAAGTGTAAAATAATTTTGTGGTCCACTGTAAATTAAAATAAATATTCCAAATTTATTGATATTTTTATTTATTTACGTTTCTTATTCTTTCTTAATGTAACAATAATTCTTTACCTATTTTCTTTTTATAGTGCTATATAGGCGACTAATATATTTTGTATATAAAGTATCATTATTTGTACATAAATATTTATAATGTAGATAATAAATAAGTGCATATATATTAATTTAGATTAATGTATTCAACATATAAATAAAAATGAGAAATAAAAAATTAAAAAATATCTTTTTAAAAGTAGTTTTCAATGTTTTTCATGAAACTGTCATTAATTCATTGAAATCATGTTATCATTCAAAAAAATATCACTTCATTAGCACTTATTAAGTGTAACATGTTACCATTTCTAGATCAAGATCGTGTGTTTATGTAATTTTGCTGCGATAAGAAATTAGCAAGGACATTATTGCAAGGTTGACATGTATGCAATTCCGTTATTTTAATATTATTTAATTTAATTAAACTGAAATAAAAATTAGAACAAACGCCTTTCAAATTTAATGACAAAATTATAAAATAACTTAAAAAATAAAAAGTATTTTGGCATTTAGACCTTTTGTTCGCTCTACAAAAGGATAATTTGAAATGCATCCTATTGAGAATAATTTTTTGCTAGTTATTAGACATTTTTTTAAAATTGCATTAGCTTTATTCTTTCTTATCTAAATAACAACATTAAAACACTTTTCTTCACAATATATTTTTTAAATACAAAATGTACATTTTAACTGCCACGCAGTCATCGTCAGTTGTACAACATATTTTATAGAAACAAATCTGATTGTTCGGGAATTTATTCAATCAAATGTGAAAAATTATATCGGTCAAACCTAATGGAAAATTAGTACCAGATTAAGGAACACATGTATCATCTTAAACACAAAAACATTTTTAATTCAGCCATAAAAATAAATTATCACAAAAATTCACAAAATTTATTAAACACTGATTTGTCACCCTTTCAGAATACCTTCCTAAAATTTGTAAAACCAATTTGTAACCACTAATCGCCACTTTAATATTATCCCAAATTCAATGATTTTCATATTTATTCTGTTAATATTATTAATTAAATAATCATAGTAGGATATAAATTCGTGACTTTGACCACAGACCATATACACTATATACAAATGCCAAATTCGAACAAAAAAATGAAAAAAAATAATTTACACTAATGATACTGGTGTTGCCATCTGGTGTATGGAAGCAAAACTAAAAATTCCATACCGGTAACCGCCATTTGCGTTTCCTGGGCCTGACTTTGACATATAATATTAGAAATCATTTATTTTGACATATTTATAATAACTGTGTTTGTACAATTGAAGATGACTGCGTGGCAGTTGAAATATACATTTTGTATTTAAAAAAATATGTTGCGTAGAAAAGTTTTTTACTGTAGTTATTTAGATAAATATCTGATCTTCACGTGACTCAAATAAATACTTCAGTATTACTCTTTCTTGCATGCTCATCTATCATCTTCATTTTCTATCATTTCCTTATTAACATTTACAGTGAAACCGTCGTTTATTTTCTTCACTTGTTAGAATGTCCTTTTAAGGTAAGATTTTACAACACGATAAAAGTCTGCAAGTATGTTGACGTAATGACATTATATATTGCAAAATTAGATTATTTGTAATAATAATCCTTTTAATTGAAATAATCACTACGTCAAATACATAACTTTCTAAAACAACCAAGCATTTGGAAACTAAATGCATACAATCACGATGTATTAATTATCACTTGTTTTATCAAGGCGGGCGTTTGTTTCGAAACAAATGCAAGCGCCATGGTACATGATCTATCTAAAGAGGAAAATGAAAATATAAGCGGGTGAACGAACGACCTAGGTGCCGGGTATGAAACAGATGAAAGTATAAAACTAGAGTAGAAACTCGAGTTGAAACTAGAGTAGAATTCCTACCTGTAGAATTGTGCAATTTTACGGAAATTGCCAACATGACAATTTTATTATCTCAGTACTAATTTTCTAATTATGTTTAATTACTTCTGGTTCTTAAAAAAATAATATAAGTAATGGAAAAATACTAAGCGACTAGTAAAATTGATGAGAAAGGGAATATATAGGAATGCAGTCACTCTAGAGGGTATTTTTATTTTATGGCGAACATCGACGTTTCGTAGCCTATTGCTACTTCTTCAGGACGGCTACAAGCGAGTATATATAAATAAATTTACAGCCCGATTCACAAAAAAGTGTAAGCTAATCCTCATTTTTGGATTAGTGAATTCTATTCCGGTATTTAAAATTTAATTTTCATGATATTATCAATAATGGTAGATACTAGGAATAAATTAGACTATATTTTAAGTTAGTAACTGTCAAAATTAGAGTAGAATTCGCTAATCCAAAATTGAGGATTAGCTTAAACCTTTTTGTGAATCGGGCTGTTAAAGATTTTTAGTAAGCTTAAAGATGGTAACTTATTTCCTTACATATTTACAAATAAAAATTAGATGTTACGAGGATACATCAAAATATATAACATTAACAACAAAAGTACAATAAAGTACAATATGATGGCGACACTTTGTGAAACAGTTCAAATAAGATATATTTTAAAAATTACATTCGACATGTTTCACAAGATTTCAGTTTCTGAATCAACCTCTCGGTTTATCAGAACTACAGACGCGTTTCGTTCTTATTGGGGCCCTTCATCTTAATCTTGTGAAACATGTCGAATGATATTTTTTAAATATCTTCTTTGAACTATTTCACCAAGTGTCGCCATCATATGGTACTTTATTGTACTTTTATTATTTGGCCGGCTAAGTTCATGGCATTCTCGATAGATGGCTCTGCATGCAGTTACCTTTGCAGTCATCTTATCTTTTTAGGATGCTTATCATCCGCTCACTCAGCCGACTCAATGTCTCCTAGAGGCGTCAGTACACCACACTGAAGAGCTCCAATAAGAGCGAAACGCGTCTGTGGTTCTGGATGTATGAGGCAGTCTCTGATAAATGACCGAGAAATTAATTCAAAGACTGAAATCTTGTGAAACATGTCGAGTGTTATTTTGCAAATATATAAGATTATTCGAAATATGCTAAACATCAACAGCACATGAGAAGCTGCGCTCAGTACAAGAATTAATTCAACAACGTGAATTACCTGAAGATGTAGCAGTAGACTACGAAATGTCGATGTTCTTAAAAAAAATAAAAATACCATCTGTATTGACTATATTCCTGTATAATCCTATTCTCATCAACTTTAGTATTTCTTTGTAATAAATGATTATAATTAAATCTAAATTAGAGATTCCTATAAAATAGGCGCAATAGAGTGGACCTTAAAAGGAGTAAAGTCGAATTTGAATCGGGCCTCCCCCTAAAATAGTTTCGCTTAATATTAATATTTGACCGTGAATAAAGGCAGTTGATTTTTTTGCATTTAAATAACACTGGGCTTTGACGCATTTTGGAACTTTTTTTTTCCGAGGCAATAAGATGTTCAAAAAATCCACTCAACATTGGAATATTAACTAACTTAGAACAACCCGAGAATATGTGGACAAAATTTGAAGTCTCAATCAATATTCTTAAAATAATTGTAGATAGCTTTTTTGGGCTTTTGAGCGATAGTTTAACTATCTATATAAATATATGAAAATTGGAATTTTTAATATTTTGGAGAAAATTGCTGTTATTTAAATCTTGTTTCTGATAATAAACAAACCGACTTTCTTTCTCGGTAATGGAAAACGAAAATAAAATCTTAATGATGCGTGATCACGAGAGAAATTATGCAAATTACTATTTTTCAAGTGTCAAAAGTTAACTTGTCCCTATGTCTGTCAAATAAATTATAATTTTCTATTTAACAAACTGTTTCACGCATAATTTTACGCACTTTCGATTTACAACTTTTGACGTTAATTATAAATTCATAATTAATTATAATTTAAAAAGAAATCGTTTAACATTGGTTGTTGACCTTCAAAAAAAGACTATCTCTTACAAAACAAACTGCAATTGCCGCAGTGAAAGTGATCTCTGGATCTGATCTGACCCGATCTGATGTCAGGTGAAAAGTGAGTGCAGAGATATGAAGGAATCAGGAAATATGTTAGTAACACTTTCAATTGTGCTTTATTTACATATTTGTAAAATATACTTGAACCAGTTTACTTTCACAACTTGTTTTACACTTGTATTGCAACTGTGCGTATTTGTCAATGTTGTGCAGTTTTTGTCACTTTCCAGTGCAGTAGATTTCAATTATTTTCTCTAATCATTTATAAATAAATATATCATCAAGGCATATTATCCATTTCTGGGAATGCCAATCTACTTTGCACACCGATAATGATGATGATATATTCGTACCGTGCGGATGTTTATCAGGCGCCACTACACGGGCACTCATTGCTGACGTGCAGAATACACCACAGACGACGATTTTTCATAATCTAGCTATTTCAAAAATTTTTTGGTGTATATGAATTGTTCACGCTTCTGGCTAATATATAAATCACTGTTTTGGATTTCTGGAATCTTCTACATTATTTTGTCTGCAAGCGTAATATGTTCTCGAATATTCCTATTAGAGATGCACTCGATTTCGAGTCGATCATCGAGCCGGGCCGAAGATATTTTTTATCGGGCCGAATCGGGCTAATCATTTTCAAAAATCGAGGCGAGTCGGACTTTTGATTTTGGCCCGAAAAATCTTATAGTTCAATCAAATGCACAGTTTCCTTAATATTTTAATGAAAATGGATGAAGTTAAAAAGGATCAAAATGATTTAATAACAACACACTTCACATTTTAATAAATAAAAATGTATTATTTTACTTCAAGAATTCAAGGTTATTCATTAAAGCATAATAATTATATTGTGATGTTTCTATTATTATTGTTATTACTCGTATACTTAAATAAAAATGATTTTTGTTGCTACCATAATGATTTCTTGTCCTATTTTTGAGCAGAAACAAAGTTAGATAAAAAATCCTTATGTAAATTAAAATTATATTTTTTTATATAAGATTTGTGAAAAAGTTGTTTAAATTCTTTGGTAAACAAAGTGTTAAATATTCGTAGGTCTGTAATTTTTATATCAAACTTACACTAGAAGGGTCTCTTTTTTAACTACTTATGTTAACTAATGTTGAAAGTTATAAGAATGTAGAGGTTTTTTTTTTGTAAGTATGACAGCAAAAAAGTTAAATATTTCGCTTTAACATAGAAATCAACTTTAGGAATGCCGGAAGCACCCAATTTCGAGCTTTGGCCCGACCCGGCCCGATTTCGAGTCGGGCTATCTAATTTTTTTGTCGAGTCGATCTTCGAGTCGGGCCGGTAATTATTATTTTCGAGCCGAGTCGATCTAAACCTCAAAGCCCGGCCCGGCGCCCGAATGCATCTCTAATTCCTATTGTATTCACTGGGCAATTTCAGTCCTCAGATGATTTTAATATGATTTATCATATTTATATCTTAGAAGCTATAGGCTAATATACAAAGCAATCTTTGTTACGAAAAATCTAAATCGAATAAAAATAATAATCTATTACAGAGCAATCCTTCCTACCAGTTTGGTTTCGATGTAAAAGACGATCTTTACACTAACTATCAAAACCGAAAAGAACAGCGTGAAGGAGACAAAATTACTGGAAGTTATTCTGTAGTTGATTCAGATGGATACATCAGAACAGTCACGTATACTGCTGATCCCAAACAAGGATTCAAAGCTGAAGTATGATATCTTTAGATCATAATCAAATTCAGCACTCTTCTCCACAAAAAATAAATAATAAGGTGTTAACAATTATCAGAAATCTCAGTCAATATTATAATATTTATAAGATCTTACTAATCTTGAAGTAGGTGCAAGTATGCACCGGAACATCCGTGTTGTAAGAATAAATGCTATTTGGCTGAGATTTCAAATAATTGTTAATACTTAATTGGAATATCCTTTGGAAACCTTCATAGGATTCGATGTCAAATGATTTCATGTCTTAATGTTCCATATAATTTATTTCAATAATATTCACCTGTCGTCTTGGTGATAGCATCGTCAGTTTTATATTTCATCGTTCCTATTATGATTACCAATAAATCTTGGAGTTGAATTAGTCAAATAACATATATAAATGTATTTGCAATAGACACTTACAAAATTGCAATTTGCACGAGCGCTTCTAACGGCAAAGCATAGAAATCAAGGTTGCTATGGTTACCCCGTACAAACAAAGACCTGTCATCAGCCGTATACTTTACACTCTAGCCATCGTTTTAGTTGAATAATCGAATGATATTCAATATTTTCAAACAAAAAAGTTGCCCCAGACACATCTTCTGGTTTTAAACTCATTTTTATTAAACGCAACGTACACATCACAATAAAGAATTAGGTTTAACACTGAATAACAGATGCGAACACAATGACAGATAGGAACAGGGAACGGGACGCAAGACAACGAGGGGAGGTTTGTTTGTATGCATGACCTTCTATATCTCTCATGCAATTTGTATATTATTGAAATAAATTATATGGAACATTAAGACCTAAAATCATTCGACAGAATTGTTAATACCTTATACTGGGTTGGGCAGAAAGGACGGAGGTTTTTTGAAACGTCACAAAATTGACCGTTTTTGCTTAAGAAAAAATTTATTGGCAGATTTGAGTTCGTAATGGTATAGCTTTTGACAAAATCAAGTATGGGAAACATCATCTTGCAGATGGTGTCCGTTATCATTAATGGGACTGCTATTACCGTGAACTCAGAGCGCTATATTGAGATGATACATAACTTCATTTTGCCTGAATTTGGAAGAAACCGTGTTTCTATCCGACGTGTGTGGCTTCAGGAGGATGGGCTGACAGCCTACACAGTCAGAGCATCAATGGACTTTTTCCCGATCGCCTTATTTCCAGGTCTGGTGACATTCATTGGTCCCCTCGGTCCTCTGATTTATTCATATGCGATTTTTTTTACATACGAACACAAACCCCGCATTCGCGTAGAAGTCGCCCAAATGTTGGAAAGAGTATTTGCAAACTTCACAGAACTCGAAATCTGTCAATAATTTTTTCTTAAGCAAAAAGTATCAATTTTATGACGTTCTAAAAAACGATCGTCCTTTCTGCCCAACCTGTACATACCACAGTAGAGATATTTCCCACAAATAAATATCAAAATAAAGAGTAACATATTATTCATTAGAAAAAGATGGGAGCTTTTGTTTTGGCAAAGGCAATCTCTAGGCTGAAGAAAAGTGCTGAATTCGATTCTGTATCAGAAATAAAGAATAAAAAGAATGTTATTTATAGGTTACTAGGCAACCAACTGATATTGTGGTGAAAATACCTCAACCTCAGCCACAATATCAGCATCAAAACAATGAGCCACAGTATCAACAAGTAAGACAGCAACAGCAACCCCAATATGAGGTAAACAACTGATCAATAGAATAAAGTTTCAAGGAAATATTTTAGATTATTGAGGTTTACAGAGGGTAGGAATAAAAAGATGATCCAGGGCCACCACAATGTGCTCTATCAGTCTATCACATACCATACTGAAACTAACATTTGATAAAAAAAAAACTCGTGTGAGAGTAATGAATTTGAAATAAATATTTGAATTGCATAAATTTTTAAACATTACTCTTTGATCTCTTATTTGAATATGTCTACAACCATCAGATTTTATTATCTTATGTAAATCACAAGCCAAACATTCAAACATTGTAAATATATACAATGTAGTTAAAATTAATTTTCTAATAAAATTTTAGGTGGCTGGTGCCCCTGACCAGGGAAAACAACAACAGCAGCAACCGCAGCAACAGCGTATCATCTACCAGTACCAGTAAATTAAAGTAAAATCATTATTTATAAATTCACCTGTTACCATTAAGACAAATATTAAGAATATAAATTATAAGTAGATATGTAAAAAGATTTTAACTTTTTGTACTGATTATAAGTTTTAAATAAATTATATATTTTGTAAAATATTTTTTTTGCCCATAATAATAATAATTTGTTGTCATTTAAGCAAATAATGAATATAAAAAGACTGGCGCCAAAGTATTCATAAAAACAACCCCAATTCCTGTGACATCAAATTACATACAGCACGTCATTCATAGCCAATAGGAAAACAGTTTGTCCATTACCCACGTTTTTTTTTGTATAAATAGATGTGGGCGATAGTTTGTCACATGTTAAGCTATGAACTATGACGTCACATTCTATTTCAGAACAAGTGACTTTTTCAAAATATTACACAAATTTCAATAACTAATTGTTAGATATTTCATGGATAATTCGTGATATTTTCAAATTTTAAGCTATTTAAAGAACAATATTTTTTAAAATTTAATACATAGAAGGCATATAAAAATTCTTGAAACAACCCTATTATTAAAAATCTCTTGTGGCCATAATACAAGATCTTTCGTAATTTTCATATTGGGCTATATAAGTACCTACATATTGTGTTTAACATTTCTAGTACACACACAAAAATTCTTATTACATCTATTATTAATATATTTTTGTATTTTTTAATTCATTCTATAAATAAGTTTCCTCCTACTCTTCTAAATTTTCCAGATTCTTCAAATTCATTGATGAGATGGACAGTATTTCTGATGCGTATATATATCTATAATTTTAAATATATCGTAATTAATAATAAAATAAGAAATATTAAATGTACTTCCCAGAAAAAGCCTTCAGGAATGTATCTGAATTTTTGAATTTTTTTGTCAATTACAAACACTTTTAATTTTTCAACTGGTTTCCATGGAGTTATTTGGACTGTGAGACTTACTACAACGAATTATTTCATATATTAATAATTCTTTATCTCCAATCCATAGAAGATATAATAAAAGTGTTCAATGTACCTATAGGATAGAGAATTTTATGTTCTTTAATATTTGTAATATCATAAATTTCTAAAAAATAATATTTAGAATTTTTTTTTAAGAAACTACTACTTCCGGTTGTCCAATTGTTACCAAAACATTTTCAGCTCTTCCCATTAATGTCAGATTAAGGAATAAGTAGTTATATTGGTCTTTAGTTTTCCAGAATTTGAGAAACCGTCCCTCCAACATCTACACACTCACACACACTCACACTCACACACACACACACACAAACACACACACACACACACACACACACACACACACATACACACACTATTGTAAAAATATTAAAATTAGATTCCAGTGATCTGAAAACGTGCTTATTCACTAAAATCTGTAGTGACAGCACGCGCTTTAGAATTCTATCAAATGAGGCATTTGTTTTCGCTTTTCGCCATGAAGAGAAAATTTGGTAGCATGCGTGTTTCAAAATATTCGCCAGTAAGCATACAACTCGGGGCGAAACTATCAAACTAACGTCATTATTTTGCTACAATTCTATTCAAAGCCAATTTATATATAATTTATACATTTGTTTTATTATATACAACTGTCATAATATTCTCCATTTTAATAGTATAAAACCCAAACATTCCCGAAACAAAAAGCGAATATAGAATTCTAAAGTGCATGCTACCAAGATTCGTAAAAGTAAAATTGCATTCGCCTGTTTTCTATGATAGAATTCTAAAGTGCGTACCGTCACTACTGGATATGCGATTTTTAGCATGAATCCAACACCTCTCTTAGCGAGAGGTAAAAATTATAAATTAATAAAGTTTATTCAATTTTGACGCTTTAAACTGTCATTATTAACTCCGTAGCAACAACTATAAGTAACACTTTTTTTGCATGTGAATTAATTTTTTTTTAAATTACTCTCACAAAATTTTAAATCACTCTGCAACAAATAATGCATTTAAAATATCATCAGGGATGAAAATAACACTTACCATAATATTTATCAGACATTATCAACCATTTTCATTACTTTTCACGGCACAAATGACACAATGACAGACAATAAAGCATTTTAAATACATGACTTGACGTCTTTTCAGCGACGATTGTCATGCTCAGCGTACTAACTGATCAGTTTTTTATTTTGTCAAAATTAAATATTATAATGGTTTTTATTAGTATTTCGTCAAAAGAATAAAATATTGTATAAACCACGTGAGCTAAGATAATGTTTATTCACTCGAAGAAATTAACTCACTCGCCCGTGTAAATATCTATAAATTACAAAATTTTGCCTGGAGACTACAGAAATTATAATCCAGCCTTGTATACAGCAAATTTTTGTATCAAATATAATAATATTATCCTATTTGGACTTTTACAAACCTTGATCCACCAAAAAACTTTTCTATTTACTATTTGTATTGTAAATAACTATAAAAAATGTCTACATTTTTATGATTTCCCTTGTAAATTTCATCCATAAAATAAATATTCAAACAACTTCTTTATACAATTATGACATGTATACATACAATATCATTCTCTTTGATTACATATACGAAGTATACAGGCGTATATAAGACCCAGACATCCTCCATTCGATAGCTGATCACGGCCTCTGTGATTTTGTTCGTTAAAACGTTGGTTGAAGGATAATCCTTAATCAGCGGCTATAGTAACCAAAGATTATAATAACCATGGCTATCGAAAAAGACGCAACTTTTCTGACGACTACAAATTTTTCTCTTATTTTGATAACAACTTCGTTGATATTATGGTTTACCCATTGGTATTTATCCAGAAAACATTTGGTTAAGTTGGCACAAAAATTACCAGGACCACCAGGTTTACCAATTATTGGGAATGCATGGGATTTACGCGGCGAGTCGCCAGGTAAGATTTAAAAAAAAAATTACTACAATTTTTACAGTAATAAAATATCTAACTTACTATTTTGTATGTTTCCATTAAAAAAAAATGAAATACAGGTTGTTTCACAACTTCTGGTACAAACTTTAAGGGCATAATATGGTACTGACCAAAATGAGTAAAAAAAAAGCTTACTCAACATGGACCCGATTTTCGATACTTTCCAATATAAGGCAGTGAAAAATGAGTTTTTAAGGGACTTACCTATGCTACCTAGAAAACTATAAAAGTTACGATTTCGATTAATGAGACTTTTTGTTTAACTTTGAAAAGTTATCTCAGAGATGCTTTTATTTTCAAAAAATGTTAAATAATTGTACTAAGTTAAATAGTGTGACAACCTTGACTAGTATTTAATTTTCAAATAATAACTTCTTAACTATTAGAAACTGAGAAATCTGTTTCGTATAAAATTTTATTGTACAGTGTATTAAAAAAAAACTAAATCGGAGTACGCAGTGAAAACAGAAGTATGTGTGATCATTATTCAGTTCAAAAGTCATGTTAAAATTGATTGTAAAATGTAATTTTAAGGAGAAAAGATAATAAAGAAGGATACAGAATATTGCCATTCACCGTTTTCTAATTTATTTCTATTTTTAAAATAAGGATTTAAGAAAAAAAGCTTTGATTTCTCTGCCTACTCAGAGTTAGGATTTTTTTGAACACACTGTATTTTTATAGCCTATTTTTCTATTTACTGGCATAAACAAAATTGTTTGCAATCACTATCTTTGTCAGTTTTTCTTCATTTCTAATATTTGTCGGCTCCGTTGGCTCAATGGTTAGAGCAATGCCTCTTAGTCATGAATGCGCTCGGGGTTCTGGGTTCGAATCCCACTAAGGCATGGATGTTTGTGTATGTAAACCTACCCTGTAATTGGCATTTAATCCTGTTGGGAGGTTTAAAAAAAAAATCCATATGTCGTCTTTCTCGGAAACAGTTGAAGATCAGATATATGTTATTTAAGCTGTTTTTACACATTTTGGTGAGTATTAAATGCCTTTAAAGTTTTTACCCAAGGTACAAAACACCCTGTATATTAATGATTGAGAATAAAATAGAATACACATCATGCGAGAATGCTTATTCTAGCCTCGCACTCATAGCATAGATCCATGGTTACATAATTGAAAATTTGTTTTAAATTAAGGACCCGTTTTTTAATCTTCTAACAAAGTGACTGATAAATATAACTTCCTAATAATTTAAAAATACGACATTAAAATATAACATAACGTGAAATTATTGAAATTTCAGTTAGCAGTTTTTATTATTTATTATTAAATAAATAATTTTATAAGGAACTGTGTTAGGAGATTAAAATTCAAAAACAAATAAGACTAGGGTTACAACTTTTATATTTTCTAGTCATATATTTATTTCATAATTTTTATTTTTATAGATGTATTCGCAGCATTCGATAAATTCAGCAAGCAACACAGAAATTTATTCAGAGTATGGGT
Organism: Ophonus ardosiacus; assembly: GCA_943142095.1. Classification (NCBI taxonomy): domain Eukaryota; kingdom Metazoa; phylum Arthropoda; class Insecta; order Coleoptera; family Carabidae; genus Ophonus; species Ophonus ardosiacus. The sequence continues at coordinate 32,443,489 of OW964832.1, read as the reverse complement.
AGGACCGCGTTTATTGGTATTCTTAAAGAAACCCGAAGACATTGAATTAATTTTGAGCAGCAATGTACATCTTGATAAATCTCCAGAATACAATGCCCTTAGACCGTGGTTGGGTAATGGATTACTCACTAGCACAGGTAAATTATAAGAAATTACATTTTTTGAAAGTTATACCCTACGGGCGGTAAAGTAAAGCAAAAGCACGAAACCGATAAACAAAACGTCAAAAATACAATAATTGGAAATATAATCAATACTCTTATTTTTAAAAATTGATATCAGCTCCGCTAAAGCTTCACTAGAATTTACTAGAAATCTTTGAGGAATTTCTTCAGAAATTGCCTTCAAGCTTGACATGAAAAAAATCACGTAACCAAATAGCAATGCAACGCATCGCCTTAAGAATCATTCACAGCTAGGAAAATAAGAAATATAATTAAAATTATAAATAAGACTTTATGGTTGGTGTTCATAGCTTCGAAAATAAAACGTAAATTAACATCAACTGTCATTTAATACATACTAATATAATAAATGCGAAAGTAACTCTGTCTGCCTGTCTGTCTGTTACGTTTTCACGCCTAAACCGCTGAACCAATTTTGATGAATTTTGGCATAAATATAGATTGGATCTTGGAGAGAGACCTAGGCTATCTTTTGTCGCGAAAATAAAACTTGAAGAGGTGAAATAGGAGATAAAAGTTTGTATGGAGAACCCATCATTTCTTCCGCTGAACCAATTTTGATGAATTTTGGTATAGAGATAGATTGAACCTTGGAGACAGGGGTGAAATAGGGGATGAAAGTTTGTATGGAGAACCCATCATTTCTCAAGTTAAGGATATAAAAATTCTTATTTATGCTTTTGGTACGAAATAAAGAGTGTTTTAGCGTTTTTAAAAATCATCCCTCAAGGCAGTACATACGTTTAATTTTAGTTTCGAGAGCTGTGAACACTGTCATAAGAATCTATTGTTTATATCGTTATTTTTATGTATAATTTTATTTTTATTTTCGCAGCTGTGAACGAGGCTTTATTGTTTTGTAGCATGACTAGTTACGACGTAATATTTTTACATAGCAAGAAGCCTTAGATGTATTTAAAAAAGTAATTTAAAAACATTTCATTAAATGCAGCAGTGTGAAAAACGAAAGAAGTTTACATCTTTGGACGAATAAAAGCCCTTCGTTATGCATCGGGCTTCAAATTTCGACCCTCTATATATAAATAACTAGTATATTTCATGTTGTAGGAGATATATGGCGAGCCCACCGAAAATTAATAGCACCAACATTCCATATAAACATCCTCAAATCATTCGTGGATTTGATGAACAAAAACAGTCAGATAACAGTTGAAAAACTGAAACAATTTGGTACGGAAACTTTCGACTGTCATGAGTATATGTGCGAAGCTACAGTTGACATCCTTATGGGTACGTATATATCTTTACTGTAAAATTTCTTCATAAGAATTTTTTTAATTTTAGAAACTGTAATGGGTGTTAGAGATGCAACAGAACCCAACGAATCCTTAAATTACGCTTCGTCTGTGATGAAACTAAACGATATTCTGCACTTGCGACACATGAAACCATGGCTAAAACCACAACTATTATTCGATTTAACCGAGCACTCCAAAAACCAATTTAACTTCTTAGGAATTGTCCATGGTCTTCGAAATAAGATTATGAACTATAAAAAAAATGAATATAAAAACTTCAAAGTTGATGCAACTGCAACAAAAGTGAAGGATGAACCAGAAAAAGAGGAAAAGACTAACGGAGCAATTCCTAATGGAAAGAATGGAAGATATGTGGAAGATCTGGATTTGCAAGATTTTTCGGGATCCAAGAAACGAAAGCCATTTTTGGATTCTTTAATGGAATCCATGAAAATTGGAAAAGATATTAACGAGAAGGAAGTTAGAGAACAGGTGGACACCATCTTATTCGAAGTAAGTTTGGCAAAAAACCTGTTTCACATTATATTTTTAATAGAGTGGGTATACTGTCTCATGGAAACCCAAAGGATCGCTATAAACATCTTAAATACCCGTATACTATAAAAATACAAAGGAACAGTTTAGTGCGATTTACAGCAAATTGCCTTAGGTTTTCCTACTTGCAATTCCCAGGGCTGAATTAAAGGAAAAATATAAATATCTTAAGCATTTATTTTTGGTGTATTAAGAAGGTTCGAATTTAAGTAAATTTGCCTGGATTAACGTAGCCAATTTTGAGTGAAGTTTCTAAACTAAATTAGCAACTAACTATTTCATACTTACTCCATATAAAATAAATTATAGACTAGACTTTTCCATGAGAAAATTCAGTGTTTAAAGCTGAACCAAAAGAAATTACGACTGAAGTGGGACATCACAATAAAATCGACGAAATTAATTAGAATAAAATTTATTTATACCAACATGTACAGCAGATTGTCTTAATGTTTTTAATAAGTGCGTAATATCATAATATTTTTGTTATGAGCAGCGAAAGCATTCACAGTCTTATTTATGAGGGCTGGAAATTTGGGTTTCTTTGTCAACATGTGAAAGGCGTTCCAAACGTCTATGGTGATCCTTTGGGTTTCGATGAGACAAAATATACACATCAAGCCGGCTGTGTTATTACTCGGTTTTACTAACCACGCATCGATGGAAATGTTCAGCGGCGTGAACATCGTTCATTTTTCTCTATTAATATTAAGCAAATTCTATTATATTGACAATGTTTGTTAATCGTCTGAAAAATTTCCACAAAAATCAGGGGTGCCGCAGGGTTCGGTCTTGGGACCATTGCTATTCAATATATTTATAAATGACATCACTATAAATATTGATGTTGAACATTTGTTGTACGCAGATGATTTAAAATTGTTCCTTCGAATTTCTATTATTCAATTGGATCTACTATTTTGAACAGGCCACCCATTTTCAAAGACTTGGGTGTTATATTCGATCCTAAACTGACATTTACATCGCACACGGATGCAGTTGTTAAAACTGCTTACAGGTGCTCAGGATTTATACTTAGAAATACACAACAATTCAATAAATATACTTTGAGGTTGTTATTTATATCTTTAGTAAGACCCCATCTAAAATACTGCTCAGTAATATGGAATCCCATTTATGACCAACAAAAGCAATCCATTGAAAAAATTCAAAGATTATTTTTAAAATCTGCTGCATATATAACTGAAGGGTCATATCCAATTAGAAATATTCCACAAGAAGTACTTGTCGATTTCTTCGATTTACAACTACTACACCAGAGACGTAGTACTAATGCTGTAATTTTATTATTTAAAATTATCAATTGCCTCATTGACTGTCCAGCCATTTTAAGTAAAGTTCCGCTTCAAGTTCCAAGATTATCATCTAGAAATAACAACATGTCATTTTATTATCCAGCTCCCAGGTCCAACTCTTTGGTTAAATCACCTCTTCATTTTATGTTTACTAGTTACAATATTATTGAGCCTTATATTGATTTATTTCACAACAATATTAAAGACATAAAAAACTGTATAATTTATTTCACTTGAATGTATCTTGTACTTATCATAGATTTTCCTTACCTTGTAATTGGGCATTCGCCTGTAGGGCATTGTATCAAATAAATAAATTAATCATTTTAGGGCCACGATACCACTGGAGCAGGCAGTAGTTTCTTCCTTACACTTATGGGTATTTACCAAGATGTACAAGATAAAATTATGGAAGAACTGTACGATATATTTGGAGATTCAGACCGTCTCCCTACTTTCGCCGACACAAACGAAATGAAATTTTTGGAACGATGCATTTTGGAAACATTTAGATTATACCCTCCAGTACCAATTATTGCTAGAGAATTACAGCAAGATCTAAAACTAGGTGAGAAATATGTCATTACTCACTAGTGCCGTAAATCATTATTTTTATTACAGCTAGCGGAGATTATACCATTCCAGCCGGTTGCACAGTCGTAATAGCAACATACTGGTTGCACCATGATCCAGATATATTCCCAGATCCTTACAAATTTAATCCAGACCACCATTTACCAGAAGTTTCTGCTGGAAGAAACCCATACGCATATATTCCATTTTCAGCTGGACCAAGAAGCTGTGTTGGTAAATATTTCATAAAATATTTGTAAACAATCATTAACATCTTATGTTTGCAGGACGAAAATATGCCATGTTGAAACTCAAAATCTTGTTGTCAACCATCTTGAGAAATTACCGAGTTGTGTGCCAGGATAAAGAATCTGAATTCAGATTGCAAGCAGACATTATTTTGAAACGAGTAGAAGGCTTTAAAATTAGATTAGAACCAAGAAAGACACTAATATCTACAAGATGTTAAATTTATGAAAAATGATTCCTTTCTTATGACGGCCGCTATGAAATACGACTATGATGAAACTTTTCCTTTTCTTGTAAATTTTTAGTATTAGTGTATATAAAATTGTGGAATGAGGATAGTTTAGTAATAAACTATTAGTAATATTAGCAATCAATAAAGCATTTTGTGCAAAATGTATTTTGTTGTTTAATTTTATTCGAAAAAAAAAACACAACAAAGAACGATATTGTTTTACAAGGGAACTAAGATATGGTAACTGCATTATGCATATTCCTGGTTAATAAATGTTCTACATGATTTTAAAACAAAGGAAATATTACAGAAAAAACTAAGCTAAAAGCTACCTTTAAAACATGGCTAATTTTATTAGAAATAAAATCTACAATTTCAATTCTGTACAACAAAAACATGTAACGCCATAAAAAAGTGAGAATTGGTTGAACTTAAGAAAAACATGCTGTCAAATTTTAATTAGCGAATTTTTAAACCCTTAAGCCCTACGCCCTTGAAACATATGTTATTGTACGACCCTTGTTTTTAAAGAATACTATACCCTTTGGTTTATAATATAGTGACTGTATATACATAGTGTGGCCAATAGGGGGATCGATTTTGATTGGTCGGCGCGAATTTGCCTAAATATGGCGGATATTATGCCGACAAAGTGACATTTTCAGATTTGTTACGTGATTTATACGTGAATTGAAGGTAATTATATTATATTTATATTTTAGATAGTGCAAATAATTAAATTATACGTGTATTTGTATATTTATAACTCAAAGTAATATATACATATTTTTTAACATAAATAATATTAAGGTATATATTTTAGATGCCTGGTTGCGTGGCGGTTGGTTGTGAAAACAGTTCTTCGAGAGGATTTAAAATGAAAATAAATATTTTGTTTCCATTTAATATGCTCTTTCATTAATTGTTTATCGAATTTTGTTTAGTTATCACATCATATGAATTCAAATATCCCGCGCATTTTGCCTAAATATGGCGGCGGTTGGCCACACTATGTATATACAGTCACTATAGTTTATAATATATAAGTTTGAGGTGAAGCGTCAGCGCTAATTCCTGAACTAAGAAGGCTACAAATGCCGGACTATATAGTGTTATTAAATTAAACTTGTATCTGCATAATTCAAATCCGTGATCAGATTTTCCCCTAGGTCTCTGTAAAAAGGTGAACTCCTATTGGATGGTTCTTTTAGGTAAATAAGCTACTCTTTTATTTTTTGTTCTTATAAAAAATTATTTATTATCTTCGTCCAGTGTTTTATACTTACCGTATCCTATCGCTGGGTATAGTACGATCCCTGGTATGGTCCTCCGCGAAACCTGAAAACGAAAAACATTGTTTATTTTGTGCGCCAAAGTAAACAAGATGTAATCAATTAACGTTTAACTAAAATTAGTTTTTACGTGATAATACTAATATTATGTTTTTATAATGAAGACTTCAGTTCCTTTCAGACTTTGGTAATGTCAACATGGTGTGCTCGTGAATAATCGTATATTGCAAAGTACAGTGTTTATAATAACTGAAACCTTAGCAGTTTTCATTACAATTACATTTCTTTGTCTATGAAAAAAGTCCGTAGAATCGACTGGTGTAACGCTCGTCCCTCTATCATTTGCCATTCATTAGCTATAGTCCGATAAAGTCACAAAAATCTTGTAAGTTTTCCATATGCCATTGAGTCAGAAACAGATACCATTAACTGGAAACATGGAGGAAACTCAGGAACGTCGGGGTTCAGGTTTACAGAGGTATTCATATGAAGCAACTCAGGAATACTGTAGCACTGGAGCAATACCGGACGCGCTACAGACCGGCATTCAAAATTCAAAGTTGAAACAATGAATGCACGAATAACTTAGAAGCACTAAGATGATATACAGAACATGTCAAAGCACTGATATGATACATTGCAATGGTAAGGGTTTTCCATTAATATAACCTATCATTTGATGCAATTAAATTCAAACCAAGAATTTTCCAAAAAGATCGAAGTTTAATTTAAAATTTGATACAAGATGATTAATAAACATTTAAAAGTGTGCAACTATACGAAGAATTTTTATTTAAGTCGAAGATAGCGGCTACTTTTCAGCCACTAAGGCTCTAAAACGTCGATTTTACTCGATTTTTGTCGACCAGAAGCCTTGCTCGCAGCTCGTATTTTGCTAGCTGCAAATTTTGTCGTAGGCTACATACTTAACTCATCTGCTGTGCACAAGACTGGAGTAGGCGCTACGGGTTGAAGATCGACGATCGTGCCATGGATCACTTTGCGGTGCTCTTCGATCGAATTTTGCTGGTTGCTTACCTGCATCGTTCATAATCCTGGGATCGCATTTCCATTTTTTTTTTTTTGATGAGTTACAGGTTGCCTGAATAGAAATTGAGAAATTGTATTCATTTTACTGTGTGTCTTGATCATTTATATAATAGATTTTTACCTTAATTAACATATGTAATGATATCATTTGATGAGATACAGATATGTATCAAATCTATATTAAGATATATTTTATACGTGATTGTTTTATTCGTATTTTAACATGTTTTCTAAGACTTATCGATATGGAAAACATGGCGGATATATTACGACACTTAGTTAAAAGTAGATCAGTATTTTAATATTAATGTTTGTGAAATAAATGTATGCTGTATTTTATAATACAAATATCTAGTTTGTGAAAAGAAGAAAAGAATTATATCGTTTTAGTAGGAAATGTAGAGCAAGTATAGCATGGTCTGCTCGAAGTGTGACCTTGAAAACCCCCGTTTGTTTTGTCGCACTATAGCGCGAGTAGTGACGTCCGATGCGCACTTAACTCAGCAAATCAAATGGTGTGACCTCTATGAGATATTTTCCGAACTAAACTGAGAGAAATTTTAAAAAAGTCAGAATGGCGTACGTCAATGTCAGGGAATGGTCGCCGGACCAAGTTACTGAGTGGTTAAGAGGTAAATAATTAATTAATTTTACTATTTTTATTGTTACATCTAACTGGATAGTGATATACGTGATACTGTGAAAGTTTAGGCACTTAATCAAGACATCTGTGATATTTATGGTTATGCATACATGTCAGTTTTGAAGTTCACGCCCACATTTTTATATTGTCAACAGTTAATTATCCCGTAAAACGGTCTTGTCATCTCATTAGCAGGATTACAATGACACTAGTGTGTTATAATTTAATTATACGCATTGACTGTCGTTAAAATTTAAAATCAATATCCATGGCCCTTTGACATTTTCCGAGAAGTCTAGGTTATGTTTATTTTGGACCACTTATGAACTCCGTAAATAATATGATAAACTATTTTTACATTTCCTGTAACGATAACAATTTTCTCAGTTATTGAACAAATATGATAAAAAATGTTTAATTTTAGGTTTGGATAATGTTATTCTTCCTTATATAAATTCTTTTTTAAATAACGAAGTAAAAGGTCATCAACTTCTTAGTTTACGTTCAGATGATTTAGAACATTTAGGTGTATACACTCTAGGCCATCAGGAATTAATTTTAGAAGCAGTTGAACATTTACGAAATTTCGTAAGTAAATTTAATTATACATATTTACAATGAAAAACAGGCCTCTTAAAATAACTTTTTTAATTATAATTATTTTTTAATTTTGTTGATATATTGGTAAACTAAGCTTAAGGGCTCATAAATCTTAGTATTTGGCATGATTGTTGCATTTCCGATTTAACCGGAAATGACATTAATTTTCATATTTCAAATGGGACGCCCTATACCTTTTTATATATTTGGAATCTACGTAAATTTTCGAATGCAACGATATGCTTGCAGTGCATTTTTATTGAATAAATAATAACAAAAACATAAGAGAAAATTATGAATAAAGCGATAATAACAAGTCGGCTGTGATAAACTGATCATTTTTTTTAACAAAATGTATAGAATTTAGAAAAATTACTATTAAAAAAATTAACTACGCGTCATGATCCTTACAAAATAAAATGACAATTATAACATTCGTTCTTTAATATATTATTATAGAATGTCCCATTTGAAATATGAAAGTTAATGTCACTTCCTGTTAAACCGGAAGCGATACCATCATGCCAAATACCATTATTTGTGCCCCTAAAGACTAATTTCAAATATATCAAGAAAATTTAAAAAATAATTGTAAATAAAAAAGTTATTTTGAGTGACCTGTTTTTCTGTATCACCCTATTATTTTAATGCACATAATTAATAATTATGTCGTTATTTTATAGCATTATGAGTTGGATCGCGAAAATTTGCAACTTCTTGCACTTCGATTATCTTGTGCATCACGATCTTTATATAATGAATTATTTTCTGCCGAAGACGATGGTAAAATTGAAACACAAACTATGGCAGATGTTGCAAATATCATAAGTACCATAAAGCCTTTAGTATGTTGGCTAGATCGGTAAGTTATAAAAAATATATTTTCTATAATTTTTGGTAGAAAAGTGCAGTATATATGGTACACGTTTATATCCACTGTCAAGAATTTAGAATGAGGTATACACTTCAACATTTTTTTACTAGATGGCAGCATTTACACGGCTCCAAATTTAAAACTTGAGGGCTAATGCAATGTATTTACTGAGCGCGTACCGTATCTGCATTTTAATTTTCTGCACAAATTATTACACTAAATTTTTCTAGAGCCCCATTCAGTGGTCAAGGAGATTATCTCGACAGAAAAACCAAACTCTTACAGCTGTCTTTAGAAATGGCAACTTCTGCTCAAAGAGATAGATTTGCCGATCGACCTGTAGAAAAAATCAGAAGAGGTTGTGAAGCTCTAGCAGAATTAGCCGATAATATTATCCAAGAAATCTCAGATCCCATGTTATTACAACCTGCTTCTTTGGATTTAGCAACTTTAAAGAAAAAAGAAAACGAGCCTGGGTTTTCTTTAATGCCCAGTTATCACGGCGTTCATCAAATAGCTGAGATTAAATTTACATCACCGGCGCACACGACCAGTAAGCTTGAAGAAGGAGACGAAATCGTACAAGTAATAATGAGCTTAGAAATCCACACCTTTCTTTTTAATAATATACATTATTAAATTATTTCTTGTTTCAGGTGAATTATCAGACTGTAGTTGGTTGGCAACGTAAGAAAGTTTTGTGTTTATTCCAAGAATCTCCTCCCGATATAGTTCTAACTCTTAAAAAAAGACCGCGACATACTAAGGTTTATGGTCAGATTTATATGAAACCGTACAGACTACCAAGTAAAAAACGAGCGGCTCCATATACTCGGTGGAACGATAATTTGCCATCGCCACGGCCAGAACTTCTGACCATTCCAGATTTCGAAATGCCTTTACCAAGGTAAAAAATATATTTTAGGGTCATTCACTATTTAAATTGAAACCAAATAAACTTGATAGTGTTTCAAAGACAAGTATCTTTGTTATAGATTACCACCAGTAACTCAAGCACAACCTCTAGAATCTGAATCGAGCAGTGACAGTGAACCACCAGACAGCCCGTTGGAAAGTCAAGGAAGGGTCTATCCTCTAAAACCAAGACCCGTTCTTCAGAGAAGAAATACAATCACTGGAGCTAGTCCGACGAGTAAAAGACCGCTCCAGGCCATCGAGCAGGTAAGAATTTGTGGTTTATAAAAAATATTCCAAGAAATATATATTTCATAATCAAGAATTAACTTCCTATAAATTATTATTTGGACACCCGGATACGAAATAGATTTTATTTTTCAACTTGTATTAGTTTTGTCTAGCATTGTATTTTAAATAAATAAATAAGTATTAATTTTATTATAAGTTGTCGTATCTTTTATATTTTTATGGCGAAGAACTGGTCAAATAAATAAGAGAGTATAACATCTCAAGTTTCGTAAATTGTAATTAAGGTTAAGATTTGTATTGAAAAATTGCAAAGCTAATTAAATAAAAACCAGTATAACTTATGTAAAAAATGGAGCACCTGCATCAAATTGTATGATATTTATAAGTAAATAGCTATTTTCATTTTCACTTACCAATATGTTGTGGATGCAAAATTTAATTACTCCTTTTCACTGTTTCCCCATTTAAAATTTGTATGAAAATACTTAGTCGAACACTTAAATCAGTGTTTAACACAAAAATTTAATTGAGAACACACTAACTTCACGTAAAAACTTCTGTTAAAAACTAAGAACAAACGGTAACCAAGTACTTGTTGACATGTTGACAAAAACAAATGAATTAATATAAACATATGATGATCATGGCGGAAAGAATAAGCATGCGGTTTGCCAGCACGAAACTCCCGTGACGTCACAGGCAATGCACCCTACGATTCCAAACTCGCAAATAAATTCATTACTTGTATTATTTTTTGATGCCAATTTAGGAGCATGTTCTACCTAATTTAATTTATTTGCACATTAAAAATGAGTACATATTGACAATCAAATACTAAATAACAATAACAAATATCTTATGCACATTAAAAAAAAAATGCCCGCTAATATAATAATTTGAACAATGAAATAAAAGCACACGGCTCTATGGATCCAGAGTTGTCACAGACAATCCTTCGGATAATTAGGAAAATACTGTTTATGGCGACAAACAAATAATACGAATAATGAATGAAGACCTTTAAATTTAATTTAAAACCTTCCTTCATCCTTAATAATGTATAATTGATTGAAATTGAAATGTAAATAAATTGTAATACAAACAAACAATCTTTATTTTAAAGAACGTAATCAATACATGTCAAACAATATAAACATGAACAACCGAATCTCCTTTTTTCCTACTATGATCTGAAGATCCGATATATCATCACCTCCTCCTAAAGAATGTTACTCAGCTTGAAAACGTTTAGGAGGAATGCCTTTGTTTGGACGGTTTGAGCGGCGAATTGTATCTGTAGTTTTGCAGTTTTCATTTCGGTTTCTGTTGTTTTCTATTTCAATTTCTCGGGTTCTTGTTCTACAATGAATCAGATTTTTCGTACTCCATACCTTCCCATCTTGTAAACGATATGTATTGGTGCCCAATACTTCTTTCACTTGTTTAGGTTCTGCGTACGGAGTAACACCTTTCGGAACTTGGGGAAGACGAGTTTTCACCCATTCTTCTTTTTCAAAGAACGATTTTGGTAACTGTTGGTATGCTTTATCCTCTTCCCTTCTTTGTCTTGGTTCAACACTAGTTCGTATTTCTCTTCCAAGGAATAATTTTGCCGGTGATGAAATGTCGTTTGAAGGTGCCATTGATCTAAAACTAAATAAAAGTTCATTTATACCTAATTTAAATTTTTTGTTCGTTCTGGAGAACGTTTGTATTCCAAATTTTAGATAGCGATTGAAAACTTCGACAACAGCGTTTCTTTGCGGATCATAATTGGGAGTTTTCCAGTGTAGTATATCTCGCTCGTACAAAAAGCTTTCAAATTAATCTGATTTGAAATTCGTTCCATTGTCGCTAACTAAAATGTCTGGATTTCCATATCTACTAAATAATTCTTTTAGCCATTCTATGATAATAGCTGAAGTGATGCCTTTAGTTAATAATACTTCCGGATATTTCGAATAATGGTCGATGACGACGACTAAAAATCTTTCTTGTCTAGGAGCTATAGCAAAAGGTCCAGTAATATCAATTGCTATTTTAGACCAAGGTTTCTTTTCCTGCGGTATTGGATTTGGTTCATCATTAGTTTTGGGTATTTTATGTGATTTCTGGCTGTCTTCACAAGGTAAACAGTATGACAAAATTTTCTATGTCTTTATCTTGTCCTGGCCACCAATAAACACTTCGTAATTTTCTTTTCATTCTCACAATTCCAGGATGTCCTTCGTGTGCAGAATTTAAAGTCTTTTCTTGTAGCGATCTTGGAACAAGAATGCGTTCGTTGCGATGTATTACCATATTATCCACAGAAAGTTCATCTTTTACTTTATAATATGTATGAATTTCTTTCGAAACATCTTGTTTACTTGGCCAGCCTGTAGTAATAAATTTAAATATTTGTCTGCATATATCATCCTTTCTCTGATGACGTAATATGTTCTTCAGAGATAAGTTTTCAGTAATTAACAACTGTTTTATGTAAGATGTATTTTCTTCAAATTTATCATCTTCGTTTTGCAACGGAGCTCGTGATAAAAAGTCGGCTATTACGTTATCGATACCTTTTTTGTATTTAATGTCATAATCAAATATGGAAAGTCTTTCCATCCACCGAATAAATTTCGCAGATTTTCTTGTGGACGTGTACTTTTTCAGTAAAGTTACTAAGGCTGAATGGTCGGTTATTAACGTAAACTTCCTACCTAATAGAAAAGTATTCCAATGTTCACAAGCCCACAAGCATGCTAGAGCTTCTCGTTCACCAACGGAATAATTTCTTTCTGTAACAGATAGAGTATGAGATGCGTAAGCAATAATTACTTCTACATTATTCTGTAATTGTGTTAAAACAGCCCTTAATCCAACATTTGAGGCGTCTGTAGTAACAAATGTTGGGGCATTTATCTGATATAATAACATGGTTTTTTGCTCCACAACCATAACATTTAAAAACTTGAGAATTGTTGTACTTTGGTTTTGAATTAATCACTTTTGAAATCTGAGAGTTCATATTATTGTTTTGTAAAACGAATAGATCTTTTGAAGCAGTTTCATCGGCTGTCATTATTGACACAAATTTTTCAAAGTCAACTTTGCCTTCTTGAGTATATTTAGATCTACATCCAATAACTAATTGTTCAGCAAGTAATCGTTTTTCTAATTCATTATTTCCATAATTACATAAACTTATTAATGAGCGTAAATCTGTCAGATTAGATGTGACTGTCTCTGTATTACCCTGTAATCGTGTTCTGAAGTCGTAAACTGCTCGCACTTGGTTGATTTGGGGTTGAAATAATTTTTGAATGTCTATAATAAACTCATCATAGGTTTTTGTACCACGTTCCATGAAAAATGGATACGCTGAAACTATTCTTCGTCCTTCCGTTCCTAAAAATTGGCATAGAAGTAGATTCTTAATTTTATCATCTAACTTCCTATCAGTAGTAGCATTTCTATCTGTGAGGTAGAAAAAATCATCGACAGTCGTAATCCAAGCAGTCCAGGGTACAGGGGGTAATCCTGGGGTTTGTAGAAAATCATCGGGCATCAAAATCTTCGATATCGCCATCCTCGTCGCCAATTTAATGTATAATTGATTGAAATTGAAATGTAAATAAATTGTAATACAAACAAACAATCTTTATTTTAAAGAACGTAATCAATACATGTCAAACAATATAAACATGAACAACCGAATCTCCTTTTTTCCTACTATGATCTGAAGGTCCGATATATCACTTAATAATAATACGAATGTTTACGTCACATACCATGCATATCAAATACATAAACAGTTTATAACATATTAATTATTAAGCATCTGGTGATTCACATCTGAACGCCGTACCTATACTATAATTAGTGAATCCTTACATAATTTAGAAAAGATTTGTCGTCTGCATTTTCTATTGTTACAATATATCATCACGGTGTATTACCCATTGTTGGGTGTGCCAATTTGCTTTGTGCACGGATATCGGTAAAGTTATGTTTCTTGATTTTAAAATTGAAATTGTGTGAAAAGTTGTATTATTGTTCAAACTGCAGTGTCACATTTTTTATGAGTCAATCTTATCAGAATAAAAATTATCTCAAAAAAATTTGTCAACAATTTCCTTGAATGCCATAAAATTTGAATAATGAGCAATGATAAACAATTCAATGTCTTACATTGTCATAAATTACTTGCATCACCCAAGTGCTTTGTTCCGTTGTTTATTACATCTTTATCAATTTGCAGTTGTGGAACGAACTAAAACATCAAGCTGCTTACAAACATTCAAGTTCAACATACATTGAGACAGATAACTATAAACGGGATTCGGTTTATCTTCGCGATAAAAGCGCATCGTGTGGGCATGGTTTAGAGCTAACGCAGCGTCCGGCAACATATCCGAAGAAATTCGATAAGTCTCTACTCATGCCTGAGAGTGAAGGCAAAACAGACACTAAGAAAAAAGTAAATTTCGAGGATCGAAAAGTTATTTTCGAAGAATATTCCACTGAAGTTAAAACAGAAATTAGAATAGAGAAAAAGAAAACTGAATTAAAAGTAATTAAAGAAGTGAATACGAACAGTGAGATTAATAAATCAGTTTTAAAAGAATCTAATTTTATTAGTAGTGTTGTGAATTTAAGTGGCGATAATTTAGAAAAAAGTATAAGTGTAAATAGTTTATCATCTTTATCTCAATGTGATGAACCAATCAAATTTATTGACGAAACAGTGGATGAAATGTATGACCGTACTCATATGAAAAACGAATGGCAAAATGAAATAATAGAAGAATTAATTGTTAACCTAAAAAAAAATTGTACAGGAAGTAACAATACAACACCTACAAACTCTCCAGAAAAAAATATTCCAAACAAATCATTAGAAATGTTACAATTAGACAACACTGAATCAACAGTCATACCAACCGCCCTTCCCAGAATAATCAAAAAACCTCCAGAAATCCCTGCGAAACCAGATATTTCCAAAAAACCCGCCGTGCCACCTCGAAAATTCACCACGAGAGTTACTCGAGGTCGATTAGATAAAAGTCACAGCACGCCAGCTTACGATACAAGTCAAGAACCAAACAATGACAATAATAGAACCCCAGAAATTTTGATAACCGGTCCTGAGGAACCAAAAACTTTTGAATTTCCTTTTGAATCTGAAAAAAGGCGGGAATCTCAAGAAATAAAAAATGAAACCCCAGTAGTTGAAACGATTAATTCAGCCTTATGTGATATTAGACATTCGTATACTGATAACTATATCCAACCTAGAGATTTGGCAGAAGTAATAAAACCCAAAGAAGATAAAACAAGGAGAATATCTGAAAATTTGATGAAAATTTCTGATACACCCCCCGAACCGCCCCCCAGGACTGTTTACGGCATTACAGCTGAAACTCCCAGTAAAATGAAACATTTTGAACCGAAGTCTATTTCTACCCCTATTTCTAAAACTCCAGCGATGGAATTTCCAAGTGTAGATTCACATAAAACGGCAGAAGTTACCAAATCTAATTCTGAAGTTAAGGTGTCGCCTACGAATTCTGTTGTTCGCGCCATGATGAAAAATAAATCGGGAAAAAAGAAGACCAGTCTTCTGCAAAGTAAGTTATTTTCAATTACTTTTTTTTCAGTATTATATACAAAGAACTTACAATCCTACCTCTTTGTTTACCTATGTATTTCCCTGTCTACCTAAAACCAGCGGCCAGGTTAAATACAGCGTTTTGTGACTATTTGAACTCCGCCATTTTGGAGCATTTCGGCACAATTTTAGTTGGAGATTGAAACTTACCTAGCTACTTTAAAGTTAAAAGTTACGTGATCTTATAGGAAATTTTCCGACAAATTTGATGGTATTATTCGGAATGTTCTATCTCATTGCGAAATTTTGAAAATTCACATTTCTCGAAAAAATCAACTGAATTAAATGTCTTCACAATTTAACTGTTCATATCTTCGTAGTTATTGAAGATATAGTTCTGATTTTGTCAGATTATTATTTATTTATTATTAAAATATCTTTCAGAACTCATGGAAAAATACTACCTTTTTTTTAGTTTATGTTCTGTATTTATTAATTTTAACCCAACGTTTCGGCACCATAAACTGGTGCCTTCTTCAGGGGATACATTGACGTAAATATGTTAAAAAACAATAATAAGCGTCTCTGAGTTGTACAGATCACTTCTATGCCAGTTTTTGGGACGGTTTTTCCTCTGGCAAAAGGAGATTTTTTCCTGAGAAGATGCATGTTCGCCGTCCATGTTATTGCCGGGCATGCATATATTGTCTAGAAAATTGTATACATAAAAAATGTAACATTTATGAATATTTCTTGTTACCTTGGTTACTTGTTATTATTGTTTTTTAACATATTTATGTCAATGTATCCCCTGAAGAAGGCACCAGTTTATGGTGCCGAAACGTTGGGTTAAAATTAATAAATACAGAACATAAACTAAAAAAAAGGTAGTATTTTTCCAATTATTTATTTATGTTTTGAGAATGTGCTTATGTAATAAAAATATCGTATTTGTTTCTAAAATAATAAGAAAAATAATAAAAACTAGCATTCGAACATGTTTGTTTTGGATTTTCCAGCACAAGAAACACTAAGCGAGAAACTTTTCGTCCGTACGAGATAGACCCGAACACACAGGACAAAGTTATAGTAAATGAATTAAAGAAGTATTTTATTTGATTTTTTTTTTAAATCTTACCGGTTTCGAATAAAATGAACACAAAAAGTAAGTTCATCGTAACGCACGCGACTTCGGCACTCACCCAGCATGTATCGCCTTTTGTAAAAAAAAATTAAAATAAAAAATCTTTAATTCATTTACTACAACTGTCCTGTTTATTAGGGTCTATCTCGTAAAGACGAAAAATTTCTGGCTTAGTATTTCTTGTGCTGCTAAATCCAAAACAAACGTGTTTGAATTCTCGTTTTCATTATTTTTCTTATCATTTTAGAAACAAATATGATACTTTTATTACGTAAGCACATTCTCAAAACATAAATAAATAATAATCTGAAAAAATCAGAACTATATCTTCAATAACTACAAAGATATGAGTAGTTAAAGTTAAAAATTGTGAAGACATTTAATTGAGATGATTTTTTTTTATCATAGATTTGAAAATGGTATAAACGAATAATTATTGAGATAAAATTATTTATTTTTCCTTTCAGAGAGAAGAAAAGTAACAGTTAAAGATTTACAGCCTTGTGATACCCAAGGACATTTATATCAAAGATTACGAAGTAAAACCACTCAAAATTTTCACTGGGAAAAAAGATGGTTTGTGTTATTAGGAAGTTGTTTATATGGATTTAAAAATAAAGATGTAAGTTTGAATATATTTTTATTAAAATATATTGTTAATTATTTTGTTAATTTTCATTTTAGGCTTTGAAAGCTGAGTGCCTAATATTTCTAACTGGTTTTACTGTAGCTGTAGCTCATGAGGTATTCAAATTACTTCACTATATTATTAAATATTAATTTATGTTTTTCGTAGGTGAAATCTCGATTAAATGCTTTTAAAGTATACCACACTGGTACAGCATTTTATTTCTCAGCCGATAATGCTGAAATAATGACATCTTGGGTGGATTTAATAACAGCCGCTACTTTACATTCTGATAGTTCAAAGCCTTCAGACAACTCTTTATATTCCGAAACAGATGATTCTGAATCAGAAAAACCCAAAACTGAAGGAAAAGAAAAATCAGAATCTTCAAGAAAATTCAGTTCGCTCAAAAAATTCACCACAAAAAAAAGTAGTGACAGTTCAACTCCAAATGAAAGTACAAGTTTAGACAGAAAATGTAGAAAATTTTTTCATAGTTCCAGTACAAAAACACCAAAAAATCAATTACCTATTCCTACGCCGCAGTTTAGAAGTTACAGAAAAGTAGTTCCTCCAAATTTGGTTGTTAACCAAAATACGCAAAATAATTCAACAAAAAAGCCAGAAACACCAAAATCACCAGAAATATCTGGTTCTAATTTAGCATTAGATGCAGCAAAAAATGAACCATCAACAAGTAATCAAAACGCGTCAAAACTTAAACCAAAACCTATTAATTACATTCACGCATCAAATCCAAGTTTATGTGATATAAATGATTATCGCCTACATAGTTTTTATCATCATAAAACAAGACAATTCACGCAAAGAACAGAAAATTTAGCTGGCTTTGTTACTTTAGAACAGTTTATGTTAAATAGACAAGAAGAAGAACGGAAACAAAACGCATTATTTAGTAAAAATAATGAACCAGAAATTAATCCAAACTCAATTCAACCAGATGTAGTTTATGGTGAAATTCGAACAGCTTACAGTGGAGATAGCAGAACTTTCGATAAACCAAGAAAACATTCCGACCCACAAAGCGATGTTCAGAAACTAACACACGTTAGAACAAATTCTGACGGTTATACTGATTTATATTATGATTTTAAAGAGCCTCAATCAAAAACCCTTCCAAAGACAGAAAAATCCTGCTTTGAAAATCAAAGCAAATCACTTCCTAGATCTCCGGAAAGTAACAATTCTTATGAAGAAAAGTCTGAATTAGTATCCGACATAAAAATGTCTGAACCTTATGAGTTGCAATACGCTGACAAAAAATCTCTCCGGATGCAAAAGATGAGCCAGGAGACTAGTTTCCGTGATCGGTCGTACGAAATGATTTACTGTCCTCAAAAAGTGAACGATGTGCAATTCGCCCAAAACAGAACATTGGACGCTCAAAAGAATATATTGAAAAAAGCAAGTAAGTTAACCAGACAACACAGTCTAAACTCCGCTGATAAAAAAGATAAGGTATTTAACCGTGGTGAATCGCCGGAAAAATTCTGGCTTGATTCGCTGAGACGAAACGACAAAGTCTCTGACAAAAGCGGGAAAATAAAATTGAAAAGCGCTACGCAATACACGCCCATGTGCTTACCGTTAACCCCTGATCAAAAAGGAAAACTAAACCCTAAGTTTGCTTTTGAATTGAATTTAGATGAGAAATCTAGCAAGGGGAAATTGAAGAGTTTTTTCGGGAAATCAGACGAAAAAAAAGAAAAAACTCTTTTGGGATCACCAAGGTTACATCGGGCAATATTCCGCAAGCAAGATATCAAACCGGAAGTTGATTGGTCGTCCGAAGCGCCTCAAGTAAGTTGTTGATTGTTTCCTGTTGTGTCTTTGTGAATGTTTATTATTCTTCTGTGTTTTCTTGTTAATGTGTTTGTCGTTTTTACAGGTTGTTCCTTTTTCTACTAATCTAACCTCAATTCCTCGAACAGGGCTTTCTAACTCTCCTTCAAGTAGTATTATCTTGTCCCCCCCGCCCGATTATCCGGGATTAGAGTATCCGCCAGTTTTTGAACCCGAAACTTATTCTCTTGCTAACCCTTCCTGTAGCTTAACATTACTTAGAAAACAGCAGAAGTAATTGGCTTTTTAAATAGTGCTAATAGTTTTTTCGTACGATTTACTAACTATGTGACAATATCTGTATTCTATAGTTAGGTAGTTATTTATACATATTTATAAGGGACGGTTACGGTTTTGGAAAATTTACGTTTTTCAAAAATGGCTGTGTAATGGTTTATAGAATTGTAGTGTTTTGTAATTATAAGTGGTTTCGGTTGCAATAAGAGATAAAATTTCTTACCTTTCGCATAGTTCAAGACGATCCTATATTCACAATGTTTAATATTTAAATAAAAATAACTGTATATTATAATATTCACTTCAATTCTATATTAAAATAACTAATTCAACATTTTAATTGTTTAACATTCTATTATACATATATAAGGTGTCTAGAAAGAGTATCGAGTATTTGATAGTTGAATAAAACAAAATATTATCAATATGGGTGTTTATTTTTTAATAAAGTTACAAAACTGGAAAATTATTTAGGGGAGATAATATGGTTGGTTTGCACAACAGTCAGAAACCGTCTCAAATCATTCTGAGTATGCGCATCAGTTTAAAAATGTTCGCAAAACAGAAATTTTAAATCTACAATTAAAAGTCATTTGTTCGTTCAGCAAAATCTTTCAATCCTTGATCAGTTTCCAACCGTCAAAATTGTCCGTGGATTCCAAAGAAATTTTTAATTTAAGGCATGCGCACTGGAACCTCTGGCTATTAGCGAGCCAAAGCGAGAGAAAAGGAATATTAACATTCATTAAAAATTCTTCCAACCCACTAAATATTTGCTATATTGTCATGTAGATTCTCGAGTGTAAATTTAAGAGAACAAGAAATAAACGCAGGAAGTAAATTTTAAAGAATAAAGTAAGATTAAAATTTCTTTATGTGACAATGACAAATGCTACCAACAACAATCAACATAGGATAAAAAAAAATTCTGTTTACTCTAGGTGGTAGTAATAACAATAAACTTTAATTCTGTTCGCAGACTTCAATCAGTTTGAAACCAATTTCAAACTACGCACTCGTACTGAAAAATTGGCAATTAGTTGCATAATTTGTTGTGCGAACAAACCTATGATCTATACTAAATAATCTTTCAGTTTAGTAACTTTAATAAAAATACCCGATACTCTTTCTGGACACCTTTTGTCACTATACTACTGTTCTAATCTAATGTTCACTTGGCAAATTTTATGCATTTTCATACTTCATAAATAAAATAGGTATTAAATTATAGGATCGTTTATGCTTCTCAAATCTTTCTTCACCCCTACAAGTAGTTTATACACGGTTTAAAATTTTCAAAGTACAAACGTACAAATGATTTATATGACTTTATCTTCCGTATTGCTCAATAAAATATAATTCACATTAGGTAGAAAATCCTCTCCACCAAAAGTTTTATTTCTAACACTATTTTGATGGGCTCGTGGTCTCGTTCTATGCATGTTGATGGTATATTTGAGACAATGTGACTGACTATTTCCAGAAAGATGTTGCATGAGCATGTCAGCAATAATTTAACCTAACCAATCCCGTACCTTGTGACATACAGATGATGGACGACCAACAAGGAGATAGTACGTATTTCATTCGGTGTGAAACAGGGTTACGTTTAAGTAATATACCTATTAAACTAAAATTTAATACGTATGATGAGAAAGGGAATATACAGGAATGTAGTCAATATAGATGGTATTTTTATTTTTTGACGAACATCGACGTTTCGTAGCCTACTGCTACTTCTTCAAGATGGTTACAGGAGATTATGTATAAGTAAATACATTTAAAGATTTTTATTAAGCTTAAAGATGGTACAGTCAAATAAATTTTTAAAATGATCCTCAATATCCGTCCTGAAGTTTACAGCTTTCTTGACTGAATTAATTAATAAAGCTGCAAACTTCAAAACAGATATCGAGGATCTAAGGCTGTGTCCGATATTACACTTTTAACACCCTAATGTCTAAATCCTAAATTTATATGCCCTAAATCTAGTGATTATTTAGGATTTTAGGAATTAAATTTTAGGGTTTGCAGGAGCGCACTATGCCTTGAAGTTGACGTGTACTAATTAAACAAATCATGTTCGTTGCTATAATTTGTGCAAAATGTCAAATTTACAGCTTTTAGCTTTTATTTTATGAAATACAATATTAACATTTAATCCAAACCATCAAATTAAGTAGAATTGTACAATTCATTTTTGTTGTTCTAAAGTGTTGCCATACAAAGCAATGAATATCACTAGTGTGCCATTCGGAGATGTATTTATGTGAAAAAGACCTAAATCCTAAAAACTAAATGCGACATCGGACACAGCCTAAGGCTGTGTCCAATTTTGCACCCTAATATCTAAATCCTAATTTTATATGCCCTAAATAACTTCATTAAATAGGAAATTGCAAGAGTGCACTGTGCTTTGAAGTTGACGCGCAAATGTTCTGACATGCGCATTAAAACGGGAGTATCAATTAGCAGGAGATCTTTGTCCAACTAATGCTTATACAAAATTCTATCCTTCTCAATCTACTTTGAGCCAACAAACTCTTAAAGAACATATAGTGTACGCTATTTCCATCTACGTTAGTAGATATGTATATTCAAAGCGTCCGCTACCGCTACACATTTGATAAATCGGCCATTGTTGAACTAATTCTTGTAGTGAGCGCAACTTCTTACGTGCTGTTGATGTTTAGTATATTTCAACTAATGTTAGATACCCTGTAACATCTTATATTCGTTTTAAAAATTAATTTTACAGTAAGTAAAGAAGTTACCATCTTTAAGCTTACTAAAAATTTTAAAATGTATTTATATGTATAATAGCCATCCTGAAGAAATAGCAGTATAGCTACAAAACGTCGATATTCGTCAAAAAATAAAAATACCACCTATATTGACTGCATTCCTGCATATTCTCTTTCTCATCAATTCTACCAATCGTTTAGTTTTTTTTCATTTAATAGGTATATTGTTTATGTTCGTAAAGCAGAACGTTTTGAATATTCACTGTTTCATGGAACACATCACTCTTGTGATATTTAGTTGCTAAATTAATTTATTTTAACTGGCAAGTTATGTTTTAAGATATTGTGATTTCCGTATTATAATAGGGATAGATGGATAGCCGTACGTTGCAATAATTTTATAGCATGTAATAGGTAATAATTGGAACATTGGATCTTTGAAACGTTTATTCAGTCAACTAGAGTATTTTATAACTTGACATATCTGTTAAATATTATTAGATGGTTATTCTTGCCTATATTGTTATTATTATATAATTATTTTATTATATAAATTTGCTTAACTAGAAACTGTATAGATCCATTTGAATATATTGATATATATCTTTATATAAAATATATATATTATATGTAGATTATTTCTAATTATATTAGAGTATATAACAGTGACAATACAGTATTTTTACATACAACATTTATTTTTTATTTCTTTCAATTTTCTTACATATACTTGCTCATTTTTTAAAAATAGAAATCTGAATTTTAGCTGTAACATTTTTTTAAATAATTTGTTATTTATTGTACTAGTAGTCTACTTGTTTTTAATATTAATTGACCAATGAATTATAAATGAGCAAGTATCCAACATATTTCCATCACTAAAACCTCTGAACTTACATAAATAAACTGGAACACGCTTCGAGAGAGTACCGTAAGAGGCAAATCAATTTTCGTTGACATTGGCACCCACAGAAGAATTTTATTTTGATCGTTAAATACAGGTAGTTGCAAAACCATTAAAAACTCTAAATTCCACAAAAATTAGGGCACGGAAAGCAATATTTATAGTGATTTTGGCATATTTTTCTGAAAAAAAGTAGAGTTAAATTACTATAAAATAAATGTAACCATCAGAGTTTCATAAAATTAAATTTTGCGCTTTAGGTTACCGTTACAATAAAGTATTTTTTTGAAAATTACAAGCGAAAAAGAAATTTTTCATATAGCATAAAAAATAATAATCATTTTGTCGTGAAATGCATGCAATCATCCGAACAGTGATAACATTTATTTACATTATATTATATAACCGAATTTCGTCAAATTGAGTTCTGTGCGTTAGATTATCATTATTTTTTCATTCGAAATTTTGACATGATTAAAAACTTGCGGAATTGGTTTAATAAAGTGTATTAAACAATAAATAAAATAATAAATTGAGACAACTCGCCACACACCTGCCTTCGTCGCCTGTCCGTTAAGCCGTGTCTTGCCGATCCGTTGTGCAAGTGCCGAAATTCCCGTTACACAATATTACGTAGTTAATACGTGTGGAAGAGGTTGAAAAATAAGTCGATTTACAGATATTTAAATTAATACAATAATTTCATACCGAAATCAAATTTTTAAACCGCGTTATCCTTTCTTTAAACATGTGAGACTGGTTAATGAAAAAAATAAAAATATGTACGAAGTCGTTGAGAAATAGTATATTATACGCCATGGTTGAGAAGATAATCATTATTGACTCAGCGCCGTTATTGTAACCCGAGGGCGCAGCCTGAGGGATACAAGGCGCCTGGTCAATAATGATCTTCTCAACTGTGGTTTATATACTATTTTTTTCACTACTAGCACATAAATCCTATTTGAATTTTTTTTATTGATAATAATAATCATTTTGACATGAATAATTGCTTTACTTATTTGTTAATATTCACAAGAACAAAGTAGGCTGCATTTGTTTTTATTTGACGTTTCGCTCATTGCGTCGGTTTGATAACCTCACTCATGGGCCTTGATTTGAATTTGATTTAATTATTTAATAAAAACACTTTGTTATGTTACAGTCAGCAGCCTTATTAGTTTATTATTATTTTTAAATAAATGTATTGAAATGTATTTACCTACAAATACATAAAAAAATAGTGATTTATTCATTTATATATCTACACATGTTTCACATTTTCCAAAACAGCACAGTGGCCGGGGCCGGGCGAGGCGGCAGCGCAGGTCAATTTAAAATTAAACGGCAAATTTAAATTATATACTTAACACCTTTCTTGAGTTTAATGAGAAAATAATATTTGGTTTTGGAGGCTTGAGTTTGATTGAAAAGTGACAAATAAAGGTAAATAATAGTGGGTTCCTAGGCTAGTAGTGAAAAAAATAACTTTAAAACCATGGAAATATTTTGTTTTGGAACTATGACGAATGCAAACTGTCTTATGGTCAAGGACAAGTACATTCATGTATAATTATAATAAACATTAAAATAAGTAATATTATCAAAAATTAAAAGTAAAAATTAATGGTTGTGATTAAAGTATTCATATCAAGTTTTGGCTTCCTCAGTGCTGGCATTTAAATGTGGCAGTCCTCCATTTAATTGGTAAATGGGGCAGTCATCAGTGATGTGCATTGTTTGAATTTCACCGTAGTCGCATTTTGAGATTTCTGATAAACCCCATTGCTGTTTTAAATGTAGAGATCTGTCTTGTTGGATTTTAAATCGGTTTAGAGATGACCATGATTTTCGTGGAAGTTCAAAGCCCCCAGTGATTTGGTAGGATCAGTTAAAGCATAGCATAAATATTAAATACAAATATTCTAAAAAACTCTGTCATTTAAATTACATTACACACGAAACTACATATTGCTTGAACAAAAATAATCAAAAATTATAAAATTAATGTTCACCCCATCTTTACAATTTTAATATAACTGTGAATGTATCTTTACAGTTGATGTGCCAATGCGTAAAGGGTTAGGGACTATCTCTCTCGACTCGTTTTCCTCTTATTAAAACACTCTCGTCCTCCTAATCATGGGTACATTATACACAGCATTCAAAAACGAATTCCCAATAATCCCTAACATAATTCCAATCCTTTCTAACCTAGTCTCCACGTCCTCTAAAATAGGAAAGGGAGATACAGGAGCCATACCTGAGCTCACTCCTATATCCAAGGGCATCCCATTCAGTTCCCGTGTCCTGTTACTGTAGGTATACATGTAACACGCAGGTTTCGAACCCAGAGTTCTGACACGATGGAACACGCCAGTTCGAACACGCGTGCTTGCGCCCTTAAGGAGTTTTATACCTATATGTTGGTGGTTGTGGTGCTTGTCATCTGTTTCGTAGTAGACTTCGCCTTCCAGGACTGTCAGAGTTACGTTTCTCATATCGGGAGTAATGTAGTTTTCTAAATATAGGCCTAGAAAAAAAAAAATTAAGACGTAGGAGAGAAAATATGGTAGCAGTCGTTGAAAATACAACACCAAAAAATATTAGAAATAAATAAATGAGGTTCAGAGTAGAAGTTCATTATTAGTAGTATAAACGATTAAAATTTCACATCTCTAGACAATAAAGAAAATAGATAAAATGATAACTTGAGATAACTCGCCACATGCCTGCCTTCGTCACCTGTCCGTTTAGCCATGTCTCGTCCGATCACCAATGCACCATATGGCTATACAGGGTGGTTGATTTTTCATTGTCCAGCTTATATCCTCTGAAATATTAAAGATGCAAAAAAAAGTTAAATATAAAAGTTGTTTAATACAACCTGATCTATAATTTAGCATGAACAATTTTTTTTCAAGGCGCACCAATTTTATAGAAAAATATTTAACTTTGATTTTTTAAATGGAACACCTGTATATTTTGACAGAATAAGAGTCAATAAATTTCTCTTTCAATGAGGTGTAACAAGTAAGGATTTACCTTTAAATTATGTCCTATAAAGCAAATAGAAATATGATAAAAGTAGGCTATGATATTCTATTGTTTATACCTGTAACTTCTGTCACACAGGAACATTGGCTGCGTATTATTATATTACCGGTCTGTCGTAGAGAATTTTCTAAATTTTGGAAAGTATTTACGTGAGGCTGTCTTCTATCACGATATAAATTTTGATACAGGATAGCAGCCCGACGTTTATTATTATTATTACTTTTTTGATCTGTGAAAACAGCAAAGCATATCAACTTTTTCACTATTACTGTAACCGACGTTCATTTTTATTAGTTAAATAAGAATCTTAACACCTTTCTCACTCATTATTATAATCAGTATTATTAAATCTGTGACAATAAATTATAGAATATCACAGCCTACTTTTATTATATTTCTATTTGCTTTATTAGACATAATTTAAAGGTAAACCCTTACTTGTTATACATCATTGTAAAGAGAAATTTATTTAGAATTTTATTTCGTAAAAATATACAGGTGTTCCATTTAAAAAATCAAAGTTAAATATTTTTCTAGAAAATTGGTAGGCCTTGGAAAAAAATTGTTTATGCTAAATTATAGAACAGGTTGTATCAAATAACTTTTCTATATAATATTGTCTTGTATCTTTAATATTTTAGAAGATATAAGTTGGACAATGAAAAATCAACCACCCGTATAGCAGTGATAAACTCTCACGCGTACCCATGATACGGCCTCTTTCAAAATCATTTGTTTGATCAAATGCACGTCGTTGTCTTTTACGAGGCATATTTACTTGATAAGCAAATTAGAACTGAATTCGTATCATTTTGAAAAAAAAAATTCATAAACAAGTTTGAACATTAAGCTCAGTGATTCCAAATTTTAATTGTTTACAACTACTAATAATAAGCAACTTATTTGTTGAATTTCATTTAATCCTAATATTTTTGGGGTTGCTTTTTCACCAATTGCTGGAGTATTTAGGTGTCTTAATCAAAATGCGTAAAATCTATTTTTTTTTTCTGAATCAAATTTCACAGCAGAGCATGCACGCGCATTCCCCAAGAACAGCGATGAAGTTAGCACTATTTCAACATTAGTTACAAACTTAAAAAATAAAAACACTTGTGGTGTCGAAACTAGTTGGGTATGATAATAAAGTTGACTGAAATCTAGAAATATCGTTATCTTTCATTATTGATAACAATTACCTGGGAAGTCAGCAACAAAAAGCACATCTGAATAATTGGACCATGAATATACATGTTGCTGTAAGTCCCAAATTTTGTGCCGAAGGTCATTATATTGAGTTAAAAGTGGCATTAACCATTCAACATTAGTAAACGGCGACCAATTCGCTTTTAAAAGATCGTAATTCGGATCGAACATTCTTTGTTGAAATCGTTTATTTAACGAGCACCACACATCGACGTATATTGATATATCATCTGAAGAAATATATTTGAGTTGTACTTCTTTATTTGATTTGGACAGTTCTCGGGCACTTTGTTTTTCTTCTACAAAAACAAATTGTTGATTATGAATCATTTACAGAAATATAAAAATTACTTTCTAAATCAATTAATAAATTTTCTTTTAAACATTGAGCATATTGTACACACATATCTGCGTGTTTATTCCACCTATCATTTTGGGTCCAAGCATCCGGTTCCAAAAAATGTTCTCTTCCTGTTTTATTATCGACAACTTTTACTACTACTAATACTGTGTTCCAACTATGTACCATCATGTCCCAGGAATAACCATATAATCCTTGAACCCAATTATTGTACCCCTAAAACAAAATTACAAATACCTACAGTTGCGTGCAAAAGTATGGAGCCAAACTTATTTCATATCTTTCAAAAAAAAAAAAATTTGTAATATACATATTTATATATTACTACCATTAATGTTAATCACATTGACTAGTAGTTTTTACTCTTAATCAGGGGTGATTAAACTATGACTAAAATAACAACATCACTTGTTTTTTAATCATTCTAATATACCTATGTTGCCATGGTAATTAGTTAGTTACGGTGACTAAAATTTTGAGTAAATACTATCGATCATTATAATTAATAAGTGTATAGCAAAAACGAAATTCCAATTCATTAACAAGATTGGCCGTATTTCTTATAGATATATGCATTTTACCTATAATTTTAAATATTTAGTTACTAAAACAATGTACTTCCTAGAAATAGCTTCTACTATTTCATTAAAAATGCTTATTTTTGACATTGACATTTATCTGTCATTATAAATATGTTACAAATATTTGAATTTGTCAATAACTGGTTTGCTTGGTATAGTTTAGCAAGTGCGATTTATTACATTCAATTATTTACAGTGTCAATCTCTAATAAATTAAAATTTTATGTCTCTGATGTAAAATTTTATGTTCTTTAATATTAGTAATAAAACAAATTTTCAAAAAATAATATTTAGAAGAATTTTTTAAAGAAACTGCTACTTCCGGTTGTCCAATTGGGTCCCCCACCCTTATTTTTTATTATTTTAAATGAAGGTTCGTTTAATTTTGAAGCAATTCGTAGTATTAAAAAGTTATAATTGTTTTTAGTTTAACTGCATTTGATTTTTAGCTATAGTAGTCTGCGCAAGAAACATAGCAATACTGTGACGCCATTGTGACACTGAAAACAAAATCAAATATCTCCCAAATTATTTATTAAAAAAAATGTTTTTTTTAATCGTTATTTATTGAGTAGTACTTTAAGCATAAAGTGTACATTTTATTAATTTTTGTTATGGTGGAGGATCCCATTGTTACAAAACCTTTTCAGCAATTCCCGTGAATGTCAGATTGAGGAATTCATAGTTTAACTGGTTTTAGTATTAAAGTTTTTGAGGAATAGATCTTCATCCACACGTATACATACATACACACACACACACACACACACACACACACATACATACACATACATACATACACACACACACACACACACACACACACACACACACACACACACACACACATACACATCATCGTAAAAAGTTAAAATTAGACCTTAAAACATGCTTATTCAGTTAAATCTAGATATGCGATTTTTAGCATGAATCCAGTACCTCTCTTAGTGACAGGTAAAAAGATTAAACCGATTATTTAGTAGTTTTGAAATACGTATATTTTTGGCGCAATATTTTTGCACAGCACGATATATTATTAATACTACATTAAGTATTTATATTGTTTCTGGTTTATAATATGAAAATATTTTATGCACAAATGCATATATTTGTTAATATAAGTGTTTCATTTTTGTATCACCATTACAATGTTATGATTGGTTCAAAAATCTGTTTGGCTCCAATGATCTCATAACTCTATTGTAGATGCGCTCTAGAGAGAGAGATTGTGTTATAACCATTAGAGTGCGACAGGTAGTGTGTGTCACGTGACATATGGACGGATTGCAAGCAGTGCAGTGCAGTGTGTATAAGAACGGGTAGTTTTCAGTTAAATGTGAATTGTTTCATACATAAAAATATTGTTTAACATATTTTTATATTTCATTTGCCATATATTTTTATAATGGTGATGTATTGCAGTGCCTTTGGCTGCACAAATCGTGCAAAAAAGGAGGAAAAGTATCGCGGTGGACTAACGATGCCTTCTAAATATGTATTAAATATATGCAAAATCGCAAGAAATTACTTTTAGTGGTTCAGCAAATTTTACAGGAAATGTTATTTTAAAATTGATATTAGAAACAAAAAAGAAAATCAATATTAAAACTATTTTTCCTACCCTCAATAACCACGTACTTGACCCGGACCCATTAAATAACCATTTACTACAAATTATAAATTTAATTTTACAATTATTTTTCAAAATTAGGCTGCACCACAAAAACATGTCATTGAATGAGGCAAAAATAAGAATAAGGCAAAATTTGTCGCATCAAATTTCATTTAAAGGCCAGTAAGTTTTTTTTAGTTCATTTAAATTTTGTTAATTTCATGAATAGCTAGTTTTTATTTTTACGTTTTATTTAATCTGTCCATTCTTTTTTAATTAAAATGTTATTGTAGACAGCTGTAAATATGTACAGTAAAGTTTTTCATCTTTTATATTTTTATTGTGAAATTCTCGCCAAAACCAAATTCTGCGTTGCGGTTAATTACTTAATTTTTTCATTATATATTCCTTACTCGGTCAAGAATATGTTTTTCTAAGTTTTTATTTGTAACTTTCTTTGTTGCTTTTATGTTAGAAATAAGTAATAATATTTATTATCTAATTGTAATTAGTTCTGTACAAAAATTAATGTATAAGCTTTACTTGTTTTGTATACAAATTCGTTTTTGTCAGTATTTCATTTTCTATTTTTGAATTAAATAAATGTATTATACATGGTAAAGCATTATTTTACTTAATATTTGTCTAAAATTTAGAAAATAGCTAATAATATTCAGCTTTAAATGCATAAAACCAGTTACTCGCTTGAATATATGTCCCTAGCTCACGTGACTGAGGCAATCTACTCTCGCAGTCGCGCACGCACAGTCTTACGTATTCTCCTTCTCACTCTCATGTTCATAACAGTGTTTCGAGCCGACCAGCGTAGCAGGGAGCATCTATAGTAGAGTTATGAGATCATTGTTTGGCTCAAAACTTTTGTACGCAACATAAACTTCAATGCTTGTTATAAAAATTAAAAAAGAACTTATTGTTTATTATTTTATTACCTTGGTGGCAAAATGAGAGTATGGTAAAAATACTTGTACCCCACAGTGTGTTAATAACAAGCATGTTACCAATTTGTGTTTCCAATTTATCTGTGTGGGAAGCTCATTTCTTTTTTGTTTGTTTTCATCTTCTTGTTGTGCGCTCTTTGTATTTTCTATTGATTCATATATACACGAATCGCTGGTCCCTGGTTTACTTATGTCACGTCGACACAAAAATGCAGTAAGTTTTCTAGGCCATTTTACATCACAAAATAGTGGCATTGTTGCAAGGCATACGTACGGAAACATTCCTGAAATATACTATGTTTTAAAAATACACTGCTCGCCATAAAAATGCAACACCTTGAAGGAATTGAGATAGGTAACTCTCCTTACAGTTATGAATAGGAACTAAGTACTATTGCCTTTAAATAATTAGATTTCAATCAAATCGAATATCGCATTTTAGCGTTTTTACTTGATGATTCACTAAGACAGGACATATGTTTGAATCTGCTATATTATATTATGTTTGAATTCATTGTTACTTGTTGATAAACATTTGCACTGTGTTGAAAAGATGCCACGCAAGACGCACTTGATGACATTTTGAACATAATAAACAAGTATAAAATATACTACATTTAAATTTTGCTTAATTTATGAGTGTTCCATTTTTTTATGGCCAGCAGTGTACTTAGTAAGAGTGTGTTACCAAAAAATCTGCACAAAATTTAATTTATTAATACTATTTAAAACGAAATATGTGGAGCTACAAGCAATTGGTAATGAATTTTACATTAATCTAATACCAAACATAATATTCCCATGAAAAAATTGTTTACAAAAATTGAAATAAATCTCTCGAAAGGAAACGATCGAAGGCGAGTCATTTTATTAAAATATATATATATATATATATATATATATATATATATATATATATATATATATAATGGGAATACCACGGCAGACAAAGTATGATATAATTAAAAGAGTTCATAGAGGAAAATCACAAAGGTACTTGTAAAAAAACTAGAAAAATGATGAATACAAGAAAAAGAAGCTTCAGACGGAATCTATTACGAAAGATAGACAATCTTTAAGAAAATTTGGCAGAATTTAAAATTTCGCATAAATACGTAAACATGTACAGGGTGTCTCATTTTCGATGCTTTTTTAGGGTATCTCGGGAAATATTAATGATAGAGCAAAATCGTTTGCAAATTCCAGAGTCAACTTTTTGAGAAAAGTTTAATAGTCACCACAGGAATTTTCGATCTTCTTTTGTTTCTGAGCTACAGGCAAAAACTTGTTTATTGCTCATTTCGAAAATATCTTATAACTCATTTATTATGGTAGTTAGAGAAAAATTGTTTTAACAAATTTTATACCGTTTTTTAGATAAAATAAAATGGCGTAATTAGCCAGTAATTAAAAGCTTAAAAAATAAGCAAAAAGATGAGACTATTTTCAACATAGGTTAAAGATATTTTCGAAATGAGCGATAAACAAGTTTTTGCCTGTAGCTCAGAAACAAAAGAATATCGAAAATTCCTGTGGTGACTATTAAACTTTTCTCAAAAAGTTGACTCTGGAATTTGCAAACGATTTTGCTCTATCATTAATATTTCCCGAGATACCCTAAAAAAGCATCGAAAATGAGACACCTGTAAAATGTTCTAGACTGCAATTCCGAATATTTTCTTTTTTCCTGTATCAATTTCCTGTCGATCATCGTTACTCCAACATTATAAGAATAGTTATTTACATACCAAGGCAGGGAAGTTCTTTTCATGACGAGTATGGAGATTCCGTATCCGAGGCAAATAACCATAATGAGTCGTGAAAAGGAACTTCAGTGACGAGATAAGTATTAAATTTTTTTTTGAAATCGCATAAGTATTCAAAATTACTGACTAGTAAATATAACCTATTTTCATTTATCAAGTAAATCACATTAAAAACTTAAGGAACTATATTTAAAATTGTACAAGAATTTAAAACAAATGTATACGGGACATAATTTATTTTAATTTTATAATTGTATTTCATATTAAAATACAAAATGTGTTTGTGAAAGTACATATGGCAACGCTGCATTTTACTTCGCTCCCTAGGCAGAGAAATTCAATTTCCCTGCCGAAAAATCGGTAGTAGATTACATGACGATTTTAGAAAAATAAACATAATGATAAGAAACAGAAAATCTGTACCAAAGTATAGCAAAATACAAGCATTAATAAATCAGGTAAACTTGATGCGTGAAAACCTTGGAATTTTGTAATTTCCGATGCCGAATTCTGTTTCACGTTAGATGGCAGTGATTGTGCAGGAAATAAAAGTTATTTTTATGAACAAGGCATTCATGGTCCTACAGTACACAAATTTAATAGACATACAAAATTTCATACAAAGAATTAAATGGACTTCGCCACTTCAAATATGAGAATGTTTTAAAAATATTAGCTGTAATTTGAAAATAAATGAGAATAGCGGCGGATTTTCATGCAGGTATATTATTTAAGTGTTTATATTAGAGTAAAGTTGTTTTAATTTGTTGCCTTTTGTAAGTTAAATAATACAGTTATAAAGTTATGTGCAGATTTTTTGTTAACACACTCTTACTTGCAATTCACAGAACATTCTATACCTACAAAAATTAAGTATACTCTGTTCAACTATCAAAGGGATTTATGAGGTCTTGCACGAATATTTATATTGTTGTATTTAATGTGTTTTTATACCTTCTGTTATTTCCGCATAAATAAATAAAAATATACAAAACTGTAATTTTGTTTCAGCATAAAAATTTCTTTATGCAAGCAGCAAGTAAACTAATGTTTAACAAAAAGATAGGAAAATACTTCAAATCCATTTTAAAAACGAACTTCTCTTCAAAAAACTAATTTTTTGACAATTTTCGATGTACTTACCTATACTAAACAATCTGGAATTCATAATATGAAACGATGCACAAAAAATCATGGCGTATGGTCTGGTCAAATCATACAATAACCAGAACCCTACGGTTAAATCAAATATAAATCCGAACCAATGTACAATTAAAAAGTCAATTTGGTCTGTTGTTAAAAAGATTCTGTAATGAGAAGTGTCAATAAATAATAGATATTTCTTTCAAATTGTTGTTTTTACTTGAATGGATCGAACACCCAATGATTTCCTAATTTCACCATTGCATAGCCTTCTAACCATTCTACATCCGACTTCTTAAGCCCTGCTAGGAAATATAGCATAAAAAATTGGTACTTTAATATGAAATAGTTCCACAAAGGCACGTGTTTATCTTTTATCGACGGATTCAGAATACCATCAACAGAACTAAAAATAATTTTGTAATTGTTAAAAATGGGATTATTTGAAGCCCCTATTGTTTCTTACCAATAATGGTTTGCTGAAGAACCTAATAGTAAAATGGCAACAACACCAAATAAATAACTATGGTTGTTCCAGTACGATTTGTCTAATAAAAATAAGTACCAATATGGGATAGTAAATGCAAACATACTTAGGCGAAATTTGTATCCAAGTGTTATTCCTATAGCACCTGAAATAAATTTACATATTTTCAAAAATACGAGAAACAGAAAATCTTAACAATGTCAGCCGAAGTACTGTGTTTCAACGTCTTAAACAAGTAGGGCGTATTGGACATGTCAGTTTTAAAAAACTTTTAATTAGAAGAAGAAATAAAAATGCAAGACAAAATTTTGCAAAACGTCAACATTGGAATGAAGTTGACTAGTGAAAATTGCTATTAACGGATGAATAAAAATTTGATTTTTTGGAAATGATGGTACGAAGTATTTTCGGCGACCAGTAAGTGCAAGTTCAATTCTAAATACCAAATCCCTACAGTCAGGCATGGCAGAGAAAATATGATATGAAATCAATTTACATATTTTTGAAATATGTATACAAGGTAACGTCAAAAAAAAAATAATTTTTGTAACTAGAAAGCGATGACGAATGCGAATTCAATATGGCGAACACTATTCAGATCTTTGAATATATACATTAGTTAGTAGATATGTATATTCAAAGATTCAGATTCACGAATTCTACCGAATTGTGTAAAATCATCTATTCATCTTCAATTTGAAATGTACAGTACAGTTTTAATTATAAAATTTACCAAAATGTGTTCCCAAATGTTTCTGATGGTAATCTTCTTCTCACCAACCTTAAATTTTGAGTATTATTTCTTTTCATAATTTACTCACAATAAAATAAAAAGAATAAATGTGTCATCCTGCTAAAAATATTATTTATGATCTTCGTCATATTAACTTATATTTCAAATAATAATGCAAGACGATGAAATTTCTGATAAACGTCTACAATGCAATACGCTATTCGAGTGCTCCAAACCACTCGAATAGCTTATTCAGTGCCAAATGGCTGCCTTTACTATGATGGGAGGCTCGTATTCCATCTGAATTGGTTTTTGTTATCGCTTTCTAGTTAAAAAATAGGCGCCCTAAGCAGGTGATAACTGGAGGGAAATTTATTTTTCTTGGGTTGGCAGCCACCACTAGGGAAAGCGTCGTTAATTTCTGCGAAAGCTGCAGGTTGTTTCTTACAATGCGTTTTTTTCGTTCATCGGATTTTGAAATGTTGTCTTCAGAGCAACGTGCAAACATCAAATTCTGCGTTCTTCTGGAGAAATCACTATATGGGACCCTGCAAATGCTAAAGAAAGCATACAGAAGTGAGACAATGGAAAAATCGACTAAACAAAAATTTCGCTTGGACAAGGGTGTGATTCACCACGAATTCATTCCTTAATACCAAATTGTAAACAAGGAACTTTAGTGGAGATCCTTCAACGCCTATCAGACGAAAACTTCCTGAAATTTGGGCAAAAAAAACGATTTGGTTTTGTTGCATAACAACATAGATGATGGAAAATGCGACGAGGCAGCTGAAAGCGCTTTCAGAAAATGGTTTCTAAGAGTGTTTTAAACTGTTGAACGAAAGGTGGAACAAATGTGTAAATGCAAGGGGAGGGGGGTGTATTTTTAAAGTAAATTTATGTAAAAATGTACAACGCTACCTCGTATACTTACGTGTTTATTTTTAAAAATGAGAAAGGGAATGTACAGAAATGCAGTCAATATAGATGATTTTTTAATTTTTTAACAAACATCGACGTTTCGTAGCCTACTGCTACTTCTTCAGGATGGAGTCAAATTAATTTTTAACTAGTTCAATATATTTTTTTATTTATTTTTAAAGTCTATAAAGCAAAGAATAATTTTTTTACTTACCCATCCACATAATTCCGTACAGCAACCCCATATAGGGCAGAGGAAGTGGCCTAAGAAAATTAAAAAGCGGAAAGTGACAGTCTCTCGGTTCTCCCCATTTTAAATCAATTTCAGAACCGCCTCTTTCTTCCGGTATGTCAGTTACCATTAACAAACCTAGCAATATATAAAAAACTATGTAAGAAAAGTAATAAAATTTAATCAGATTCGTATTACCAAAAAGTAATCTTGTAATTCCTAAACTGGATGGATCTGTTGGCCGGTACATGAGTTTTACAAAGCGATCCCAAGATTTTAGATCATTGAGTGACAAACCAAAAAAATGTTCGAGTTTTTCAGTAAATGTTTCCTTTTTAGCGGACATTTCTTTATTGGGGGATTCTTCTTTCATTTTGCTAATATATAATAAAATAAAATTTTATGAACATTTAAATAAAACCAATAAAGCGAACAGATAAAATAAACTAAAAACTACAGCAGATCAAAAAAAAAAAAAAAAACTGCTGTGGATATTTCACTACTTGCCAATGTCAGCCGAAATACTGTGTCTCGACGTCTTAAAAAAGTAGGACGTATTGGAGGAGTAAGTGTTAAAAAAAACCTTTAGTTAGTAGAAACAATAAAAAGGCGAGACTAAAATTTGCAAAACATACTTATCAACACTGGAATTTAGTGGCTTAGTAAATGATTCTATTTTCGGATGAACTAATATTTTATTTTTTTGGCATTTCCAAAATAATAAAATTTTAAATGATAGGAAGTATTTTCGGTGACCAACAATAACAAGTACAAGATAAATTCTAGTTACCAAATACCAACAGTTAGGCGGCAGGCCATAAAAAATGTAATTATTTGTTGTGCATGATCACATGACGGTGTGGGTCCATTAGTCAAGATAAAGAGTATACTATGGATATATTTTAGCAAAGCATATATGAACCCCGTCGCACATCAGTTCGTTCACTTGTTAAAAATTTATTTTTCCGATGACCACTACGAAAAGTACATAAATTCACACGCTAAACTATTACTGAAAGTTGGTCATTGCACATCACTACCAAAGCTGTGTGTAATGAAAGCTCGTTAGCCAATTAGATGCGTCCGCAACTGTGTGATATGATTTTATCACACGCTGCGATAACTGAGCGAACTAACCTAAAAATTTGTATGTAAAAATTTGACAGTTGCAAATAATTTGCTGAATTTACACGGATTAAGAAGACTGGACCCTGATTTATCAGATTTTAACATAATTTTTGGTGAATTCTGATAGCAATGATGTAAACATAATCTGTTTTCATATTTTTGTAAAAATTTTATATTGTTTTATTTTTTGTGGTCGTCGGAAAAATATCGTATAGAACACGTGCTGAAAGGGTATTTCACACTCACGTGATTAAACCACTCGCCTTCGGCTCGTGGCTCAAACTTCACGTTCGTGTGAAATATCCAACTTTCAGCACTAGTTATACAATATACTATATCATGACTTAACTGATAGAATTTGTAAACATAATTAAATAAATCTTTACTTTTTATTTATAATGAAGATTTTTAAACATTAAATTAAATTTTCAGCTAAAGATTAAAAATTTAACGGTATAATCGTAACAGAAATAGATATATAAATGTCAAATTATTCATCAATTTTGGGTAACATCGTTTTTTATTGTAAATTACTACTGCATTACTTTTAAACATTTTATTCAATAAAACCTCACAATCTTACAATTTAAATTCGTTTAATTTTTTTTTTCAGTATTTTCTGAATAGGTTCATTTTACAAAAAAAAAAAAAAAAAACATTTAAGAAAACATCTTGCTATGTGTCTTTAAAAAGACAAAATGACTGTAATATTAATAAAAATTGGCGATAATTTATGTTAGCTATTATTTGTATCATATACATATTAACTAAATAAAATCTAATTAACTGATGTGTAATGGGGCTTGTACTTCCTTAGGCCAGAAAAAATATGCCGCGGGGATAGGTTTTTAACAGGACAGCGATCCTAAACATACTTCGAAAGTAGTAAATAATTTTTAGGTCAACAAAACTCCGAATTCTTATCTGACCACTATAATCTCCCGATTTAAATCCAATAAAACATTTATGGTAAAAAATAAAAATACGCGTCGGAAACGAAAAACAAGCTTGAATTATGCAACCTTTTAGAAAATGAAAGGCAAAATGTACCTCAAGACAGTATTACAAATTTAATTAATTCAATGCCTCGATAGTGTTCTGCAGTGATTGTATCAAAAAGAATGATAAACAATTAAATATAGAGCACAAAATCACAAATCAAAAAAGTGTATACCGATTTACGTATATCTTTGGCGCAATATTTCTGTACAGCGCGATAAATTACTACATAATTTTATTTGCATAGTTTCTGGTTTATATTTGAAAATATTTTATGGAGAAATACACATTTTTATTAATATAACTGTTTGATTTTTATATCACCTTTACAATATTATAATACGGTATAAAAATCTGATTGGCTCAAAACTTTGGCAATTCACTCTAAATGAAATCTATAAAATTTGTTATATTAAAACTCTGATTTACTAAATTCTCGCAAACTTAAAAATTCTAGTGTTTTGAGTTATGTTAATCTTTTGCTAAACAGTGCGAAATCTGCGATAAGTGTTTAAATTATACCACTCTACCTACACAAAATTTGCGCGAGTAGAATATTAATGAATTTGCGAAAATGCAGTTTAATTTTGTACAAATTTATTTAAACCCACATACATGCAAACTTTGTGCATAATTTTGTATAATTATAAGTTAAATAAAGTTACAAACAATTACTGTTACAATAAACATAAACAATATAAACATAAAAAATAAAGAGACAAATGATATGCTGTTAAAATAAAGTTACTGTCCATAAACAATTAATTATAATATAAGGAAATAAGTAAAACTTCTTATCAACAATAAATTCAAACATGAGTAAACAACAAACTGATTCATGCGCACATAGAAAAAATTCAAAACAATATAAATCCTCTTAGCGAACCGTCAAACTCACATGTCCTTTCTCTTTGGTGGTCAACTCCTCACTGAGAAATTAGAATACAACTTCTCATCAGCTGATGTTTAGCATCTTCTTAATGTTGAACGAAATGCAGCATCACCCTCTGAGCGCTAGTTTGCTACTGTGCTGTGTGGCGTGCACTGAGAGACTGTGAATCTGTATGACAACTGAAGATGTAGGATTGCTAGGCAACGGAGAATCAATAACGGGTGTCTGAATCGTGTAAATCAAATCAGCTGTGAATGTAGGACAGATGAAAAGCGATGTTTGTGGATGTACCTATTAATGGGACACTAAAAAAAGTTGTATATTGTTTGTCAAACCATTAAATATGTAATTGTACAAGATTTTTTACCAAAATATATATTAAAATATAAAACTTTTCATTCATTTTATTAAAAATTATTCGCGCCGGAACGGTCTGACGTCACAACTTGAAGTGATTAAGTAGTACATATTTCCTGTTCAAATTTCTGTATATATTAATCGCAGTATTAATTTAAAAAGTATACTTTTTAAATTGGCGCCAAATTGCTCTGATTGTGACGTCCAAAAAATACTAGCCAATGACATAACTGGAATATTTAATATTTCTTACTTAATTATAAAAATATTTATGCTTACTCCAAAATGATCTACACAGAATGAAAATTTAATTTTATAAATGGTTTTATTTTTACTTGAGACAATAATTTCTTTTTTCAATTTGAGGCACTGCTAAAACTTTTTTTTCGATTTTGCGTTCATAATGAATACGTATCGTAATGGCCTTCTTTCGATACGCAATTTTTTGGTTTAGAAGGTTGATAGTAAATGACATTTACTTAACCCTCTGTTACGTAATTTATTTTTAGTTACTTGATTTTTTTAGTAAGTAGATTGTTTACAATAGTTAGATCTTCCATGATTACACTACATTCACTTAAATTTTTTACAAATTTTTTCAATTTTTCAATTTTCAATTCACTTAAATTGTTCGTAAATATGAAATGACAACCTTTAAATAATAATTGAATGTTGTCAATTCAGTGTTACCAACTACAACATTTCATTTACAAATTTCCCTAAATTAACTCAGTTTAATATTAGCAGGTTTTTAATAGATATTTACACACCAAGAGAGCTAAGGTAATGTTTATCCATGAGAAGAAAGTTTAGCTCACGAGCCCGTAAGGTCGAGTGAGTTAATTTCTTCGGGTAAATAAACATTCTTAGCTCACGTGGTTTGTACAATATTTTATTCAATTTTGACGAAATAATAATAAAAACCATTATAATATTTAATT
Organism: Ophonus ardosiacus; assembly: GCA_943142095.1. NCBI lineage: Eukaryota > Metazoa > Arthropoda > Insecta > Coleoptera > Carabidae > Ophonus > Ophonus ardosiacus. Next base: position 32,403,006 of record OW964832.1, on the reverse strand, counting down.
TTGACAAAATAAAAAACTGATCAGTTAGTAGGCTGAGCATGACAATCGTCGCTGATAGACGTCAAATCTTCTATTTAAAAAACTTTATTGTCTATCATTTATGTTGTAAAAAATAATGAAAAAGGCTGATAATGTCTAATGTGGTGAGTGTTATTTTCGTTCTTGATGTTATTTATAAATGTATTTTTTGTTGCAGTTGCAGAGTGAATTAAAATTTTGTGAGAGTGATTTAAAAAAAATTAATTCACTTGTGAATAACATGTTACTTATAGTTGTTGCTATGGAGTTAATAAAATAATAATAAAACGTCAAAATTGAATAAAAATATTTTAGTATGTAGAAGGCGCAAAATATAAAAAATGGTATAAGGAACTCATTTTATAAGACATTTTTTCGCACTTGTCTATTAGAAAACTCGCCAAGGCTCGTTCTCTAAATTTTGAAGCATGCGAAAAAACATGTAGGTGTGACAATTTTTTCAATAGAAATTTCTCGGGTCCTGATAGTATTTTTCTACTGTCAGGTGTCAAAATATTCACTATAGTTTGCAGTTTCATCATGCAGCATTTGACCCGTCCCGAACGTTCAGAAATTATTAAAAAAATATTACCTAAGTTCGAGCTTAGTGTGGGTACTAAACTTTTGTTAACCAGAGAATTGGGTCGCCGCCACAGTTATTCTGCGCAGGCTATACGCCGTACTGTAGAAAAGTTTTTTTTTTTTCGTAAGTTCGCCTTACAAGACAATAAACCACTAACAAGACAACGAAATGTGTGAAATGACGATTTCAACATTTGGGTCTTTCTCAGACGTCACCTTGGAGAATTTTGCCAAAGGATTTTGGCCTACATCCTTACAAAGTCGTATTGACTCTAGAACTGAAGCCAAACCATCACAGTTTGAGTAATTGCGTCGGGAGTTTGCTTATTGGCCAAAAAATCATCTTCTCAGACGAGGCGCATTTTTGGATGAATGGCTTTGTTAATAAACAAAATTGCGGTTATTGTTACGAGAATAATCCACAAGTATTACATGAAATGCCGTTGCATCACGAAAAATTCACTGTGTGGTGCGGTTTATGGCATGGCGGCATCATCGGACCTTATTTCTTCCAAAAATTGGAGCGATTGTTTGTGTCAGTGTAACAAAGCCGTGGTGAATATTTGAACGGTATATTGTTCCACACATAATTGCATTGTCCAAGTTTAAAATAAAGCAAAAACTAAGTTGACACGTCAAACCGATTTTGTTTTATTTAAAATTAAAATCATATCACTCTTATGCCCATATTCATAAACACTCGTAAAAATTTTAAACGGTTCGTTATAATTTTTATCCAATAAAAACAGTCGACATTGACTGAAAAATTAAAATTTTATTTGTCAAGTTTGATTCTATTTGTCAAAAATTATAACGAACAATTTTGAAACTTTACGAGTGTTTATGAATATGGGCATTAATGAAAGACCCTTTATATATTGTGAAAGAGGTTTAAAACTTTGGCAACTTTAAATTTTCATTTAGTGCGGTATTGGATTTTCTTTATCTCTATTTCTCTTTTATTTTTGTTGGAAACTTTAGATATTTTTTGTTGAATCCTTTTACGTTGTTCTACATTCAGGAAATACCCTTTTAGTGCTTTAGTATTTAACTCGTATTGTCCGAAGTTTAAAGGAAATTTTATTTTGTTCCACTTTTGAAATAAACTAAACTTTTGTTTATCAGGTTTACTTATTCAACAAATGATGTCCTTATGTACTTGTAACTATTGCGTATAATAATAATAATAATAATAATAATAATAATAATAATAATAATAATAATAATAATAATAATTAAAAAATAATATTTAACCCATTTGTAATTATAAATAACATGATTACTAATTAACAAAGTTAATCATTAAAAAATATATGTTTAAAATTAACACAAAATTATTTTAAATTAATTTTGTTTAATGCAAAACAACCAATATCCCCATTTTTTATTATTATTATTATTATTATTTTAATTAACAATTTAATTAATCTCTATGTAAAATAAAATCGAAACTGCTAGTACCACCTTGTGTTATAATATTTCATATTTAAAAATTGTTGGAAAGTAGCGTAAAATCTCGCTGCTTTGCGTATTAATTTTTGTACACTTACGCTAAAACAGATAGATCTATATACATATTTCGATTTCAAACAACAATTTAACAAGTAACAATCTAAAAATAGAACTTTGCTACACCCTAATATTAACGCGCGCTGAAAAGCACAAACGCCTGATTTTACTAATATTTATTTTTATTGAATGTTATAATGATTTTATTTATAAAAAATATGAATCGAGGATGGTGCTGCCTGCTGCCTTGCAACGATAAAAAATATACATTTTTTTTAAACCTCTCAACAGGATTAATTCCTAATTATTGGGTAGGTTCACACACACAAACATCCATGCCTTAGTGAGATTCGAACCCAGAACCCCGAGCACAATCATGATTAAGAGGCGTTGCTCTAACCATTGAGCCACCGGAGCCGACTTACTATAAATGTAAATATACATACATGCTACCACAGAATTTTTAAATTGCTTAATTTTTATGAAATACCAATTATTAGTTCATATAAATTTGTGGATTAATGCACGAACAACCAATGTCAACAAAAAAGTATTCGATTATATTGATTAATCAAACATTCTGTGCTGACTCAGGAAGAAGAATCGAAAAACAACACATTCGATTTATTGACGTAGAATTCGTATCCAAAAGTACACTATGTTCAAAAAATATCCTACTCGGAGTAGACTACGAACAAAATAAAAACATATATCAATTTGAAAGTATTTAATTAAATGTCAATTTGTCACGAGATATTGATATTGTCAAAAATGTTATCTAAACAAATCTTCTTGTATCCTTATTTTAGTAATAGAAATAAATTAAAAAACGGTGAATGGCAGTATTCTGAATCCTTCATTATTATTTTTTCTCTATAAAATTACATTTCATGATCAATTTTGACAACTTGACTTTTGAAATTTTTTTTTTTTTTTTTTTTATTTAAAAATTGAGGGGTTTTCAACATCAAGGTTATTAAACCCCGGTACAGTACATTAGTTACATATTGTATGTTATATTTTATTGTACATATTTATGTTTTTTAAGTATTTTATTAGGTTTTGGCTAGTTCGTGGGTTGTTGGACAGCTCTTCTTGAATGGTATCGATTTGGTGTTGGTTTCTTTCATTGTTGTATCCTGGGCATTCTTCTATTATGTGCTTCACAGTGATGTTGGTGTTGCAGTGAGTGCATTTATCTGCTTCTATTCGATTGAGTAGATGGCCGTGTGTTGCTCTTGTATGTCCTATTCTTAACCTTGTTAAGACTATTTGGTCTCTTTTGGTACCTGTTGTGGGCCATGGTTTTGTATCACGTTTTATTGTCTTTAATTTATTATTGGTTGTATTGTTCCACTTCTCTTGCCAATTTTTTCTGATTTGGTTTTTGATGTGACTCTTCAAATCATCGCTTGTAATAGGTGACTCTGTGATTGCTTCAGTTGTGGTGGCCTCTTTAGCTGCAGCATCGGCTTTTTCGTTTCCGGTTATGTCGATGTGGGAAGGGATCCAGAAGAAGGTTACTTTATTGTTGTGTTGGATGTCTAATATGTGGAGTTTTTGGAGGATGCTTAGATTGATTGGGTTATTGGTTTTATTTCGTATGGTGTGGATGGAGCTTAGTGAGTCTGTGCATATGACTGTTGGGGTTTGTGGGAAATTTAAAATTATGTGATCTATTGCTTTTTCAATGGCAAACATTTCTGCTGAGTAGATGCTGGTAAGTTGAGGTAGTTGGTATTTTTCCACTGCTTCTGTTGTTGCGAGGGCTGCTCCGATCTTGTTGGCTGTTTTAGATGCATCCGTGTATATTATTTGGCAATGCTTGTAATTTTCCATGATTTCGTTGAATTTTTGTTTATAGATAGTTTGAGAGGTGTTTTCTTTTGTAACTTTTGAAATTAATAATGATCAGACATACGTTTCTATGTACATAGCCTCCGAATTCTGAACACACTATATATTAAATTAAAGAATATTGACGAATGATGAATAAAATGAAGGATAATAAATTAATATACTTCGAAACGTTTTTATCCATAATCTGTCGATATTCTTAATTTTAATTAGATTTATTACATATTTTATTAAACCAGTAGCTTTACGCTGACGCTGTATGAATATTTAAACACTACTGAACCCTAATTTATAAGTTTAATGAGTTACCTATATCATTTCATCAATGATTACGTCGCGTTGTTAGTGGCAATCGATTAATTAGATTTCGAATAATCAAATAAGCAATTTATAAATAATCGGCTAAGCAAATAATCAATTATTTAAATAGTTAATTAATTAAATAACTAAATAAAGAGTGGTTAATGGCATTGAAATAACCGGTTAATCCAATAAGCGGTTGTTCAAATAATCGATTAATCAAATGATCGATAAATCAAAGATTTGATTAATCGAGTATTTCACAGTTGAAAATCTTTTGAACAAAAAAGTTTATTTTGTTGTAACGTGTTAAGGTTCGCACGTCGGGTTGTGTTTTTTAAGAGTTGTTTAATTTTTTACGTGCATCTTTCAATTATTAGTTTAGTAACAATTTTGTATAAAACAATTATAAATTATGCTTGTGACTACTTCTACTACTCTTAACTTCTTGGTTTAACTCTAAGTAACACCAGACTCTGAATCTCACTCTCTCACTCTCACTGTCTGTATCCGGTAGCGGTGCAGGAAGCCTTTTCCATTTCTCCCACCATCTTGCTAGATAACAAAATACAAGGATCACACCTAGCCAAGCCAAACAAAGACTTATTCCCGATTGCACCAACGTATCTTATTAAACACGGTTTAAATAGACAAAATTGCATCGAAATGAATTGTCAAATGAATTACAATATATTGCTGTCAAAATTCCGATTTGCATTTTTTTGTTTAAACGTAGTTAAAATGAATTTCATGTTGGTGCAATTGGGTATTAGAATATCTGATTCAATTAGGTTCACAACAATTTGGGTAGCTTGTAATGTAAATATATATATATATATATATATATATATATATATATATATATATATATATATATATATATATATATATATATATACATACTTACATAGGTACTATTTTTATTACGTGTTTGACGTTTGTATGAGTGATCAGTTTTGTTATAATAATGATTTATTATCTGATGATAAATTGAATAATAATAATAATTACATTAATAATAATAATAATAATAATAATAATAATAATAATAATAATAATACCGTGTAGCGATCGGAATTTTACCTGACTAGGTTCAAGGGCGCTCGCCTCGCCTTTCGCTAGATAGGTCTCTAGCGGTATTCCCATCATACGGGCTCCGGGTTCATTTCCCGGCCGCCGCAACTTCCAGCGTCTAAGAGAGGGCATATCTTAGGGCTGGTTTATAATGAATTTCATTTACGAATTTACAGTTTATGATTTAGATTTTAAAATACAAATTCACTTACAACGCTTGTGATGGTTTATGAACGATTTACAAATTTAGAAATTTGACTGAAACTATACTTTAATTTTCCAAATGTAAATTTAAGTTCGACCAATCACAAGAGAGAACTATTAAACATGGCGGTAAAGTATTCATCCATCATCTGTCTTTTCTGTTTGTGAGTTGTGGACATTTTGAAGATGGATTCATTATTTCTCTATGGTAGTCTGTGAACACGGGCAAATATTTCCCTTACTAATATGTAATTAAAAATTATATGTAGTTGCTATATTAAATTCGTCCCTATTATTGGGTATAAAATGCGTGAAAACTTCCAATAAATAATATCTTACACTTGTAAGCCCTCAAAATAGGATCGCTCTCAACCGTTCAATAAAAAAGAGACAGCTGTGCCCATTCTATTCAAAAATTCGCTACCACCCAAATTCTATTTAAATCCCAAAAAACAGAACAAAACACAGCTTTTTACCTCAAAACTGTTTACTACACATCCATTACAAAGTGATCAATCTAGTATGAAACATATCAGCAAAAAATTGCATTTTTTTCTTCATCTATCTTACTTAACCTCAAATGGTGACGTGTCCGTTATGTAGTGTTTACATGCGAACACCTCTACCCAATAGCACGATAGGAGGGCAGCAATCCTGTCAGAGATTTGAACTGGAATAATCTTTATCTGGAATTAGATTGTTCGCGGTAGCAACTTAGATTATGTAATGAGGATAAAGGCAACGATTGTTGGAAATTGTTCTAGCGAACGGAAATTTGATAGCTGATAAGTTTGTAACATGAATCTTTTTACATATTTTATACACGATAAAAGAATATTACAATTTGCATTGATTCACAGTGCTGTGTTTAAGATGCTCTATGGGCCCTAGGCAAATAAAAAAAAATCTGATGTGGCCAGAAAAGATTCTATGTATATATCCAGTAAAATCGTAACATGCACGAACATATACTATTTTTTATAAATGCCATACCGAAAGTTCCTTCGAATTGGTTCTATCACTATGTAAATTGCACTTCTCACTGACATCTGTCAATTAGAATTATCTGAATATATAAGCTGTTTCTATGATTAAAGCAAAGCTGGCTGCCTTATGAAGGAAAATGTATAATCAAACCGTATAGACAATAAGATATTCTTTCATATTGATAATAACATAAAATGTCAAAAAATTATATTTAAATGAGTTTTTTCAAGAAAAACTGTTAGGAACTTCAAATAAGAGATTTTCCGGTTTACCAATGGGGAAGTTTAGCGATTTTTTTATTTTATTTTTTATTCCATGGGAAATGACTTGAAAAATGATGTAACATGTTTTATATTTTTCAAAAATGCCCAGATTTTCCGGAAAAGCCGATTTTAAGCTGTGATGACGTCGGTAGAGGCTTGGCGCAACGTATGTCGATTTATACACTGACGCACGCGGTTGCGGTTACCAGTCACTTGAGACTGAGGTGTTGTTACGACCTACGTTCAAGTGGTTCGATTTCACCGTTCTGTCTGAGTTTGCGCATAATTGACTTGTGACGTACTTATAGTTTACCCAAAAAATATTAATTATAAATAAATGAAGTAATTTTAATTTTTAATTTCAATTTCAGCAGTCATTTGTGTTATATTTGTGAGGAAATAGTATGTTATGTAGAATTTTTACCATACTAACCTTCCCTATTATAACCAAAATCTATCAACCCTTCATTTGGATGTAAAGACTACGAAAGTTTTTTTTTAATTTAATTTTTAGAACTATATTATTGAAGTTATCGTTGGAGAAATTTTCTCTCTCTCTCTTTCTCTCTCTCTCTCTCTCTCTCACACACACACACACACACATACACACACACACACACACACAAGCGCGCGTGCTCCGGCATACATACATCGTAAAATTTGTAAAACCGTATTCTAGGGCTTATTCAATGAAAAACTCACCACCGATTTTTTGACCAAAGACAATAAATTCCTTACTTAAAGGTGACGGTAAGTAAAAAAGAGTGGAAGACCCCATTAATTATAATCAATTTCAAATTTAGAAAGTTTTTGAATCCATTAACACCTGATTTTAATATCCATTACCAACGCTAAAATTAATTTCCTTTTAATTATCTTTTTGTTTACCCAACTTTATAATAAAATGAAAATGTCGGTGTAAAAATGTACATAAATTAAAGCTTGTCGTGCACAAACATTGTTACAATTATGAAGAAGAATGTGATAATGACGGCACGATATAAACTCAAGCAGACACATTGTCATGTCACATTAAAATGCTCGCGGCGTAATGTACGTTGTCGTTATTATAAATGGCTCAACTTAAATTAAACATAGAAAATTTACAATAATATCTTTTATACCAGGAAGAAAAATATACGCGTAATAATTGCTGTTTACAGAATATTTAAATAAATAAATATATCATCACGGCATATTACCTATTTCCAGGTGTGCCAATCTGCTTTGTCGCAGATATCGGTAATGATGATGACATATTTGTACCGTGCGGGCGTTTACCAGGCGTCACCTCACGGACACTCAATGCTGGCGTGGAGAGTGCACCATAGGGGTAACTTTGTGCCATTTAAAATTCGAAATATTTGGCGCCGGTCGGGATCGAACCCGGTTCCCCCAGTTTCGCGACCAGACACTCAGGCACGCGGCCACGGGACCCCATAGTAATATAAAATATAACAAGAGTGAGAATAAATTGAAAATAATTGACAGATTTTTCGAAAACTTATTGCCAGGCAATAGTCACGGTAATCACGAAAGCCTGTAGGCTGAATGGCAACAAGTTTGAAAAAGAAACTGGAGAATTATTTTCTAATTTATCGAACTCTCGTATTATATATAATTAGATTATTGTTTGATGTACAAATTTGTTTCAAACAACAGAAAGCCACTGTCTTGCTGTTGTGTCGCCATCTACAGTCATAATTAACCAGCTTCATTCATTTACATGGTGCAGTTATTGACAAGTTTGTTTTGACAACTTTAACATAACAAGGCAAAATAAGTATAAATAATCGCCTTCATACCGAGTGATTATTAATTACGCTGTTTCCAGAAGTGGTTTCTATAATCTTTTGATTTATTTCATGAACAGATACATCACTAAATCGGTGTTTTTCGTTCATTTTATTTATGTGATGATAACTATCTGACAAAACAAAAGCAACAGAGATTATTTCCGGGAATAATCTCTAGAGCTTTATTATCAATATAATAATGACAGGATTGGTCAAAACGTTAACACGTGATAGGTAATAGAGATTCACGGGCTTGGCTTGAAGCTTGAAAGCTTGGCTTGGCTTGGCTTGAAAAAGCTTGAAAAATCAAACCAAGCCTGCCTTTCAAAAAAGCTTGATTTTTCAAGCCAAGCCAAGCTTCTGTTTCATCAAGCCCAAGCCAAACCAAGCCTAACATTAAAAAAAGCTTGAATTTTCAAGCCAAACCAAGCCTCCGACTGTCAAGTAGCTTGGTGAAAAACAAGCTTTTTCAAGCTTTTCACAAGAATTGTTGACGAGGTCGGCAAAACCGAAATTTTATGAAGGTAACGTACTTTTTCATTGCTTGAGCACAATTTTGCGAATTTCTCAGAAATGAGGTAGGAACAGTTTAGTAGGCTTTAAAAATTTGTAAATGGGAAAGTTTATCCCATCGTCCCACAGATCACTTATTTTCACAATCTGAACTAACTAATCGCACACTTTAGTTCACACACCCAATCAAGTACAAAATTAATTTATAGTTATTAAAAAAGTTTTTAAGTAGATAATGATAATTTAATATAGAACTATTTAAATTTTTAAAAATTCTTATTATTGATAAGATAAAAGTAATTTATATAAAAATTTATTAGTTAGATACATAAATCTTTAAGTAACTGGAATAAATTATAGAAACAAAGATTTAAGAAATTGATTTTTATTTTTAAATGTATCTGATTATATTTCACAATTAAATAATATTCATTAATTTTTTAACTATATATAACTTGATCATAAATACCAAGCTTCTGTAAATAATATTTATTATTTTACCTGTTACAGGATATTATGCCATATACAAAATATTCAGCCCCATTTTGGAAGGAAATTGTTAAGTCTTAGCAACGTTTAACCAATAGAAACAAATGTATAGCCTGTCGTTTTCATATTTTTTCAGTCTTCGCAATTATTTTATTTTATCTGTCATGTTGCTAAGACATACCAACTTTCTTACAAAATAGAGCTGATATATATTAGCTGATACTGACATTCAACAATAGTCTACAAAATAAAATAAAATGAAAGTATAATGCTCACATTAGTGTATCGTTCGTAACACGATTTATTTTATTCTAAAATAATAACCTTGATGATTAAAGCACTAAAGCACATAATTTGAATATTTTCCATATTATGTCAAAATAATTGTTCCGTTTATCTTCGCATTTCAGAAAATATTATTTAGAAATAATGTCTTCATTTTCTCAAACCGATAAAATATTGAACAAACCACGGGTGTTATGAATTATAATTTTGAAGCTGACTAAATATTATAAGAAATAATAATATACTCAACACAAGGTAATTGAGAGACTACCATATGATGATGAAAAATATCATAGTTTCATTTTGTTAAATGTTTCGCAAATGTTGAATTTTTTTGTCAACTATGGATTTACAATGTTTTGTTGTATGTATACAAAGATTTCAATGCTATTTATAGTACAGCCCCTACTATTGCTCCTAATAAAACGGCCTTGTCTGAGGCAGTATAACAATATAATAAAAATGTAAACCGACAAAGAGATTATTCTCTTCTAAATATTTCCTTGATTCAAGTTTCCCTTGTTTATATGTAGGTATATGAATTAAATAAATATATAATAACGGCTTATTACCTAGTTCTGGAAATGCCAATGTGCTTTTATTTGCAAATTTTGGTAATGAAAACATATCCAAATTGTTGAGGATACCTTTGTGCTATTTGAAAATTGGAAATAATTAGGGTAATTATACATACGAAGTAACTTTACATGATTCTGTAATAAAAAATCAGCACAAATTTTATAATGTTCAAAATAGAAAGTACAAGTTATTGTCTCACGAACAAACAAAATATCGAGGAAATCCCAGTCTATAGGATTTTATTATTTCCAGATGTATTTGAAATATAAAAGGGATACCTACTTAGCAGGTCAGTTTTATCCCATTGTATAGGTAGTATTCCAGAATTATGTATTTCTTTGAACACGGTTCTTGAGTGTTTGGGGTATTGTTTTGTTTTATTTATTAACAAAGGGTAAATATGAACTATGTATTATACCAAACTTACAGTTTGTTGGAGAGGTCATTTCGAGTGAAAATGGCATTATGAAAATAGATCTTATTCATTTTAGTTATTAAAATACACCAAAGTCAAGTCTAACTAATAAACCTATATAGAATGAAAAATTTATAATAAATAATATAATATAATATAGCAGGGTATTTTTTAATAAAAGATACTAAATTTTTGATTTTTTATTTTCCAAAATGAAATAATTGAACAAAACATAAATTTCTATATTTTTATATTTTTCGTTTCAGGACCTATATTATACATATCTGTGTACCGTGAAAATAAAATAAATGAAATAAAAAGCATTATATGTGCATGCGAAAATGAGTTTGCGCATGAGCATTAAAAAGCTTGAAAGCTTGAAAAAGCTTGAAAAGGCTTGAAAAAGCTTGAAAAAGCTTGATAAAGCTTGAAAATCAAACCAAGCCTAAAATTTTTAAAGCTTGAAGTTTTCAAGCCAAGCCAAGCTTTGGTTCCATCAAGCCCAAGCCAAGTCAAGCCTAACATTAAAAAAAGCTTGAATTTTCAAGCCAAGCCAAGCTTTTTTATTTCAAGCCAAGTAGCTTGGCTTGGTGAATCCCTAATAGGTAATGAAACATTTCATTGGTTTTAAGAAATGTCAAAAAATAATCAATGGAAAATAAAAAAAAGATACAAAAAATTTTAGCTAAGGAAAACCACTGGATTAGAAGATTGATAAGAGAAGCTATTGAAATCCAGAAGTCACCTAATAATATCAATCTTAACACAGGCTATGAACTAAATAAATCATGGTACCCTGTTATTCGTTCGTAATTTTTCTTATTCATTTGTATGTTTAATGTTTTACCATTTATCAATGTATCTATGATTTTATATACTTGTAGTCTTGACTACATATTTATTTATGTTATTATTATAAAAACCTGAAGAAGACAGCACCTTGCACGTTGTTGTTTTTAATAAATTTATACAGATCTATACCAAAATATTGTTTAACTTTATTAATAATGAGTTCTGAAAGCATATTTCAAAATATAAAAAAAAGATCGTAATTTTTATAATTTTATTCAACCTCCCACTGAAATTAGAACAGTTTCACCAAATATCGTTATTGTAAAGTGTTAATGCGAAAACTGAGAGTAGGCTATGAACAAAGAAATTTAATTAAATGTCCATTTGACATGAGATATTGTCAAAAATGTCATTCAAAGAAATCATTGCTTTTCTTCTTGAATCTTTTTAGAAATGGAAATTCAAAAACGGCGAATGTTAATATATTTTTTGCTCCATTTTAAAATAAGTTTCAGTAAAATAACATCAAGATCAATCACTTTTGAATTGAATAATGGATCTGACATACGATTTTTCTGCAACCTATTTTTTTCTATCCAAAAGTGTATACTTCATTTCACGTAAGAAAATAGCGTTGGTTCAGATAGGGATATAAATTCTTTCATTTAATTGGTCGGAATACACACCAAGTTTACAAAAGCGAAAAAATATCACCCGTCAGCAGGCATTTACGAAATAAAATTGATAAAATTAAATTATATTTAATTATTTCGGCGTTGTAATTTTTAATATTCAGTAGTAGTAGCACGCACTTTAGAATTCTATCAAATGAGGCATTTGTTTTCGCTTTTCGCCACGAAGCAAAAATTTGGTAGCATGCATATTCGCCTGCAAGCCTATTTTTATATAATTTATACATTTATTATATACAAATGTCATAATATTTTTTATTTTAATAGCATAAAATCCGATAATTCCAAAAATCAAAAGTGAATATAGAATTCTAAAGTGCATGCTACCAAGATTCGTAAAAGTAAAATCGCATTCGCCTGCTTTCTATGACAGAATTCTAAAGTGCGTGCTACCAGTACAGGTATTATACCTTTTTACAGGTACAAATATTTAGTATTGACAACGTTTGGTTTAACGGATTTAATGGCCGGTTGCCGATTGCACCAACGTAACTTAAATATAAAACTTGGTCTTAAATTGACAATATTGCATCGAAATTAAATGTCAAATGATTTATAATTATATCGATGTCAAAATTTCGATTTGCATTTTTCGTTTAAGCCTAGTTTAAAATTTAATCCTTGTTGGTGCAACATAATATTTATTTGATGCATGTAAAACCGGATGGCTCTCACGCGCCATCTGCTATTTTCTTACGTGAAATGGAGTATAAATACATTTATTATTAATTTTATAAAAGTTGGATGAAAAGGTCGAATTAATTAATTAAACTGTAAATTAAATATTTTACCTTTTCTTTATAAAGCAGATTGAAATATTTATATTGACTTATTTTTATTAGTATTATATTCTTCTCTATTTTTTATTTTTGTTGATTTTTATCTTTCGAAATAAAATTCAGAATTAAAATTTTCTCCGTCTATAAAGTTTTCTGTTTTTATGGCATAATATATGAGCTAAAATGACACATGTTTCGCTAGTAATATACGGCCAACCATTTCTGTATTTCCCCTAAAAATTTGCATTAGACATTTGCGCGTAACAAATCGTAATTTTACGGCCTTTGGCGGCATTTACGTTAAGCTTATACACCCGGGTCTTATATTTATATTAAGGGCAGGAAAATAAAATTTACATGCCTGTCACTCTACTGTATATTACATACGAATATATCAATAAAGAAATACAATTGATATATTTAAGATAAATATTCTGTTTCACTTGCTAAACTTTCTAGGTTTCTTACAGATAAAGATTTCGGTAACATAGCTCAGTATCATGTGTAGTGAATTTCATATAACAAAAACACTGTGTCGAAAAACGATTTAGCAATTGCACCAATAAGCCAACAATCATAATAGTACCGATCCTGGAATAGCCCGCTGTTATCGCCAATTGCTAAATCGTTTTATGTAAAAGTGTGTTTGTTATTTGAATTTTACTATAGCAATTTATTTTTATATCATTACTATATAGAAAGCATTCTATCTGACTCTGGTATATACTACAATCTGTTCTTATTTATCTCTCGCTAAGGGAGGTATTGGATTCATGCTAAAAATCGCATATCCAGGTTTTAGTAAATAAGCACGTTTAATGTCCTAGAATCTGATTATTGCATATTTATGATGGTGTCTGTGTTTGTGGGTGTATGAGTATGTGTGTGTGTGAGAGAGAGAGTATGAGTGTGTGTGTGTGTGTGTGTGTGTTTGAATGTTGGAAGGAGGATTCCTAAAAAACTATAATACTTATGAAATATTTAACTACATATTTCTCAATCTGACATTAATGGGAATAACTGTAAAGGTATATGGATAACAATTGGGCAACCAGAAGTAGTGCTTTCTGAACAAAAAATCTTTTAAATATTTTTTTTTTTAATTTTTGTTATTATTATTAGTATTGAAGAACATAAAATTCTCCATCTAATACACATAAAATTTTTATTATATCTTCTAAAGATGTGCAGATAAAGCAAATATAATGTATAGAAAAATCTGTTGCAATAAATCGCACAGTCCAGTCTTCACCATGAAAAGCAGTTGTTAAATTCAAATGTTTGTAATTGACATAAGTGCCAGTGTCAAAAATCAATAGTTATAGAAGAACGAATAGATTAATTAATTAATAGATAATGAGAATTATTTGTGTGTACAAGAAATGTTAAATTCGATACTTATGGAACAAAACGGAAATCGTTAGCGGTATTGTACTGGCCATAACAGATTTTTTTTATATATATAATTTATTACATAATACCAACTATTATTACTCTAATTCATTTAATATCCAAAAATCCCATTTCTGTATTTCAGAATTCATATTCCACTACCCATTTTTTTTTATCTCATCCCTGGTAAATTTGTACAATAGCCTTAATCCTGCCAGCCATCCTGACAAGGGATTATGACAGCTTATGGCCTGGGGCCATTAGGAAGACTAGCGACTACGGCATCCGAATGCAAGCGACTGTTTGCCGACAGCAAACAGCTCGCCCATTATAAGCCATGTTGAATTATACATCAGGAAATTACTTCAATATTTATATCCTCCATTGTTTAATCATTGCGTGATTGTTTGCATAAGTCTTTTGTTTCGCCATGTTGGTTAATCTGGCGAATAGATTTTATTTGGTTTTTAATAGCCGCAGGTTGTGATATTATGGTAAGGGGATGCACAAAAGGTGAAACTGAATATGGTAGAATGAGTGCATTTGTATCGATTTTATTCCTAACGGTACTTTAAATTATAACAAGAATAAGGAAAGATGTACGGTTATTTAACTTATTGTACACTTAATTTGGAGGAAAATTAAATGATGCATATCTTAATACATTTTGAAATTGTATATGATTTTTTCTGGAAAATAACGGTATATAAAAATAAGGGAACACTAATAGGGATTATCAAATAACTAAGATTAGGAGTTAGAACTGGGTATTTAGTTAAAAGGGAAAAACCGTCCCACCCGGACCAAATAAAATACGAGTCGGAGTCGATTCTTCACTCATAGTCATAAGACCCGTAAGACCCATAAGAACCGTATGTCCCGTAAGACTTAACGTTATGTGTAAAGCGTAGCTGACTACATTATTGCATTTACGTACACATTTAAATTATTCATAATGGTGTCTCTCTTACAAATCGAGATTTTTTACTTCCATTATTGTACAAATTACTAACTTAACTTTTAAAACTAACTGTTTTCCATCAAATGTTTTATCAAATAAATCATCAACGGTATACGAAATTGAAAGCGTCTTGTGGGTCTTACGGGTAATACGGTTAAGGATCTTGCGGGTCTTATGGGTGTTACGAGTCCGATCCAGTCTACTCTGCACGAAGAAGACACATTATGCATATCAGCATAATTTTCATATATAAACTTGTAACTGTATGTTTTGAACGCTTTTATAGCCTTTATGTCTTTACAAGTCTGTAATATACAATAAATTCCAGTTGAAATCTTTTTAAAAACTCTCTTTTCGTTGTCACCCACATAATTTGGATAAAGAATCGACTCCGACCAGTATTCGCCGAAATATAGGTGAACGGGTGGTCTTTTGGTTCCAACGGTATTCCGAGCACTGAAATAACATTGTTTATTGAAGTGTTTTTAAAATTGAACTATTTTCAATAAGAGTTGAATGATATTCTAAGCAACACCCAGAGATGGGTAACGATTTATTTCTTATAAGTGTTATAACAAGAATCATAAGTTTTCGGAAAAACGAATGGACGATACTTGTGGTTCTTTTGTGCGACGAAGATTAATTTTGACTTGTCCCATTAGTTTTTGGCAAGTTTTAAAATTTATTTTGAATACCATATGAAAAATCCTTTTCCTCAATTGTTTTTATTTTGGGACTCTGTTTGGAAGTTGTAACACGGAGGAATTGGAGGAATTAGATTACAGCTGCTGAAGCTTGAGTAAAAACAATATTGTAAAATAAAAAAATAGCAATCTGTGTATTATAATTTAAAAAATCTATTGTGGCCAGCACAAGACCTTTTGTCATTTCCATATTAGGCTATATAAGTATTGTATATATTTAACATATCTGATACACACAAACCACATCTTCTTTATATATTTTTATATTTTTTAATTCATTCTAATCACTCTTAGTCTTATTCTTCTAATGTTCGAGATTCTTCCAGTTCATAATTAATAATAAAATAAGAAATATTAAATGTACTTCCCAGAAAAAGTCTTCAGTAATGTCTATTTTTGACACAACATTTTAATTTTTCTACTTGTTTTCCATGGGCTGCGAGATTCATTTACAACTTATTATTTTATATATTTATATGTCTCTATCTTTAATTCTATAGAAGATATAATAAAATTTTTAAATGTATCGGATATAAATTATTATATTCTTTAATATTATTATTAACATAAATTTTCAAAAAATAATATTTAGAAGATTTTTTAAGAAACTATTACTTCCGGTTGTCCATTTGTTACCAAAATCTAATCAGCTCTCCCCAGGAATGTTAGAAACTACAGTTAATTTTTTTTAAAGTTTTATAGTATTTGAGAAACCGTGGTTTCAACATCCATACCACACACACGTACACACACACACGCACACACACACGCAAGAACGCACGCGCGCGCGCACTCACACATTCACACTCAGGCACACACGGACGGGCGGACGAACATTATCGAAAAAATGTTATAATCGCATTATAGGGACGTGCTTTTCCACTAAAATCTTGATATGCGATTTTTAGCATGATTCCAATACCTCTCTTAACGAGAGGTAAAAATATAGTAGCTTGTAAAAACATTTAAAAATGCAACAATGAGAAAAATATAGCAATGAAACAAAATATATATATGATATAAATAATCAATTTGACCGTAAAGCAGTCCAGACATATTTCATTTCTATGACTAATCTTCAACTTAAATCAAAATTCTTAGCATAGTTGCACATTTTTGAATGTTTATTAATCAACTTTTGTATCATGTTTGAAATTAAACATTGAGCCTTTTGGCAAATTCTTAGTTTGAATTTAATTGTATCAAATAATGGAGTACACGAGTATTAATGGAAAACCCTTAGCATTGCAGAGTATCTTATCAGTGCTTCGACATTTTCAGTGCATCATCTTACTCGCCAAAGACTCATGGGGTATGTTAGAACTAAACGTCGTCGTATGGAAAAAATACGGTTCACTAGCTCTATATTAAATATAAATGTTAAAGCCTAAGCTATGTTAATTGTTGTAGTAATAAACAGATTCAATATATTTTCCTTCAACCACAATAACGTCCACTAATTTTTTTCCGGAAACTTATCTGACACATGTTAATATTTCAAATTATACTTGCCCAAAATAATGGAAGCCAAGTCATATTCACATCCATTTATTACTATTTGCTTTTCATTAGTCATCACCTCGACCAAGAAAACACAATTTATTATTGCAGTCATAATCGCAAATTTGATTAACCTCGCAAAATGATCTTTACATCTACCAAAATCCTTCTATATACATATTTACAATTAATTTTCACCCTTACGGAGTCTTTCCATAAGTCCTATTTGAATAAATTCTGAAAAATGTGGACAGATGGCTACGGAACAACTGAGGTGAAATTCAATTATTCAAAGGGACCAAATAATTGGTATGAGCTGTCCATTGGGGGTACGATGTATACTTTGTAAGGGATTTCAGCCCTTATAGCAGGGGGCGTACGGGTGAATATATCAATATGTAAGTGTTGCTTATATTTGAAGAGGATCGAATGTGTACTTGACTATCTCAGTCCATGAATAAATAATTAAAGGAATATTTTTTCGTCTTTTATTTACTCAATATACGTGGTAATTGAATAGTTGTTTAATTTGGAAAATAAAAATTATCTGGTTTTAATTTACTTGGGGTGAGCATTGACCAGAAATTAAAACGCCACCAAGCTTTCATAATATCAATTACATTCATTTATTCGTTGACAGACGCTTCAGTAGGGTTGGAATTTGAAAAGCTTTTGGCAAAAATCATAGTCCAAACATTGTAAATATGTTATATGCAGCGACATGTACTTTCAAGAACGTCAAACAGTTTGGTAAAACTACTGATTCTTTCAATAAGAGATAAACTAAAAAAATCTGCCTTTGGACAGTATTAAGTCCATATTTTCGGAAAATTAGTGTTCTCCACAAATAAACAGAACGTTAAATCCTCTTTCGAATGGAATGCCGTATAGGGCACCTGCACCTACGTCACAACATGGCGGATGATCAGCTGATCTCGGGCAACCAAGCTTCAGTTTAACATTGCGTCTTATGCAGCGAATGTGTTTTCTGTACAAGAAATTCAGTTTTTCCTAAATTTATACATGCTATTTTAAAATGTAATTAGCTATAATTAAAGATAAGTGTATGAATTATTTACTAGTAAAACAAAGCAGTCGTATTTTAAAAATATATTTTTAAAAATATTAAATTGAAATAAGTAGCATGTAGCATCAGGTTGTATTACATTCATTTGAGTTTGTATAAGTTTTTTTTATGTGTATTGTTGAATGAAAACATGAATATTGAAATTAAAATAAATTGAATTATTAGATTTTTTTTAATTTATAAAGAAAATTAAATTTGAAATATATATATTTATCTTCGAGTTCATTTTTCTTATTGTCATATTGTGAATTTTTATTGTATATAAATGAGTTTATTGAGTTTATACGTCAAAAATTCATCTTTGGAAGCCAAAGTACGTTAAATCGATAAATTTAAGTGGATACATAATGTGGATCCTTATACATTGACATTTTTTTGACGAGGATTATAAATGCCTTTTAAAAATCAATATGAAATCAATAATTGATTACCTATCTAATTTTTAAACCTTTGTGAGAAACAGACACAAATATATATATATTTATTTTCTGACTTCTTTTTTACGGAAAACACTCCTCATATACTCAGTTTTACACACTCTAATCAGTTTTTCCCAAATAAAACAATAAGTGCCATAAAAACACAATAAAAGCTTACGGCACGATATTTCTCCGTAAGACACAATGAAAACTGAAGGTTTGGTTGACCAAGATCAGCTGGTGGCCGCCATGTTGAAACGTCACGTGCAGGTTTTCTATTAAGTCTTTCTTTAAGCAGTCATTTCAATATAAATGAAAACAGTATTAAGTCAATTTAAGAAATTTGCAATATCTCGAGAAGCCAATTTTGAATATTTTACAAAAGACATTAGATTTGAAAAATTATGCATTATTATAATTAATAAAATTATAATAACATTCATTGAGAGAATAATTCGAAATTGAAAACAAAAATCTATTTCAAAAATCATTTAAATGCTTTCCTGTAAAATATTAATTTTGAGACTTAATACACTTTTAGACTGAGGTACAGTTATGTAATTTTATACGTAGAATCGAATGGCAAGTATCTCCACTCATTTTTGGGTCATAACCTAGAAAATTGGTGGATATCTTTAAAACTGATCCAGGTCGTATATGATCCATTGGAACTCAAAGGAATTAATAATATTAATCTTTATTCATCATTTCAATATTTACACCACGATATATAATATCCATATACAAAATAAACATGTAAATATGTTAAAATCAGACTTACCAAAATTAAATTTATGAAAGTAGTCACTAGAAAGCTGACATCCCCTGTAACAGAAAATAAGAATGTCAACAATACGAACAATAATACTTAGAACAATTAATTTATTTATATTTTTAAAATTTTGCAAAGTTCATTTTACCTTCAGTCACCTTTAGATAAGGAAAATATATTGTCTTTGGTGAATAAATTCGGAGATGAGTTTTTAATGAATAAGCACGTTCTAGGACCCCTAGAACACGATTTTTAGTTTTACGATGATGCGTGTGTGGGTGTGTGTGTGTGTGTGTGTGTGTGTGTGTTGTGTGACAAAAATTTCTTCAATGATAACTCCAAAACTACAATTCTAAAAATTATAATTCTTTCGTATTCCTCTTCTCTACATCCATATAAAGAGCTGATTAGATTTTGGTTATAAGTGCTCAACCGGAAGATCCCTTATTTGAAGTTCTTAACAGTTTTTCTTGAAAAAACGCAGTTAAATATCTTTTTTTTTTGACATTTTATGTGATTATCAATATGAAATATGTATATAACAATATCAATATTATTACAGAACATCTGTCTTCTTATTCCTTTCATACTTATACCACCAATAATACCCCTACTTACAGTCTAATAAAATTATTAAAACCTCTTTAGATCAACAGAGCCACGCTTCTCTCACACCATATTATCCTCCCTGTTATTACTGGTAAAAAACCCAAAACACTTTCACTTCCCAATTCCTCACACCCTTTAAGTGGCTGCACGTGAGGTCACGTGTGTCATATTAACACGTGGCAACACGTCTGTTGGACATTGATCACCAGGATATGTTACTATGGACACGCGACCAACACGTGCGATAGGAAGATGACAAAGGCAATAATGTTATTAGTGGTTATTGGTTGTAAATTAGTACAATAAGTGGTTGGTGTGGTTTGAGCATTAAAAAGTGGTTGAATGGAATACGCACGAGTATAAGAAGGATTTTTTAGAAGATAATCAGTGGGAAAATTGAGGAATAATATTAGGGTAATAAGTACCATGAGATTTTTCTGCTATGAATGGGGGTTCTGTATCAATTTTTTATTTTTGTATGTTTTTCTGCAAAAAATAGGATGCACTAGTCATTAGGACAATCACGTCAATTTTGGTAATTATATAATAAACTAGGTCTGGTGCATCGCTATTTTCACAGCGTAAAGCGTAACAGTCCAAAATGATACAACTGTACCGCTGCATATCGATATGTACATACGACACATGTCATTGTTTTTACCTGTGTGTGTTTTTCTCTCTCTCTCTCTCTCTCTGTGTGTGTGTGTGTGTGTGTGTGTGTGTGTGTGTGTGTGTGTGTGTGTGTGTGTGTGTGGTGTGTGTATGTGTGTGTGTGTGTGCCTCGATGTTGGAGGGACGGTTAACGGCTTCTCAAATTCTATAAAACTAAAGACCTTAATCTGACAGTAATGGGAAGATCTGCAAAGGTTTTGGTAACAATTGGACAAATTCAAGTTATTACAAATATTAAAGAATATGAAATTCTCTTTTCAATGCATTGGCCAATTTTTATTACATCTACTATAGATTTAGAAATAAAGAATTATAAATATATAAAATAATCCATTGTATAATGAATCAAACAGCCCATGGAAACCAGTTGAAAAATTAAAATGTTTGTAATTGACATAAATATCAATGTCAAAAATCCAGAGCCATTACTGAAGACTTTTTCTGGGAAATACATTTAATATTTTTTATTTTATCATTAATTAAATACCTATTTAAAATTATAGCTACCGCACGTTAAGTAGATACTGTCCTTGATTGTGGAAAACCTAAAATTCGTACTTGGACAAGTCGAGATGTAATAGTAATTATAATATGCTATTGTTATACCGAGGAAAAGGACTCCGTCAACATCTAAAATTAGTATAAAAAAAAGGGGATTCATTTATGTCAAAGTATGGATTAGTGTCAACTAAACACGCACTTGCTATACATGTATTTCATCATATACCCTTCAGAAATACCGCCAATCTCATCAATGAATTGGAAGAATTTCGATCATTTAAAAGAGCAGAAGGAAACTTGTTCATAGAATGAATTGAAAAACACAGAACAGATGTAATTAGAAATTTTGTGTATACCAGAAATGTTAAATTCAATACTAATACTTATATAGCCCAATATGAAAATGGCGAGAGCTATTCCCCTGGCCACAACAGATTTTTACCTCTCGCTAAGAGAGGTATAGGAATCATACTGTGTGGATGTGTGGATGTTGGAACCACGATTTCTCAAATACTATAATACTCTAAAAATATTTAACTTCCCGGGAAGAGCTGATTAGATTTTGGTAACAATTGGACAACCGGAAGTAATAGTTTCTTTAAAAAAATCTTCTAAATATTATTTTTTGGAAATTTCTGTTATTACTATTATTGAAGAACATAAAATTCTACATGATATATCTTGTATAGATTTAGAGATAAAGGCATATATATAGAATAATCTAATCGCAGAGGCCAAGGCACTAAGGAAACCAATTGACAAATTCAAATGTTTATAACATAGTTTGTAAATGATAGATGTCAGTGTCAAAAATCAACAGTTTTAGTGACATTCTGAAAGCTTTTTCTGGGAAGTACATTTAATCTTTCTTATTGTTTTATTAATTAAATATTTAAACTTGTAGGTAAAATGCATATATCCATAAGAAATACCGCCAATCTTGCTAATGAATTGGAAGAATCTCTGATATTTAGGAACTTCTTCATACAATGAAAAATAGATATAATTAGAATTGTATGTGTGCAGAAGACATGTTAAATACAATAAATACAATATTTGGGTAAAGTTCTGTTATTTTTTGTTATAAAACGACGGTTCGACAGCGAAATGCAATACAATACTTATATAACATAAAATGGAAATTGCGAGAGGTATTGTGCTGGCCACAACAGATTTTTTTTTATATTTTGACATTTTTGCGTGGTGCGACGGTTTAAGGTGGAACATGCAATATCTGATTAACAAAGCAAAACAGCATTTTATATTTATATAAAATAAACAGCATTTTATATTTATATAAAATAAAAATTGATATGACAGGAGGTAATGTTTATTCTTTAAAAACCAAATCCTCCAGAATGTATTATCCTGCATTCTACATCCTGTACCTACCTACCCTTAAATATACAAACATCGCATCGCACCCCTTTAGAATTTATTTAGCACGTGGTTCTTTATCCTACACTGGGTGCTAGTTACGCTGTTAGACACGGTTAGACCGAGTATAATGGCGTCTGTGCTCTGCTCCAAAACACAACCCTTCCTGTTTGCACTCCTGAATGGAGTCTGCAGGGCGTTAGTCAACTGTTAACCAGCTGATTAATGGCTTAACGTACTCACTGCTTTAAATACACGCGAATATTAATGAAGTACCCGTGTCGGATCCAACATCAGGGATGGCCATGAAATATGCGGAAATGTTGTTCAGTTGTTTGTTTTGTTGAAGGGTCATTTCAATTTTAATATCGGTGATGAATGGTTGTCACTATGAAATATGAATATAATAGTATAGATCAAATTTTTAATTTTTAATGCATTTATTTTCGCATAGTTACTTTACAGAGTGATCAAAAATGGTTGAAGCGTGCCGCTCTATACGATGTTGACATTTGACGCTTTACTATTTTCATGGCGATACCTTTCGAATTTTGCTCGCTGTTATAAAAATAATTTTAAGAACCGTCCAATATTCAAAAAGATAATACCGAAATTAATTGCTGCCACATTTAATAAACATGTATTAAATAATAAAATGTGGGCAAATATTATGAAGACTGATGCCAGGAAGACGTCAGTAAAGAATAGGGCTTCCGTTTATAATACTGGCGGTGGTAAAAATAAATAGGAACAAATCAATTCTGTTATTGTTGGGCAGAAAGGACGGGACGTTTTTTAAATCGTCGCAAAATTCATACTTTTTGTTTAAGAAAAAAATTATTGACAGATTTGAGTTCGTAATTGTTCATTATCATTCATGCATTTCTGGAGGCGTTCTACGAAGTTTGCAAACACTCTTCCAACATCGTTCTGCCAATTTGGGCGACTTCTAAGCGAATAGCTTATTTCAGTTCTTTCAAAGTGAAGGGTCTGTGCGCTTTGAGTAAAACTGTCGTAACCGGTCCGTATTTTTCGACGACGATAATGGGACTGCTGTTACCGTGAACTCGAAGCGCTATATCGAGATGATAATCAATTTTTTTTCCCCTGAATTATGAAGAAACCGTGTTCCTATCCGACGTGTGCGGTTCCAGCAGGATGGCGCGACAGCCCACACAGCCAGAGCATCAATGGACGTTATTCGCCCACTCATTCCCGATCGCCTCATTTCCAGATTTGGTAACATTCATTGACATCCTCTGTCCCCTGATTTGCCATTATGTGATTTTTTCTTATGGGGTCACCGCAAGATACGTACATACGAACACAAATCCCGCACATTGGAAGAACTGAAAGAAGTTATTCGCGTAGAAGTCGCCCGAATTGACAGAGAGTTGTTGGAAAGAGTGATTGCAAACTTCGTAGAATTCCTCCAGAAATGTTTTAATGGTAAGGGACACCACATGCAAGATATTGTTTTCCACACTTTATTTTGTCAAATGCTATGTCATTACGATCTCAAATCTGTCAATATATTTTTTCTTAAGCAAAAAATATCATTTTCGTATTATGAAGACTGACGTCAGTGAAGAAAAGGGCTTCCGTTTATAGTACTGGCGGAGGTCCACATAAATATTGAAAATAAATAGGAACAAATCAATTCTGGTATATTTGTCGCGGAATTCTAACATTTTCCAAATATCGACAAATTCAATCTCGTCCTCATTATCTACGACGTTAACGTCGTCAAAATTTGGGAAATCCGGTAAATTTATATCGAATATTGTTGAAACGAATGCAAGCATAAACACTGATAAACACATTGACAGCTTTGACATTTGCCAACCGATATTTTATTTTGAATCGCTAAATTTCAAATTGACTAATCATGGAGCAGCATTATACTGTTGCCAGTGGAATTTCTGGCATAATTTAAGTTCGCATTTAAAACCTCAATAGGCCCATAAACCAATTTTTAAAAATATTTTAAAATTAAAGTTCGTTTAATTTGAAGCAATTTGTGGTATCAAAAAGTCATAATTGTTTTTTGAATAGCTGCATTTGATTTTTAAAGAAACCTATAGCTATCTTTCTCACACTAGTTGCTGTAGTAGGCTGCGCGAGAAAGATACCAATAGTGCGACGTCATCTGTATCCTGGAAATAAATTCAAATATCTCGCAAAGTAATTAAAAAAAAATGTTTTTTTTTTTATTTTAATCGTTATTTATTGAGTAGTACTTTAAGGATTTATTTATTTCTTATGGCAATACAGTCATCACAATTCAGATGTATATATGATATATAAAATTTGTTGGGCGAACTCGTAGATGGCATTTGCGCGTGGATGGGATCATTGCAACACTTGAAGACACTAAGTTGGTCGAGGTGGAAAGACGCCGAGCCGATTGAAGAATATGTAGTACAGTTATCTTCATCCCACCTTGGATTGCCGGAAGGTATTTGTAAAACTACTGAGTCCCTACCAATTTATTTGTGATGACCAATAACCAGGAGACCCTCAAGAATGCCTTGAGGGTTGTCTGGTCGCTGATTTGTGCTAGTTCATTTTGCGTTACCCAGGGTGCACCACGAGGAGGCGAACTAGCTCTACACCCCACTTTAAGGATGAAGTGTACATTTTATTATTATTATTATTATTATTATTATTATTATTATTATTATTATATATATATATATATATATATATATATATATATATATACAGTATGTCCCCGGATTGAGTTTACAAGAGGAAAGAAATTTTTATTTTTGATTTTACGAAAAAATGCCAAGGGAAGAAAAATTTTTGCTTGAATTAAAACGCATGTTTCAGTTATTAAAACTTTTAATTAATATAAGGTTCTTTTATTATAACGTTTTTTCGTATTTTGTCCTACTAATAATACAGTTATTACATTGAATCTAACATGATTTTAGTTAGCTTTGAAATATTGACAAATGATTATTATTGTTATATATATTGTTATTATTTGGTATTATTGAAATAATCGTTTATTGTTTACTTGTATTGGTTCAATTTGTCATATTATATTTTGTATAATATCCTGTTCTGTAATAGGGCTTTCAGCCTGTTGGACAGTCTAAATAAATAAAATAAATAAATAAATAAATAAATAAATTCTAATTTCACATAAAAAAGAGTTAATTGAATAAACTACAAGTATTTTGATTTGCGCCTTTTTTTATTTTTCTAAAATTAGAATTAATAATCATTTGTCAATATTTCAAAGCTAACTAAAATCATGTTAGATTCAATGTAATAACTGTATTATTAGAAGGACAAAATACGAAAAAACGTTATAATAAAAGAACCATACATTAATTAAAAGTTTTAATAACTGAAACATGCGTTTTAATTCAAGCAAAAATTTTTCTTCTCTTGACATTTTTTCGTAAAATCAAAAATAAATTTTTTTTTCCTCTTGTAAACTCAATCCAGGGACATACTGTATATATATATATATATATATATATATATATATATATATATATATATTATTATATTTTTTCAAAATTTATGGGCCTATTGGGATATACGACTTACTTACAATTAAGTAGCACTTTAATAATTAACAACTTAAGTTGCTGTGGAGAAACCGGGTATTAAACAAATATATTTGTACATAATTCCAAATTAAATTGTCATTTTCATTCTATTTTACTATCGTATATACTATATTTTGACACGTATAAAATGTGTGACGGTCCCAATTGCATCCATATTCCCTGAAAACTGAAATAAATGGTTATAACGAAGCCTGTCAGGCTGTACTCGCATGTGACCATTTAACAAACACAATAAACGCACCCTTCATACGCATACAGTGAATACAGACTCCCTCTGGACCAGTAGTCACCCTACACTGCTCTACATACGTGCCTATACCATATATTATCCCAATGAACCGAAATACAAAGTGTAATAAGTGTATTCATATATAAAATTAATCGTGGAGATGTGCTGTCTGATTAATATCGCGTAATACTGATTGATGGAAGATGAAGATCTTGATAATGATTTAGAGAAAATGTTTATACAGGGAGTTCTGCAAATAGAGGCAGTAAATAACATGTCACATAATGTTTTTGGGAAAAAATTTAATGCACGATATTGTGGTTTAAGGAAAGTATAATGAATATGTTTATTACTACAACAATTAACGCGGAAAAGTACGATTGAGTGATCTTGATAGATCAGTTTTAGAATAAATCGAATTGATCTTCTGTTTTGAAAAGATCGATCAATTGAAAAATCGATTATTTAGAAACTTCTTATCAATAAAGAGATCGATCTTTTGATTTTTTATTAAAATCGGTTTTCTGATTATTATTAAAATCGATCTTTTGATTTTTTATTAAAATCGATGTTTTAATATAGTAAAGATTTCTATTACTAAAAATCAATCATTTTTATCAAAAGATAGAAAATCGATTTTAAATTGCTAAGATCGCACAGTCTTAATATACGTATAGACCTAGTGGTCCATTTTCTTTTATATAACAAAGTTTAGTTCTGATTTGCCCCATGAGTTTTGGCGAGTTTTAAAATTTATTTTGCGTACCTTTTGAAAAATCCTTCTTCTTAATTGTTTTCATGTTGGGGTTGCTACAGATTGTTGTATATCTTTCTTGTAAGCTACGACCGAAAAGTTTGAGATAAAATGATGTGGTGTAATTTTTAAAGCAGGCATCACTGGATAACTTGGGGCTTATTAAAGATTTGTACATAAAATTGCCTATACTGAAGTTACTTGTTTTCATCAATTTACACCACGTAAACAAAGATATTAAGTTTTGGTCTGATCCATATATTAAATATTCTAATCAAGGCTCATTTTACGTTTTCAACAAATTATGAAACCTACGCAATTTCTACAAATTACATTCGATTAATTTAAAATATAATTTTTAAACTTATAAAAACTGAAAATCGTATTCAAGTATTCCGTCATTTAATATTGTGTTTCATCTTTTGATTGCTAATAATACCTTTAATTCTATTAAGCACTTTATCCACAAGATCTGCACATTCTTCTTTTAATGTATTGTCTATTGTCTCGCGACCCGGTAGAAAATAAATCTGAACTAGGAAGTAGAAGATGTCCCTTTAAATGCCGGTCGAACTATTATCACCCGTTATTTGGCCCACAGTTTTTGTAAGTTTTACGTCTGTATTTAAAGTAGGCGATTTTTTTTGTAAAATATGGGCCTATTAAGGAGATTCCACTCATATCGAATTTTTATATAAATTATTTACATAATTATTTCTTCCCATATAACTGTGTTATTGACGCAAATTTCTTTTCTGTATGTTTTAGCACTTTTTACCTCCCGCTACCCTTGGTAAGGGAGGTATAGGGATCGTGCTAAAAAACACATATCGAGATTTTAGTAAATGACCACGTTTGAAGGTCCTTAGAATCCAATTTTAACATTAACTCAAATACTATCATTAAGAAAATTCTGAAATCTTGTATTTCTACCCTATTCTAATACGAAAAGAAGCCATTAGATTTTGGTGTAAACCGGATAAACGGAAATGGCACTTTACTTGAAGCTCATAATGGTTTTTCTTCAAAAAATACCATTAAATGCCAATTTTTCGCATTTTATGTCATTGGAAAATTATAGATTATTGAATTTTGTACAGGTATACATTAATACTTTTTCTATATATTTTACAGATAAACTTAAAAATCATTTTTCTTTTTTTAATCCCGAAGCCTAAGATAAACAAAATTCCTTTGTTACACAGTTTATTTTTGAAATGAATGTAACTGATAGGTAAACGTCATTGTCAAGAAATTAATCACTTCAAATTAATAATAGTGACATATTAAATAATAAAGAAAATCGTAAATAAAGTAATAGTTATATGCAATAGAACATAATATAGTTTGCAGCATTAGTAACGTAGGTATGTATTTAAATTAATAAAAATTAAATAGCGGGAGGTTTTGTATTGGCCACATCAGATTTTTTATAAATGCTTTCTTTTATTGGCCGACACTGTAAGTAGGCGTTCCCATCATCAAACCAGTGACTGCCAGACTGTTCCACTAGAGTATTTGGTTATGATGGTTATGCGGCTCCACGCTATTATTTTTACAAATACATACTAATATACATAACAACAAAGAAAAGAAAATAAGAAGACAATGATTTAGAACCTGTGGTAATAGCAGCGAACAAAGCAGCTGCTGGAAGGGAAAGAACGATATAATGCCATCGCTCTCCACCATTGAGTTCGCTTACGTCGTAAGGTGGAAAATGGTGGATACCAAATATTTGCCTTTTTTTCTTCCACAGGAAGCTGAATTTTAAAAAAAAAAATAGGGAATTTTTAAATTTAAAAACTATAGCATATTAAAAAATCAAAAAAATCGTGAAATCTCCATTCTATTGTGTCTATAGGGAATTATTCGCCGCGTTATGGGGCTTCTATTCGCGGTAGGTGCATGCTGTATACGCAACATTGTGGCTAGTAAGTTGAAGAGGCCCTTTGAGACCGGCCGACTAAACAGATCCGACCCAGTGGCTTGTTTTGCTTCTATTCATTATAAAAACTCAAACTTGCGTTATGCACTAAAATTTCATAAAAGATCTGCAAGTGGATAAAAATTATCTCTTGAAAATAAATGCCCAATACACTGGAAAATTAATAATTATTTTTAAAATAAATTAATATTCAGTCGAAAGGATACTCAAAAACATGTTTGTCAGACGTTGAGTTATTTTTATTCAATAGTCTAAAAGGATGTTAAAAATATTTTGCTTGAATAATAATTAAATTAATGGCTTTGACTTTGAGATAAAGCTTTTCTTTTATTAAAAGGAAAATGAGATCATCTTCTTGTTAATAAGTAATTAATTCGATTAATTGTTATTGTTTCAATATGTTTACTTACAATTATATTTCCTATACTGTCTGTATACTTTACAATATGAATTTTAAGTCTTGTCAGGATCAGGAATGAAGAGGCGTTGAATGGAGAAGAGAGAAGATTTTGAGAGTAATAAAAAAGACGACGGCTGTAGTCAGAAAATTGAATGTTTGGTCCAGCAATAATAGATATTTACACACCAAGTGAGTTAAGGTAATGTTTATTCATGAGAAGAAAGTTTAGCTCACGAGCCCGTAAGGGCGAGTTAGTTAATTTCTTCGAGTGAATAAACATTCTTAGTTCACGTGGATTGTACAATATTTTATTCAAGTTTGACGAAATAGTAATAAAAACCATTATAATATTAATTTTGAGAAAACAAAAAACTAATTAGACAGTAGACTGTGCATGACAACCGTCGATGATAGATATCAAGTCACCTATTTAAAAAGCTTTATTGTCTTGTCATTTGTGTTGTGAAAAATAATAAAAATGGCTGATAATGTCTGATAAATACTATGGTAAGTGTTAATTTCGTGCCTGATGTTATTTTAAATGCATTATTTGTTGCAGAGTGAATTTAAAAAAATGTGAGAGTGATTTAAAAAATTTTAATTCACTTGTGAAAAAAGTGTTACTTATAATTGTTGCTATAGAGTTAATAATGACAGTTTATAACGTCAAAATTGAATAAAAGTACAAATATCGTTCCTTGCTTTTACATTGGATATCAACGTGCCATTATTTGTGCCGCTTTGTTGAAACAGAGACATGCAATGAATGGTTTCCCTGACTACTCTGTATAGTAAAATAATCTTACTGTTCATTTTACATAGATGCTATAAATGAAAACCGCAGTTCCAAAAATTATTTCAAACAAAAGTAGCGCATTTATGAGAAAGGGTTTATTTCTTGGCTGGAAATGGTGATGTAAATAAAGGAGTTTCTGGATATCATCACAGAGAATTAATAATGCAACAAATTTATTCAATAGAGCACTTACACTAACTTCAAACACTTATCATAATGAAATTTGCAATGAAGTATCACACTTACTAAAATTAAACAATTATCCCACCAGCATCGTAAATTCATTGAAACATGATATTTTAAACAAAATAAGAAACACAAATCAACTAAATAATGCTACCATTAATAATGAAAACAGGATAATAACTAACAACAATGTAAACCAGCATAACACAAAGGAATGTTTTTATTCTATGAAACATATAGATGGGATAGCAACTAAACTTAAGAAATGTTTTACGAACCATTTAAATATTGGAATTGGCTTCAAACAAGTAAAAACAGTTGGTAATCTTTTTAGTTCTTTGAAAGCAAAAATAGACAAAAATATCCAATCCAACATCATTTACAAAATTCCTTGTGAGAATTGTACGGCATTTTACACAGGTCAAACTGGGAGATACCTAAAAACTAGATTGAATGAACATAACAAAAATTGCAATAAAAATCCAAACACCAACAACAAATGTGCTCTAGTTCACCATGCCCAGTCCGAGAATCATACATTTAATTTTAACAATACAACAATACTCGATAAAGAACACAATTTACATAAAAGACTTACACTAGAAATGCTATACATAAATCATGACAATAACAACATAAATTTAAAAACAGATACTATGTACATCAGTAAAATATATAACAACATTTTAAAATATAACAAAACTTAAAACTAAAATTAAACAACTTGCAACACCTGGTAGACTATAAAATAAACAAATAACATACAGCTACCTCTATTGGTTTTTAATACAAGCTATAACCTTCAGTAGATTTAAACCGTTTGGCGCGATTTTGTAGTTAATTAAAACCTTTACTTAACTGGTCATGTCTAAACTTTACTTAGTGTAAGGTGTCCGTTAGGGTGTGGCACACATAATTTCATATATTTTTAATATTTTTTTTATATTTTCATTTTTTTATATATGTTAGACAATCATATTTTTATATGTATTATTTTATATTGACAACTGTGTTAAATATTATGTTTAACAATTTTATTTCCATGAATTTCCATGTTATTTATTAATTTATTTATTTATTTTTTAAACTACATTACACACTACATGTATTGCTACTGGTTTACAAAGTTCATGTAAGTCTCTAGTCATATAATTTATGTTAAAAATAGTAATTCTGTACTCATATCAATAATTGTTATTGTATAGCTCCTGAAGAAGACCCATGTGGGGTCGAAACGGTCGAGACTGAATAAATTTTAGTGGCTGATATCCAGAAACTCCTTTATTTACATAGCGCATTTATGTTAAAGGAAAAGTTAGATTATTTTGCTATACAGAGTAAGCAGGGAATCCATTCAATGTTTGTCTTCATTCAACAGAGCGGCTCAAATAATGGCACGTTGGTAGAATTAATTCTGACTGTATTTATAAAAGAAGGGAAAATACAAGGAATAAAAGGAAGAAGAAAATTAGGAATGTTAACAGATATCAAGGAGGGAGGTAATTCGAATTAAAGAGAGAGACACGGGAGAAATAGTAGAGAGGCAACATTTCCGTTGAGACCTATCCATAGAATTTTCAGTAATAATTTTTTATCTCGTATTTTGTACAGTAATGTACTATTTTAATATACTCAAAATCGTACAGTAATGGGTTACTTTACAACAAAGCAATCGTTACTGCATAGCAACGGCTTTGTCATTAAAACACATTTTTACACAAGGAATTGTTTATTTTTATTTTTATCTTCAAAATCGTTTTCAATGTGCTTTTCATCATCTAGATCCATCGTTTTGCAAATCGATCTCCAAAAATTAATTTGTATGGACGTTATAAGGTATAAAAAATAATAACTGTCAAGTTACTTTGTTACTGAGAATCAGACTACTATGTTTTTAATTCAGTATATTATGCCACAAAAAAATCAAATTTTAATATTAATATAAAATACGAAAAAATAGTGTACGCACCGCGTTAGAAAAGTGATTTTACTGTAGTACTCGTATGGCATTTAAGTACTCGCTATCGCTCGTACTTGAACTTGCCATTCTCATCTGGTAAACTTTCACTTTTCTTAACTTGGAACGTAATATACTATTAGTAATTGCAATCCTCATTTAAAAATGTAGGACCCAAATATAACTTATAAAATTCAGTAGAAAATTTAATATCATAGTTAATTTAACCCCATAATCTATAATAATCCCTCTTAATCCCAACCTCAATCTAGATCAAAGAAACTCTCCTAGTCCTTATTCAAATCTCCACTTTTCCGTCCTCTCGTCTATGCATCCCAGCATCGTAAAATCGAAGACAATGCTCGTGAAATTACACGCGTTTGTGGCCGAGTGCTCTGCCTCTCTAGGGGGTGAATATCGGGCCCCAAAGGACAGCCCAGGGCTCCACAGCAGGTGACGGACCCATAATGTTCAAGGGAGCGCCGATGAAGCGAAGGGTGTACGCTCATTGATTCTGTATTGGTGATAGAGAATATAGGTTGTTAAGATGCAGATAACTGGAGATTATGTTTGTTTTGGGAATATAAATTAAAAATATGATAGGGGAATGTTATGAAAATATTAAGAGCACATCGTTCAATTCCCGCACAGAATTCAAAATTTGTTGTTCTCCAAAAAACATGTTTAAAAGTTTTGTTCTAATTTTGTATTAATATAAAATAAACTATTTAAATTGGTAAAATTTAAGTGACATATGGCACTTTTTATGAAGCAAAAAGCATTATTTAACTTACAACTGAGATAGGTCAGTGTTGAAACGAACGTAGTCTATCTTAAAACACATTTAGTGACACAAATGCCTTCCTACAGTAAATTTTAATAGCACAGTTATGTCATTCTACAAGCTAAAAATATAAGCAGAAACATTTAATTTTATAATGACAACTCAAAAGTTGCAATATTTGAGTTATCAGTGCTGCAGCAAATAAGCGACATGATATTGATGTGCCAATATTTGGCAGTTTAATATTGATATATAAGTAAGACTACAACGTTCAACCCATGGTAGATCTGACCCCATAGATAGTAAATCTGGCAATAATTTTTGTTTAACATGCTTTCTACATGAACTGAAGGCCTTTAAAACTGACCAATCTCGTCACAGTTTAAAATTTTATATACAAAAAAAATATAATGGTCCTTGGAAAAAATATTGACTGTCAAAACTAACGTTAATCGATTTTTGCATAGACTTATAATTTATAGATTGTTTATTGAATATGAAAATGACAATTAGGTACCTTAAAAATGAACATGCAGTTTTTCATTGTGAAAGTCTCAAATACCTATTATATATACCGCGATGCCAATGATCTTATATGTCAATTGTGACAGAAGTGACAAATGTTTAACGTCATTTTTAACAAAAGACATTTCATTGGTCAGTTTTAAAGGCTTCTAGTACTTATAGAAAGCATGTTAAACAAAAATTCAGTTCTATCATAGGTTAAGCGTTGTAAACTTACTTACATAACACTCTGCATACCACCTACTATTCTATTTTCTTAAAATGTTTCTATGCGTGACGTGACTTCTGGTAAACTCTGCCAACGGTACATACATAGAATTTATTCTTTGCCTTTAAGAATGGCATTGCGTAATAAAAAGTGTATGATTCTTGACCACATAGTTATAATTATAGTAATGAAAGAATTTTTATGACTTCTTCTAAGTACTAAATTTTAAAAGTTGTTCTTTAAAGAGCCTCAAATTTGTAAATATCACGAAATATCCATTGGATATTTTCAATTAAATATTGAAATTTGTGTAATATTTTGATAAAGTTACGTGATCTGAAACAGAATGTGATGTCACAGAAGTGGGGGTTGTTTTCCATTACTATTTCTGGCGCCAATCTTTTTATTTAATTTTTTACGAAAATAACATTAAATTATTATTATTATTATTTTTGTCATTACTATGAAAAATATTACAAAAACTTTCAATTTAAATACTTTTTAAAAAATGTGAAACCGGTTCATATTGGTAAGAGCCAACAAAGTGTCTGACATCTGGTGGCAAAATAAAACATATAAGTTGTAGGGAAAACGTTGTGCTGTCATACAGGGTTATAAGTAAACAACAACCAAAAATGACCAGCAAATCGTAGAGATATTGTTCTGTACCGCAGTGCAATATTTATGTAAGTGCTGGCATATCCGTTCATTATTTCCCAAAAAGAGAATTATTAAAAAATAAGTGGAAAATCGCGTTAAAAATCGGAAAGGACATATCACCGTTCATGAACGTTTGTTTACATTTTTACCTAAGCGATTTTATTCCATGTAAGTATTTATAAAAATTAATGCTTCAAAACATTATTAGATTGTTTTTGTAGTCAATAAAATATTTAAAAAAAAATGATATAGCAAGCTAAAAATTACAGCTAAGAAAATTCGACAAAACCCTGTACAGTGAAGAAAATAGAGAGACGTTACCTTAAATAGTAACTATTATTCTTTAATATTATATATTTATTTTAAATTGTTTATAGGAAAGACAGGAAAGAAAAAAAAACTACAAAAATATCAGAAATTGAGCAAGAGGAAGACGTGCAAAACAAAGAACTTGATGTGCATTTGTATTTAGTGTTATTACGATTGATTGGTTAGCCCCTTTCAAATTAGATGTTTGAACAAACAGTTAATTTAGTTCTATATTATTCTGTTTATCTGTCTTATATCCGCACAAGATAAAATGTCCAGCTAAAAATAATTAAATAATAGTTAACATGCAGATAACCTCAATTTTGAATCTTATTTTACCCTTATATACTGCTTCTCCTTCGACCATAGGCCGCACAGCATAATTTAAATAAATATATATCTGACATTATGATAAATATATTTGATTTCAATTAAAAATAACAAAATATCCTCAAAACAAAGCTTCAAAATACAACTAGCACAAACGTAAAATATAATGTTTTCCCTATCACTCGGTCATAAGTGCTGCCATCTCTAGGATGTGGCTCTCCCGGATAGTTTCTTTTTGTTACACAGGTTGTAGAATCTGTTCATCACGCTACATGTCGTAACTGTATTCAGAAAATAATATGGTATTGTCAACATAGTTCGTATACATTGGTATGTATTTTAGTATTTTTGTGCCTATAGTTGATTTACTTTATTTATCAATAATTCCTTAGAAATCTATCGAAAAGAGCTAAAATAATGGTCTTGTTTTTTTGATACATAATAAGATAATATCTTATTCAGTGTCAGCACGGATTATTGAACGAACTGATCTACTAATAAACGAAACATTATTGCTCATTGAGGAATACTAAATCATCTTTGTCATAATCTGCGAATAAAACCAAATTGGCACAGTCAGAAATGGGTAATATGCCGTGATGATATATTTTTATTTACCTAATTTTGTTTCATATTGTCAACTTTTATTCTTTACCTAAAAATTTAAAGTAAATATTAAATCTACACGAAATTATATCTAATATATTAATTCTACATACTTGCTAAAATATTATTCTAATATTACAAATGTTTTTCACTTCCAAACTAATGTACCGAAATAAGAACACAAAACAAACACTTTTAAGTATAAAATTACAACCCTAATCTTAAAAACATTGCTAACCAAACATGTTAAGTGCAAAGATATCATATTTCATTTTATTCCTTTTAACATGTTTACCTTAAACCAAAATATTAAAACCACAATTATTTCTATCTTCAAAAGTATTCATCTATTCTATTTAAACCCACAAAACAAACAATCTTTTTAACCGGATTACAAATAATCTGTCCCTAAAAACACAAGTTAAATCTACCTGCCTTCCGCAAAGATCAAAACATCTTGCAGAAAAGATCTCTGCTCATCTTAACACCCAAACAATAGCAACAATAGATCCGCGAAAAGTAAGGCAGAGTTTTAAAACTAAAGCACGTTTACGGTCGAAAAAACTGAAATTTGACTCCGTGCTCTCAACAATGAACAAAACACAATCGAATGAATACCAGTGGCACCCAAGAGTTGCAGGATGGAGAGGTAGGGGGTGATTTGCAAGCCATGGACGTAGGGGAGTTATTTTAGGAAGGGGCAAGTTATTACATACATTAAAAATGAAGAAATATTTTTTGAATAATTTGAATGATAGTGAATTGTTGTTAATTTCGTAAATAAGTAAATAAAAATATATTCGGTAGAAATACTCATGAATATTACCCAAATTTTAATATTTAATTGTAAAATATCTGATGGATATTTCGTAATATTTTCAAATCTGAGGCTTTTGAAAAAACAATATCTTTAAAAATTTTGTACTTAGATGTCGTATATAAATTCTTGCAACAATCCTATTTTAAAAAAATCTGATATGGTCTACACAAACATACCTACATATTTACTAATCCTGCAAACTCTATTAAGTTCTCTTGCATATATCTATTGCTTTACATGATCTATTTCGTTAACGTGTAGTTGTAAGTTGACACTTTGATAACACATACTTGTTGTTTGATTTTTAGTGCTGCAAACATATCAAATTTATATCGGATCATTCTGTACATCTACTATTTTTACTAACCTTAATTTCATTAGACTCAATACAATCTTCTTAACACGGTTTCATTATTTATTTTAATGTAACTGCTTCATGTCAGCGACATTTGTTTAAATATGTCAAAATTGTTATTAAAGTATTATGTTTTTGTTTGACGCATAGGTAAAATGATGTACAAAAATAAATTATTTTATAATTTAATATTTAAAGTTATTTCAAGTTATTTATTAAATGCTATTAACGTAGAATTGAAGATTATACCATTATATCCAATTTTTATTAGTATAACTTGTTAAAAAATTGTAATCAATTAATTTTTTACAAGAAAAATTATTAAAAGCTTGTATTAATGATACTTCCGGTTATCCGATATACACTAAAAACTAATGAGCTCTTCTCACATTAGTGTAGAATGGGTATACAAAATTTCAAATTTTTTTGATTGATAGTATTTGAGTAATCGTGTCCACAGGATCCACACACACACATACATACATACATACACACATACACATATATAATACCTACAGACATCATTGTAAAAATGTTAAAATCGGATTCTGGGGACATCAAAACGCGCTTATTCGCTAAAATCTCTATAAGCGATTTTTAGCACGATCCCTATACCTCCCTTACCTAGGGTAGCGGGAGGTAAAAACAATATTGCAAAGCCTCCTGTATTTAATAAAAATCTAATATTTTACTCATTCGCTATTTTATTTTTAAATAATATAGTTATTTATTGAGTGTAATGGTTTACACTTTATTTTATATTTATGACCCAATAAAAAAGAAAAAAACTAGCCTACTATTTCTTAGTATATGAAATCCTTGGTATATCTGTCAGAAAGCATTATGGCATCAATGTTTATTGGATTTTTTTCTCGTTTTGGTGTTTTGAATACACACTCCGAAATCCGAAGCCTTGTACTTACTGCTACTGTTAATATTTTTTTAAATATTTAATACTTAGAAAGAAGGTATATAAAAATTCTTGCAACACCCTCCGTCACTGGCATTCATAAACATATACCTCTCTGCACTATTCAGGCATACAGGGTGGTGAATATAGGGGGTAGCATTCACCACCCAGTTCAGTGCCATGGTCTGTTGATCAAGGCAGCTGTGCACCGTGGCCTGCTTTGATTTATATCGCAGGTTGCAATGCTGTCGCGTGCCAACTAGATGTGCATGCGTGCGCTATTTAACTTTGCTTTGTCGCCCCGTGAAATTATAGTTGTTATTTGAATGGTTACGCCAATCAAGGTGAAGGGGAATGCATTTACAATTCCACATTTTTAATGTTGGAATTAAAGATACCTCAACATAATTTAACAAAATTTGAGTTGTTATATTTGTTTTTATCTCTCGCAACAGAAGGTATGCGAGAATGCGAGACAGAGTACAGGAATCAATTTAAAAATCGCGTATCGAGATTATAATGAATAAGCACGTTTTAAGGACCCTAGAATCCGATTATAACATTTTTACAGTGATATCCGTTTTTATTAAAAAGGGTGTTCAATTTAAATGGGCCACCATCTCGAGAACTATAAGATTTAAAAAGAAGGTTAAATTTGTTTTTCGGCCAGTTGTTCGCAAAATATTTTATTTAATATTTTATTATATTAATTACTCGAATAAGGACAAATTCGACTTATTACCTTCCATCACTCCTAGGTAAGGAAGGTATTGTCTTTGGTCAAAAAATTCGGTGGCAAGTTTTTAATGAATAAACACGTTTTAGAGTACCAATAATACGATTTTACTAGTTTTACGATGATGTCTCTATGTGTGTGATACAAAAATTTCTCCGACGATAACTCCAATACTACAATGGGGAAGTTTAGCGATTTTTTTAATTTTTTTTATTCCTTGGGAAATGACTTGAAAAATGATGTAATATGTTTTATTTTTTTCAAAAATGCCCAGATTTTCCGGAAAAGCCGATTTTAAGCTGTGATGACGTCGGTAGAGGCTTGGCGCAACGTATGTCGACTTATACATTGACGCACGCGGTTACGGTTACCATTGAAGCGCTTTTACGCTTTGTTACGACCTACGTTCAAGTGGTTCGAATTCACCGTTCTGTCTGAGTTTGCGCATAACTGACTTGTGACGTACTTAAAGTTTACCCAAAAAATATTAATTATAAATAAATGGAGCAATAATTTTAATTTTTAATTTCAATTTCAGCAGTCATTTGTGTTATATTTGTGAGAAAATAGTATGTTATATAGAATTATTACCATGCTAAACTTCCCCATTCTAAAAATTATAATTCTTTCGTATTCCTCTTCTATACATCCATATGAAGTGTTGATTAGATTTTGGTTATAAT
The DNA here is from genome assembly GCA_943142095.1 of Ophonus ardosiacus. Lineage (NCBI taxonomy): Eukaryota > Metazoa > Arthropoda > Insecta > Coleoptera > Carabidae > Ophonus > Ophonus ardosiacus. Next base: position 32,363,092 of record OW964832.1, on the reverse strand, counting down.
TGGTCAACCGCAAGTTCCCTTATTTGAAGTTCTTAACAGTTGAAAAAACACAGTTAAATACCATTTTTTGACATTTTATGTGATTATCAATATGAAAGAATATTTTATTGTCTAAAGGGATTGATTATTCATTTCCCTGCATGTTAAATAGGTAGTGTTAAAGAATTATAAAATCATAAATCAGTCAGCTATGCAACAACCATGGAAACTGTTGATATATCCAAATAATTCTAATTGACAGATGTGAGTGTCACGTGCAATTTACATAGTTAGAGTTATAATTTTATTGGATATACCTTTTCCAAGGAACTTTCGGTATGGAATTTGTAGAAAATAGTATGTGTTCGTGTTACAATTTTACTGGATATGTATATAGAATCTTTTCCAAGAAACTTTCGGTATGGGATAGAATTGACTGCCAAATCAGATTTTTTTTACAGAACCGAGTTTTTCAATACAGTCTTGTAAGTACCTTACTTAGGTGAAGGTACATTAAGAAGTTAACGAAACATCGGCTGTTTAAAAAAATAAATGCTGTATGACAAATTTCAAGTCCAGCACTGTATTTAATTTATTTTAAAATATCATTATCATGAGTATAATTGTTTTGTAATATGATACAGATAACGACATTTTATTACAAATGTATTAATTATTTTTAATTAAAAACATATACTTATGCTCGTTAACCATTTTATTTTAATTAAGTATATCATTCGTATATTTTAATTTTTAATTGTATCAATAAAATTGCTATAAAATTACAAATAAATATATCATCATCTCACGGCTTACCCTTTTGTCGTTGTATAATATATGTATCTATACTGTTGAAAAGATTTACCAGGCGTCACCTCACTGGTACTCAAGCTGTTGTGGAGAGAGCACCACAAGTGTCATTTAAGCTGTTAGAACATTAGAAATTCAAGTTTCAAATATAGAAATATCTCAAATAAATTGTAGATCTCTTTATTTCCTAATAAAGTTTTATACAAAAATATACAATTTATAAAAATTTACAATATTTATTTATATAAAAATAAATAGCAATTTATTTAAAGGTACATTTCTTATTGATATTTTGACATGTGATCATAAGCACTTACATAAGGCATAGATTTCTTCTCTCACTTACAATATTGATTTGACTAGATTCATCAGACCATTAGTTTACACAAAAATACAACAAAATACTAAAATAATTTTTAAACGAAGTATATTGTTACAAACAAAACAAAAATAATGACGCAATCAATCAAAAGTTTCAAAGAAAAACAAAAGAATCTAAACGGTACCCTCTTGTATAGAAAATTTTAATAACAATAGCCCCGTTTCGTTGCAATGTTACAAACACTCGTAAAGCACATTGTTATTATAATATTGCAGTTTGTTGACATCGTAACCAGGGTTTGAATAATACCCCTCATTGTATTTCTCCTCTATAAACGGCTCTAGGTTCGATCCACTCCAGTTTGTTGGAGCTGTTGAGTTTTCTTCATATTTCTCACTAAAATCATCTTTGTATGTGTAGTTTGTCATGAAACTAGCATTTGTTATGCTACCACTTGTCACCACAGCATTTGTTTGTCGTTTTGCGCAACTTTTCGACGTTATTATGTTGCCATCGTTACTGATTGATACTGTTATGTTTCCTACATTAACGACTATACTGTTATTTTCATCGGTTGTCAGTTTATCGATGTTGGAGACGGTTTGTGTTAGGGCCCATATGTAATTATGAGCAAATCTTAAAGTTTCTATTTTTGTAAGTTTTGTATCTTCTGGAAATGTTGGTAGGACACATCTTAACCGATCTAAAGCTTCGTTTAACATATGCATACGATTCCTTTCGCGATCGTTGGCCTTCATACGGCGACATCTTTTAATTTTTAGCAATTGAGACGGGCTTTTAGCTCGAGAAATTCTATTCCTACCAGAAGCATAACGTTTTTTGGGTTTCTCTTGTTTTTCTGGGCTTTCTATATTTGTTAAGCTAGGTGTGTAAGGTGGTGAGTACATACTAGATTCATTTTTCTTAATTGGACTTCTAGAATTTTCTGGCGTGTACATGAAATTCTGATAATTAGTCTCTCCTGTATAATTATTCACAAAATTATTTTCTATTGATGTCTGAGGTTTTTCGAAATTATTTAACGTCATGTGGAATGCTTCATTGAACGTCTCGAAAAGTTTTCGTTTCTCAGGGGTGTTTAATTCGTTCTTATATTTTTTCTTTGGGGTTTGTGTGACGTCATAGTCGTACTCGTAGGGGATTGGTCGAAACTCGTCGCATATTTCGGAAGTAGCGTCGGATTTGAAGGAGATTTCGAAGCCTGAATCGGAACTGTCGTCGTAAGTTCCGTCGTAACTGCTCGCGCTGTATTGCGACATCTGGAAGAATAAAAACGAAACATGAAAATTATATATGTTTAACATGAAATAAGTTTTGTATAATTGTAGATCTTTAGCAAAAACAACTTGAGTCCATTTTTTGTATTTGAGATTAGTAAAGAAACAACTTTCTAGCTTCCTTTCTTTTATAGATTTCTGTAGCGTAATTTACTTCAGGATTATGTTTAAATATTAGAAAATTATTTACTGAATGTTAAGAAATAGAAAAATAAACAATGATGAACAATTACATAATAACTACACATTTTTATAGGACTTTTTGTAGAAACGCTCAGACTTTAAAATGTAATAATTTGTGACTAAGATACTTTTTGTGACAAACAGTTTTACCGTACTATTTGGCATCCTTGAAAGTACATGTCGCTGTAGGTAACTCATATTTACAATATTTCGACTATAGTTGTTTTTGCCAAGAGCTTTCAATTGCTCTTGTTTTGTAATTTAGAAAAAAGTTGTTTTTTTTCGTTTCGCATATTTTTCACAGTGGTTCTCAAGTTACATCAAAAAGTTACATTTTCTTTAAATGGGATGGTATATATTTTTAGGCCCATTCGATAGAGTTTTTTATGTCTGAATTCAATCAGTCATTTTATATCTATACATAACAAAAATATTGAGAATTCAATTGAAATATAAATAAATTTTATTTATATAGTTTTATTTCAGTCTATGTATGAAAAACAAAAACTTCGATTTGTTAATTTGAATTATTTAGGATAAAAATCAAATAATATTATTTATAAAGTTATTAACATATATTTATATTTCGTTTTAATTTAAGCTCAATTGTTTTTCATATATAGCCTACTAAAAATAACTACAAAAATCAAATTTATTTAAATTTTAATTAATTTTTTCTCAATATTTTTGTTATTTAAGGGTATACATGATTACATGGTTGAATGCAGAAAATAATACTCTATCCAATAGGCGTTTGTATTGTATCTTGAGAACCACTAGTTTAAAAAATATTTTCTTCTGTATTCAGATGTTCCCCTTGGTCTTTTATAAGATTGTCTTATAGCATTTTATTGTATCTTTAATATGATAGAAATTATTTGCGATAGCTCCGTTTAGCTGTTATGCCGGGTAGTGCTGACGCTCGAAATTCGGTACATATGCATTTAACATAAATATATTTATCCGTACCGTAAAACTTTATACGGTACTTTATATATATAGATATTTAGATAATAAAATACTGAATATTTGAATGTCAATTTAATCATTATTGACATATTACTTGGTTTGACCGTACTCATTTATTTCTTCAAATACGCATTACTTAATCCATTTTTACCACGACTTAAACTAGAACACCAAAAGCGTAAAATTAAAAATTTTGGTTTTCCAAATTTCAGTATTTCATTCTTTAAAACTCTATGCATAAAGCAACGCATAAAGTTTTGCGGAATATATTATATTATATTTGTTTTATGTTAAACGCTAATGTAGCAGATTTTAACCGCCACTCTGTATATGAAAATAATTTCGGTGACAACTGATTAAGGCTGTGTCCGATGTTGCATATTTATCTAAATCCTAAATTTATATGGCCTAAATATAGTCATTATTTAGGATTTTAGAAATTAGATTTTAAGGTTTTGCAGGAGCACACTATGCCTTGAAGTTGACGCGCACTAATTAAACCAATCATGTTCGTTGCTATAATTCGTACTAAACGTCAATTTTACTGTCAAAAAATAGCTTCTTAGCTTCTATTTTATGAAATATAATATTAACATTTAATTCAGTATCAAATCTAAATCAAATTGTCTAATTCATATTTGTTGTTCTAAAGTGTTGCCATACACACCAATGTATGTCATTAGTGTGCCATTCGGAGTTGTATTTATGTGAAAAAGACCTAAATCCTAAATACCAAATGCCAAAATGCGACATCGGACACACAAGACTGATTATATTTTAAAATACGTACATAATAATGAGAAAAATAAACTTACCGTTAAAAATAAATATAAATCCCGGTCACTGCAACTTGCACATTCCACATAACCAACGTCTCTTATATTCGCGAACTGCCTATCCCTTATAGGGCCCGGACTTTATACAGCTGGCCCCCTCCAGTGTTTAGGGCACAAAGGGCTCAAGCTCTTGCTCAGGGCTCGATGCCTGAGCTGTGATTGGACGGCAGGCGCACGCGACCATACACGTCGCACACATTGCACCCTAATAGGGGACGCGTGGCGTGTAGGAGGATAGAATACGATGCAGGCAAGTGGTTGTACGCTAATTAAGTGATATGTAATATTATATGGATGGTTTATTAGTAAAGGTGAAAAAATGACTTCTTGAAGAGCGAACAGGTTTAGCAATTAATTAACAGTGTATTCTGATATAATATTTATAAAAAAAATCTGATGTGGCCAACACAAAACCTCCCGCTTTTTAATTTTTATTCATAATTTAAATACATACCTACCTACGTATTTACTAACGCTGCAAACTGTTCCATTGCAGAAAACTATTGCTTTATTTACTATTTTCTTTTTAAAATGTCACTATTATTAATTTGAAGTGATAAGTTTTCTGACAGTGACATTTACTGTCAGTTACATTCATTTGAATAATGAACTGTGTAACAAAGGAATAGTTTTTATCTTAGGCTTCGTGACTAATAAAAAAAAAAAATATTTTTAAATTTATCTGTAAAATATATAGAAAAAGTAATTATGTATTATTTTTATAAGACATTAAATTCGAAAAAATGGCATTTAATGGTATTTTTTGAAGAAAAACCATTATGAGCTTCAAGTAAAGTATCATTTCCGTTTATCCGATTTACACCAAAATCTAATGGCTTCTATTCCCATTAGAATAGGGTAAAAATACAAGGTTTCAGAATTTTCTGAATGATAGTATTTGAGTTAGAGTACAAGCAAAATTCGTACACATACACACATAAACACATACACACATACACACATACACACATACACACACACACACACACACACACACACACATCATCGTGAAAATGTTAAAAATGGATTCTAGGAACCTTAAAACTTGGTCATTTACTAAAATCTCGATATTAGATTTTTAGCACGATCCCTATACCTCCCGTACCAAGGATAGCGGGAGGTAAAAATAACAATAACATTATGTCTGGCACATATCAATTTGGACCATAACTCGAACGTAGAGTTATATCTCGATTAAGATATAAATAAAAACTTATTGTTGACATGTCAATGTAGTTCGATTGTTAAAAAAGGACGCTGAAAGTTTTTGCGATATTCTATTAATGTTGCTCATAAAACTGAGCTTCTGGGATTTTTTTGCAAAAATTATGATTACGCTCTATCCCAGATTTGCTTGTCAAATGGGCAAATGTGATTTTTAAAGACACTTGCCTGAGAAATATGTAAAAATTGGTTCCGCAGGGTAAAAAGAATCATCATAAAAAAATCCAAACTGATAATTTTTTCATCTAGATCTAAGCAAGGCCGATTTGTCGGGCAAAAGGACACAAAAATTGAGACCTAGGATTAAAAATCGAACTTGCTTTTGTTTTTGAAGAGTCACTTTTCATAATCATCGAAAAATAAAAATATTCAGTTTAACTTTTTTTAATATAATTGTTTCAATTTCAACGGTGAATTATTTCAGAAAAGATCTTAACTACATTCACCATTTAGCAGATGTCAATGGGTACGGAAAATCAACAATCATAAAATTATTCAATAAACATAAACAATCACATTTCATTAAAAACCATATGACTTTCACAAATTTGCCTAAACAAACCAAATACCGGAAATTCACATATTCAGAAAATTGTCACCAATTTTTTTAACCTTTTCAAGAAACACATCACATCATTTAATAACAAATATATAATTAAAAATCTTATAAACATTTTTTATAGAAACAAACGCAAAATTAGTATCAGATTTAATAAGGAACACACGTATCATTTTAAACACGAAAACATTTTTAATTCAGCCATAACCCTATATCATCATGATGAAACAGGTCATAACTTCTTAGATAATGTTAAATGTTTAAAAATAAATTACCATAAAAATATTAACATGTTGGAAGCTATATCTCTATAGAAATAACATTCACAAAATTTATTAAACACTGATCTGTCACCCTTTCAGAATACTTTACTAAAATTTGTAAAACTTGTTGGTAACCATCAATCCCCATTCTAATGTTATCCCAAATTTTAACAATTTTAATACTTATTCTGTCAATATTATTAATTAAATTATCATAGTAGGATATAAATTTGTGTCTTTGACATATAATATTTGAAATAATTTATTTTGACATAATAATTTTATTTGTACAACCGAAGATAACTAACTCCATAGCAGTTGCAATGATGAACATATTGTGAAGAAAAGTTTTTTGCTGTTATTAATTTGATAGTTATTTATTTTTCATTTGAAATTAAATTGCCAATGTTGGTTTGTTACACCATCGTTGTAAGTGCAAATATCTAATTAATCAAAAAGCATTTTATCCAGAAATGAAAATACCGGATCTAAATAATACAGTTGCATTTTTACAATAAAAATATCTCTACACTTATCGGATTTACAAAAAAATATATCTCATTCATGAATACGAAATCCCCTGTAAACAAAACCCAAAAAGCTTCACTTCCGTTGAGCTTAGCGTCTATAAAATAACAATTACACCGCTCCACAATGCGTCATCATTGTGCGATCACAGTGCGATTTCATGGCCCACGAGACCATTTTAAGATTTGAAGAGATTATCTTCATTACCAACCACCCTTACCTAGATCTGATCTGGGAGCTTGTAGTTCGGCTCGTGTTCAACTAGGGGAGTTTAGTCAGAGAGGGTTAGTCTGGTACACCTGCTAGGGCGGTGGAGTTTTATTTTTGATTTAATGATGCGAAGTTGAAATATTGAAAAATAATAGAAGAATACATGTTTTGATTTTTGGAGGATGTAAACAGATGCATTGAATGAAAGTTTTGAATTATTTTTTTGCATACTTTAAGAGGTAGTCATGCGTATATTTTTATATTATTTAGGAGGTCTTGTACATAACAATTAAGATAGCTGTTCTTTATTAAAATGTATAAAAGGGCACCCGGAGATTTTTCAAAAGTTGTCGAAAATTAATGTAGTTTATAAATACACCTATGGTAGATTCTAAATTAAAACTCATATTTAATAATTATGAAATAAATAAATACGAGATGTTTCAAGTAACAGTTCTAGGTTTCGGAGTATGAATTCTAAATATCAACACGAGAAATAAATCCCAATAAAATTAGGTACTATAAGCTATAGCCTATAACGCTTTCTAACAGAGATACCGAGAATTTATCTTAACAGGAGCATAATACTGAAATAGCAGAAAACAGTTCGTCTATGGCCTTGTATACCATTTTGTTTATTTCATTTGACACAAATGTGACTTAGGGCCAGTTGTACAATACACAGTTAGTATCTACGGTTACGTAACATACAGTTAATCTAACCACTGGTTAAAAAACACAATTAGTTGTACCATTTCTATTTTTCTAAAGGTTACCTAGCAGTCTGTCAATTAACACTGGATCAGTTTTTTCAAATTATACTATATAAAACAAAACATAAATTTTATTTTACTGCAATTTTGACATATACGTCTATTTTCATAAAAATTAAAATTACAAAATGTCAAAAACTAAGCGTAATAGAACACCTAATTTTACACAAGTTGATTGTTTAAAATTAGTGGATTTTGTCGCCCAGTATTAAGATATAATAGAGAATAAAAAAACTGATGAGATTAAAACACAATATAAGGTAAATAAATTATTATATAAATTGCATGAAGTATTCTTGGTTATTGGATAAAAGAAATAAGCAGGAATGCAGTCAATGTATAAAATTTTATTTAATCAAAAGCCGATGTTTCTCTTCCTACTGAATATTTTAGAATAATTTTTTAACGAGTGTAACAAATTATTTAAAAATATTAGTCTTTTGCCCTGTAGGAGCTTCCACAGGAAGTGAAACGTCGGTTTTTGACTAAATAAAATTTTATACATTGACTGCATTCCTGCTTATTTCTTTTATCCAATAACCAATAATAATTCAGGCACTTTATATAATAATTTATTTACCTTATCTTGTGTTGTGATCGCATCAGTTCCTACTTCTTAAAAACATATTTTCTAATAATTCATCTTCAGGATCAGATTCAACTACCAAACGTCGTTGAAAAGCTATTACAAATAGTTAAACAAACGGCAAACGTCATGCGTTAACTCTCTGTTAAATCATTAACCCCTCATTTCATCAAAAGTTAAAAATATTCTGGTTAAGAGCCATGGTTACGCTTAATCCGTTATCGTACAACACATTTTTTGACTAACCATCTGTTAATTACTAACCCTTGCCTTAACCCTTGATTGTACAACTAGCCCTTAATTAATTAAATATTCCATCTATTTCAAGCCGATATTTAATTATTACAGCTGTCATGTAATATTAGAAAATATCTAACTCAAAAATTAGTATTTCAAAGCCCTCTGTATTTAATAAAAATTAAATATTTTAATTATTCTCCATTGCATTTTTTAAATAATCTAGAAGTATTTATGACACAGTAAAAAAAAAATGCTAGCCTATTTCCTGGTTTTTATAAAATCCTTGGTATCTCTGTTAGGAAGCATTATGGCACCAATGTTTACTAGGATTTTTTCTCGTTTTATTTACGTAAAATTCATTCTCCGAAGCCTTATACCGCTGGATGTGCCAATTTGTATACAGATATCGGTAATAAAAATTCAATAGTGCGGGGCATGCATTACTGAGAGCCCTACAGGGGTCACTTTTTATGCCATTTAAAATTAGAAATAATTTTTGCGTCAGTCGGTATCGAACCAGGTTCTCATCATATTATTATATTCTATTCCAGAACACAGTCTTTTTACGTCCCGGTTCCCTAGGTAAGGGAGGTATAGGAATCGTCCGAAATCTCATATAGAGATTTTAGTGAATAAGCACGTTTTGATGTCCCAAGAATCCGATTTTAACATTTTTACAATGATGTCTGTGTGTATATGTGTGTGTGTGTGTGTGTGTGTGGTGTGTATATGTGTATGTGTGTGTGTGGATCCTGTGTACACTATTACTCAAATACTATCAGTCAGAAAAATTTGAAATTTTGTATACCCATTCTATACTAATGTGGGAAGAGCTCATTAGTTTTTAGTGTATATCGGATAACCGGAAGTATCATTTATACAAGCTTTTAACAGTTTTTCTTGTAAAAAATTCATTGAATATAATTTTTTAGCAACTTTTACACTAATAAAAATTGGATATAATGGTACAATCTTCAATTCTACGATAATAATATTTAATAAATAACTTGAATAATTGGAGTAACGATGATCGACTGGAGATTTAAATATTAAATTATAAAATAATTTTTGTATATCATCTTGCCTATGCGTCAAACAAAAATAAAATATTTTGATTACAATTTTGACATATGTAAACAAATGTCACTGTCAGGAAGCAATTACATTAAAATTAATAATGAAAGTGTGTTAAGAAGATTGTATTGAGTCTAATTAAATTAGGGTTAGTAAAAATAATATATTTTCCATCATATAAATATTAGATGTACAGAATGGTCCGATATAAATTTGATATATTTTTGCAGTACTAAAAATCAAACAACTGTGAATAAGTACGTGTCATCATAGTGTAAAATATTAGTTTGCAACTACACATTAACGAAATGTATTTAAATTAATAAAAATTAAAAAGCGGAAGGTATTGTGTTGGCCGCATCAGATTTTTTATAAGATGCTTTCCCTCTTGTAACTTAATAATTATTTGTTTTTCTATAAATAATTTGTAGGTAGTTAATAAATTTTAATTCTGATTTCTGAAAAATTGCTTTTATGCCCATACTATACGTCAATATTGAATGAAAGTATTCTCTGTCAATAAAAACATGAATTATATCTTTCTGCGTTTTGAAAAATGTTCCCAATAAAATTCATGACACTGTCAATGGAATACCGCGTCTTTTATTGAATGCGCCGATTTTCAACCCTTTGAGGTAAGGGGTTGAGCGTAAAAAAACCCATAAATAAAATTCGATTTATAAAAAAGGGTTCGGAATTGAATGACAAATATTGCAATAAGATTCGATACGATTAGAAATTTAATGTTTTGTGAAAATTGCTGAAAATTGCAACCGTTCTTGCACCTTTTACTTTTGGCGCATATGTTGCATATGTCAGAAATAAATTCGTTATAGTAATACATCAAACTATGCTCAACCTTTCAAAAAACTTAGTTGAAAATTTTAAAGGTGTATATAAAGATGTAAATGGTCCACGTATGTTGTAAAATTCTTTATTTTGGACGTTTCGGGATTAAGGCAAGCTATTGTTACAAAAATGTCAGCGAAATCTGTTTTACAAGAAAATACAAAAATACTGCTGAATTTTATTACGAAATCTTAAAATTGTATTAGTCACAATGATCTTTATAAGCTACGTTGATACAATTCTAAGATACAGCATTTTAACAAACCTTCGATTCGATATGCATGTGGTAGTTAGTGATTTTTAAGTTTGTCTATGATGTTTATATGTTTTAAGTTCTGTTTAAAGTTTGGAAATTAACACATTTGTTTTTATTTATGTTAATATGAAGTGTCTCTTTAAGTAAACGAGGATATTTGTTATTAACTTTGTCTATAATTTTAACATCATCAAATTTAAATTTATGGCCATTAAGTGTGTGGTTAGAGAGTACATTATAGTTTGGATTTAATAGGTTACTATGATATTTATGTTTATATATTATTTTTTTAAGGGGTTGAAACGTCTCCCCGATCTATATATGATTACATTTTCCGTATTTTATCAACGTAGCTTATAAAGATGTGTGTGCCAAATTTTAAGATTTTGTAATAAAATTCATCTGTATTTTTGTATATGCACCGTTAGGTAACAGGTATTATACACATTTGTGTAACAATAGCTGAAGATGGGCTTGCATTAAGCCCAAAAGAATTTTACAACACACGTGAATCATATAACCTTTTGATTTACCTTTAAACTACTCAACGGTAGGTTTTTCCATCTCTCAACAACTATTTGAAAATTGTAGTTTGTATAGGTTTAGTTATAGATTCAAATATTACATATAAATTAACAATCGTTATAATCATTTTGTAATTGTGTTTTTTTGTTACAGTGTAATCAATCTCTTATCTGACAGTTCTATCTCTTTGCTATTAGAAATATTCTTTGAAATGTTTAATAGATTGCAAGATTTCTATATTATTTTGTCTACCAGTAAATTAAAATTGCAAATATAGGTACCATAAATTTCATTCATGACATATCAGCAATTGAATATAATTACAAGAATCAAGAGCTATGGCAGGTGAAATCAAAACATAGCTGAAATTTAATTTACTCCCTGTGTCAATAAAAGACACATACATACAGATTTAATTAAGAGTTCTATCTTGTTTACTTAGGTGTACGTAGACAAATAATTTACACGGAAGTTAAAAAGTAATTATTTATTTTCCACACGTGTTATTTGTGTAAATCCAGTGGCATATTCTATGTATGTATTCACAGTGATATTATACACAAAACTCTATTTGTTTTATACCAAACAATTATTTACAAATCACTTGTAATTTCACTTGTCAGCAGTGATAACAGATTGATAATGACGGATTATTATTATGCCTTTTTCTATGTTACTTTTTGTGTGCTATTTTGCTTAATAATGCGTTTCTGATACGTATTTTCAGCATGGAATATATTATCTTTAAATATTTCATTATAAAAATTAATAAAAAAATATTTGAAATATTAATTATATAGATAATCCTTCTCGAATTTCGTTTGAATAAAATATACTAGTTATAGAAATTAAGTACCAAAACCGCCATTTAGACTACGTAAAACAAAAGGTTTTTCGTTGTATAAATATATTGTATATTCTGAATATATAAAACATTTTTTTACATATCCGTTCATATATACATCTGTTAAAAAGAGTTCCCATAGAAATATATCGGAATTATTGCATCACTTTTTAATATTTTTATCTCTCAAGAGTCCATAGAAAATAGGTAATATAAACAGCGAAATGCCAATTTGAAAATGGCTAATATAATCCGGCCTGTTTCCATAAACCAATTTAATCTAGAATTAAATTTTACTTCTAAAGTAAATTTAAAAAAATTGTTGTTGTCAACACAAGACCTCTTGCCATTTCCATAGGTATTAGGTTTTATAAGTACATATTGTATTAAACATTTCTGGTACACACATAAAAATTCTAATTACATCTATTATTAATATATATTTATACAGGGTGTTATGTAAGTAAGTGTTCAACGCTTAACCCATGGTAGAACTGACCCCAAAGATAGTAAATCTGGCAATAATTTTTGTTTAACATATGTTCTACAAGAACTAGAGGCCTTTAAAACTGACCAATCACGTCATAGTTCAAAACTTTATAAAAAAGTAAAAATCAATGTGTTCTCTGGAAAAAATGTGATACCTGTCACAAATGACATATAAGATCATTGGCATACGTCTATTTGGAAATAACTCTTTGTACCCTCTTGCAGCAGCACGACTATTTTGTAATGTCTCGCCATAAACCATATGCATGTCTGCATATTCTTTTGATTGGTGAAGGTAAATGGCATTTTGAGAATATCAAAAAAAACAGAATATAAATTGTAAGTTAATGCACTAAAACATTTAACGTCAGATTGACAATCAATATTTTTTCCAGAGAACACAATGATTTTTTCTTTTTTTATAAAGTTTTGAACTATGACGTGATTGGTCAGTTTTAAAAGCCTCTAGTTCTTGTAGAAAGTATATTAAACAAAAATTATTGCCAGATTTACTATCTTTGGGGTCAGTTCTACCATGGGTTAAACGTTGAACACTTACTTACATAACACCCTGTATATTTTTTAATTCATTTTATGAGCAAGTTTCCTCCTACTCTTCTAAATGTTCGAGATTCTTCAAATTCATTGACGAGTTTGGTGGTATTTATGATGCGTATGTAACATAATAATAATATTCAGCTCTTCAGGCCATGTAGGCTTCTGGCTTTTCTTGTAATAATTCTTCTTCTGTATTTTGTCCTGTGCTCTTTCTTTTCAATTTTTTATCCCTAACGCTTGTAAGTCTTTTTGCATAATAAGTAATATGCATCTATAATTTTCAATATTTAATTAATAGTAAAATAAATATTAAATGTACTTCCCAGAAAAAGCGCTCATTGCATTTTTCTGTCAATTACAAACATTTTAATTTTTCAGCTGATTTCCATGGAGTTATTTAGGCTGTGAAATACTGAATAAACTACGGATTATTTTATACATTATATATACGAGGTGTGGCAATTAATTAACGAGATTTTATTTTTTCCGGCTTCCCTGTAAATTTGGCAATATTGCATATAAATTTGTCATCTTCCCTTCATCCACTGTTACAATTTCAATATAATTAGGCAAACCGTTCGGCAGTAACCTTTGATTAAAAGTTAATTACTCGTACTCCGCCGGAATTATGTTAGTGTCAATATGAAATTCTGTGTAAAACTTAAAAAATCCGCCACAGAAATGTACGAATTGTTGAAGAATATTTATGGTGATGAAGGTCTATCTAGTATTCAAGTTTTCGAGCGGTTTAGAAGATTTAAAGAAAGAAGAAAAGAGATCGGAGACGATTAGCGCCTCGGCCGTGCACTGACATTGTTTTTTTTCGAAATGAGAGTGATTGTTCACATGGATTGGGTGCCTGAGGGGCATTTCATCAACCAAGTATATTACAAGAAGGTTTTGATAACCTTTCATGCACGGCAAAGGACTGAAATGTGCGAAAACAGCTCATGGATTCTTCATGAAGACAACGCGCCGGAACAAAAAGCCCTGTTCAGCAAGACATTTTTGACGAAATACAAAATCACCGTGCTGGTACATCAGCCGTATTCACTTGACCTAGTGCCATGTAACTTGCTTTTATTTCCAAATTGTAATTCTGCGTTATAAAAGGCAACAAATTCGGGGCCGAGATGTAGTTAGAGAAAAGCGGTGGAGCTTATGAACAATCTAACAAAAAAGGCCTACAGGCATTGCTTCCAACAATGGAATATTCGCATCGGGCGGTGTAGGGTTCGGGGAAGAGAGTACATTGAAGGTCGCAATATTTGTTTTGTGTAATTTTACAAATTTTCAATGTTCTAAGATCAATCTTGTTATTTTGTTGCCACACCTCGTATATTAATAATAGATGTATTTAGAATTTTTCTGTGTATACCAAAAATATTAAATATATAATACCCTAATATGGAAATGGCGAGAGGTCTTTTATTTTAAAAATTCAAAACAGCCCTCATATGAAAAAAATTACTTTCACTTAATAGCCTCATTCATATTTTATTAGCATAAATTACTATCATTACAAAACCTGTTGTGCTACAGTAATTACTGTTCCTCATATCATATCATTTACTTCTCATTCAATAAATTGTTTATCAATAAATGCCACAACAAAAAAACAAGTGAGAATCATATTCATATTGCTCTGTGCGTGACACCAAAGTTTAGTTCGTTAGTTTTAGGCGTCGCCGTCGCACGCCAGCGGCGCTGCTGTAGTGGACGCCTTCACCCAAAGATGTCTCCTAGCGACGCTGGTCCAGAATAGTTAAAAGGTATTGATTAACTCTTCACTGCAGTTTTCACGTGTTTTGTGAATTGTGAAAGAGAATCTCAGTGAACTGTGGTTTGCAAAACAAATGAAATAGGGTGTGATGTTTACTAAACAAGTGCGGTACTAACAAAATTTTAGAAGAGGGATGTTTAATTTTGTAAACAAAATATTAATTCAGTTGTTACCATTTTTAAAGTGTTATTGTTTACAAAAACGATATTGTAAATAATAGTGTAAATTAAAATTAAATAAAGGAAATGAAACAAATTATTATAACACGCAATAGGTAACTTAGTGTTTCGTATATTATATCCAAATTTTGATATAGGTTCTTAATAAAAGTAAGTACCAATTTTATTTTTTATACCGATTAATTTCAATTGAACAATTTATTGTTTGAATAAAAAAATTAAATATTTCAACTATTTAAAATTTATAATATAAATATTTGTTCAATTTTAAAATGATTTGAATCCCTAAAGAATAAATTATATTTTTATCGTTTTATAAGTCTGAATTTTTGTAGAAACGTCAATATTTTGGAATCAAAAAATAAATATGTATCACGAAACTCATGGATTGCTACCAAATGAGCAGGTTGACAAGTTATTACACGTTTCACCAGGAGCTAACTTGTCTTGGCCTGAAGGCGACGGTAATCTTACCTATTTCATCCCTGCAGGTATATATAATATTTTATCCAATAGAATTAGAATTATCAAATATATATCCTGGTTAGTGATATAATGCGCTGACTTTTAGAAAGAGTTTATAGCATGTTATTATCAAAGAATTATTTCTTACTTAAGTCGGTAGAAATATACAAAATAACAGACACCGTATTCTAATACTTTTATGCGAATAAAATTTCAAACTCTTGTTTATCTTTCTGTTCAAATACCATGTATATTATTATTAATATGAAATTGAATAAATTTAATAATTTATTTATGGATTTGCCCGGTTTCTAGACAGGAACTAAGTAGGCTTCGCGTTGCATCAGAAAATTCTAATGCGAACTTACATTAGAAAGTATTATATTGGCAACAGCGTATAATTCTGCTCTGTGATTGGTCAATTTAAGCAATATTCATTATGAATTTACTGGATTTCCCAAATTTTGACGAAGTTAACGTCGAGAATTATGTGGACGAAATTGATTTTGTCGATATTTCTAAAATGTTTAATAGAATTGATTTGATCCAAAAATACTTATTATGTATATTATTTATTTTCAATATTTATATGTGAACCACATCGTTGAATTTTTATAGCGTAATAGCCCAAAATGAAACAAATTTACTGACATTTGACACATAAGTCACCGTTTCTTTGTTCGACTTACATTTAAGTGTTACTCACGTCTCACATTTTGACATTTTGCGTGGTGCATCGGTTTAAGGTAAAACTTAATTAAGTCTTAAGTTGCTCTGGAGAAACTGGGCATTAAAATATTACATAATGTAGGTGGCATTTGATGCAGAATTTTATCTTTCTATTGATACCACAACCATTGTTGTCAGTCGAAACCGGGGCAACAGTTTGCAAAAAACTGATTTCTCATTTCCCATGTAGGTACTTTTCTATGTACACTCGGTATAATTCTCCTATTCATGTTAATATAGATAATAAGATTATTAACAATGAGACTAAATAAATATGTTTAATTTCACAGTTGATGACAACAGTTAGAAGTTAGAATGTGATCGTTCAGTTCAACAGCTGAGTGTAGTTGAAATTAATTTGATTTAAATGAATGATCGTCTAGTAACAAACATGCATGCAGTGGGCGTTTGAATAATAATAGCTATTTTATCTAACGAGACTTCATAGAACTTTAAACACGTCTTCTATTTAAATATTAAACTTTATTAAGCGATACGTCAATGTTAACTGAATGTAATTACGATTATACAGTACCGTAGGTCAAGTAGTCAAGTTCAACAATAAAGAAATCTAAACAACTTGGAATATAAATAAAATAAAAATGTTTATAGCACACATTCATATTTTCATTTATTTAACTTAGAAATGTTGTAAATTTTAATTTAAAATTTCAAGATTTTCTAGGTTTACGTAGTTTCTTTGTGCGGAATTACTTGGCGAGTTAAATAAAGCACTTGGAATTGGAAAATCATGGAATTTGGAATGAAAAATGATGACATTTAACATCTATGTACATAATTACTAACTGTCATTTTGTTACGGGCCCCCATATCTGCTTGTCAAGAAAGACAAACAAATTCACATAACTATGACTGCTCACGCCTTATAAATTAGTATCCATGTGAACGTAGTAGTATATGACGTCATTACTTTAGTAATATTATTTAATGACGTAAGTCTTCTGCTTAATCATTTCTACCATAGCCAATAGGAAAACAATTTGTCCATCACCTATACGTTACATAAATAAAAGTAGGCGATAGTTTGTCACATGTTAAGCTGTATGAACTTTAGCGTCATATTCTCTTTCAGATTACGTGATTTTTTTTAAAATATGTCACAAATTTCAATAATTACGTAAATATCTAATTTTCTGATTGAAATTTTCTGTAATCAAAAAGACGACATTTCGATCATGGTTATTATCATTTTCAAGTCTACAGAATAATTAAGAAAGTTAACAATGTTATTTTGAGGGAAATGGTACAATGGGCTACTTGCGTGGTACTGAAAATCCGATTTCTATCACTATATACGTAATGTTATGTTGAAAACATATATAAAAATATAAACTTTATTTTTAAAAAAATATCTGTTTTTTTTATTAAGAAATAAATTTTCCTGTGATGCCATTATATTGAACTAGAGAAGGAAACCATGTTTAAAAATGCAACGTATAGATGGCACGGCGTGCGAGGAAGTTTTAATTTGAATTTGACATTAGTTCATTTTCTCTCTCTCTTTGGGCTTTCAAATATATTAATTACTGCACAAATAAACACATAGGTAGTTACATGAAATTTAAAATATCGATATCAAAAAGACAAACTATAATACTAACCTACAAACTATTGTTGAAACGTCAAACAGGAGATCTACATTACCCGTTCAAACAAACGCTGTGGCTTTACGACCATTCATTTGTACGGCGTAAATTCTACGTCATATATAGCGGTAATTCAAATAATCAAATTTCATTACTTTTTTTCTAGCTAATTAATAAAAAAGTTGTAAAAAAATATGGGTAGCAAGTTTTTACCTGCTCTTCAAAAATGTTAAATAAAACAAAGGTACGCAAGTAGCTCATTAGTTTCTATAAATTAACTTACCGGTAGTGACAAACAATTGTTATAAAATGTTGAAATGTCTAAATTTAAATTAACGTATTGTAAAAAAAATAGATTAAAAAATTAATTAATTAAATAAGTTTAGCCTGGCCAGGCTGAAGAGTCAATCTTGATTAAAATTTATAATAAAAATCTGTCCGTGAAACACGAAACCAGGGGTAAACTTTATGTAATTTAACAAGAGACTGAATGTCAAAACTACCTTGAACCGTAACACCAAACATAACTTTTTTTTAATAATTTAATACTTAGTAGGCATATAACAGTCTTGCATGAACCCTATTCTGTAAATAAACAAAAACAAAATTTGTTTGTCGTAGAAACATGGTGGCCTTGGTGTTTCTACTGGAAAGATTCCCAGCATTTCTTGTTCCACATTTCTAATTTCTTTTTCTTCATCGGCTATTCTTCCAAAACTACGCCAAAGGGAGTGTTATTCATGCACGCCTGTGTCATAGTTGGTAAGTACTCACATTTATTATTTATCACTTAGTTGTTTTGCTCATAAATATTTGATAGCTCTTTTTACACCACTAATTACACTGAATTTTTTAAGAATTTAAAACAAATTATAACTTACTATCAAAATCTCATTAGCAAAATGGCAAATATAGACTCGTTATTAGCAACATAGTTTCGTGATATCGTGTTTAAGTAAAATATATTTCATTAGAGGATATAATTTGCATTATTTATGTGTTTGGGAATTGGGAATATTTTTTCTAGCCAGAACTAATTTTACAAAATCATTTTCTGGAATTCATTTGGTATTATGATTAATATAAACAAATATATGGTTTGTAAAGTATAAAACATTACCTGAATTACAAATTTATCGATTTGTTTTAGAAATGTAAATGCAAATAAAGCATTATGACAGATAATACGACATTGATAATCTGAAAATTATATCATTTTCTTTTATACATAAAGTGTAATGAAAATTAGAAAAAAAAAGTTCATTAATTTTTCAGAAATAGCATTATAATGTAAATACACTACTACTCTACACTATTAAAAATGTTATCTTAACTATAATTAGTTTTTAGACGACCATTGTGATAAGTATGACATATCAACGTAGTATCCTAACACTGAAAGTGAACTTATGACATTAGTGTTACGATATATTTCATATCGTAATAGTTGATACGGTTGCTAGGTTACTATGTCATTATTTTCTGGCTATATGTATACATTATTCATCTGTCAGCTGTCCGTACGTTTGAACCTAAATTTCAGTTTTGTAAAAAAAGTAAAATTTATTTAAGCTCGTCTAAAAAATAATGTTCATAACTTGTACGAGAAATACAAATATCTTAGCTCGTGTGTACTGACTTGTGCTCCGCTACGCGTCGTGCGTCAATTTACACTCGCATGATATTTGGTATTTTTCATAACTTGTTACGAAAATAACTATTTCATAATCGTTACATAGAAAAAATATTTGAAATTTTGTCTAATTATAATTAGATATTATTTTATTAGGCAATATGTCTAATAATTTAGTATAATTTACAAATCTTAATTTAGCATTTTAACTAACCCGAAATAGATAATAAATATTTTGTAAAAAATCGTTAATTTAAATATGTAAATAGTTATTTTAATTATTTATTTTATTTAATTTTACTATATTTTGGCTTCATTATTTTTGTCCTTCGATTATCGGTGATTTATCTAATGAATTAAGTAAGTAAATAGAAAATTTAAATATATTTAGTTAATTTCTTTATTTATGTTTAGCTCAATACTAAATGTAGTCATTTAATCTAATTTTGTATTTAATTTTACTATAATTTGTTATTACAAATTTAGAAAATTTAACTAAATCAACTTAGATAATTTAATGAAAACATATTAGTAGACTGATAATCACAGATTTATTTAGTTAATTTAACTACAATTTAGATGGTTTGTTTTCTCTGTGTAACCAATATCATATTTCACATTAGAAAACAGCTCTGTTTTGACCTCTGGCATGGTTTACATGTTGAATAATCTTAACTTCTCTGTCTTATTATCTTTTTAGTTTCTTCTGATGATGAGAACGTAGTTCTCGAAATACGTATATAGTTTGTTTTTTTAATTATTGTTAAGGTTAAGGGTTTTTCTTTTTTAGTTGTAAAATAACCTTAAGACTCCATTTTAGTTTTTAATTATTAAAAAATTTAATTTAACTTTCATTTACTGACTTTTCTTTTACATTTTCTGACTTTTCTTTTACATTTTTCTTTAAATTGCTGTTGAGTGAAACGTCTGAACAAAAGAACTTAGTAGAGGTGGAAATAAAAAACCAAACGTGATAAATTTAATTTGATTTCTTTTGTAAGATAATAGAGGATATAATGAAAAGGCAATTTTAATGAAAATTTCTTTTGTAAGATTTCCCGAGACGTAATTTAATTTATTTTCTATTTTAAGATCATTTCATTTTCTGACGTGACTTTTCTTTCCTATGGGAATGCAAAGTTAATTTAATTAGTTTTTGTTCTAATATTACTTCTTCTTTGTCGCAGGAATTTCCAATTTAGAATTTATTACAGGGTATTTATAAAGATTCAAATGCTTGAATTATAGTTATGCCATCATTTTCGGGCTTATGCAGACTGTTGTAGTGTTGTATTTCTTTCTTGTAAGTAACGCCCAAAAAGTTTCAATATAGAATTTAAAGTGAAAGCAAAGTTGAGCTATAAAACAGTGTTAGGCAATTTTGGAAATATGTTTGAGGTTTATACAAAAATTGCCTGCAGAAAACATATCATTTATAGCCTCCCTACCGTACCTAGGCGAGACTTATTGAAACTTTTTAAGCGTTACAAGAAAGATGAACGACAAAGTGTAGGAGCCTCAAAGTGAAAACAAACAATCTGATGTGGTCAACACAATACCTTTCGCTTTTTAATTTTTATTAATTTAAATACATACCTACATATTCTTCAAACTATATTAAGTTCCTTTGCATATATCTTTTGCTTTTCATGATCCATTTCATTTTTGTTTGACTTTTAGTACTGCAAACATATCAAATTTATATCGGACCATTCTGTACATCTAATATTTATGTATGATGGAAAATATATTATTTTTACTAACCTTAATTTCACTAGACTCAATACAATCTTCTTAACACAGTTTCATTATTAATTTTGTAATTGCTTCCTGACAGTGACATTTGTTAAAATATGTCAAAATTGTAATTAAAATATTTTGTTTTTGTTTGACGCATAGGCAAGATGATGTACAAAAATAAGTTATTTTATAATTTAATATTTCCGGTTATCCGACATACACTAAAAACTAATGAGCTCTTCCCACATTAGTATAGAATGGGTATACAAAATTTCAAATTTTTATGACTGATAGTATTTGAGTAATCGTGTACACAGGATCCACACACACATACATATACACACACGCATACATACACACAGACATCATCGGAAAAATGTTAAAATCGGATTCAGGGGACATCAAAACGTGCTTATTCACTAAAATCTCTATATAGCTTAATCTGTATTAATTGTTGTAAAAATAAGCAGAATTAATAAACTTTTCTTAAACCACAGTATCGTATTTCGTCCATTCAATTTTTTTCCGAAAACTTATGTAACATTTATTACAAACATTTACTAAAAATGGAGTATACAAATGGTAATGCTTTTTAGGGCTAATGTTTTTCTGTACTTGGGCTTGGAACGTAATTTGTGCACCTGATGTCTTCACATGGAACTTCGCATTCATGTTACTAAATATTGGTCAAGTTTTCTACATTGTTTATCAGATGAGGCCAGTTAAATTTGATCCTGAACTTGAAGAAGTTTACCATACTTTATTCCAACCGTTCAAGGTAATTAGCACGTCGAAATGCGAAATAAACTTTTAAACTCAACCTTCTTTTCAGTTCTTTTTGCTCAATTTAAAATCCTGTAATCATTATTTAAAATTGCTTGTAGTAGAGTTTTAAATTTGACTCAATTAAATTTTTAATAACATGAAAAAGTAAAAAAATTCACTACATTTATATTAACTAAATTTTAGATAAAGATCTTAGTTCTTACTCCAAACTAAAAGTTTTTAATTATGTACTTTACTTCAACTTAAAAGTTTTTCTCTTCTCTTGTAGATATCTAGGCTGCAATTTAAAAGAATGGTTAGTACAGAGTTCGCGCAAATTATGTCTTTGCATGCTGGTGAAGCATACGCCATGCAGAATCTGACAAGAACTGATAGACTGGGACTTCTACTTTCTGGAAAAGTTAGAAAAATTATACCAATATTTTAACAAACTTGTTATATGTTTATATTTTTAGGTGAATGTTTTATCTGATCATCAATTTCTTCATCCCATTCTTCCATGTGAATTTTTGGATTCTCCTGAATTTGAATCAAGCAGAGCGACAGTCGATGACAAATTTAAAGTAAGACACCTTCTGTATTTGGTTTGGTCGCATAACGGTCAGAAATCTCCACAAAACATTCTGAGCATGCGCATCAGTTTAAAAAAAATTGCCGAACAAAAATTTTAAATCTACGATTAAAAATCATTTGTTTATTCATCAAAATATTTCAATCCCTAATCAGTTTCCAACCGTTAGAATATTCCTCGGATTCTAAAGAAATTTTGTTCCTACATGTACTTGTACTAGGCAAGCGAGAGAAAAAGAATGTTAACATTTATTACAAATTCTTCCAAACCACTAAATATTTGCTATGTATTTCATGTAAATTCTCAAATATAAATTTAAGAGAACCAGAAATAAACGCAGGAAGTGAATTTTAAACAATAAAGTAAGATTCTAAAATCATTATGTGACAATTGCAAATGCCAACAACAACATTCCACATAAGATAAAAACTTTTCTATTCACTCCAGATGGTAATAATAATAAGAACCTTTAATTCTGCTCGCAGAACCCAAAAATTTCCAATCAATTTGAAACCATTTTCAAACTACGCACGCGTCCTAAAAAATTAACAATTAGTTACATATTTTGTTGTGCGAACAAACCTTTTCTTTCAGTCCATGATACAAAAGAAAAATGCTCTGAGAAATGTCATATACTATCAGAATTTCTGTAAAGCGGCGCTACGATTAGAAATATTTTACTCTGATTTGTTATACGCAATACATGAACCGCTTTGTGCTCAGTGTTTAACTGCTAGACTAACTAATAGACCAGTGGCATGAACACTATTTCGCAGTGACGTTATTTCGAGACTACAGTTAGCCGACTGTTCCCCCATCTCTTGTAAACCCCTCTAACTTTCTTTCTTGTCATGGACTACAAATGATTATTTATTTTCTTAATTTGCACTTGGTTCTAGGTGTCGATAGTTGCTGCAAGTACTTGTCGATATTTATATTGGCAACGAACTGCATTAGAATATCTTTTTGTAAAAGAACTCTACATTGCTACAGTATTAACGACGTTAATAGCCAGAGACATCACAACGAAATTATATGCAATGAATAATAAAATTGTGACAGAGAAAGGGTCACATTTAGATATTCGATTACCTAGTATAACTTCTTCGTTAACCTCAGGCGGAGAGTACAAGTCTCCTGCTAAGGCTAAAAAGGGGAACATTGGTAAGAATATAATTAAAATGTTTTGTTTTTATTTATGTTTTGTTTTGTTATAATTTTAATGCAAATAACTTCTTTTCATTTATCTCGTATTTTCTTATGTTTTCCATTTTTTCTTATTCATTGAACTCAATTCCCTTTAAGTCTAAAATATTCGAGTCTAGTAGGTATTGCTAACAAAGTTCGACTAGCTCTCTTCTTCAAATTTGACAATCTCTTTAGGTATGGGTCCGATCTCTCCTGATTCCCTCTTCAGTAACTCTAGTCGTGAGCGATACTATGACAAAAAGGAAAACAATGGCCGACCTTCTGAAATGGAACCTTTGACAGAACTGCCTTCCAACGATGACCTTGCTTCCAATGGAGTTGAAAATTGGCTGGAAAGCAGCTCCAAGTACCATAGCTGTGAATATGTTGATGTTGACTGATATAAGAGCAGACATAAGTTTTCCTACAATCGAAACTTTATGTGATAAAAAGAGAAAAATTGTAAAAATTAGGAAATAAGAAAATATGGTGCACAAGATTTTATAATTTGCATATGCAACGATGATGATAAGAAATTATAAATATAAATATTGGTTAAAATTTATATTTAATTAAAATATCTATAAATCTGCAGTGTAGCTTTTCTACAGACATCCATTTTTAGTCAATAGCATGTATCTTTATATTTTCAAATGGAACACCACATTTTTTCTAATATGACAAGTTTACTCTCTCATTATAGAAAAACTATCATATATGATTAAAAATTACAATGGCGAATTATTTAAATTATACAGAAGGCTTTGCATTTCATTATTTTCACATTATACTATTCCAATTTAAAGAATATTTATTTACTTATCAAGGCAGGAAAGTTCGTCTTTTCATGACGAATATGGAGATTTCCGAGGCGAAGCCGAGGCAAATAACCATAATGAGTCATGAAAAAGAACTTTAATGACGAGATAAGTATTAATTTTTTTCTGATATCGTATAAGAATTCAAAATTTCTGAATGGTACATATAACCTATTTTCATTTAACAAGTAAATCGCATTAAAAATTTAAGGAACTCTATTTAAAATTGTATGAGAATTTAAAACAAATGTATACCTACTCAACATCATTTATTTTAAATTTTATTATTGTATTTTCATATTAAAACGTAAAATATGTTTGTGAAAATACATATGACAACGTTGCAAATTACTTCTCTGCCTAGGCAGGGAAATTCAATTTCCCTGCCAATTTTGCGGCAGGGAAGTAGTAGATTACATGACGATTTCAGGAAAAATTAATTAATTAATTATTTCATCTATGGCAATCCAATATTTTATTATTACACCTGTTTTCAGTAGTATCAAAATAACTCTAATTTAAAAAATTAGTATTGCAAAGCCTTCTGCATTTAATAATAACATAATATTTTATGTAATTCCGTTATAAAAAGTAGAAATTTACCTAACCTTTTGAAGCTATGAAATGTCACTTTTTACATAATTGATACGAAATGAGTTTTGTAAAATATTCACAAAACATTCAGAATTCATTTTCTATGATGATACGCATGCACTGACATAAGCCTTAAATTAAAAAATAATAGTAATTTACGTAACAAGACCTGAAAGTGATACTTTACTGGGTGAGCAAGCCTACGGCTCGCTCTGGAAGCTTGTGAGCCCAGTATAGACACTTTCAGGTCATGTTGGGTACAATATTTTTTTTGCGATCCTGAAAAAAGAATAAAAAAGTATTATTTTATTTTTTACTGCGAGCAATAAGAAATAAATAAACAACTGATCTCCATGGAAACATTTAGCTTTACCGGTCCCGGGATCGGTAAAGTACTTTCCGATCCCTTATAGACTTTCCGAGCTACCTCAGCAAAGAAGGACTTTCCGGTTTAACTAGTGATCAGAAAGAGCTCATTTTCTGGGCGATCGCGAAAAAAATTCATTTATTTTCACGGCAACGCTTTGGTAAATTGATTTTGGAAAATGTATATTGAGATGTCACAGAAAAACCTAGAATTTTGTGTATTTTTAAATTATTTTAACGGAATTAGAAAAAAAAATTGTAAATAATACGTTATGAAAACGTAATAATGTTTGACTCACATAATATCACTCTTTTCATAACTGAATATGTAAATAACTATTAATCATTCACCATTGTATTTTTTAATATGATATTAAGATTATTTTATACTATTGGATAGCAAATTTCATTTACTTTTCAAATTTGAATAAATGTATAGGATGTTCCTTTTGAAAAATAGTTACACACCATTGCATAAAAATGGAACACCCTAAAGGAAATTTTTCGTGTGGGTTAGTTTATGATGGATATACATATGTATTTTCTAAATTTATAAAAATTAAATTCGTAAATCTAAATTTGTAAATTGAATTCTCATGAATTAGGGGTAAGTGTAAATTGCCAATTATTCTTAGGTAAATTACGTGCAAATAGCCAATTATTCTATACCAGTAAGTGTAAATAGTCTCATCCTAAAAATAAATACAATTATTATTGGAACAGATTCCAATAATCACACAGCCAAAAATTGTTTTTCAAAAATTTGTTCCACATACAGATTTCTGCTAATAACACTTTATAGAAAATTCTGTATTAAAAAAAATGTAAAAATGAAATTGAGATCTATTAGGTAATGATTCACAGTTAGATTTTAAAACGAAAATAGTGTTGATTACAAATTCTGAAACCGCAACTTGATATCTCTTTTCGTTTTCGAAATTTTTACGCTTATTTTCATCAATTTTTTGACCATAACCCAAAAATAGGTAGAAATACAAGTCTGTCAATTCGATTCTACGGGCAAAAGTACATAAGTATACCAATTTTCATATTTTTTTAACAACTAACACAATCTCTAGAATAATATAACTGAAAATGGCCAAATTGGTATACTTATGTAATTTTTCCTCACTTGCGGTTTGAAAATTTGGAATTATTCAGATGTATCTAAAAGTATAAAATTTTGACTATTTACCCAAATATGGGAGTACCCAATTATGGGAGTATATGAGTTTGGGGGTATAACTCAAAAATAGGTATCAGCAATTTATTCTATTAAAAGGGGAGCCTTCAATTTCTCTTTTTAAGTGTAAAGCAACCCATAAAATTTTATGGAATGGAAAATATTTTTAAAACAAATTCCCGTGTTAAATTACTATAAGATAAAAACATAGGAACAAGTACATATTTTTAGATTATACAGCACAAATGTAAATAAAATGAATAAAAACCTATCATATAACCATAACAAATAATTAAATTTATTTTCCTGTATCAATTCTATTTGTCCCATAAGTAAATAACAACTTTACTGCCGCTTAAATTAAGAAAAACATTCATAATTAAAGAAAAACAAAAATCAAGTAGGTAACCTTTCCTCTCAATTGTTATTCTGCCTATCGATTGTCCTCATCCAGTCGGCCAATGCATTTTCTACCCTTCCACAGTGTGAAAAGCTCTACTTTATCGATCTGGCTGGCTGTCGTATGGGGCGTGACTGTAACGTACACGTTGTAGTTAGTTCATTGTAAATAATGCAGCTGAAAGCACGCTTTTACCTCCTTTGCTATCTAACAGCTGAAGGGACTTCAGCGCGTAGAAATTCAGTCTTCTTCCGGGATAGTTGTCTGTGTCAAACTAACCACTACGTCTAGTGGGCACTGAAACAGCCAAGTGACAATCGAACACAATTGTCACTGTCAGAGATTGTTACTATCAAAAAACATGTGACAGTTTTGTGATGTGTTGTGATATTTTTTGTTAATGAATTTTGAAGATTTTGTTCAGGAGGTAAACGGTAGTTTTTAGTCCGCTTTTGTTTTGTTGTTATGTCATTGAACTCAGATTTTGGACATTTTCTTTTTCACTAAATTCTAGATTTAATTAACCTGCTTGCCAGTTCTTTGTTTATGTTGGAAAACTTTTGCAATTCATTTATTTTGAAAAATGTGATACAATTTTCACATTAATACGAATAAGACTATAATTACGAGAATAATTTAGTAATTAGCTTAATTAAATATCTTTTTAACAACAATTACAAATTGTAATACCGAAAGTAATTTATTACTCATTAGTTAAATGAATATTGATAAAAATATCACGAATATTGCAAGTTAATAACTTATAACAAATTCAATTTACGAGCATGTATGTATTTTTACTTTAAGTATTATTTTTTAAAATTTATTTACACTTTAGGTAATGAAACATTTATCATCCCAATCTTATCATAAAATAAATTATAAAATGTTTGCACAATAACTGTAATATATAATTCCAATTACAATTTATTTCAACTCTCATTATTTAATAATGCACATCTTATTTCACGGTCAGCGTATTTATTAATGTATATTTATTAGTCGTATCATCTGGGGAATATGACTATATTTCCATTGTGTCCTGAACTAATAAGATTATTATTTCATGAGACACAAGATTACTCCTGCTTTCATTATAACCTAAATACTCGCCTAAATATAATCTACATAAATGTTATTAAAAGATAATGTAATTAGTGACATATTTCCAAAATTATGATGTAATTATAAACTTTGGTAACAAAGGAAAATCATAATTGAATTTTGATTGACATCATTAAGAAAACTTGTCTAAGTGTACCGTAATAAATAAAATAAATAATACGATTTGGCAGTATTGAGCTTGTTTATTGATAAAATTATATATTTTATTTTGGACGTTTCGGTGGATGAACACCACCATCTTCAGCATCAATTATTGTAAACAACTTTTTATTTGATGCTGATGAAGATGGACGTTCAACCAGTGAAATGTCCAAAACAAATAAAATAATATTATCAATAAACGAGATCTGCATTGGCAAATCGTATTATTTATTCAAACATTATCTTGGATCTATTTTTTCCTCTAAATAATAAATAATAAACTGAATTTAGTTTTTCTGAAATTGAAGTTGAAAATATATAAATTCAAAAATAACTATTTAAAATCCCTAAAATCCGACTTTAACATTTTTACGAGAATATAATTCATTAGTCATGTGACATGTGTACCACCAATCATCATTCAGAATCTCCCTAGTTACACGTCTATCACAGCGATGGTAAAAAACAAAAAAAAATATCACCTTATTTATATTCCGTACTAAGGGATTTTTATAACATTGACAGTTAATTTTAACAAAAATTCATTATATTCTCTCATTAAATATAAGCTCGTGATATGATTAATAATCGAAGATATTGCTCGTGAAACCAAAGCAACATTTTCCACTCGTCCTTCAGACTCGTGAAATCTGCAACTCAGTTCCATTCGGAAATATCATCGATGATAATCATATCACATTTTATATTACATATTGTAAGTGAGTAAATTATATATACCTAAACATCGCACTCAAAATTTTCACGGGAATGTATCTTACGGCTTGTAAGATACATTCCCGTTTTTTAATAGATTGCCAGATTACATAAAAGCAATCCAAAGTGTTAACGGTTTTAAAAAAGAGCTCAAAGAATAACTCGTCATTGTTTTTATTCAATTGACGATTTTTTTAACTTTGATCATCCTTAATTTATTTTTTACTTTAACTTTTTTAAATCTGTTTTTAACTTTGATCATCCTTAATTTATTATTTTACTTTAACTTTTTTAAATGTGTTTCACTATTTCTCTGTGTCTTTTTATAGGCCTTTTTATTGTAATTTATTATATATTGTATTTTCTTTAATTTTAACTTGTATCCATATGTTTTGACTAGCCATTTTACGTTTTTTGTATTTTTTTCATTTGTGGCGAATAAATTATTATTATTATTTTTATTATTATATGATGATATCCGTTTGTGTGGATGTTGGAAGGACGATATTTTCAAATGCTATAAGACCTGTGAAACTACTTCTAAATTTAACGTTGATGAATAAAGCTTATTAACTCTTTCCCTGACATTAAAAAAAAAAAATAATGATTTTTAATCCGTCGCTATATAATGGCCGAACCAGATTATCGAAAACAGATTCGTGAACAGATATAACATACACGAACATGTTATAAATTATTGTTCACAGTGCAATCTTTTCGTACTTCAACATCATAAAATTATGACTATAATTAATTCATTTACACCAGATAACCCATATTGTTTTATATATGTTTATTATGTGACTAAAAATAGTTCTTATCATGTTATTTACACATTTGAATGTTGTAAATTACTCTCAATGCGATAAAAGATAAATTTTATTAGCTTATTAAGCTACGCATATTGCAGCAATTTATTTTAGGATATGGTACACGAAAAATTATTTTTATAACGCACGTTTGCGAATATGATTATAATCTTTAAATTATATTAGTTAAATTTGTTCAAAAATTACGGGGCAATTTTATAAATCGCCTAAAAAAAGCTCGATACGACCTGCACGACATAATAATTTTGCTGGTTGCATCATGTTCCTTGATAGATTTTGATTGAATTTTTATTGATATCTATTTTTACATTATTAATTGGAATGTATTGCACGAGAAAATAGAAGATTGAAATATATATTTCAAATATTTTTCGTATCTATTGTTTCAAACAGTAAAAATGTATAATTGAGAAATTATTCTTAATTCTTTGGCAATTCAAAATAATCAAATACAAATGATACATCAAGTAACTGTAAAACTATTTTTCACAGTATATAAATTTAATAATAATTAATGTTACATTTCGGCTGTTTGAAACAAATGAACATGGATTAATAATTATACATCGTTGGAAAGCTAAAACAATCCTTTTTCATTAGTGCATTTCTCAACTACGGCTACCATATAAAAATTATAACTTTGATACTATAGATTATCATCTACTATACGTACCGTCAAATAAATATGGACTGATGTTAAATTTTCTCCCTTCTCCCCACTCTGTCCCTTGCCCTGCGGTGTTTCCGTTTCTTCATAACTTAGCATTACAGTCCATATTTATTTGACAGCAAGTTTAGTGATAAAAAAAATAAGCACCGCCATTCGAAAGAGTGTCCTAAAGAAGTGCAAACCAAAATCCTCTATTATTTCATAATTGGATGTTATTTTGCAAAAATAAAAAACTGCGAAATTAATATGTATTGTGCATATTAGTGACCTCTGCATTTTTCGGATAAACAAAACACCGCCAAAATGTTCTATTAATGAAGCAACTTTCGTCTAAGGTCTTCGTATCTCTTATAGTTTTTGAGATTATCATATAGGACATGTTATCCTGGACACCTGTATATTTAATATAAAAATCAACGATCATATCGCTTCCGGCGAAACCGGAAGTAGAATTCAAGACCTTTCAAAACAAAAAGTGACATTTAAGTTTGCTCCCAACTTTGTAATTTAAACAATAGGTCTAAAATTAATATAAAGAAAATAGCAATTTTTAGAGAGCAAGCAAATTTATGGAATAATAAAAAATCATGCACTTTACATAAAAATAAACTTTATATTTGCAATTTAAAATAACTTGAGCGGAGGTAAATGTCAGAGCAATATTTTTAAGTTAATATCGTACTTCAGTCTAATACTATCTCTCACGGTACGGTGGTGGCATTGTACACCAGGACTTTATAAAACGTACATCCGAAATAGATATTTATTTTCTCGTGTTGAAGTCCAATAAATTTCGACTTGCAGAATTAGAAAAATTGGATTGCATTTTTCCCGTTCCTGAATATGATTTAAACACGTAAATTGTCTTATATATTGTTGATTGTGACTAATAACACGACATGAACATGTTTATTACCTGCCATCAGATAATATTGAACGTGTTATTAACATCCGATGAAAATGCAACACACAAAGATTAATATCAGTGACCTATTTTTAAAATACCTTCATTTTTATAAAAATAATATACCATTTTCTTAAATTATCTTATGTTTCCTCTGATTTTCTTTGTAGTAACCATTTGAAAAGGGCACTAAATTATAAATTAAACACCAACAATAACAATAATAAAGAATTAAAAGTAGAAAGTTTAAAAGACATTTAAAAACGGCGGTGACAGCATTGTGTTTTGGATGTATGTATATTTATTCCACGAGAATAGCAAAATTAGTTTATATTGCAACTATTATGAACAGCAAAAGTTACTTCGGTATTTTAAATGCAAATTTAAAGCAAAGTGCCGGAAAACAGGACTTAGCAGACAATTAAAAAAAAATGGGTCATTCTTCCTCCACAGTCACTAGACTTAATCCCGATTAAGCAAATACGGGATTTTCTTGAAAGAAATAATAATATATACTATTAAAATCAAAAAATAAAGTACAAAATGGCCGAGGCACAGCGCCATAGATGACCAGTAATTTGGTAAGTTTACTAGCACTTCGTTTAGCTTTATGTTATAAAAATCATAGGAAACCCAACACAAAATTATATTTATTTATAAAAAATGCCTTATATAATTGAATGTTTTGATTCAATATTTACCCCACAAAATAAATTATTTTATAAAGATTGTCATTTTGAATTAAAAAAATTAAATATATTGGATTTCAAATTTATATTCTTTTAAAGTACATTGGAACTATTCGAAATAAACCGACTATTAACACAATGTTAATATTGAAACTATTGTTTATTTTTACCAGATTTACTGGGTAGCATGCATTTTTAATTTCGGAAACAGTAAATTCAATTACAGAAAAATAATATCAATTTACCTTTTCTGAAATTAAATTTGCTTTTTCTGCATTTCAATTTTTTACCTTCCGTCCCTTTTAGGTAAGGAAGGTATTATCTTTGGTCAAAAAATTCGGTGGTGAGTTTTTAATGAATAAACACGTTTTAGGAGCCCTGGAATACGATTTTACTAGTTTTACGATGATGTCTGTATGTGTGTGTGTGTGTGTGTGTGTGTGTGTGTGTGTGTGTGTGTCCTTCGAGGTGTCCTTGTATATGTAACAAATTTTTCTCCTACAATAACTGCAATACTATTAGTGCTCGGAATACCAAAGGATCCAAAAGAACACCCGCCCACCCGTATTTCAGTGTATACGGGTCGGAACCGATTCTTCACCCATAAGACCGTATTACCCGTAAGAACCGCACCCATATTACCCGTAAGAACCATATCACCCGTAAGACGTATTATTACGTTGCTATCTGTTTAAATAATCATACCGTAAAAAAATAATTTTATTTAATTGAGTTAATTTATTTCATTAAACACTTCACATAGGTAATACAATTAGTTTTAAAAGATAAGTTAGTAATTTGTACAATAATAAGACAAGTAAAACATATCTCGATTTATAAGACATATACCATTACGGGTAATATGGGTCTGTGG
This sequence comes from Ophonus ardosiacus, assembly GCA_943142095.1. NCBI lineage: Eukaryota > Metazoa > Arthropoda > Insecta > Coleoptera > Carabidae > Ophonus > Ophonus ardosiacus. Next base: position 32,329,728 of record OW964832.1, on the reverse strand, counting down.
TTCTTATGGGTGAAAAATCGGTTCCGACCCGTATTCCATTTGGTCCGGGTGGGTGGTTATTTCCCATATAACTAAATACCCAGTTCGAAGTTCTAGCCCTAAATACTATACAATTTAAAAATTGATTCTTTCGTATTCCTCTTCTTTACATCCATATGAAGAGCTGATTAGATTTTGGTTATAATTGGTCAACCGAAAGTTCCCTTATTTGAAGTTCTTAACAGTTTCTCTTTGGAAAAACGCAGTTATCACTTTTTGATATTTGATGTGATTATCAATATGAAAGAATATCTAATTCTCTATACGGTTTGATTATACATTTTTCTTTATATTCAATAGATATAGAATTAAATAAGTATAAAAATATTAATTTTCAAAAATCAGTCAGCTTTGCTATAATCAAGGAAACAGCTGATATATTCAAAAAATTCTAAATGACAGATGTCAGTCTCAAGTGCAATTTACATAATGTATGTTGGCGTTATAACTTTATTGGATTTTCACGGAACTTTCGGTATGGAATTTGTAAAAAAAAATATATATTTGAGCTACAATTTCATTAGATGTATAGAATATTTTCCAAGGAACTTTCGGTATGGGATTTGTACAAAATACATCAAATTGACGGGAAATCTTGTGCTGGCCACAACAGATTTTTTTTACAATAATCTACAAATTCATTTCTGTAATAAAAACAGTTTCTGACTTAGGGTCAGTTTTACAATCTCTGGTTAAAAAATTTAACTGGTAGTTAAATAAACAAAATCGATACGAAATAAACTGTCAAATGACAAATTGACTATTGCTGTCAATAATCCGATTTAATATTGTTCATTTAACTTACAGTTAAAATTCTGACCAGAGATTGTACAAATAGCCCTAAGAATGATTGAAGCATTGAACAGTTTTTGACAACTTTATTTCAGGGTGTAAATTGTTAAAATATTGTATTCCTTTACATTCAGGAGAATTCCTGGCAATCTTCATACGTTTATTTGACACTCTCAAAAGTTTATTATTTCTAGTATTTTTGTTGTGTACATTCCAATTTGTAATTAATTTACCTTTATTCTTAAAAGCATAAATGCGAAGTTGATAAATATAAAGACAAGGTAAAGTTAATATGTTATATTTTTTAAAATAGTCCTTACAGGATATTCAGTTTTGCGCGCAGCGAGCCAAATAAATCTTTGGAAAATGCAAAAGCATTTCGTAATTTAGTATAAGACAACGAGATAATTTTGATTGTTAATATGGCATTTAATAATATCTAATGTTAAGTATGTAAGGATTTATTATGAACATTACTATTTTGAATTATAATGGGCTACTTGCGTACCTTTTTTTATTTAATATTTAAAAGAGCAGGTAAAAACTTGTTACCCATATTTTTTCTTTTGACAAAATTTTTATTAATTAGCCAGAAAAAAAATAATGAAATTTGATTATTTGAATTCCCGCTATGTATGACGTAAAATTACGCCGCACCAATGAATGGTCGTAAAGCCATAGCGTTTGTTTGTACGGGTAATGTAAATCTCCTGTTTGACGTTTCAACAATAGTTTAGAGGTTAGTATTTTAGTTTGTCTTTTTGGTATCGATATTTTAAATTACATGTAACTACCTATGTGTTTATTTGCGAAGTAATTAATACGTTTGAGAGCCCAGAGAGAGAGAGAGAAAAATGAACTAATGTCAAATTCAAATTAAAACATTTTCGCACGGCATGCCATCTATACGTTACATTTTTAAACATGGTTTCCTTTTCCAGTATAATATAATGAATTAATGACGTCACAGAAAATTTTCTTTCTTAATTTACTAAAAAACAAATCATTTTTTAAAAATAAAATTTATATTTTTATATATGTTTTCAACATAACATTACGTATATAGTGATAGAAATCGGATTTTCAGTACCATGCAAGTAGCCCATTGTTTATAAAAAACGCCACCCAAACCTTTTCTTTAAGTGAATCTTCGAAAAGAAAATTCGAGTAATGTTTGCGTGATCATCGGCAACATTTTCGTGTTATCATGCTAATATCACATTTCAACCCAAATAATAGTGTCACATCCAAAATATAGATAGCAGCAGTCACTCGCATGTTATATTTATGTAACTAAAACCGTATATTTAGTATAATGTTTCAAAATGATTCTTGTTTATAGCTTGCTAGTTGGCAACATGTATCATATTTCAGAACTAATTAAAGCACCCCTTATTGCAGCCCTGTCTCGGACCTTTCGAAGAGTATAATTTAGCATCCAATAATAGCAAACAAAGGAAATTACGTGCTTATGTTATAGTGTAAGTACCTTAGTTTGCAATCCTTGGTCTGGTATATAACTTTGCATAGGCGCCGAGCGTTCATAGATTATTTTCTCGCCCCGTCTTCTTCTCGTATACTCAGGTACCGATACACGTGAGATTGCAAGTGGATATATCGCTAAATACACGCGAATTACGAAACGTTTCAAGGAGTCGAAATCATCATTCTACCGAATGTTTTAATGCTTAATGCATAATGATTAGTGCATAAGGCTTAATGTATTACGACAATTTACTAGGATGCCATTTCCAACTACTTTGTTTAGTGACTAATTCAACATGTCAATTTTTTTCCTATTTTCTTGTTGTTTAGTAGACTGCCATTGCGACAGCACTTATTCTTTTTCTAATATGTTATATACACAATTTTCTGTATCTATACTCATACCGAAAACTTAATATTTAATAATTATAAAATAGACAAAGTTGACAGTTCGAAGTTTGCAATCTTTTGTTTTTCCGCATTGCACTTAGTTCTTAAGCATTAAGCCATATGCAAAGCAGGAAATGGTAGTAAACGTTGTTATATGATAAATATCGTATTGGATATCGTAATTTCTACGGCTACGGCTGCGCATTTCTTCAAAAGGTATTATTGAAAGGTTTATTAAAGTTTTTCTATAGACTAAAAAAATAAGGTTAGAATTTGCGTTTGGCGCGAGTTCATAGTTTGAATTCCCTAGTAGATTTGATATGGGAATTTGATTATACATATATTGTGGCCAGCACAATACCTCTCGCCATTTCCATTTTATATTATATATAAGTATTGTATTGTACTTCTCTATCAAACCGTGTTTTTATAACAAAAAAATTACAAAACTTTGCCCAAATATTGTTTTTATTGAATTTAACATGTCTTCTGCACAAATACCTGCAAGTCTAATTATATCTATTTTTCATTGAATGAAGAAGTTCCTAAATGGCAGAGATTCTTCCAATTCATTAACAAGATTTGCGGTATTTCTGATGGATATATGCATTTTACCTACAATTTTAAATATTTAATTAATAAAACATTAAGAAAGATTAAATGAACTTCTCAGAAAAAACTTTCAGAGTGTTACTAAAACTGTTGATTTTTGATACTGACATCTGTCATTTACAAACTATGTTATAAACATTTGAATTTGTTAACTGGTTTCCTTAGTGCCTTAGCCTCTGCGATGTATTACATTAGATTATTCTATATATTACAGTGTCTTTATATCTATTCACGATATAATAAAAATTTGAAGTGTATTAGATGGAGAATTTTATATTCTTCGATATTTTTAATAACAAAAATTTCCAAAGCATTATATTTAGAAGATTTTTTTGAAGAAACTATTACCTCCGGTTGTCCAATTGTTACCAAAATCTAATCAGCTCTTCCCAGGAATGTCAGATTGAGGAAACTGCAGTTAAATATTTTTTAAGTCTTAATACTATTTAATTTTGTAAGTTTCACAAATACATCAAGTGTCTTATTAATTATTATTGTTATAATGTCTCACCAAGTGCTTACATCTGAATCTATAAATTTTATTAAATATGTATTAGGTATTTTACTATTAAATACTGAATTTTGCGTAATATTTTGAAAAAGTCTCGAGATCGCTTATACTTTTATTTATATAAATTACGTAAACTGTTTTCCTATTGGCTATGAATGACGTGCAGTATGTACTCCAACGTCACAGAAGTGGGGAGTTGTTTTTCCCTAAGTATTTTTGGTGCCAATCTTTTTTATTTAATTATTTTCGAAAATAATAAATTATTATTTTTTTATTACTATGAAAGATATTGCATAAAATTTCATTTAAAATACTTTTAAAAGTATGTGAAACCGACTCATTGCAATTTACAATATAATACATATTCATTACATAATTTTTTGTTACTGTATAGTGAACTTCCTTTCAAACATGCTTTGGGCTTTAGGTACCATGGCACATACTCTGTCGGTGTCAAGCTAATGACTTGTTTATCGAAATCCACCAAGGAAATCAACGTGGGCTATGACCCTGAATAACAAGCAGGGTTATTTTTACCCTATTGTACTTGCATACGTGATAAAGACGTAGATTGTACAAGATTAATTGAAGAATTTTGTTAAATTAATTTTAAATGCTTTGTGCATGTAAAGTGTTGAAAATGTGTAATACAATATAATTTTTTCAATGTTTGTAAAGGGTTGTATTATGTGGTTTATTGCAAGAGGAAATTTGTAATTTTCTCTGAATTGTGTAGGAGAATGGAATAATTACATTATTAAGAGGTCGTTTCAGAGAAATTAATTTTAATTATAGGACTGGAAAATTCAGTAGTCTCATCAAAATTTTAATAATTAATTTAAATCTTCTCATACAGTTTATTTCATTACCACCACTTCATTTATAAGATAATTTGAAAATTAGTATTTTATATTGTTCACAATTTATCATGACAAACCTAGTGACACGCAGATTTACTGATGTTATAATGAATGATAATATCCCATAAATTTTGGCACAAAACATGCATTTACGTACTTAAAGTTCCTTAATATTAAATAATTAACTAAGCAACAGCCATGTACATATTATAGACTTAAATTTTTCAGATTCTGAAACTCACAGCAAAACTTTTGATCAAAAAAAAAATCCACAATCGTTAGCAAAATTCAGTATTATTCAACTTAAAATAGTGAGCAAACTAATATGATGAATCACAAGTGATCAAAATATATAACTTTCTTCACAAGTGAGGAAAATACACAAGCCTATCTACATCAGTAGTCATAAATTTTGATGGAGTTACAAATTGTACAATAAATATCTACCATTTCACATGAAGGAACAATATTTTTTTGTAGTTAACCTTACACTAAATTCTGTTCTAAACATATAATGTACTGTTGAGTTTTTCATGGAAAAAAAAGTACAATGTTTCGTTTTTTAGAAAAATTATATTTCAAGATTATGAAAAAATCATATTTAGCATAACGTGAGAATGTCTTTTTCTCACTTGTCCACTTTTTCTCACCTTTCCGGACGCATGACAAAAAGACATACTTTGCTCCCTTGTACTAACAATATTATTATAATTTGTAAATTTATATAGTTACTTAAATTTTAAAAATATCATTCAATACAATCCTGTAAATCGTGTACATTTACATTATGGCATTACCAGGTGCTCAGTTCAGTATGAGCGTTCATTGTTAAAGCAAGCATAACATCTTGGATGAGAATTTTACTGTGCAACTACAATCCTTCGGAACCCCAATGAAACTTTTGCATATATAAATAGTTTCAAGCAATTTTCAACTTTCATAGACATTTAGGCTGGTAGCACAAGCGTGGTTCTAACAACGGTGTTAACTAGAACCATGTCAACGACTTGACACTTGAAAATTCACTGGCAGCCAGATTCAATAAATCTGCCGACACTATTTAAAATTATTTAATATGATTTGTTTTTTAACTTGTTTCTAGGAAAAACAGTTTTAAATAATGAGGTCAAATTTATTGAATATGGCTATCAACACATTTTTGACTTAATTCAGTATATTGGCAACACTTATTTTGTTAATAACCCTGAAGTATGTGCCAAGTCATTGACACGGTTCTAGTTGATACCGGTGTTAGAACCACGCTTGTGCTACCAGCCTTAGTGTATACTGAAAAGAAACTATATTTGCGTGAAACGCCAAATTTTTCACAGTGGCAACGATTAGTACTAATACGGAGGATTCAAAAGTCTTTTGTCCAAATGACAATAAAATTCTAAAATCATATCTCCCCATTTTTGTTTGTCCCTCGTATATTGCAAGAATTAAAAAAAAAAACTAATTCGTTGTTTTATTGTTCCAGGACTATGGAAGTTTTCATGATAAAATCCCGTTTCCAACACTATGCTCATCCAACCAACTTATCCAAACCCCCTAACCTGAGCACCTTAAGCCTCCCCTCCTCCCCGCAACCTTCCTCGCAATCCACTGAGTCCTCCGGCGAAATGGACGCGCTGAACTCCACGGAAGGCCTGCTGTACGCTGACAACACTACGCTGCTCTGGAATGACACCGTAGTGTTGTTCAACATCAGCGCGAATGGAACGGATGAGTACCCGGGGTTCGACTACGAACCCCAAACGAAAAATGTGTCCGGATGGGAAGATAGCTGGGCGTTTTGTAGCGAGTGGACGGCGGCGCAGCATACGATGTTTCAAACGGCGAATTTGTTCTTCGCTGCTGCTTTTATAGTGCCGATGAGTTTCAAACAAAGTGTACTTTTAGTTAGGTAAGGGACAAATATGTTTCTATTAGCACCAATGTCTTTCTCACCAAATAAAATATTCTCTCGCTGTGCCCAGTTGGTGGATTTTCTCTAAAAAGAAACGGCAGTTACACCACACTGATGAGATTCAATAACAGCGAAACGCGTCTTTGGTTACTAGCTGGGCACGGCCGGCATCTGATGATGACCGAAAGGTTGATTCAGGTGCTGAAATTGTATGAAACATTGGGAGTGTTTTCTAAGTCTTTATTAGACATTGTTTCACTTAGAGTTCGCTATTGTACTATTGTTTCTCAGCGTCAATTTTTTTTTAATATTAGATTACTCTTTTCATCTTGCGTATAATGTGACTGGAAGTTTTCGTCAAAAGAATAAAAAAAAGTATAAATAATATTTCTAATATTATTATGAGTAACACTGCCATCAGGATCTTTATTGGTAAATAACCAAAACCTAATTTGGACTTTATATAATTAATCCAAAAGGAAAACCAAAAGTAACATGAAATTTAGATTGACCCAATAATTTCATATTTTTGAAAACCAAGGCAAAATAATTAAGGGCAATTCTTACTAATAATAGATATTTACACACCAAGTGAGCTAAGGTAATGTTTATTCATGAGAAGAAAGTTTAGTTCACGAGCCCGTAAGAGCGAGTGAGTTAATTTCTTCGAGTGAATAAACATTCTTAGCTCACGTGGTTTGTACAATATTTTATTCAATTTTGACGTAATAATAATAATAATAATAATAATAAAAAAAAACATTATAATATTTAATTTTGACAAAATAAAAAACTGAACAGTTTGTAGGCTGATCTTGACTATCGTCGCTGATAGATGTCAAGTCATCTATTTAAAAAGCATTATTGTCTGTTATTTGTGTCGTAAAAAATAATAAAAATGGTTGATAATGTCTGATAAATGTTATGGTGTGTGTTATTTTCGTACCTGATCTCATTTTAAATAATAATAAAATATATTTATTCAATTTTGACGTTTTAAACTGTCATTATTAACTCCATAGCAACAACTATAAGTAACACTTTTTTCACATGTAAATTAAAAAAAAATTAAATCACTCTCACAAAATTTTAACTCACTCTGCAACAAATAATGCATTTAAAATAACATCAGGTACGAAAATAACACTCACCATAACATTTATCAAACATTATCAGCCATTTTCATTATTTTTCACGGCACAAATGACAGACAACAAAGCATTTTAAACAGTGGCGGACTAGGGGGGGGGGACAGGGCGGTCCGCCCCGGGCCCTGCCAAACAGAGGGGCCCCCGTTTCCAGGTTAAAGAAAACGAAAATATTTTTCACTACATAACGACCTTCAAAATACTCGAGTCGGTTTTCTTAATGTTTCTTTTCTATCAAGAAAAATTTATATTTCTACATGAAAAGGGAAAATATGCCGCTTTTCCCATCCATTGAAAAATTGTAACCTTGAATTATAAGGCATTTGACCTTGAATGAAAAAAAAAATTCGCCTGCGGCGCTTTTTTTCCATCGCAATCTCCCAGAATAGCCCTGCGTAGAGTTGGCAACTCTAGATCCCAATATAAGGGACCCGACATTAGAGGCCGCCCCGGGCCTCCGAAGATATTAGTCCGCCACTGATTTTAAATACATGACTTGACGTCTATCAGCGACGATTGTCATGCTCAGCCTACTAACTGATCAGTTTTTTATTTTGTCAAAATTAAATATTATAATGGTTTTTATTAGTATTTCGTCAAAATTGAATAAAATATTGTATAAACCACGTGAGCTAAGAATGTTTATTCACTCGAAGAAATTAACTCACTCGCCCTTACGGGTTCCTGAGCTAAACTTTCTTCTCATGAATAAACATTACCTTAGCTCAGTTGGTGTGTAAATATCTATAAAACGAACACAAAACTAGTGTATGTCTATTTTACTACGTATTCCTCAATCTAACATTAATGAAAAGAGATCAAAAGGTTTGATAACAATTGGACAACAGGAAGTAGTAGTTTCTTCTAAATACTATTTTTCGAAAAATTTTGTTATTACAAATATTGGAGAACATAAAATTCTCCAACTATCTAATACACTTAAAAATTTTATTATGTTCTGTAGATTTAGAGATAAAGAAAATATAACATACAAAATAACCTGTTGCAAAACATCCACCAAGAAATCCAGATGTCAAATTCAAATGTTTGCAATTGACAGATAGGTAAATGTCAGTGTCAAAAATGATCAGTTTTACTGACAATACTGAAAGCTTTTTCTGGGAAGTATATTTAATATTTCATGTTGAATTATTTATTAAATATTTAAAATTATAGGTAAAATGTATATATTCATAAGAAATACTGCTAATATTGTCAATGAATTGAAAGAATCTCTGACATATAGGAACTTCCTCATAGAATAAAACAATAGAATTAGAATTTTTTTGTGCACAAGAAATAACAAACAACATTCATATGTTACCTCAAAAGTCATTTTTGCGTAAAAAGTTCAAAATTTAAAAAATCGAATTTTTAAGTATTTAGATACTTTTCATCATTCTGATTTCAAATTTTGAAACCGCAGGTCGTTTCCGAGATATTTGCATTTAACGTCACGGCCAGAAATCTAATAATATAAAAAATTAAATTTTAAAATTTTGAGCTTTTTAGCCAAAAATGTCTTTTTAGGACTGTAACTTAAAAAATAGGCCGAGATATTAATATATCTTTAAAGCGTGATGACAACTTCATTTGACACCCTATGTTGCATTTTATCTGGTACGTTCAGTATGCATTAACTAGTATCCATGGTAATACATTAATAACAGAATTGTAAATATTGCTTCTTACGTTTCGATTCTGTAATTTTCTATAACACTATAGAACTGTAACTCTCAACAAAAGCACATCATTTTATAATGTCAAACGATAATAAATGCAAAGTAAACAAAAGTTGTTGCGATTATTAGCTGAAGTTCACGATACTTGTTATAGCATAAATCGAAATGGCAAGCTACAGATTTTTTATTTATATTATGGTTTTTTAGCAAAACAGAAAAACAAACAAACAAGTCGAAGGACGGTAGGATAATTTCGTAGAATTTTTGACAAAAACAAAATTTGGGAAAAGGTTTCTCTTCAGATTTACGGCGTAATTGAATTTCGAATAGACAAGGCTATAGATATAAACCTGCTGTGATGGTTGTCATGTAGAAACTTTTAACAACTTGAAAAGTCCAATAAAATAATGCCTTTGAATTTCGTCTTGTTACAATACAGTATTAAAATATTTAGTAAACAAATTGCTGTTGTCAAAACAATAGCTCTCCAAAGTTTTGAAGAACAAAAAAAAAATATAATAATCTAAATATTTAACAATGTCTCTTTGAGCCAATTTCTCTAACTTGCTGTGAACTCCCTAACAAATAAGTTTGCAACTTATGATTAAATAATGAGCATAAACAAGGAATAAATTTTAATGAAGACCTCGAGTGCTCGAGTGAAGTAAAATTTGAAGTTTGACTCGTTTCTTGATAAATGTGGTGTGCGGAACAGCGTGTAAAGTTGCCAATTTTGTAAGGCAACGGTGCGAAAAGTTGGCAGGGAAACTATATTCAACTGCCAAACAACACATGTCAAATTCAAATCCAAATCAAAAATTATTAATGTGGAGAAATATTTCTCTTTGTCATATTCAATTGAAAGAATTCCGCACAAACATCGTAATCTATTTGTTTTTTGTAAAGATTCACGGCCATAATGGATTGCTCCTGAAATTTAGGTGAGACATATATATGATAATATAATAAAGTATGTAACAAAAGTTTTGAGAAAAAATTTACGCTCCAGATTTTATTATACTAAAAAGGTCTAATGTAGTTGTCACCTGTAGTGAGAACTCGCACTTTAGAATAATATCAAATGAGTTATTTGTTTTCACTTTTCGCCACGAAGCAAAAATTTGGTAGCATGCGTGCCTCAAAATATTCGCCTACAAGCATATGACTCGAGGCGAAAGTATTAAACTAACGTCATTATTTTGTCAATATTCAATTCAAAATCAATTTATATATTTCTTATATACAACTGACATAATATTTTCTATTTTAATAGTATAGAACCCGAAAATTCTCGAAACAAAAAGTAAATACAGAATTCTAAAGTGCATACTATCAAGATTCGTAAAATCGCATTCGCCTGTTTTCTATGATAGAATTCTAAAGTACGTGCTGTCCCTACTGAACATAATATTCATAATTGTTGTTTTATAATATACCATGTTAAAAATCCCAAAAAGTTTTGAAAGATTAACGTCGGGAAGTAAATTTAACCTCGACCAGAGACAAATGACGCAATGTTTAAAACATCTGTGTCGCATTGAAAAAAATTGTTACCTACCAGTGCTGTAATAGATATTTATTAACTAAGTGCGGGAAAACTATGACCTTCAATAGCGCGAATGCGTGGAAGACGTCTTCACGAAAATAGTTTGTACAATATTTTTTGTACGAACACGTATTTAAAAATATACATCATTAAATCAAAATCTTTATTTTAAAGCTAATATAAAAGATAATGAGGTAATGATTACTTGCTTTACTAGAAATATATGTTTCATTGGCCATTTGTATTTATTGGAAGATTTTATTAATTTACTCCTATTTGTTTAACTTTTAATAAAGGAAAATCCATCTAAGTTGTATTTTATAGACTAAATTTTATTATTTTTGAAAACCGATTTATTTTAGAATGTCCCAAAGGACCAATGTTTCTTGTAACTTTTACATTCGGGTCGACTAGGAAGCAGTTGTTCCTGGTGGAGTGTTACATGCGGGAAATGTCATTTTGAAGGTTACGAGTACTTACAAAAAAATAGATTTCTTATGTCCTTAGTTTAAAGGAACGTCCCTTTATGTCAATGTTTCAATAAAAAAAAATTCTGTTTGTTGAAGAGGTTTAACTTTTTTCAAAACTTTTGTTACGAATGTTACTAAAGTATGCAATTTGTAGATGCAGAAACCAATAAAATATTCTCTCTTATACAAAGTTGCAAAAAGTGTGACCTTTCACCTTTTCACTGTAGAGATTCTAGATTGTAGTGTATAATTGCTACTGTTAGAGTTTCCTTTACCTATCAGTATTCACAATAAAAATAACAATTCCTCGACATGTTTAAAATGTAACCTTTCATCATCTGAAGGTGGTATATAATTGCGGACATGGTGTAGGGAATAATGAATTTTTCAGCAACATCAGCATGCAACAGGAACTGAATTAGTATGGAAATTGCTTAGTTAGGTTGGAATTGCACGCGACCTGAGGATCTTCTGTTCTTCGGCACTGGCGTCTAGACGGAATGGACGTTCGTGATCGTCTGAACGTGATTCGTGTTTGATTATCGACAATTTAACCCTTACTTGCAGAAATTGCTGCAAACAACACGGTCAGATTTACATTTGATTTCCAGCACCTACGTAGAATATAAATAACTTGCTCATGTCGCACATCTTTATTCGATATTAGTGATTAGGGTTATTATTACAGCTATCAGGCTAAACGTACGTAATTCCTAAACAATATAAATATGTTACTTGACTCAAAAATTAAAACACTAATTCAACAGAAATGTCACAATTTTTTCCCTTATTATTTGTTTAGCAGACTGCCATTGCAGCAGAAATTTTTCTTTTTTTTTCAATATGTTACATCCTTAAGTTTCTGTATCTATATCCATACCGATGGATTAAATTAAAACTTTAATAATTATAAAATAGACTGACAATTGACAGTTCAGGTTAGAAGTTTGCAATATTTTGTTCTTACGCATTGCTCTTAGTTCTTAAGCATTAAGCCTTATGCAAAGCTGGAAATGGAAGTAAACATTGTCATTTAATGATAATAGCTATTTGTGTATTAAGTGCACAAAATGGGATATTTTCGATTGAGAGGTTGTTCTTTCGAAATCGACAATGTCCATTTGCGCTCGAAACACACACAAGATTTTTTTTTTACAGTCGCCACAATGGGATCCTTCACCATAACAAAAAATCTGTTGTGGCCAGCACAAGACCTCTCGCCATTTCCATATTAGGCTATATGTATTGTATTGCACATCGCTTTCGAACCGTCGTTTTATAACAAAATCTTACAGAACTTTACCCAAATATTGTTTTTTTATTGTATTTAACATGTCTTCTGCAGCCATATAATTCTGATTATATCTATTTTATACCATTTTCATGTCAGAGAATGTTCCAATTTATTAACCAGATTGGCGGTATTTCTGATGGATATATGCATTTTACCACAATTTTACCTATAATTTCAAATATTTAATTAATAAAACAATAAGAAAAATTAAATATACTTCCCAGAAAAAGCTTTCACAATGTCACTAAAAATGTTGATATTTGACAATGACATGTGTCATGTTATAAACATTGGAATTTGTCAACTGGTTTCCTTAGTGCCTTGGCCTCTGCGATTAGTTCACTCTATATGAATTATAGTGTCTTTATCTCTAAATCTATACAAGATATAATAAAAATTTTAAATGTATTAGATGGAGAATTTTATGTTCTTCAATATTTAATAAAAAAACCTCCCAAAAAATTATATTTAGAAAAATTTTTCTAAGAAACTACTACTTCCGGTTGTTCAATTGTTACCAAAACCTTTTCAGCTCTTCCCAGGAATGTTAGATTGAGGAAACTGCAGTTAAATATTTTTTAAGTCTTATAGTTTTTGAGGAATCGTGACTACAACATCCAGACATACATACATACATACATACACACACACATACACACATCCACACACACACACAGACATCATTTAAAAAATGTTTTAATCGGATTCTAGGAACCTTAAATCGTGCTTATTCAATAAAATCTGGATATGCGAATTTTAGCATGAATCCAATACCTCTCTTAGCGAGAGGTAAAAAATAATAAAATGTTCACTTTGTACTTACAGTACTACTCAATAAAGAGTGACTATATTTTTAATTTTAATTTACCGTTATGAACGCATGAGGGGCAAAGTGACATTTTGCGGTGACAAAAGCTAGCGCGAATGCCTACTTTGTATATAGACTGTAGAAAAATTGCACATCCAGGCGTAAAAGTCGGACAAAAGCATTATTTTAAGGGCGAAATGACACTCTTTTTCGACCGAGGGCGAAAAAGTAGTCATTTTCGCCCTAGAGCTTTTCGTGCCCAGTTAAAATAATTACATCTATCATTAACTTCCTTGTTTTCATTGTTATCCGTGACAACGTAAATAAATAAATATAAATATATCATCACGACATATTACCCATTTCTGGGTGTGCCAGTATCTACAATACATGTAGACATTGGTAATGATGACGATATATTTTACCGTGACAACGTACATATGTCAAATAGACTACTATGATCTAAATTTGATTTGAACATCGTTTTACTTTGAACACGGTGATGAAATAACACTACTCCGGATGTGCAAAAAATATTGTATGTATTACGGGCGAAATATATTTTGGCCCTAGGTGCATTGTAACCCTCCGCTACGCGTCGGGTTTCAGTCTTGCACCGCGGGCCAAAATCTATATCATTTCGTCCTTAATACATAAATAGCTATTACGCATTGCGCGTAGTTATTAATTATAGCTCTTATACATGAGGGTAATAGGTGAAAATGAGGCTTTACTCTCTAATTCACAAAATTAATCTCAAGCAGTTTTTACATCGATCTACAACTCTTTTCAATAATCAAATTACTTATATGAGTAAAACACACCGACTCGAATGCGTTTCTGATAATAATAATTTAATAGGAGTAAATCATTAAATTAATCTCGTAAGAAGCGTAGTGTTCATTTTATTTCAGCATATCTTCCTATGTTAATTTACTTTACTCTGTGTACTTTTTGCCTTCTTCGGGTAACTATACTTATTCTCGTCCTGGTAATGTGTTAAGAGTATATAAAAAGTAATGTACCTGCTTCGAAGATGTTTAAAATACTTCTTTGAGAAGAAAGTTCCCAGGTTGCCATATATCGTTTCAGTGTTATTTATTGCAGCCATATATTTTTTCTTTATCTACGTACGCTACATCTTGGGAAAATAATGGCAACTGCCATTACCATTGCCATTACAAATTGCAACAACTTTGTCCATCACGTAAAAAATATTTCTGATTTCAGAATAAATGATATACGAACCTAGGCTCATAGTAGTTCGGCTGTCTAACATTTTAAATAAATTATAAAATCTGTTAAAATTTCCACAAAATACTTTCGACTAAATATAGACTTAAAACTTACAAAAACTATGAGCCAAATGACATGCGATAATAGTTCGACCAACATATAAAGTGACATCATCTAGTCCATCTATCGAGACCCATTACTTTTGGCACAATATAAAAAACAACTTCGTAAAAATCCCGTGCGTGCAATAAAACTTACCTTGTAAGACATATGGGACAATACAGTCCCTAATAGAATTAATATATATTTAATATATTTTGTTATGCCATGTATCTAATATTATCATAATTCTCATCTCCTGAGGAAGGCTCATGTGGAGCTCGAAACCGGTCGACCCGAGAATTTAGCAAATAAAATTTGTGACTGCAATCCAGTAATAATTTATTACCTCAATAGAATTAATGTTTAAAGGCGATGTAACCCAACATTAAATGGCGGAATACTTAAATAATAATGTGAAAAATGTAATCAAATATACATAGGGGAGGCGTCCCTTAAAAAAGGATGTATCAACATAAATTTCATAGTAAACTATATTAGATCCGAATTACAATACACTTACTAACCACACAGTTAATACTTGCCATAAATTTAAATTTGATGATGCTAAAATTATTGATAAAGTTAATAACAAATATCCTCGTTTACTTAAAGAGACTCTTCATATTAACATAAATAAAAACAATAAAACAAATGTGTCAATTTCCAGAATTTAAATATAACTTAAAATATATAAACAACGTCATAGACAAACTAAAAAGTTACTAACTACCACATGCATGACTTCATTAGTTGTATTATGCGACCTGTTTTTCTCCTCAATATTTCACCAACTCCAAATTGATTCGGAGATTTATTGAACTGCTGTATCTTAAAATTTTATTAGAAGTAATATCACAAGACCTCCTGATTTTATCAATAAATTTTTATTTTGCACGAATTTTTTTTGCTTAGCAACAAACACGAAAGAAAACTGCATAGTAAATCCCGAATCCGAAGGAGGAGGCGTTTTACCTAATGTCAGTTTGCTTGAGTGATTTTGCTTAAAAGCAAAAAAAATGAGTGCTTAAAAATAAAAGTTTATCTGAGAAAATCTGAGAGATCGTGTGGTATTTGGTGAGATAAATTCCAAAGACAACGCAAAATGAATCTTGACACATTAATTGTCACACTGACATTTATATACAATAACAACTGTTTATTTTCTTGGTAGCGGAAAATTATCGGGGTAACGGGGTTTTATCAGTATAATAATGTTCCCATTGGTTGAATTTTCAAGTGTTTTGCATCATGATTGGTTAAAAACTAGTCGTTGGAATTTATCAACGTAACACGTAACTTATATAGATCATTGAGTCTAATACAATTTTAAGATTTTGTAATAATAATTTCATATTTTTTATCCTACCTAACTGTTTGTGCTAATAATAATGTATCAATAGCTGAAGATGGGCTTGCCTTAAGCCCGAAACGTCCGTAAATAAAGAATTTTACAACATACGTGGACCATTTAAGCCTTATTATTTTACCTTTAAATAACAAATTCAATTTTTGTATGTTTAAAATCTATATTATAAACAAGTCAAAAGGAATTTGTAGAAATTTCTTGCCATTTGTATAGGTTTTATAACTGAACTATTATGCGACTGGGCTCGTATAGTTTAAAAAATCTCTCAATGGGGGATTCCACCATTTTTACCTCTCGCTAAGAGAGGTATTGGATTCATGCTAAAATTCGCATATCCAGATTTTATTGAATAAGCACGATTTAAGGTCCCTACAATCCGATTATAACATTTTTAAAATGATGTCTGTGTGTGTGTGTGGATGTGTGTATGTGTGTATGTGTGTATGTGTGTATGTGTGTATGTCTGGATGTTGTAGACACGATTGCTCAAAAACTATAAGACTTAAAAAATATTTAACTGCAGTTTCCTCAATCTGACATTCCTGGGAAGAGCTGATTAGATTTTGGTAACAATTGAACAACCGGAAGTAGTAGTTTCTTAGAATAATTGTTCTAAATATAATTTTTTGGGATTTTTTTTTATTAAATATTGAAGAACATAAAATTCTCCATGTAATACACTTAAAAATTTTATTATATCGCATAGATTTAGAGATAAAGACACTATAATTTATAGAGTACACTTATCGCAGAGGCTAAGGCACTAAGGAAACCAGTTGACAAATTCCAATGTTTATAACATGACACATGTCATTGTCAAATATCAACAGTTTTAGTGACATTCTGATAGCTTTTTCTGGGAAGTATATTTAATTTTTCTTATTGTTTTATTAATTAAATATTTGAAATTATAGGTAAAATTGTGGTAAAATACATATATCCATCAGAAATACCGCCAATCTGGTTAATGAATTGGAACAATCTCTTACATTTAGAAACTTCCTCATACAATGAAAAATATATATAATTAGAATTATATGTGTGCAGAAGACATGTTAAATACAATAAAAAACAATATTTGGGTAAAGTTCTGTAATATTTTGTTATAAAACGACGGTTCGAAAGCGAAGTGCAGTACAATACTTATATAGCCTAATATGGAAATGGCGAGAGGTCTTGTGCTGGCCACAACAGATTTTTTCTATATAATTTCATCTGAAAATATTAGGAAAACTAAGACTATTGATGAAAATCCGCGAAAAAATTCCTATTAATAAGCGAGTTACGGTCTCACGAATTCTGAAAAGATTGACGTGACGTCACGCTTATGTTTTTCTTTATCAAACTGTTTTCATCATGGACCTAAATGTTCTTGAAATATATGCTATTTTAAGTTATATTTACATAAAATAAATGAATATTATAACATTGTATAAGTCTACATACTTTATAATTACAAGTGTATTTAAATTATTAAGTTTAATGCAAGAAATTTATGTTAAAATAAAAACTGTTTGCAAACTGCATTACAGGAATGTTAGCCCCTCTTTTCGAATTTTAATTTCTTAACTTCCATTGGTAGTAACTCCCACCTCCTAACACGCTATTTGTTATGCATGTATATGCGGTCTTTCGGTCGCCAATCAAAATATTATATATTGATTTCATATTAGTGTCGAAGCGCTATAGCAAAAAACCCCTTTTCCGAAATATCTCAATTATACCATTTTATTTTTTTATTAATATTCGTTATTCTGCATATACATTCGTATTTTTGTACTATTTTCCTTTAATTCGATTGAACTGGAATCCCCTATTATAAAAAGTCACAAAAACGGAAGAGATAATAAATACAAATTGCATTTAGACTTAAATTTATTACCCATAAAGTTCGCTAATTTATTTTATTATAGTTTTATAATGATTGAGCACACTACAAGTTTCTAAATAAAATAAAGAAAAGTACTCAGTAGAAATAACCATTTATTTGCATTTTCCTGGCATTAATTGCCTCATATTTGCTACAAAATTTCAACAGCGTAATTGTAAATCTATGAAAAAGAACAATGTTTTAACGTTTAGTCTAGTTCTTGTGGTTTGGAGTATCAGAACAGATTTATGAAGCGCAACGAAAGCACTAAAACATAAAATTTGACCTTATTAATTTTATAGTTGAAGATATATGAGCCATGAAATCCTTTCTAGTACACAGAACAGCACAAAAACATATTTTCTTATAGTCATTTAATGTATCTACGCCCAACGGTTTACAAGATAAAGGAACATTTTCATAAAAAACCTGACAGATACAGATGACATCTATTTATAGGTTGTTTTTCTCGATCAACAACGGTTTAAACAGATTTAAGAGGAAATATGTTCGTACAGTTGGTAACGATTTTATTGATTTTTTTTATTATTAAAGAAAATATATAAACTAATCAAGATTATATTCTCCTTCATTGTTTATCATTGCCTACCAATATCTACCACTATCTGGCAGTTTTTTTTTTAATTCTGCATCTGAAGAAATCCGGTGGTTTAGAATTGACAATGGCATTCTCTCCTCAAACTGCACAAATGGTTCTAGTGGCATCCGATGCCTCTGTTAAACTCAAACAAAAGGATAT
Organism: Ophonus ardosiacus; assembly: GCA_943142095.1. NCBI lineage: Eukaryota > Metazoa > Arthropoda > Insecta > Coleoptera > Carabidae > Ophonus > Ophonus ardosiacus. The sequence continues at coordinate 32,310,848 of OW964832.1, read as the reverse complement.
GTCGGAAATGCTCGCTTTTGATCTCTCGGTGAGAGGTATTGAATTCATGCTAAAAATCGCATACCCATATTTTAGTGAATAAGCACGTTTTAATGACACTAGAATCCGATTTTAACATTTTTATAATGATGTGTGTGTGCCTGGATGTTGAAGGGACGGTTTCTCAAATTTTATAAGACTAAAGACCAATTTAACTACGTATTCCTTAATCTGACATTAATGGGAAGAGCTGAAACCATTTTGGTAACAATTCGACAACCGGAATTAGTAGTTTCTTAAAAAAAAATCTTCTAAATATGATTTTTTGGAAATTTATGTTATTATAAATATTAAAGAATATAAAATTCTCTATCCAATACATTGAACATTTTTATTATATCTTCTATAGATTTAAAAATATAAAGTTATAAAATAATCCGTTGTAATTATTTATCGTATTTATTGTATCCAACCACAAACAGAATACATAGTATATATATATATATATATATATAACATATGTAACAGAAGCAATTAACAAGAAACAAGTGAAAAAACATACAACATATATCATAACATAACGTACAATGAATTTATAATTAAATCTGTGAACACCAATAATTAGCATAGAATAGTGCTGTTTTAATTGGAAAAATACTACCTTTTTTAGTTTATGTTCTGTATTTATTAATTTAAACCCAACGTTTCGGCACCATAAACTGGTGCCTTCTTCAGGGGATACATTGACATAAACTAAAAAAGGTAGTATTTTTCCAATTAATAATATGAGTTCTGAAAGATATTTTAATAGTGCTGTTTTATTTGCAGTAGCCAAGTCTTCAACATTGCAGGGTAATGAATCTCACAGACCACATAACTCAATGGAAACTAGTTTAAAAGTTAAATTGTTTATTATAGACAGAAAAATTTCAATGTCAAAAATCCAGATACATTTACTGAAGGCTTTTTGTGGGAAGTGCATTTATTATTTCTTATTTTATTATTAATTAAATATTTAGAATTGAAGATATATTACTCATACGCATCGGAAATACCGCCAATTTCGTCAATGAATTTGAAAAATCTCGAACATTTAGAAAATTAGAAACTTATTTATAAGATGAATTTAAAAACATAAAAATATATTAATAACAGATGTAATTAGAATTTGTGTGTGTGTGTGTGTACCAGAAATGTTAATTACAATATGTACGTATACAGTCTAATATGGACATGGCGAGAGGTCTTGTGGTGGCCACAACAGATTTTTTTCTACTTGACACTCCATTTTCTTTTAACAATAATTTCCACAATTTTTGCACAAATTTACAAATTCAAAGATAATGCAATAAAAATAAGAATGAAACAATATTTATTTAGAAATATATCTCTATTACTACGGTAAGAAATATTTATGTGGTTTATATCTGTTTTATTTTTATTCTTCCAGAGTTCCATAAACTTCTTTTATTTAGACATATGGACACCTACATACACGTATTTTCTTTTCTTTTTATTATTTAATGGTATTACTTTTCATGTCCTCATATATTTTGTGTCTGGTCTGGTCTCTGTTCTGAAATAATAATGAACAGACCTCAGGGGCTCGATTCTTGAGCGTTCGTAATCGCCAAGGTCGTTCGCTTTCGCACGAAAGCGAACTAAATTTGTATAACTGTATTCTCGACGCTTCGCTTCGTTACGAATTCGTGGAATACTGTTCGTATTGCAGCGAGTGGGTAAAACCATTCGCTTTCGTATTGAGTCATTCGCTTTCATGTACTTGATTTTTGTGGACGTTGTTTCAGTAAGGAAAATGGACGAATTAATTAATTTAATATTGATTGATCGATTACAAAATGACGAATTAAATGAAGAAAATCAAAATGTAATAGTAAGAAATCCGATTAATGAACTATCGGATAATATGTTTCATAAACTATTTCGTGTTGATAAGAGACTTTTTGAATTTTTATTGGATATTGTATGACCTTTTATGGAACCAAAGAAAAGACCGGCTGATCTTGATATATCTTTAAAAGTAAGTTTTGTATTATTTTGTTATCATATAATAAGAATATTTTACAAGCTTAACTTAAAAAAGTGATTTGTATTCATTTCGATATTTTAGGTTTTGGTAGCATTACGGTTTTTTGCTTCTGGATGCTATCAAACAGATATTGGTTCTAATTTTAATTTAAACGTATCACAATCATCTGTTAGCAGATGCGTCAATGAAGTAGTAAATGTGTTTAATAATAGTAATAGTGTTTATAAGTAAAAGTTGCACTAAATTTTGAATTTATTAGACAATTATTCTTTTTAATATATGTATTCTACCAGTATTTTCCTTTGTCTTTCGGATATTTTGCAACTATTCTTGCTTAATTCCATATTCAATTAATAAATTTCTACCTGACACTCAACCTTCTTCCACACTCAAATTGACAAACAATGTAATGTCAAAATATGTGTGAAGTTGTCTAGCTGTCTTATGCAACGTTGCCAAATATTGCACTTCGTGTATTCGTGTTCGTACGACACGCGAAGCGAAGAGTTGTCGAGAATACGGTTTAGAGTTTCTGTTCGCATTGGAGCTTCGCTTCGCTTTCGCAATCGTACGAATACGAACGATGTCGAGAATCGCGCCCCTGTTCGGTTTCTATCAGAGAAATGTGAAATGATTCACAACTCTGAAGAAGATATTTGGAATACACTTATTGCTATTTCATCTAATTAAATATGAATATATTTTACACATAATTTTACTCAAATTGTAATTAATTTTAAATGTTATTATCTGAAACACTTATGTTTTTTAGTACAATAAAAAATCATCGTTTATATGTAAAATATATGTATCATACACGTTAGATTCATTTGCATAATGATATTAATTAATTAGTTCTGAAAAATTAAATGTAAGTACATTTCAGAATTAGGTGCGAGTTGTTGGCAAATATTCGGTTATTAAACTCATAGCACTAGGAATAATAAATGATCTGCAGTCTAGACGCTCAAAAAATAGTAGTAACTTATCAGATATGATATGATAGTTTCTTTTTATATTGTAGGCTATAATTATATTTCGATTTCTTTTTGTAATAGAATATTTGAATATTTAAGTTAAGAAAGTTTGTCCATTTTTTTTTTTTTGCTTCAACCCTTGAAGTCTGTTAAAGACATTTGCAAGTCATAAACATTTCAAAATTCCGTCTGCTCATAAATCTCAAGAGAAATCGTTCCTAAATTTTTATATGGAAAAAACAATGAGACACCCTAACTCTCATGTCACCACGGGACGTGTTCTCTCTGTTGGAGATTTACCAACTCACATGAGACCTGTGTTCGAGGCTAGAAGGAGGTGTCGTAGACGGTTGTTCAGAAAACGCACATAAGATAACCGGCTAATCTGGGAGGAAAAGACAGAGGATTGAACACGAACCGTAGTAGGTGGCAGTAGAGGTAGGGGAATTCATTTAAAAAGGTGTCAATCAAAAATTAGTAGGTGTCAATCAAAAAAAGTAGTATTAAATGTGTATCTAAATAGTGTATATATATATATGCAAGTTAAAAAAAACCGTTAATTACTTTTCGTAATACTATACCGTTACCATGATATAACAGGACTAAAAACAAAAGTAAAATGATAAAATAAACGGCCGCCAGCTGTTATTTTTACCTCCCGCTACCCTTGGTGAGGGAGGTATAGGGATCGTGCTAAAAAACACATATCGAAATTTTAGTAAATGATTACATTTTAAGGTCCCTAGAATCCAATTTTAACATTTTCACAATGATGTTTGTATGTGTGTATGTGTGTGTATGTATGTATGTATGTGTGTGTGTATATATGTATGAATTTTGTCTTCGCTCTAACTCAAATACCATCATTCAGAAAATTCTGAAATCTTGTATTTCTACCCTATTCTAATATGAAAAGAAGCCATTAGATTTTGGTGTAAATCGGACAAACGGAAATGGCACTTTACTTGAAGCTCATAATGGTTTTTCTTCAAAAAATACCATTAAGTGCCATTTTTTCGCATTTTATGTCTTTATGAAAATTAAAGAATATGGAATATTCTACAGGTATACATTAATACTTTTTCTATATATTTTACAGATAAATTTAAAAATCTTTTTTTTAATCCCGAAGCCTAAGATAAACACAATTCCTTTGTTACACAGTTCATTTTTCAAATGAATGTAACTGACAGGTAAATGTCATTGTCAAAAAACTAATCACTTCAAATTAATAATAGTGACATATTAAATAATAAAGAAAATCGTAAATAAAGTAATAGTTATAAGCAATGGAACATAATATAGTTTGCAGCATTACTAAATACGTAGGTATGTATTTAAATTAATAAAAATTAAATAGCGAGAAGTTTTGTGTTGGCCACATCAGATTTTTTATAACTGCCGCCTACAATTAAAAATCAAGTGTTCCTAGAAAAATAACAGCATCTTGATGGACCGTTGTCAAAGAGAATTTATAAATTAACATAAAAGTTGTTCAGTATGACAGAAAGAGAAGAATTTAATTATTTCTAAATTTCTGTTATTACGAAAAATCTTGAACGCCACACGGCCGATTTGCAAATAACGAACTCGGCTGATTATAAACCTCAGGCGCGTCCGATCTTTTGTCCGTTCTGGAAGTATTTATAAATGTAACGTTTTCATTGATCAGATTATATTTTGTTTAAATCATATTTTACTGTTCTGCTAACATCTTTTGTTTTGTTATGATTTTATTCACAGACCATATACACTATTCTAGATTGGAAACGTACATGTTAAGCATCGATACCACATCAATGTCGCCATCTGGTGTATGGAAGCAAAAGTAAATATAAAACTCGGTCGGTATTATCATTACTTAGAATTAATATTGGTATATTCGGTTTATTAATTACCCCTAATTTGTAGTTGAAGCATTTTTTTCACAAAATACTATCATTGCGTAGTATTTTATGAAAAATCTACTTCAACTACAAATCAGTCTTACAAAGATTACATAAAATGAGTAAAAGTAATGCATTTTTGAAAACACTGTAATTTCATTTAGGAAAGATACAATACTTAATAGCATTCATCCATGTTTAAAACTTCCAACCACTTGACAAATAAATCCCGATAAGTTCGAGACTGTCGAAATCTATAGTTTGTTATCTCTAGAATACGATTTTGTAATATGTTTTACTGGTATAAAATAATATAATTATATAAAAATACATTTTCACTTTCCGGTAGCAGTACAATTTGGTACACAACACTTTATTCTTGTCTTCTTAAATATTTACAAGTTTTTTCACACAAATAACTACTTATAATACAAAAAATATATTCACAATGACAGTCAGAATTGTTTCAAATGAAAATGACAAATGTCAAAATTCGCGCAAAAGAAAAAATGAAAAAAAATTGATACACTTACGATACTGGTGTCGCCATATCTAGTGTATGGAAGCAAAACTAAAAATGCTATCCCGGTATCTCCCATTTGCGTTTCCCGGGCCTGATTTTATTATTCTGCTATACTTTCTGTTTGTATCGTTTGTTTACATTGCAACTTTAATTATTATTTGTGTATATTTTACAATCTAATTTAATTCCTTTTATAATATAACTAGATATTAAGAATTCCGTTTGTCCTCTGAACATATGAAAGTATTAATATTGTTATTATTCCATATTTCACATACATTACTTTTGGCTATTCTCTTGGATTAATTGTTTAAATTCCAAATTCGGTTTTGGTTATTTACCCATAAATAGTCTGGTGGTAGAGCTACTAAAATAAATATTATTTTTATATTTATCATTGTGCCAGATATGTTCTGCCACACAACTATCCGTTTATAATAAGCGATAGGTATAGGGCACCTGCACCTACGTCACAACATGGCGGATGATCAGCTGATCTCGGGCAACCAAGCTTCAGTTTAACATTGCGTCTTATGCAGCGAATATGTTTTCTGTACAAGAAATTCAGTTTTTCCTAAATTTATACATGCTATTTTAAAATGTAATTAGCTATAATTAAAGATAAGTGTATGAATTATTTACTAGTAAAACAAAGCAGTCGTATTTATAAATATATTTTTAAAAATATTAAATTGAAATAAGTAGCATGTAGCATCAGGTTGTATTACATTCATTTGAGTTTGCATAAGTTTTTTTTATGTGTATTGTTGAATGAAAACATGAATATTTAAATTAAAATAAATTGAATTATTAGATTTTTTTTAATTTATAAAGGAAATTAAATTTCAAATATATATATTTATCTTCGAGTTCATTTTTCTTATTGTCATATTGTGTATTTTTATTGTATATAAATGAGTTTATTGAGTTTATACGTCAAAAATTAATCTTTGGAAGCCAAAGTACGTTAAATCGATAAATTTAAGTGGATACATAATGTAGATCCTTATACATTGACATTTTTTTGACGAGGATTATAAATGCCTTTTAAAAATCAATATGAAATCAATAATTGATTACCTATCTAATTTTTAAACCTTTGTGAGAAACAGACACAAATATATATATATATATATATATATATATATATATATATATTCTGTTCCTAAAAAACACTTCATTAAAAATTTGTAATTCTGTCATTTAAAAAATATTTTTTCATGTTTTTTATATATATTATTAAAGAAAATTACATATATTTAAATATTCATACAATATGTTCCTATCCGATTATGTTTAAATTATTTTATATGCAATAAAAGTATACACAAAAAAATAGGATTGGGTTAGTTTTAATTTAATAACCTGGAACTCATTAAATAGTAAGAATGTCCTGACTTATTTTTTACGGAAAACACTCCTCATATACTCACTTTTACACACTCTAATCAGTTTTTCCCAAATAAAACAATAAGTGCCATAAAAACACAATAAAAGCTTACGGCACGATATTTCTCCGTAAGACACAATGCAAACTGAAGGTTTGGTTGACCAAGATCAGCTGGTGGCCGCCATGTTGAAACGTCACGTGCAGGTGCCCTATTAGGTACTTGTGTTTAACGTCCAATTATGATTAATTCTTAATACATAGGTACACTGAACTCTGGTAACACTATAGTCACAAAAACTGACTTTGACTATAGTAATGCGTATGCCATATAGTCAACCTAGGGACATAATGTGATCTCGACTTACAAGCGCTAATTCCTTCCTGAGATATTATTCGTTACTTATAATTTTGTGATGATTGTATTCCATGCCAAACGCTAAATAAATAAGGGACATAATTTGTAATTCCTAACTAACAACCATTTCTTTCTAGAGCTCTCCTAACTCTCGGCTTCCTCTTCAGCGTATTCTGGGCGGGTGGCGAAGTCTGCGCGTTGGACGTCCTCCTCTGGGACGCTCTCCTAACAGCTGTGAACCTAACGCACACGTTACAACTGACGTGGAAGTTCCTGCCTCCTACGTTGACTCTTGAGCTCACGGAGCTCTACCTCAAGGTGTTCAAACCGCTTCGCGTGTCCAAGAAGCATTTTAAAGAGCTGGTGAGAGAGGCTCACGTAACGTGCCTCGAAAGAGGGGATATTTATGCAGTGGAGGATGTAAGCCCGGCTGATGAGCGACTTAGCATATTGCTCAAGGGAAAGTGAGTATAGTTTAACTTTGAATTTATAAGATAAATTCCAACGACCAATCATGACGCAAAACACTTGAAAATTCAACCAATGGGAACAGTATTATACAGATAAAACCCCGTTATCCCGATAATTTTCCGCTACCAAGTAAATAAACAGTTGTTATTGTTTATAACTGTCAGTGTCACAATTAATGTGTCAAGTTTCATTTTGTGTTGTCTTTGGAATTTATCTCACCAAATACCACACGACCTCTCAGATTTTCTCAGATAAACTTTTATTTTTAAGTACTCATTTTTATTTTTGCTTTCAAGCAAAATCACTCAAGCAAACTGACATTAGGTAAAACCCCTCCTCCTTCGGATTCGGGAATTACCATGCAGTTTTCTTTCGTGTTTGTTGCTAAGCAAAAAAAAATCGTGCAAAATATAAATTTATCGATAAAATCAGGAAGTCTTGTGATATTACTTCTGATAATATCTCGTTATTAAATATAACTGAATTTTGGACATCTATTATCTTTTTACCTCTCGCTAAGAGAGGTATTGGATCCATGCTAAAAATAGCGTATCCAGATTATAGTGAATAAGCATGATTTAAGATCCTTACAATCCGATTTTAACATTTTTACGATGATGTCTGTGTATGTGTGTGTGTGTGTACGTGTGGATGTTGGAAGGACGATTCTTCAATCTCAATGCCTAAGAAGAGCTGAAAAGGTTTTGGTAACAATGGGGTATTCCACCATAACAACAGAATTAAGAAAATTTCAATTTAACATAAAGTATGGCTCAATAAATAATAGTTAAAACAATGAAAACATTTTTTAAATAATTACTTTACGAGATATTTCACATTTCCTAAAAGGGAAAATTGACGTCATACAATTGTTATCCTTCTTTCGCAGCGTACTCAGAGCAGTGTGCGTGAGAAAGACAAGTATAGAGGAAATGTGACGTTACACTGATTTCTCGAAAATAAAATACTCTGAAACTAGGAACAATTAAGATTTTTTAATACTATGAATTGCTTCAAAACTGAATGAAGTTTTATTTAAAATAATAAAAAAAATTGAGTGGAATACCCCATTGGACAACAGGAAGTAGTATTTTGTTAAAAAAAAATCTTCTATATATTATTTTTTGGAAATTTTTGTTATTACTAATATTGAAGAACATAAAATTCTACATCTGATACATTTAAAATTTTTATTATATCTTCTATAAATTTAGAGATAAAGGCTGGTAGCACAAGCCCTGTTTTAACTAAAACACTGTTTTAAGAAATGTCAAATTCAAATTTCAATATTTAATTTCACCTTTATGTTTAAAGAACGATTTTTTTAAAAATATTTATTTGAATACAAACTATGTTCTGCTTTAAAATCATATTTTAATAAATTTGATACTATTTATTTTTGTTATTAAATAATGAAATCTGACATTTCTTAAAACAGCGTTTTAGTTAAAACAGGGCTTGTGCTACCAGCCAAAGACACTAAGGAAACCAGTTGACAAATTCAAATGTTTATAACATAATTTGTAAATAACAGATATCAGTGTCAAAAATCAAAAGATTAAGTTACATTCTGAAAGCTTTTTCTGGGAAGTACATTTAATCTTTCTCATTGTTTTATTAATTAAATATTTAAAATTATAAGTAACATGCATATATCTATTAGAAATACCGCCAATCTTGTAAATATATTGGAAGAATCTCTGTTATAAAACAACGATTTGATAGCGAAGTACAATAGAATACAATAGAATACTTATATAACATAAAATGGAATAAAATGGCGAGAGGTTTTGTGCTGGCCACAAAAAATATAATAATAGTATTATATGAATACCCTACCTTTCTAGTCGATTACCAGTCCACGAATCCCAGTCCAACTGTAACAATAAGAAAAATAAATGTATCTTGTCAAACTTTAATACATAATGAACTCGTATATGACTAAATTTTGAAAAAAAAACTTCCAAATAAATCCTGCCTCAAATTATAAATAGAACAATTGTTTTTTACAAAACATTTACCAAAACTTTTTCTGTTGGGCAAAAATCAAGTGACCTACTTAATGTAGTAGTGTGTACCTACCCTTAATTCGAAGGGGAAAAACTGGCCAAAGATCCAAGTCATCACTGAAATTTTGTCCGCTATATTTTTTCACCCCCGGAACGCACTAACACTCCCGAAATTTTGTCCACAAACATCAAAAACACAAACATGTCACTAACAACTTGAATGCCTGCGAGAAATTATGAAATAATAACTATATTTATAAATAAACACACATTGAATGTTTTTCTCATTATCCTATTATATAATTATAGATATTTACTAAATTGAAAATGTCTTTTGATCGTCTTAATAAGTGTGTTGTTATAATTCACGCTGCAAACGTGACTAGCACATGTTTAAACAAACGTCATGACATCCATCTTGATCTAAACGTCAAAATAATTAATAAATAACAATAATATCTGTTTTCTTTATTTGGTTATTATAAATTCTGATAATTTATATTTAGCAATAAAATAAATAAATATAAACTTTTTTAAGAATTGATTTGGCCATTTCTTTTTTAAAAATTGGGACAACATTCTATAAAGACACAATTTAATACTAGTGGGGCCATCTTTGATGGATTGAACGAACTAAAAAAACTATTTAAATCGGAGAATATACCCATAAATATCGGTCCATATTACAAGAGCACTATTACAATAAAGCGCTTTTATGGAGCACACTCTTCATAAGAATATAATGCCATAAAATGACTTTTATTATAAAAGTACGCTCGTAAGACGAACCTTTTTTGTGTTCACGTTTCAGATTGGCACACCCTGTAATGGGTAATATGCCGTGATGATATACATTCAGGTGCAAAAAAAAACGGGCCATTATTTTTTTACCTCCCGCTACCCTTGGTAAAGGAGGTATTGGGATCGTGCTAAAAATCGCATATCGAGATTTTAGTACATGACCACGTTTTAAGGTCCCTAGAATCTAATTTTAACATTTTCACGATGATGTCCGTTTGTACGTTTGTGCATGTGTGTATGTGTGTGTGTGTGTGTGTGTGTGTGTGTGTGTGTGTGTGTGTGCCTGTGTGAGTAAGAAATTTTTCTCCGACGATAACTCCAATACTACAATTCTAAAAATTATAATTGTTTCGTATTCCTCTTCTTTACATCCATATGAAGAGCTGATTAGATTTTGGTTATAATTGGTCAACCGGAAGTTCCTTTATTTGAAGTTCTTAACAGTTTTTTTTTTTTTAAAACTCAGTTAAAGATTAAAGAAATCATTTTATGACATTTTATGTGATTATCAATATGAAAGAATATCTAAGTGACAGATGTCAGTGTCAAGTGCAATTTGCCTAATGTATGTTTGTACTTTCGGTATGGAATTTGTAAACAATAGTATGTGTTCGTGTTACAATTTTACTGGATATATAGAAACTTGTCCAAGGAACTTTCGGTATGAAATTTGTACAAAATACATTAAATTGACGGAAGGTCTTGTGCTGGCCACAACAGATTTTTGTGCACTGTATTAGTCTATCTTTCATTGGAGAATGTTAAAAGTTTTATGAAAATAAAAAATGGCCCGTTTTTTTCACATTTGAGTGTATTTATTTATTGTATGTTCCTGTTGAATAATTCCCGTATTTTTGATTTTTATTTTTACAGATTGCGAGTGACGTGTGACGATACTCATCTGCATTTCATCACGTCGCATCAATTCGTGGATTCTCCTGAATGGGAGGCGAATCACGAGCAGTCTGACGATGTTTTCCAAGTCACTATCACAGCGGAAGAAGACTCTGTTTATCTCTGTTGGCCCAGAATGAAGCTGGAGAGGGTTTTAAGGCATAGACCGGCGCTTAAAACTGTACTAGATAGCATCATAGGTGAGATGATACTATAGAATTTAAAATTTTACTTTTTAAATAGGAAAGTGTAAATATACATAATTTAATGAGTATTAGTGAAAAAATTGTTTAAATAATAATTTGTTTGCTAAACAAGCGATTGAAAGTTAGTTTGACGCTTCATGTCTTACAGTGAAAAAATAGGTTCGCATTTATAGTTAAAAAATGTTCCCTAACACTTTTTTATTAATATCAGATAATAAGATTACTCAAACGGAACTTTTTTCTTAGGGTAAATTTACCTCAAAGAATGTAGATTTGTTTTTACTAGTAATAAATTAAAACCTAATAATTTGAATGGGATATTCCACTATAACAAAATTCAATTTAACTTAAAAGTATGGCTCAATAAATAATAGTTAAAACAATGAAAACAACAGGGGAAATTGACGTCATACAATTGTTATCTTTCTCTCGTAGCGTACTCAGAGCAGTGTGTGTGAGAAAGGCAAGTATAGGGGGTAAGTGACGTAACACTGATTTCTCGAAAATAAAATACTGTTAAACTAAGAACAATTAAGATTTTTTAATTCTATGAATTGCTTCAAAACTGAATGAAGTTTTATTTAAAATAATAAAAAAAATGAGTGGAATGCACCATTACATTCACTAAAATGGTAAATGCATTTGTTATTTTAAGAATACAGTTTACTTGAATTAGAATTTGTGATATTTATTTAAAAAAAAAAAATTCACTAAAATAGCGATTTCTGCTTAGTTATATCAGATATTTTTCCAGTAAAGTTAATAAATAATTTTACTAATTAATTATACATTTTTATTTCTGAAACAGTTAAAAATCGATAGAAATAATTTTTCATTTTCTTAGGAAATATTTTACCTGTCACGATATTAGAGTACCTTTTCCACTACTACAAGCAACCTATTTTTTTCAGTGTAAGCAATTTGATTGGTAGTCTGGCTATAAAAACGAACACGCGCTCTGATATTGGTGAGGACATTAATCGTAACACCAAATTCTGAATTTTAAAAATTCCTATCTCGCTTATTATGTACAATTTTTAAGTCGTGTTTGCACTCAGTTTCATAGTTTACTGCAGCAGGAGATTTTTTCAGGATATGTACAGAAAAAAAAACTCAATTTTCATATCGTGAAATAATGAAAACTATAATATTCTTTACGTAAGAATGACATTGCACAATAAAAAATTTGTTGTGGTCAGCGCAATACCTCTCGCCATTTCCGTTTTCTTACATAAGTATCGAATTTAACATTTCTTGTACACACAAATAATTCTAATTATGTATATCTATTCTTTAATTCTATAAGGAATCTTCTGCTACTCTACTAAAATATTCAAGATGGTTAATTCATTGACGGGTATTTCTTAAGGATGTATGTACTATTACTTTTAATATACATACCTACCTAAAATTTTAAATATTTAATTAATAATTCAATATAAATGTACTTCTCAGAAAAAGCTTTCAGTAATTTCAGTAAAACTGTTAATTTTTGATATTGACATTTACATGTCAATTACAAACATTTGAATTTGACAACTGGTTTCCCTGGTGTAGACTGGACTATGTGTGATTTATTGCAGCAGATTTTTTTATATGTTATATTTTCTTTATCTCTAAGTCTATAGAAGATATAATAAAAAATTTGAGTGTATTAAATGGAGAATTTTATGTTCTACAATATTTGTAATAACAAAAATTTTCAGAAAATAATATTTAGAATTTTTTTTAAAAAACTACTACTTCCGATTGTCTGTTTGTTATCAAAACCTTTTCAGTTCTTCCCATTAATGTCATATTGAGGAATACGTAGTTAAATAGATCTTAAGTATTATAGTTTTTGAGGATTCCTCCTTCCAACATCCACGCACACACACACACACACATCATCGTAAAAATGTTATAATCGGATTCTAAGGACGTGCTAATCACTAAAATCTGGATATGCGATTTTTAGCATGAATCCAATACCTCTCTTAGCGAGAAGTAAAAATGTGTTTCTTGACGACATATGTAACTGAAGTAGTTTTGGTCATACAGATTGTAGAATCTGTTCATAGTCGACGTATGTCGTAACTCTGCTCAAAAAATAAATTTGTAATTGTCAACTTAGTTCGTATTTCGTATACATTGGCTGGAATAATTTTCTTGTTTGAATAAGAGTTTCTTGATGCAGAAAAAGATAGTTTCCTAGTCGGTGTCAGCGAACAGTATTGCGCAATGCCATTCTTACATGACGAATACTATAGCTATACAATTGCTATATTTTCCTCTCTAGAGAGAGAAAACTAATTAAAGTTTTCTAATTATGTCATACAAAATAAAGAATATTTTGATGTGTGCAGGTAAAGATATAACACAGAAACTGTACTCATTGAACGAGCATTTAAGCGGGATGATTGAGGAAATAGCGGATGAAAAAAGGCACAACGACTTCCGGAATCTGCACTGTCGGTCTCTATCGTTGGACGCCGTCAACACTGGAACGACAGGGCGCGTGCGCTCTGTCTTTTTTAGGGCCAATCAACGGAAGCCATCGTTCAGTTCTTCCGGATGTAAGTCAGAGTTACTATATTATTATATTTCACGAAGGACAACAATAACCTTGAGCACTTGTTCAAGTTAATGTCCCTTAACAGCACCTATACACAAATGGAGCCAAATATGTTTGACTCGTTGCCAAAATAAAAACAAAGCATACTACCAAATTTAGGAAAAATTTCAAGGGTCGTAATTTACTGCCCTCATTATTATTCTCATACGTGCCAAAAATGTGCAGTTCAGTTAAATGAGGTGTTATTTTCACAAAGTTTAAGTACTAGACATTTTAAAGTAGGCTGAACAAGAGGGAGAACTAAAAGGACATGCGGGACTATTCTGTAACAGAGTGGTTAATTTTTAACAACTGATTAAAAAAAAATATCCAACAGACATTAATTTGACAACTAAAAATCCAGTTTTTTGTTATATATCAACGTACTTGATTGGTCAAAAATTTTAACCAGTTATTAAAAATGAACCACTAGTTAATCTTTTCAATCATTTTATCTATTGGATATATTTTTTTAACCAGTTGTAAAAAATTAACAACTGAGTTACAGACAGTCTTATAAAAATTCGCTTTGGCTTCTTGACATAATGGGGTATTCCGACATTTTTAAAAAATATTTTTTACAGTAGTACAGACCAGTAGGACTCTGAATATCTAACTTTGAGTAAGAAAGTGTATACATCACATGAGATATGAATTTTAAAAAATTTCATCGCAATTCAAAATTTCTTATCAAGGCGCGCTTATGACGTCAACTCGATGGTGACATCTGCAACGAACTTCAGCGCGTAAATCCACATATTCATAACAGCCATTTGCTTATTTACATATGATTTTAGTAGCAACGTGCATGGGCGCCCGCAGACTTTTTTGCAAGGTGGGTCGAAATTTTTGAAAAATAGGCAAATTATAAAGAATATAATAATAATAATAATAATAATAATAATAATAGTAATAATAATTGTAAAATTAAATTATATTTCATAAACAAAAAAAAAACATAGGTTATATAATAAATATTTTAAAAAAATTCGGGGTGGTGACGCGAACACCCAAATATAGGACTTTAGCATGCTTAAATTTCTTGCTTCACTAATTATTTTAAAGCTGTAGAGCTTAAAATTCTGTATATCTGAATTAATAAGCAAAATTAATTTTGCATGCTTTGTAATGTATATGAAAATGTCGAAAATCAACCCAAAAATAAAAATAGATAACCATGGAATTATAACATATGTTATTTTATTTATTTGATTTTCGTCATATTCAAACCCAATGGGATATTCAACCATTACAGAGAAATATTTAGTAAATTTTAATAATTATAAGGTAGCATACTTTAATAAGAATTTTAGTAAAATGAAAATGATGAAATATTACTTCCTTGTAATAAAAAAGCTTAATTATTGTACACGCTACGTCACAATCCCTAATCGGTTATTATCGTAAAATTTCGGATGAATTCGGGCGACCTAGATCTACTAATTAATTTGATAAGCCAAAGAAGTTTTAATGAATATGTATGTCTAATGGAAATAATGCAGATATCCCTAGAAATAACTGTTTAAGAAGCATAACCAACTCGGAACTTTGACGTCACAAATAATTTCAGAGGTTCATAAATTCAGATCTCGCTTACTAATCTGAATTTTAACATTGAGTTTTTACCAATATAATCTTAGGTTTTTATATATTATCATATTAAAAAAAGGATACTCCCATTTTTACCTGGAATAATTAGGAAAGCTGGAAATTACGAAAGTATAATTTTACATGTTAAAATTCCATGTTTGGGTGTTCGAGTCACCACGACCCCATACATACAGTAAATACAATACCTAATTAATTATTTTTAAAAAAATTGAAATCTCCTCGAATCTTATCAAAATTCATTAACATTTTGTACTAATATGTCGAGGGTTTCTTTAATTTCCTTCCTGTGGACACTTCAGCTGTTTCGTATATTCATACCTATAATAATAGATAATAATAAATTTTCTATTAAAATATAAGAAACATGTCGTTATCAATATGAAACATTGAACTGAAAAAAATTAAATTACTTATATTTTTATTTCAAAATATTGATACATCCATAAATGAAAGGGGGGTCCGTCGACCCGTTCGACCCCCCCTGCGGGCGCCCATGGCAACGTGTATTTCGGTGTTTGTCCTGTGTTTGTTTATGGTAAAAATAGGAGTAATAATTATAAAGTGGACGAAATATCAAACAAGAAATATACCCGCGCGTGTTAACTACTGGCACCATCTGTTTTTAAACGAAAATATTTACTTTGAAATGAGCAACAGATTATCAACTTGACGTCACCAATTTCAAGGACGTTTCTAGAGCTGTAAAAATTCCAATTTTGTAACATTAAATTATGAATATGGAACCTATAGAAAAAAGTTATTATTTTGCATTAATTCCATATCACCGGAATACCCCATTACAACAGATTATAGATTTAGGGCCGATTTTATAAAGAAAGTCAGTCTTTACTTAAAATTTAGTTATCAAGTAAATTTAATGAAATGAACAAATTCTAATCAATTTCTCTGTTCTTACAACATTCGTGTCAAAAAAAAAAAACGCGTAGCATTTTTCATTTCATTAAATTTACTGTGGAAGTAAATTTTAAGTGAAAATTATTGTTTTTATAAAACTCCATTAAAATATTTTATTCACAATCATTGTAGTAGTATACTGATTCCTAACCTTTTGGAGTTGGAAAATACGTCATTCCTAACTTTAATGACAATCTCTTGGGTTGGAAATAACAGATTTCACTTCCATCTCTTGGGTTGGAAATGTTTATGTAGGGACTGCCTAGCAACATTACCGTAGATCCCCATAATTAAGTAGCCTAAACAAATTTTAAGACAGCTGTCAAAATATTAATAAAATTAAAGGTTATAATTCATTGATTTATTTTGAAAATTATTATTAGATTTAAAATGACGATGATTGTGAATAAAATAGTATACATAACCTCGGTGGAAGTTTCATAACAGCCTCGCGCATTATCTCACCTCGAGGCTTCGCCTCTCGGTAATATACATAAGCCCTCGGCTGTAATGAAACATCTCCCACCTCGGATGTAATATACTAATTTTTGAAAATTGCTTGTGACGTTAGGGCCCCAAAAGAAATAGATACTAAATAATCCTACCATAAATACTGTCACATGGTTTATAGGCTACTAAGAATTTGTAAAACTAATAATACAGTTTGTATTGCAAGTAATTTATTGACTCGGGTATTTACAGTTGTGAATCCCTGAACAACACTTTATCCTGGCAAGATGTAAATCACGCGTCCGTAGACTTATCGCAGAAGTGCTGTCTCACTATAGCGTAACGGGCTTCTTCGATTGGCAAGCTGAAATATTTGTAGGTTCGTTAAATGCGACTACATGACAACGACTAACTATAACTTGTTCTATTCTGGCTTCACCCTTGCCATCCCGACCTGCTTCCATCTTACACCACGGGCAGTGGCGGATCTAGGCCCTTTTTACAGTGGCTCGAGCCACTATGTATACCTTACCTCACCAAAGGGTCTCGCAAAGATCTGCCTACCGCTGCCTCATTTAATGCTGAGCCATTGCAGTTAACAAAGTCTAGATCCGCCACTGACCACGGGCCCATCCAATCAAAGATGTGGTAGGGTTAAAATGATGATGTAGAACAAAATGTTCCAGAATGTCATTTGAAATAAACAATTCTAAAAACGGATGAAGCGGATGCAGATTGGGCTTGAACTATGAACAAAAATATAAAATGCTGAATTACGTCTGAAAAAACAGTGAAAAACAATTCTAAGAACTATGAAAGTCGAAAATAAGGGTGAGAACAAAGAAAGATTGAAATAAAATGATATCATAAGCATGAATGCAAATAAGCTCTGAAATTTAGGATCATATGAATGTGGTGCACTCTCCACACCAGCTATAAGTGCCCGTGAGGTGACGCCTGGTAAGCGCCCACTCGGTAAAATATATCGTCATCATACCGATGTCTACATGTTTTGTAGATACTGGCACACCCATAAATGGGTAATATGACGTGATGATATATTTATTTCTTTTATTTATTTATGAATGACAAATAATGGGCTACTTGCATGGTACTGAAAATCCGATTTCTATCACTATATACGTAATGTTATGTTGAAAACATATATAAAAATATAAATTTTATTTTAAAAAAATATTTGTTTTTTAGTAAATTAAGAAAAAAAATCTCTGACGTCATTATATTGAACTGAGGAAGAGAACCATGTTTAAGAATGTAACTTATAGATGGCATTGCGTGCGAGAAAGTTTTAATTTGAATTTGACATTTTGCTCTCTCTGGGCTCTCAAATATATTAATTACTTTACAAATAAACACATAGGTAGTTACATTTAAAATATCGATACGGAAAAGACAAACTAAAATACTAATCTCCAAACTATTGTTGAAACGTCAAACAGGAGATCTACATTACCCGTACAAACAAACGCTATGGCTTTACGATCACTCATTGGTGCGGCGTAATTCTACGTCATATATGGCGGTAATTCAAATAATCAAATTTCATTATTTTTTTTTTCTGGCTAATTAATAAAAATTTTGTCAAAAGAAAAAATAGGGGTAGTCCATTAACACTCAGAATTTACATTATGTTCAGCATTTTAAACAAATGTAATTATAACTTATATGATTATACATTGATTATTAATTAATTAATATTTATTAATCCGAATTTGAAGGATGGACTTTGACTTTACGACACAGACCGTCTTAAGGCCGGAATAGTCAGAGGCGACCATTTTGAATAGCTATATTATTATATACTGTAAATACTCAAGTCAATATTATCATTTTTACAAATTTTTAGCAGCTTATAAACCATGTGACTGTATTTATGGCAGGACTATGTACTTGTTTGCAGTGAGAAGGTAGTAGAATGACAAAGAAAGTAGAGCAAATCAGAAAATTATACAAATAAATTTCTACTGGTTTCAGATGGTTCGCCAGCCCGAGCACACAACCAATGTTGGGTTCCAGTGGTTGCCAACCATTTTCCACCAGAATCACCCTTCACGTCACCTCCCGCCACTGTATATCTTCTCCCATCTGAAGCTGATATCGGTTCACCCGTCTCTACCACCAAAAACGCTCCGAAATCAAACAAAAGAACCCGAGAAGTTACATTCGTTAACGAAGTGGAGAAAGTCTCATATCAAAACAAAATCAAATGACAAAACAAAATTGTATAATAGTTAATATAGTTCAATGTAGATGGTGCGGGCTACGCGCAATGGCGGCACTACTTGTACTCAAAGAAAGTTATCTCTTTATGAAGGGATTTGCCAATAGGAGTTTCCAAGTTTCTTTCTTTCTCATTTCTTAATGTGTCAATCGGTACATAAAAAAAATTAGACCCGTATTTTCGCCGATTTTTTTTTAATACCTACGCAAGAAAATAGTTTGTTTTTTATATAATACAACGGTTTATTCAATTTTGCCCTAATAAACTTCTCCGATTTGAGTATAAGATTTTTATAAATGAGATCAGAATCTTGAAATGTTGCTATCGCTTACGGTTATCTAGTCGATGAGTATGAGTTTTTTTATGCGTTGCCATAATGATCTGTGATTGGCCATGGGTTGAATTGTTTTTTTTTAGAGGTTAACAACTCATGACCTACTATATTTTATTCCAACAATCAAAGACATACGTTATTACAAAATTGTAGGTAACATTCTTATTCTTCTTGTAGCGAAATGGCTGGTATACGTTGAATATTTGACTTTATTCTAACAATTTTGGTTGGTATTTGACATTTTAAAACCGTTAGCGAAGTAAAATTGTTTATAAAGTAACAATTTTAATGGTCCGTATCCAAGGATATAAACATGACTTCATAAGGCAAAATTGAAAAAGAAAATATTAAAGTTTCTGTAAATGAGGACCGAGAAATTCAACGGCATTAGCCAATAGCATTTGCCAGTGTCCAGCACGTCACAAACATGGCTGATACTGAATTTAAGCGCTCGATTTAAATGCATTAAAGTTTCATTTTGATATTAGGGTAATACAAATCAGTAAATTAACGATTATGTTATGATATGATAAACATTGATAATCATTAAGTATTTTTTTTTTAAACCGCAGACTTGGAAATCCCTATTGTTATTTTGTTGTTGATAGCTGAAAATGGAGCTGTGTGTGATCGTGTTGCTTGCATTTCAAAGTTGATAATAATAAGAAGAATTGTGGTGCGAGATGTATAACTTTACTTTTTATTTGGTGCGGGTAATTTCTTTGAATATAAGTGTGATTATGGTTGTTGAGAAACAGAGACATATTGCAGTATTTGTGATAACGTCTTTTTTAAATTTTTAAACCATTTTTTGCTACAATATTTAAATTTTAAAATTTCAACACTTGGTTTAATGAGCTCGTCCAAGTTTTTTTTTTATTATTTGATAGGAAAGGTATAACAAATTTAAACATAGAAATTCCCTAATTAAATCTGATAAAATAAGTAATTAAGTTTTGGCGCGAAAACTGTGACGTCAGCATTACTAGCATATGAACAGCAAATCAAATACGTTACTATTCAAATCAGATACAAGTTTTGGTATTTTATCATTTTGAATCAATTCTAGTTGTAAATATATAATTTTATATTTATTAATTATATGTTAAAAAGATATTATTACATAAACTGCGAAACCTAGTCAAAAATAAGACCAAAAACTTGACAAAAACAGTGCATTGAAAATAACAACTGCCTTATAACACTCCTAAGACACAGTACAGCAATATTATTTATTTATTTTGAATTTAAGGCTTCCATATAAATATTTTACAATAGAGATACAAACTGTATATTACAGTTTAGTTTGTATCATTTTATTTCTATAGAAATAGAGACACAAAATTGTAAAGTATAATATTCTATATTTCATGTCATCGTTATTATAAATAAGTGTTTGTATGTTTACATGTTTATATACAAAGATTACGTATGTCTAAGTGTTATGCATAGTTTATCATTTATCAAGTCCCAAAAGTGGTTTTCCCCAAAATGGTTTAGTTGTGTGCAAATAGATAGGTACATTTCGTGTTCATTTAGTTACAGAATAAAATAAATTCTGTTAAAGCATATATTCTAACAATAGTAGGCTAGTCTAGTAATATACATGGTCAATTATTATATATTACAGCTTTAAACAGAGTTACAAAATACATGGACTAGATTTAAGGACATAGATTTATACTAAGGAGAGTGACCATTTGATTATTCAATTTTTTAATAACCACATTTCAGATGTTATTTTCCTTACAACCGTGCGTAAAGTACATACTTTAAGGACTCTTTACAATGTGTAAAGTGTAACTTTTCAAACACTAGTGCGTAAAAAGTACTTTTCAAATACTAGTGCATGAAAAGTAAATACGTTGCTAGGCAACGGTTAATTTACTAGTCAACTAACATACTCAGTATTATGAGATATAGCATTAACATTTCAGTTGTAGGAAATATTATATGCAACTCGTGTGTAAATAGTATTTTTCCTACAACCGTGCGCAAAGTATGTACTTTATGTAAAGTGTCACTTTTCAAAAACTAGTGCATGAAAAGTACTTTTTCCAGAAATCGTCATGTAATCTGCTACTTCCCTGCCGCAAAATGGGCAGGGAAATTAATTTTCCCTGCCTAAGCAGGGAATTAAAATGCAACGTTGCCATATCTATTTTCACAAACACATTTTACATTTATACTATGTTCGAAAATTCAACCGCGGTTATCTTGGTAATTTTACATGGTAACTGAAAGGTTACGGTTCTCATCATCTCAATCATTTTAGTATACATCGCAAGATACTTTTGTTCGATACTAGTTGTTTTTGGTATCATGGTAGGGTAGTTGTTTTTAGATCAATTTATATTAAGTAACTATAGTAGTTCCGATGAAAATGAAAGAGATCATTTACATATATTTGTATAGGTACATACCACTTATAATTAATTTCATACTTTTAAGTTTTCAATAACAGAACATGCATACAAAATTATTTGTGTTTACATCAAAAGTTAGGTTACACTACAAATTACTACAAAAACCGTGCTCTGAGCACGGTAACGGCGGTAACTAAAATTTACCACACATTTCAGTTACCGCGTTCGAAAATATTACTGGTAACCTGAAAAAAATTACCGGTAACGTCGTGGTTCAATTTTCGAACATATTATTAATATGAAATACAATTATAAAATTAAAATAAAAGATATCCAGTATACATTTGTTTTCAATACTTGTACAATTTTAAGTAGAGTTCTTTAAGTTTTCATTGTGATTTACTTGTTAAATGAAAATAGGTTATATGTACCTACCATTCAATAATTTTGAATTTTTATACGATTTCAGAAAAAAATTAATACTTATCTCGTCTTTGAAGTTCCTTTTCATGACTCATTATAGTTATTTGCCTCGGCAAAAAAATTCCATATTCGTCATGAAAAGACGAATTTCCCTGCCTTTATATGTAAATATGTAACTATTTTTTCCTACAAATTCATCCTCCAGTCTGATCGATTTAAATTTAAATTCGGTATGAAATTTTCCGTCATATCATGTATTACACGATTTTTGCCCGATGAGCGATTCGCGAGTTACTAACAACAACAACTTAAAGTTACATGAAATTCCTCTAAAATTTTAAACATCTGGAAATTAGCTTTGTTCTCATCTTTACATTTGACATTAAATACTTAATATAAGGCATTTACAAAAATTCTACCGGTAGATACCGCATCTACTGACTGCGTTCGAAAACACAAGTGGTTAATAATTACCGTGTTCGAAAATTGTACGATATCTACCAGATCCATCTACCGCATCCATGATTTGTGGATCGAGTAATTCAGCCGGTAAATCCGATAAATGAAGAATCTAACCTCAAAAAGAGGTAGATATACCAAACAAAGTTGGAATCGGAAGAAGGTTTCAGAAGTTAATTATGATAATACAGAAGATGAGACGAGATATAGTTTAACTACGTCAAATTTCAAATCTGTTTCATCTTTCAACTGCTTTTCATAGGTTATAAATCTACCCTGTTTACCACTTGCGTTCTTAAAATATATATCCCGTTAGCTGTAACCTGACGAACAGCTCTTTACCGATATATTCCGGTAACAGTTCACCGGTAGAATTTTCGTAAGTGCCTATTGTTTATCGTGTCGAAATTTTTGTTAATGTATATAATAATATAAGTATGGTCACTCTTCAACCAATCAAACTATCTTTATAACGAACAAAATACACACGCACTGTCTTCATAATTACAACCATAAATGTTTATTCACAATTGAATTGTATTTATAGAAACCATAATGGGACACAATTATTATTCTTTGCTAATGTATGCACAATATTATTTTGACATTTGTGTTAATAAATGTTGTGATTACTTTATAAAAATTACCCAAATGGCTGTGTAGTTTTATGATACCACTGTTAAATGTATAAATAGCTGTGATTTATAACTAGCTATTTAATAAAAATGTAAATTATTTATAACCGAAACTAGCAACGCAAATTTGACATGGTTGTTATACCTAAATTATAAGAAAACATCAGATATCACTTCGAAATTCCTACATCGAAATCATTTCTCATTGTCGATCGAAATTTTTAAATTTTTATCTTCGTAATTCGTACCTTCAACTTTTATTTAACTAGCTACGAATATTGTGTAAAATCATGACATTGTTTAAATAAAATGTATAAATTATTACATGTATCATCATTAACACATTTACATATTTTTTATTTCATTTATTTTGTACTTGTAATACTTTAAAACCACATAAATTAAAATGGTTCTAATTTTTCTTTATGACTTATTATGCCAGTACGGCTCTGGCAAAATATTTTACATACATTACACGATTCTTTGTTTCAGGATCATCAGTTTGCATTTTGCAACCGAAAATACAAGGATGTATTGCGAAAAAGTAAGTAATTTCTGAATTATTTCTTATTATATTAAATTATTGTTATTTTTTGGTTATAATTTATTTAAATAAATATAAACTTAAAAACTAAATTTAATATTGCACACAATACACAATTATAATTAGACAAAAATTTATACGTATTAAGTATACAGTGTGAAATTAAAGTATGGAATATTAAAAAAAAAATCCGAACTCTACCGGTTTTTTTTAAAAACGTAGAAACACATCAATTTTAATTTTTAAAAATACACATTAATATGTACGATTCATCTTCCGACTTTCATTTGTTTTTGAGTTATGACGTGAACACAAAAAAATTGATTGGCAACATAGGTTTTTACTAGTGGAATCCGATAGTGATCATGCAAATAAATCATAAAGGTGCATAACAAAAATTCTGAGAAATATCGAGTTGAACATCTTATACGTAATAATGAATAATCAAGATATCTTGATAAAAATTTTAAATCTTGCCAAATGTTTCATACAAGCACTATGTCAATCTTCAACGGTCTTACCATAATTATTGTAGTTTACATTTGAATTCTAATAATTCTAATAAGATTGACAGAATTCTTGTATGCAATAATAGGCTAGATTTAAAAAAAATATCAAGGTATCTTGATTATTTTTAGATTCTTAATGAAAAAATTAGAGCAAATTGGATTCAGTCACAATCTGTCAAATTTAATTTATTCTTATATAAATGAAAGAATCAATTATATAAATGTAAGAGGTTATTGCTCCAATGGGGAAGTTTAGCATGGTAAAAATTCTACATAACATATTACTTTCTCACAAATATAACACAAATGACTGCTGAAATTGAAATTAAAATTAAAATTATTGCTCCATTTATTTATAATTAATATTCTTTAGGTAAACTCTAAGTACGTCACAAGTCAGTTATGCGCAAACTCAGACAGAACGTTGAAATCGAACCACTTGAACGTAGGTCGTAACAAAGCGTAAAAGCGCTTCACTGGTAAACGTAACCGCGTGCGTCAGTGTATCAGTCGACATACGTTGCGCCAAGCCTCTACCGACGTCATCACAGCTTAAAATCGGTCTTTCCGGAAAACCTGGGCATTTTTGAAAAAAATAAAACATGTTATATCATTTTTCAAGTCATTTCCCATGGAATAAAAAAATAAAAAATAATCACTAAACTTCCCCTCTGTCCTTGGCCCTTTGTTATTTATTCTATTTATCAATGACATTGTTGAAATTGTGAAGTTTTCTAAATGTTTACTATTTGCAGAAATTACATCGACTAATGATTATCTCGAGTTGCAATCAGATCTCAGAAACGTTTATCAATGGTCCCTGAAGAATAATTTATTTTTTAACATCAACAAATGTTGTGTTATGAGCATCACTCGAAAATTAAATCCTATGCATTATGATTATGTTATGGGCGACATCGCTTTGAACAGAGTAATTCTAGTTAAAGATCTTGGGATCTACTTTAATAATAAATTTCAATTCACCCCGCACTTGGATAAATTAACCTCAGATGCATATAAAACTCTGGGATTTGTACTTCCCACTTCGCATAATTTTCGAAACACTGTGACAATATTTAGTTTATATTTTACTTTTGTTAGAAGCAAATTGGAGTATGGATGCATTGTTTGGAGTTCTTTTTATGCTAATTATATTAACAAAATCGAAAATGTGCAGAAAATTTTTTGCAGTATTCTTTATTATAGGCTACACCGAACATGGCCGAACATGGATTACAAAATTCTGCTTAATATCTTAAGTATAGAAAGTTTAAGCACTCGACGCGCCAAATTTCAACTCTTATTTTTATATAAATTGGTTAACAATGTTATATTCAGTCCTACTCTTTTAGCAGAACTTAATTTCCATGTTACGCCATGTAATATTCGCTATACATTTGTATTTCTCTGCGATCTCTCACGCACTAATATTCACTACTCAAGTCCCATTAATACTATGTGCCGATTGTTTAATAAATACTGCGACGCACTTGATTTTATTGATTCACTTCTAAAAACTAAAATTTACTGATACAGTTGATTATTGCATGAGAGATTAATTTAGAACCTACAGATATATATTATTTTTTCATTGTTACTTACATACATTTTCTTTTGTCTTACTGTGTATTTATGCACATATGTACTGATGCTTTATTATTTATTCTTGTTTTTGTTACTCTGTAATTGGGATTTTTCCCGTTGGGTAAATAAATAAATAACTGAAAAACAAATGAAACTCGGAAGATGATCTTAATGTACATTTTTAAAAACTAAAATCGACGTATTTCAGCGTTTTTAAAATAACCGGCTGAGTTCGGATTTTTCTTTATATTCCATACTTTAATCCCACACTGTATGTTAAATTTAAATTCTCTGTTCTCTTCTTACTTTGGCAAGCTCTGATTTAGGTGAAATGTCAAATTATGCTCAAAGGTCGGAAACATATACGGAAATCTAAACGGTACTAAATTCTTTTGGAATTCTTCATACAGCATGTTTCGATAAATTTCTGGAATCATATTATTAATGGTAAAGGTTTGTTCCACGAATGTAGGGGGTGGTTTTTCATTATTTATCGGCTGTTGAGGTTCAGATGTAGGTTCAGCTTTCTGTTCTTCTTGTGAGTGATGGAGCTTTAGATGAGCTTTCAAGTTGCAAGGAAGCGCAAAGCGTTTGTGGCACAGCTTGCAGATGTGCGGTTTGTCACCTAGAAATATTGCATAATTCTAGAATTCTTTATTAACAATTTTGTTGGAGGTTGAAAAAATAATAACCCTTTTGATTTTGAAAGGTATATAAATATTAAAATGTCACAAACCTGTGTGCAACATATAATGATTCTTGAGATTAGTCTGCTTACTGAATCCTCTGGAACATACCGAACATCTATAGGGCCAACAACCACTATGAACATACATATGTGACCTGAGATCTCCAGGCGTGGGAAAAGATTTAGTGCACATTGTACACTTATGTGGCTTGATCTGTAAAAAGTAAAATTTTAACCAGAGATGACCGGCCCTAAATAATCGTATTTCAGGCCAAAATTAAACGTCACATAGACGTTAAATTAGACGGTTTTATATTACTTAAATTCGACCTAAAATCGACGTCATTTTTTGGTCGACCGTCAGACTATGTTATTTGGGTATATTTTAACAACTGATAGAAATCTGTCATGCAGCATTTATTCTTAGCAACGTTTCGATATACAGGGTGTTAAAAAATAAGTGTCTCAAATTACGAGGGCATATAGTACTGACTAAAATGAGTAAAAAAGTTTAATCAACATGGGCCCGATCTTCAACTGTTTTCGAGAAAGAGGCCATTTTGTATTAGAATCGAAGAAAAACTAAGATAGTGGTCGAACAAAATTTTGTCTATGCCAGTAAATAGACTATAAAAAAACAATAACATATTATATGAAACATTTTTTTCACTTTCTAATAGTGACGAAGTTATTTGAAAACTAAATATGGGCGAAGGGCGCCATAACTTTTGTCTTTGTACAATTATTCGATTTTTTGTGAAAAAACAAAAATAACATCTAAGATGACCTCTCAAAGGTAAACAAAATGTCAATGTAGCAGAGGTAAACACCGAAAAAACTCATTTTTCATTATTTCATTATTTTTTAACACCATGTATAGTTCGTGACAAGAAAGGAATATTAAATGCGATCAGAATTTCTGGAAAACGCACTGCGATTAAAAATACTTTATAATGACTTGTTATACGCAATACATGAACCATGTCGATCAGTATTAGTTGCAATAGACGAATTGCATGAACACTATTTCATTGTAACGTTTTTTCAAAACTACACTTGGCCGACTGTTCCCCACTTCTCCTGTGATTGGTGGAACACATACTGTAGAAGTCATATCGTGAATATTTTCTTTCAAATAATTCTTAATATAAAGGAACCGACCCTGTCCTTGCCTGCTGGTATCATTTATTAAGGGTAGGTAACCGCAAACTAAATGTCCCCATTGTTGGTTTATGGATGCAATGGATGCATTGCACAAAGTGAGAGAGATAGTAAAAAATGAAATGTTTTCAAAGCGCAGTTGTTTTTCTGCGCATAGAGATGATGAAATGAAATAGTTGTCAGTTTTAAATTCAAGCTTGGTATGAAATCAGATTCCTTAAAATGTTAACAACGGACAAATGCGAATTACTTTACTTCTGTATTAATTTTTAATGAAATTAACAACTTTTTT
Source organism: Ophonus ardosiacus (assembly GCA_943142095.1). Taxonomy (NCBI): domain Eukaryota; kingdom Metazoa; phylum Arthropoda; class Insecta; order Coleoptera; family Carabidae; genus Ophonus; species Ophonus ardosiacus. Next base: position 32,282,501 of record OW964832.1, on the reverse strand, counting down.
CTCATTTCTGGGTTCTTCGGAAATCTATGATACGATAATAATTGGGATGACGCATTACAAGAAGCTAGGGAACAATATTTTCGAAATAATTTGTGTTTCTTAACACATTTTACTTCTATTTGTTCCATAGTTTTGAGATATTTTTTGAACTTATAACATTTCAACAACGCTTCACAAACTAAGCACAAGCACATTCATTACATGACAGATAATCCATTGTTGCCAGTTGCGTTTATTATTAAATTTTACTGTTGTTTAAAACTTAATTTTGACACAAAATTCATTTTTCTTTATTGGATATATCATATTTAAATTCAAAATTGCAATAATTTATTTGTTTTGGCATTATTAGAATAATTTTTAATTAATACAATCTGATTTAATTATATATCAATTATGTGGCAACAGAGCATCATCTCTACAAAGCTTTACAAAAATATCGCTAGATGACAGACTTAATATGACGTCAGAGGGCAATTACTGTGCAATGCATCCATTGCTAAATCGTTTTACGACAAAGTGTTCTTGCAATATGACTTCTATAGTTCATCTAGGGATCATTTTCCGAAGACTCGTTATCGTTTTATTATGGGTGCACAATAGCTAAAACCGCAATGCCAAAATATTTCGGTCCGTACAGTCGACCAGTTCAGTATTTGCAATGCTGGTATATATTTTACGCCCAGTATTCGACTGTATAATATTAGCAAATACAGCCCTGGTAATCGGTTTAGAAAATCTGGAAAGTGCAGTCTTGGTCTACAGTCGAATACTGGGCGTAAAATATATACCAGCATTGCAAATACTGAACTGGTCGACTGTACGGACCGAAATATTTTGGCATTGCGGTTTTAGCTATTGTGCACCCATAATAAAACGATAACGAGTCTTCGGAAAATGATCCCTAGATGAACTATACTATACAAATGTTCTCCCTTCCTTTCCGCGCCCACTATCTTTCGTATCACGGACTTAAGCGTGCATTACACGATGAAGTTTTTCTTTTCAAGTGACTTGAAATGTTTTCTCTCTTGCACAATGATGTGTGTGCAAAAAAGGCAGATGAACAGACTCTTAATGAAAAAGAGATGAAATGAGGAAAGAGTAAAAAACAATCAAAACTCAATTCTGCAAGAATGCTGGCGGGTAATAAGACAAGGAGAGGAAAACAACAAGCTAACAAAATGGGGACAAGCAAAAAAGCCTATTACGAAAGAAATGGATATTCCACAGTACAAATAGAGAGGCTACGCATAAATGGAGAAATCACACATTACGAACAACAGAGAAGAACAACAAAGTAAGATAAACATCTCGAATTACAACAAGAGATTTAAACTAATACAAACGACGTCAATACCAAGGTATTTATTGGATGAGAAGAAAAACATCACGATGATTGCCAGGTTCAGATGTGGTAATGAAGAGAGAAACAATAAATACTGGCTATCAAGTGATGAGAGGAGTTGTAGGCTATGCGGGAGAGAAGAGGAAACTAACGGGCATTTAAGGATTTCGTGCAGGGAAGTTACTAGAGAAGGAAGAAAAGATACTGTTCTGTTAGACGATATAGGGTCGGGACAAGATTGGATGAAGGAATCCATCGAGAAACGGGGGGTTAATTTATGATGTAGTACCACAGTTTATTGTAAAATATATATAATATGTAGATTCTAAGCCGTTAGGCAAGAATAAATATAATAATAATAATAACGAAAAACTGGAACATGCGCTACTTTTTCTTAAACGTCCCTATAAGTTTTGGCTGTCAAATGTCATTTGTGTTTATATTTTTGATGCGTACAAGTGTGATATTATAAGTAATTGATATTAAAGTGAAAAATGGCAAAATGAGGTAGAGAAGTAATTGAAATCTTGATGTATATACGAAAAATTCAAGTGATGAAAATTCAATGACAATTTAATATAGGAATATTGGATATTCATGCAAAACTTGATCGTGTAAATATACTCTTAGTCGTAGGCCCTTGAAAAGAAAAACTTCCTCGTGTAATGCACGCTTTAGTTTCAGTGGCTTATTGTCTTCGCCGGTTACGTACCTTGGTGTGTGTCATTCGGTGGTAGTATAGATTTGAGCTGGCCGTGAATCTTTTTCCGCAGTGCCCACAAACGTGGGGTTTCAACCCGCTGTGGATGCGACGGTGGGTATTGAGAGAGCTAGATGTAGAAAACCCTTTGTTGCAAGTTTCACAAACATGAGGTTTTTCTCCTAAAAATTGAATCAAGAAAATGTTTTGATTAAATAGCCAATAGTTTTATTAGTTCTACATAGTTCCTTACAATTAGTAATACGTATTAATAAAATTTCCATGAAATGTACAGTATATTATGGATTTCTCTATAGGTTTTTAATTACTAATACAGATGTCCCTAGACGACTTTACACTAGCTTTGTTTTTAGAACTATTCAATATTATTTTACGAAATTTACATGTGCCGTCATATAAATATGGACTGGAGATTTCTACACTGTGGCCAATTCCGTTGGTCATGTTGAAAATACTAAGTTATGAAGAAGCGGCAACACCGAAGGGCAAGGGACAGGGTGGGGGAAGGGAAAAATGAGCATCAATCCATACTTATTTGACGGCGAGTATAGTATTTGTTTATAAGTCTAGTCTAGTTAGTCATGAACATTTTGTTTTAGCTTTCCATATTTCTATTTATTTCATATTTTGCATTTAATATATAATAGTTAACTTATTAAAAAAAATACAATTATAATAACGGACCCAAAAGCTACCCTAGCCTTTGGGGTTATAAAAGCCAAACTTAGGGCCTGGGCCTGGGGGTGAAATCCCGAGCCAGATAACAGTGGAAACGGGGTGGTCCGACGTTGCTGAAATAAGGCTGATACAGGATTAGGGCGCCAGTCACTCATACAAAGTCTCCAAATAGCTGAGAGCCAAGGCCTCGGGAACGTGAATGCGGGAAACGGAAAGGAAACAACAATAATCAAATTTAAAATCCAAATGTAGACTACAAGCCCTAATCTATATTAGTTAGGCTATTTGTTAAATTCATTTATCGTGACTTAAATAGTATTATTTCTAACAATAAGGGAAGAAGTTTTTATTTTTTATTGAAAGTAAAGATATTTCTATATTCCACACTTAACTTTAAATTATATTTCTAGCTAAACATAAATATTTAACAGTACCTATAATAATAACAACTCAATTTTATTGGTAAATTTCTATTATTTATCAAGATTGGATAATTCGTCGATTATTCTTAAAAATTGCCTTAATTTTTTTATGGTGCCCTTATTTATTCCTAACTTTGACAAACAAATGACGACAATTCTTTTCAAACTTTAATTGTTTTTCTTGTATAGCTAGTAAAGCTATAAATTATTTCGTTTGACATTAAAACAACAAAATATATCAGAAAATAAGTATATCTTGCTATGTAGCACAAGAACCACAAAATATTTATAATATTAAAGAAATACCGATAATTATGTTAGTTGTTATATGTATGCGTTAAATAAAATAATATTTTAGCGACTAGGCCAACTAATATGAATTAGAGCTCGTATATTATAGGTACCTACTACATGTACATAATTTTGTTCTTTTTCTATCATGGTTCACTTAAATTAAATTTAAAAACTGATATAAATAAAAGTAATTTACTTATAATCTATTTTCCTAAAAATCTAACAACTTTCAACATGGGACATGCTACAAAAACTACCCTAAGATTTTCTAAAAATTTTGAAAAAAAAATTATTTTAACTTTAGTTGCAAATTTCTAGAATAAATAAAAAATAGTAACATTACCAATATTAATAAATTTGTAGCACAATATTTTGCATATTGAATCAACAATGAAAACGGAAATTTAGTTACATTTTCTTGTACACCCTAAGAAAGCAGTAAATTTCCTAATGTATATTTTACATTAACGATATTGAATTTCTTTTTATTTATATATCATTATAAACATAATCAATCATAAATGTTACCATTTATTGTTTATTAAATATTAATTTCTTAATTAATTGACCATTATTAAACAAAAAATTACCTGTATGTGTTCTTAAATGTCTTTTAAGTAACGACGGTCTATCAAAATTTTTCCTACACACTTCACAGGGCAGTAAATTCTTATTAGATTTCGGATTTTTCACCACTTCCGGTTTACTTTCATTTGTTTCAACATTCGAAATTTTTAAATCCTCTCTGACACTAACACTTTTATTTTTATTACACGATAAATCTAAAGGTTCATCCATTGATAACTAATCAAAATTTCAAATTTAAATTTTCGATGTTTTGACAACAGTTGACATAAGTAAACTAACGAATTATCACAAAGAAATAAATCGTGTTACAAGGGAAGTAACACGTGTTGATTACCGACAAACTAGGGGAAATTAACCCTTATTTAGAGGGTGTTTATTGGTGATATTGTTAAAAGATATACGTAAGGTAAATTCACCTTTAAGGTGTATATATTTATGGAAGGGTGGTATAAAAAATTCGATACTAGTTTACGATGATTGGCTGATTATGTATCAAAAGAATATTGCGACCAATAAGAACGGATGTAATGTTGAGATTTTATTCAAAATCAACAATTATGATAAATGATATATTTCTTAATAAATTAAGAACAATACTAACAAAATATATTGTATGTATTGTTTGTAATATAGGTACTTTTATATAAAATTTGTATTTGATACAAAATTCCTATTGTTTCAATAGATTTATACTTTAAAAATTAAATTATAGTTTATGACTAGAACTATTTTATCCCTGTCGATAGTTTATGGAATATTTTTGAGAAAAAATACTTCAAATAACAGTTATAGAAAAATTAATTAAAATATTTTACACATAATTATATCCCACGTATTTTGCCTTATTATGTTATTACAATATTATGTAACTTATAATTTTAAGTAACTTTTTTAAAAAAAACTTTTTTAAATATGGTAAATAAAACCAATGTTTAATAATTTATGAATCAATAATTCCGATATAATATATGTATAGCCACCTGGTGACAAGAATTATAAACAAAAATTGACTAATATTATTTATATTGATTTTCAGAAATTATTATCTCAAAACTGGGCAGAAAGTTTCAAATATAATTTGCTCATAATGTTCTATTTTAATTAATTATATAAAAGGTTATCATAATTATATAGTTTCTATTTTTGTATATAGATATATATATATATACTTATTTAAATAAACTATTAGTTAAAACTTATTTAAAATTAAATAATAATTAGTTTGTTATAAAAATTGTTTTGTAAAAAATATTTGCGAGAAATAAATAGATTTTTATTTTTATTCATTATCTCTGAAATTAAAGCAAAAATAAAAAAAGCTTCAAAAAAACTATCCTTTATTTTTAGTTACAAACATTTTCTATTATGACAAATATAATCAAAATCTTTTTAGTTTAGCCAAAAAATGACCTTTTTGAATTTGTTAATATCAACTTTATATGTACTCTAGGTTAAATTTGTGAACCATATTTTTATATTGTAAGAATGTATGTTAATATATTGTTTAAATGAGAGAAAATCCATACTATCGACTGATCAAATGATCAATCAGTTTTCAAGAAATGTTTATGTGATCTACGCGGCAAGTAAAATGATTTAAACAAATAACATTTGAATTTCGATCATTTGACATAAAAAAATATATATTAAATTATTGTTGTTTTTGTTGTTAAATTTATTAACAATTATAAAATTTGATAACAATTTATGAACGTGTCAAACATATATATCTGCGGAGATACCGTACTACTCGTATTAGGCAACCAGATTTTCAGACAAGTATTTTCTAGTAGTGGTGTAGATAATTATCCAAAAACTCATTTCCCATTTCCTGAATTAATTTACATTAAAACATAAAAATATTTTCACATTACGCTAAAAGGCTAAAGGCATATCATGTATTTATTTGCAACAACAATACGCGAGTACATTTAGCTCATTTATAATTTCCTGTGATTCAGTGATTAGTTCCTTTGGCGGTTGCTATTGGTAAATGCCTATTGTTGATCTACACAATTTATTTAATGTATTGACGAGGGCGGCGTATCATACAGAAATTCGAATAAGGGTAAATATTTTGAATAGAACGATATGCGGTCTTCTAATTATCTTTTAAATCGCAAGTCACTCGCTCTCTATTAATACATGGTGAGATTTTACACCCCTATACCGGAATATACGCTAAATCAAGTTTTTTGATGTCAATAAGGTGTATTACTTTTATGAAGTTTTACTAAAATATTGTAATTTATATTTGCTTTGAAGATTCAGGCACGCAATTATGTTCATTTTATGCTAACATCTTCTGATAGTATTTGAAATTTCAATGAAGTGTAACATTAATATTTTCAATTAATATTATTAAAAAAATAAATCATCCATACTTAATATAATAAATGCGAAAGTAACTCTGTCTGTCTGTCTGTTACGTTTTCACGCCTAAACCGCTGAACCAATTTTAATGAATTTTGCTATAGAGATAGATTGGACTTTGGAGAGGGACATAGGCTACTTTTTATCGTGAAAATAAAACTTAAAGGGGTGAAATAGGGATGAAAGTTTGTACCGCTCTATTAGTACAGTTGTACAAGTGAATAATGAATTGAACGTCACTGACGCATGATGAGTAATTCTTTGGTTAATTGGACAATGAAATTTTTGTCATTGGCGTGTAGCGCAAGATAAAACTTTCATGAAAAAAATTGAATTATCAAAATTTAATAATCAAAATGAATCGAAAGCATAAGCAAGGTTCTACAATAAATATTTCACAAAGTACAGTAAAAAGGATTCTAGCTGAAAACAAAAAGAAATTTAAATAATCCAGAATGAAAATTATATTCTCCGGGAAAGAACAAAATTGAAAATTTTGGTTTCCTGGTATTTCTCATATTCTTTTTCACATCTATTACTTTTACAGTTTATTACAGTGTAGTACATCATATGTACATAAGTAAAAGTACCCGAGACATGTTTAGAAAAGGCGCTTTTAGGTGCGGTGCGGGGATCGGGCGGAGCCTGTTACATGTATGATGCGAGACAGGTTGCCGGCTCCCTACGCAGCGCATGTCTCAAGTAAATGTGAAAAATTACTGGTACACGTGTAGCTAATCGTTATTTTAGCTTTACCCGTCCGAAGCCGGGGCGGCCAACTAGTATTCTATAATTTCAATAAATATAAAAATTAACCACTACAGCTTCTCAGTATAATAATAAAAATTAAATATTATTTCGTAATAATAATAATAATATCATTTTTGGATTAATGAATTATATTTTATTCCGGTATTTAAAATTTAATCTTCAAAATATAAAAAAAGTAGATATTAGGAATAGATTAGACTATATTTTGAGATATAGGGGCCTATTCAGTAACTCAACCGTTAATTTTTAACAATTGGTTAATTTTGTTATCCAATATTTGACAACAAAATATCAAGGTTTTTGTTATAGGTGCGTCAATCTACTTGTTTCGCTAAAATTTTTAGCCAGTTAAAAATTAACGGATGAGTTACAAAATAGGACCACAAACTCAAAATAAGAGTAGAAGTCGCTAATCCAAAAATAAGGATTAAATCAAACCTTCGAGCATATACTGGCTAGAGAAGTAATTCCCTTTACCAATGCATAGGATGTTGTGATCGAAAAATATATAGGCGGGGGGCTGGAAGCAGTGCTGTAGTCGTAAAATTAGCAGAGGGTATACGCTGAAAATATATTTGTAAACATAGGGTATACGCGGGGGGGGGGGGGGGTGGGGGTCAATAATTAAGAAGAAAAAAATACGCAGGGGGAGAGCAATAATTAAAAAAAAATGGCGCCGCAGGCGAATTTTTTTTTCATTCAATGTCAAATGCCTTATAATTGAAAACAACAACACAACATGCGCGCGACTATTATACATTGTGACTTAATACGAAGTTAATGTCATCTTTTAAATTTTCAACTAAAATTCAAAATACAAAAACTATAAACACAAAGAAAAAAATAAAATCGAATCGTACATTTTGCGAAAACTGAAAACAGTATACGGCTTCTATTTAACAAAAATCAAAATTAAAATTTCAATAATAGATGGCTACGCCAATCAAATAAAGTACATTTTATAAACAAAAAGATAATTTCAATATAATTTCTAAAAAAATGATATTAATTGTGGGATAAAATTTTCATTAGCTGATTTAATTTTTATAATTTTTGTCTCAAATATTTAAAAGCAGAGGGTACACGCTCGGGCACCTAAAAAATCCAGAGGGTATACGGCGTATACCCGCGTGTACCCTCGACTACAGACTACACCCCTGGCTGGAAGTCATGATGTATTGTGGGCTGTGTTTTGTTGTGTTATATGTCACTACTTGTCATTTTACTGTAACTTAACGTTATTTTTTTGCTTGTAGTTTGTGAGTATATCTCGGAGTATATCAAATTGTATTGAAAAATACAAAGAAAGTACGGATATTTCGTTTCATGTGTAAGTAACTGGGATTTTTTTTACAAATAATATATAAACAAAGTGTAACTTTTAGGTTTCTTGCTAATAATGACGTAAGAGTTACGAGACTAAAATTTATTGGAAATAAAGGTGATTTACATATTTCAAAATCAGAAATTAGTCATTATTTTGTAAACAGGTAGTACAAATATTAAGATAATACGCAGCCCGCAATATACCACGGCTTCCGCATATGTTCCGATCACACCAAATACCGTAAGGCGGCCTCTAGTCAGTATATGCTCGAAGAATCATACTTTTTCGAGAGTTGAGATGATAATTATTTGCAATTATACTCTGCCTCATTAAAACTCAAAGGATCGCCATAAACCGGTTAAACATCCGTATACTACACAAATGCAAAGGAACAGTTTAGTGTAGTGTACCGCAAATTGTCAAAATACTTACAATTCTCAGGGTTGGATTAAAGGAAAAAGCTAAATAATAAAGCTAAGGATTACTCAGTTTTGAGTTTCAATTATACTAACAACATATTAAATTTTCAATATATTGATAATAAAATATAAAATTAACCACTATAGCTTCTCATTATAATAATAAAAATCAAATATTATTTGGTAATAATATAGTTATTTGCAATTATACTCTGTCTTCCCAAAACCCGCAAAACATCGCAATAAAAAGCTCAAACACCCATACACTATAAAAATACAAAGGAACAGTTTAGTGCTGTGTACCGTAAATTTGTCAGAATAATTGCAATTCGCAGGGCTGGATCAAAATATCTTACGAGACAACGTAATCCATAATCCTACCGAAAGACGCAAAAATTACAAAAATATAAAATTATTTTTGTTTTATTACTATGATTCAAATTTAAGTAATTCGCTTGGATTACACAGTTTTGAGTTTCAATTATACTAACGATGTAACGATATATTTTAATTTCGATATATTTAAGAAACAGATAAAGTTTCCGAAATAAATTAAATTAAATTTTACCCTACTATTTCAAACTTACATTAAAATATAATCCAAAATTTTTCAAATATGGTATATACTCGTATAAGATTGGAAACAACATGTTATATAACAGATCAATTCTCGAAAAAGTTTAAACTAATCCTCATTTTTGGATTAACGAATTCTACTCTAATTTTGACAGTATATCTTAAATATAGTCTAATATATTCCTTGTATCTACCTTTTTTGATAATATTATGAAGATTAAATTTTAAATACCGGAATAGAACAGAATTCACTAATTCAAAAATGAGGATGAGGATTAGCTTGAACTTTTTTGAAAATCGGGCTGATGGAGCTTAACTATAAACTGTGGTACTTTACTTGGAGCTCTTAACAGATTTTCGAGAAATATAATCCAAAATTTCGTATTACAGACTTTTCTGTTTATTGGAACAACAAATTAGATTTTGTTTACAAACGATCAACCGGAAGTGATACTTTACTTAAAGCACTGCAAATTTGAATTTTGGAAAGCAGATTTTGTAAAAATATTGATGCACCTGCAGAAATGAGTGCTAAGACGTAATGGTAAATGGTTTATTTCCTTTACAATAAATACATTTTTCTGGATAGCATTAAGATGTTTCACACAATATGTTTACATCATTATTTATTTTTCCGTAAACATATTTCTCTCCCTAATGTTGAGCAATCACGAGTCATTAGAAATTTAGCAAAGGCGACCACACGGTGCGAAATGTAATTTATCATACTGCTATCAAAGATCGCCGACAATAGAAGATTGGGATAGTGAAGCGCATCTATTTATTGTCGAGTTTGATTGTTGTCACTCTCGTATTTGATTAATGTCTTATTTCCGGAAAGCAGCAAGCTTCCGAATTGGATATTTGTATTTCCTTTAAACCTAGTTGTGTTTGACAACATGTACTCGTGCTGCAAGGGCATTGCAAACTACATTCTGTTATTCCTAAATAAAAAGATTACAATAATTACAAATTATTGTTAACTGTTCATCGTTGATTAAAAATATGATTACTTTTTGAGGTAATTTTTTTATTTGTTCATTTGTTATAAGTAAATGAACTCTGTTCTGCAGGTACAATATATTTCAAAATGACATACACATGAACACGATCTCAGTTCGTGGTTTGTGTTAATTAGAATGGTTGAAATATATCACTTTATATAGATTTAGTGTCGTACTTTTTAAAATGATAACTACTTGAATTAATTTTCTATCATTTAAAAACTACGAGTAAAAAACTTCAAATAAATGAATGGAATAAGCTACTACATTCTGTCATTCGTAAATAAAAAAATTACAATTATTGCAAAATATTGTCAATTGTTAATTCGACATCTTAGATTGTAAAAATGATTAGAACTTTTTGATGTAATTTTTGTTCGTTCAATTGTTATAAGCAAATGTACTCTCTTTCTCTTTTGTAGGTACAATGTATTTCAAAATGACAAAACACATGATCGCAGTTTGTTTGAATTAGAATGGTTGAAATATGTCATTTTATATAGAGTTGGGGTATTTTTCAAAAATGGTTACCATTTGAATTAATTTTCTATCGTTTAAAAATAGGATCAAAAATTTCAAATAAAAAAAAAACGAAATTTTTGCGCTACTTGTATTGCAAGTATGTATTGCAACCGTAGTTACTACGTATGTAAGTTACCTTTTATATTCGTTTATAATTTTTCCTTGACGACGGAACTTAATAAATTTACTTACATTCCTAGGAAAATAATCACAGGTAACTTGAATTGAAAATTGTAGTAAAAAAAAAGAATAATGTTGATGACAGATGTCAACCAGACTATATTTTTGAATATTTAAGCATAATCTTTTAGTAGCGCGAAAAATATAATAAGTAACACGGAATGTACATACATCTTAACATCCTCGCAAGTTACTAGGACCTCGGCGTACGCCTCGGTCTAGTACAACTTCCTCGGATATAAAGATGTACTTACATTCCTTGTTACTTAAATAACTATTAGCTACTACATTCTGTTATTCCTAAATAAAAACAAACCACAAACTCGTTTCATCATCCGTAGATGACAGCTGTCATTGTGTAAAGATAAGTAACCTAAGTATATTTCAACATAAAAGTTTTATGATGTTATATTATTTCAATAATAAAATAATTTTGTAAACTTGCTTTTTATTTATATTAAAAAAACGCAAAAATCAGTAATAATTCCTTCGTGACTTCCTAATATTCTCTCTCAGAGTGAGTAATGTTGTATATCAGTTATTTCAAATAACCATAGTAACAAGTATATTATAAGTTAGTTGGATAAAATAATTATTTGTGTTAGGTCGAGATGGCAATTCTACTCCTGATAAATGATTCATTTATGTTAAAATCAGGAGTAGAATTGCTATCTATGGCACAACAGCCCTTGTAGGGCAAAGGGCTCAAGTCCCATAGGCCGTAGGTACTCGTTTCGTGACCTTATTAGTACTATTTAACAATTTAACAATAAAACTTATTAGTACTATTGCAGTTAGTGTTCTTAATCCGACCGACAACCACTGGTTCATATGCAACCAGTGAGGCAGCAGAAATACTCATATAGCTAGCTATTAATTATTAATTATTATTATTATTAATTATTATTATTTTTCAGTGTTTAGTTATTCTTGTGGTCGTTAAAATAAAGTTAATTCTAATGAAATATTCAAAAAAATTATAGAAAAAATTCGTTTTTGTATTTTTGAATATGGGCTGCCATCTATAGATTTTAACTGCTTTTAAAGAGCGCAGAATCTGACGGATGTGTGCGTCCTTGTTTATATTATATTCCCATCCTTCTCCAAAGTGGATATCGGCTTCGGCTTCGGCTTTATAAATTTGACGTTTTATCTAATTTGATTCTTCTGAAATGTTGATGTAATTCTTTCTTAGTGAATATGTTCAAACGCATGTTTTGATAATATACTGGTAGGATTAATATTTTGTAAATATATTGACGCATGTAAAAATGTATTCCGTTTAAAAATAATCGCTTAGTTTGAGGTTACATCAAATATAAGCATAAACACGTTTGGTGAAACGTAAACCGGAGTGTTAGTTTTAAGTTAATAATATAAAAATGTGGTCTCGTGGTCGCGGAGGCGTTAGGGGTCGAGGCATGGCCCGAGGAGGAAATTGGAGCCCTAGAGGTGGAAATCGTGGACGCGGTAATTTCAATCGTGGCGGTGGTGGACGTGGTAGAGGATTCCACGATAATTACAAAAAGAACGACGGTGGTAAGCAATTCCGAAAAGAAAAATTCAACAACAAAAGACCCAGAGAAACTGTAGAGAAACTACATGAAGTCGATGTAGCTATTACAGAATATATCAGTACATTAGAAGGCTTCACCGGTGTTCTAAAATCGCGATACTCAGATTTTCACGTAAATGAAATTGATTGTGAAGGTGTTGAAGCGAAATTAACTGACTTAAAAGTACCCAGAGATCCTACACCACCACGCGAAGAAGAAGATGATGATCTTGTTGTAAATCGCTATCGAATGGAACAACTTCCTATAGAGACTTGGGATCGAATCCATAAAATGGTACAAACTAAAGATAAAAATGAAATCATTGAAATTGACGTGACTACTATGACTAAAGAAGATCGGACTAAAATACACGAAGCTGTAAAGACAGTATTTGGACATAAAATCGTGGGATCTACAATTACGAGGGATAACAAGAAATTTGTTATCATCAAACTTTTCAACAAAAATGGTAAAGTATTTGTTTATTTTTACCTCCCGCCAACCGACATGCATAGCTAAGGGAGGTAATGTTTTCGGCCTAAAAATTCATATTTACTATTTTTGCAATGGTGTCAGTCTGTCTGTGTGTATGTGTGTTTGACGATATTTTTTCGTACACGATAACTCATATCAGACTTCCAAAAATTTGTATTTTCAGCATTTAAGATTTCTGCATTCATATAAAGAGTTGATCACATTTTGGGTAAAATTGGATAAACGTAAGTAGTACTTTATTTGAAGCCCATAACAGTTTTTAATAAAAAACTGCATGAAATTATAATCTAAAACTTTTTAATTTTTTTTGTTTAAGATTTTTAAATTAATGATAAAGACGTATTAGATTTTGGCTAAAATTGATAAACAGGAAATGGTACTGTATTTGAATCTCTACACAAATTTTCGCTTAAAATATAATTGAAATTTGGTATTTAAATTCGTAGATTTTGATATTCCGCATTTAGGCTTTCTACATATTTATAAAGAGCTGATTAATTTTTGGGTATTATTCTTCAACCGGAAGTGTCATTTTCCTTGAAGCCCATAAAGTTTTTAATGAAAAACTATATTCAAATATAATTCAAAACTTTTCAAATTTTTTTATTAATATGAACGACATATTAGATTTTTGCTAAAATTAATAAACCGGAAGTGGTACTTTACTTGAAGCTCAGAACAGATTTTCTTGAAAAAATGTATTAAAATATGATCCAAAACTTGTTATTTAAAACTTGTACCTATATGATATAACAGATTTTCGAGGGAAAAGAATATATAATCTTAAATCTCGTGTTACAAACTTTTCTCTTTATTAGAAGAACAAATTAGATTTTAATGGTTGATTACGATGATCGACTGATTTCAGAATGTAAAAATGGAAAATAATCAGACATGCAGTCGTTTGTAAATTATTTATTTCCTGGCCGACGTTTCGACTTTAACAAAAGTCTTCTTCATGGCTCTACAAAGTATACGTGGAGTCATTACAACATGAATTTTTACAATTATGATAAAGGTACAAATATTTAATATATAAACATATAATACAAATAAATTAATTACACATTACTTACAGAAATAGTCAAAATTGTAAAGTAGCAAGTGGATCCCCTATGCGACCCATTGGAAAGTCCAGGTGAAAATAGTAAAATAAATAAATAAATAAATTGACCAAACACAACATATTTATTTATTTTACTATTTTCACCTGGACTTTACAATTTTGACTATTTCTGTAAGTAATGTGTAAAAAAGAATTAATTTATTTGTATTATATGTTTATATATTAAATATTTGTACCTTTATCATAATTGTAAAAATTCATGTTATAATGACTCCACGTATACTTTGTAGAGCCCTGAAGAAGACTTTTGTTAAAGTCGAAACGTCGGCCAGGAAATAAATAATTTACAAACGACTGCATGTCTGATTATTTTCCATTTTTACAAATTAGATTTTGTTTACAAAAGTAATACGTACTTAAAGCTCATTGTTATTTTAAACATGGAATTGGCGGGAGGTCATATGAAAAATGACTGAGAGGTTGATTCTGATGCTGAAATCTTGTATGGCGAGTGTTTTCTAATAATTTATTTAATATTTATGTTTAGAACGCATCGATTTACGGGAAAAATGGCCAAAAACTCGAGAAGGAGAGTATGTTTATTTCTTAGTTTACAAAGAATACACAGATACTATTGAGGCAAACATACAAATTGGCGAATGTTTACAAATGAGACCAACATATTTCAATTATGCTGGAGTAAAAGATCGCCGAGCTAAAACAACTCAATGGTTTTGTGTGCGTAAAGTTAATCCAGACCGAATAGCAGAGCGATGTCGTTATTTAAAAAATATCAAAGTCGGAAATTATTGCTACAAGCAACGGGTTTTAAAACTAGGACAGTTATCAGGCAACAGATTTAAAATTGCACTTAGAAATGTTACTGCTGAAAACGCTGTCCTTGAAAAAGCTTTGGAATCGTTAAAAGAAACTGGATTTATTAATTATTATGGTTTGCAACGATTTGGAAATTGCAAGGAAGTCCCTACGCATGATATTGGACTGCAACTTCTTCGCGGAAATTGGAGAGGAGTATGAAAAACTACAGATGTCTCAGGATGAGTTTAAGCTATCTATGTTAAAAACTATTCAATATTATTTTACGAAATTTGATATCTAGGGGTTTTTCGACATGCCCGTTTTAACTGAAATATTTTCAAAGCAATGATACTTTCAGTTAAATCGGAAGTAGTACCTAACTTTCTTATTTTAACACGTTGACTGCGGCATTGGTCACCGCGACTAATAACTTGTATTTGTCTAGTGCGGCACCATTTTTAATAAAACTTCCACAACTTACGGATGCTATATCTTTTTAACTAACTATAAATATATAGCTAATTAATTGTATTTCAAACATTTCTATTTAATTGTGTTATTTCGAAATTAAAATTAATTCAGTATTATCATAAATATAGAAAATTTCTCATTTTTTTATTTTATTTATTTATTTGGTGCGGTTCCGGTCTTCGAAGACCATTCCTAACGTAGACCTAGACAGAGATACATACATGACCAAATAACAGTTTTCTGTATAGGCATACTCAGTTTTAATACAACTAGCCAAAAGATGGCAATTTATGTTTCAAACATCACTGGTCACCAGAGCCGAGTCCCGCATATACAGAAAGTTTGCTTTTGGTCTCCGGGGACCAATACCGCATCGATCTCAAGACAGCAATTTTGACTTCCGCTGCCAACGTATTAAATGAAATGCTATATTTGTTATTTTACCTTTGAATTTAGCAGAAAATATTACATATGAAACAATAAAAATATTTTACCCGTAATCAGCTGGATTTTTTTCTTAAAAACGGCCACTTTTTATCCCTCTATATCTCGAAAGAGGAATTGAATTTCTGTAATTTGTAAAAACAGTTTTATAAAGAAAGGTTTTTGTTTACACTAATATAAATTAATAATCGACAATTATTTCTGAAAAATGTAATTCTACGTCAACGTAAAGTCCAAAAAATTCAAGATTTTTTAAATGGAACACCCAATTTTTATTATTTAAATGGATTCCTTAAAAAATACGGATAGTTTGTGTAACACGTCCAACTTTTTATTAATGAAGAATTAATTTAAAAAAAATAGGTGTTACATTTAAAAAACTTTTTGAACTTGAAGTTTACGTTAACATGGAAATTACATTTTTCTGAAATTGTCGTTATTAATTTATATTAATGTAAACAAAAGCTTTTTTTATAAAACTGTTTTTACAGATTATAGATATTCGATTACACTCACGAGATATAGAGTGACTAAAAAAGTGGCCATTATTAGAAAAAAAAAAAAAACTTAATTTCACCGGAAGTGGTTGATCAAGTACCTATCACTCCTTTGAAAATATTTTAGGTGAAGCGGGCATGTTGGAAAACCTCTAGATATCAAATTTTGACTAGTTTCTAAAATAATTAAAGCGTAATCTCGTCCTGATATACACCATATAATTTTTAATTTAACACCAATTTAATATGTATTTATTTAAGGCTGTAGAATTGATTTTGAAACCGAGAAAATATGAGCAGGATCGGGATATAGGAATGGCGAAAAAAATTTATGAAGAAACTGGCGACGTAAATAAAGCTTTTGAAACTTTGGGAAAAAAACGAAACCGATGTCTTGAAGGAAAACTCTTAGGAGGATTGGTCAAACATTCTCCCAATGATTTCGTCAACTCGTTAGAAAATGTAAGAAAACAAAAACACTATTAAAATAATGATTGCTTTCTACCCATATTGGGTGTAGCAGCTTTGCTTTGAGCAAATTCTAGATCTCCCATTTTTTAGATTCCCAGAAACATGAGGTTGCTATACATTCACGCATATCAAAGTCTGGTTTGGAATAAAATTGTGTCTAAGCGCATTAAAGAATTGGGGATGAAACCTGTAGTTGGAGATTTAGTTGTAGAAGGCGAAATAGAAGAGATATTGCCGTTTTTGGAGGCGAATGAAGAAGGTAAGACAATGATTTTGTCACCATCTCATCTCCTTTGAATGTTGTATAATGTTCGCCGGGTATTATATGGTAATTCTTCACAGATTACATATAATACGACGTTTGCTTCTGATACCCTTCCCCACAAATTTCTTAGGATTTTTATTATTAATCAATGAATAAAACGATTATATTTGCATAATACATAATGGAAATTGAGTTGTTTAATAATTTATTTAGAAAAACATTCATTCATTTTGAGAAACAAATACAGGTTATCCAGACAATCAAGCGGTTTACGTCATAAATTCAATATCACTAGAAACAATGACGTCATGTGTTAAAAAGTTTACATGAGCATGTAAAACAGATTTAAATATGATCTGTGGGTTGCCTTCATAAATCCAAATCTTTCTTAAAAAGGTACGCCGTTATAAATACTTCATTCTTGTAGCTTGTATATGCAACAAACTGTCTAGTATTATGTGAGATCCTTAAAAAAAAATATAGATTACTTCATACCATACAATTTTTCACTGTTTCTGTACATTGCGTATAGCGCTTGCAACACGCAGTTCATATAGGTTTAGTTTTCAAATTATTACTAACAAATAGAACAAAATATTACCTCAATATTACAATTCAGCGAAAGTAAGAGCCCACCAATCTATTTTTCATTTTCAAAATAAGTCAATAAATTAACTACAAGCTCTTGAATTTGACATGACAGAGCATTTGACATTTTGTAAATGAACAACGAAACCAAAAACAAAATTAAATCACAATACAGGTTGAAAAGTATAATATAGACATATATAGTAATATACATGTTCAGAATTACCAATATTAAAAAAATATAATCAAACGTCATTTTGCAAAAATTTACAAAATTTTACTTAATAATAATATATCCAAATATAATTCTTTCTATTAAAGGTGTTAAATACATAATAATAATAATAATAATAATAATAATAATAATAAAAACCAATAAAATATATTTAAAAAAATAAAGAAAATTTCAAAAATCCCTAAACGATGACGTAAACCGCTTGATTCGCTGGATAGCCCATAGTTTAGCGCTATATTAGGCTGTTGCAAGAATTTTTATGTGACAAGTTCTAAATTTTTAAAAAATATTGTTCTTTACGCCATGTACAAATTTGAAAATATCGCGAAATATTCATTAGATATTTTACAATTCATTATTGAAATTTCTGTAATATTTTGAAAAAGTCATAAAGTTCATATGACAAACTATCGCCTGTTTATTTATACTGGGTGTGTACTTGAAATCCGTTATATAGGGAATACAATGTTATTTTTTTTTCTTTTGTTTTATTAATTTTAGACAAAAAAATCAGATTTTATTTTTCACGTTTTGTTAACTGTAAAATCGAATTCTAAATTTTATAAATCTTGCTCATTTCTAGCGATATCCATGGAATTCACACAAAATTACAAATAAATGCGTAATGTTTGAACTGTCAAAATAATGCCATTGAATTATTTGATGCTTATTTATAAACCAAAGATTTTTATGGCAGCTAACACTCTGTAAAATGTCATTTTTACTGCCTGTTGTTGCTATTTACGCTCAACAAACGCAAAGCAACATAATTTGATGGCGATAATATACTTCATTTCGTGTAAGAAAATAGCGTTGGTTTTGAAGGGATATAAATTCTGCCCTCTGATGCTCAAAATGCTAACCTAGTTCACAAAAGCGAAAACAATGGCCGCGTTCAGCACCTCTCATCGCTGGGATCGCTGATCTCCGAAGTTTGCCGAATACAATAAATGGATGTATGCTATTGGTTCAGCAGTTGCATTCGGCAAACATCGATGCTTATCGCTGCCACCGCTGCCGTGGTGCTGAACGCGCCCAATATCACTTATTTAGCTGTCAATTATCAAATAAAATTGATAGAATTAAGTGATATTTAAGTATGTTTATTGTAATTTTTAATATTCGGGATTCGTACATTTTACAAATAAACATATTTTTATTATTGACAAAGTTTGGTTTCATGACTTTAAATTATTTATTTAATGCATGTAAAAACGTTCGGCTCTCAAGCGCCTTCTCCTATTTTCTTACGTGAAATTAAATATTAATTTAGTGATTATTTTAATCACTAAATTAATATTTATTCTGAACACAGATTCAGAGCTTCGACAGCATTCATTGCCTCGGCAATGAAACGGCAGCCTCTACTGTAAATTTGGTATTTTAGTGCCTAGTTAAGCAAATAACTATGTACAACATAATTAAAATAAATGAATATGCTCTATTCTCTGCAATACTAAATGGGTAAGATGAAACAGAGGATACTTAACTATTTTTTTCTGACAGTTCAAACATTATGCATTCATTTGTAATTTTGTGTCAATTTCACAGGTGTCACTGTAACTAAGCCAGATTTATATCATTTCAAATTATTGACAAGCTGGACCATTAACTCTTCATACGCAAATTAGAGCTCTTTGTCTTATTTAACTCACGTATTGAACTTTTCTCGTCACATTTACACGATAGGCGTTAATATGTTTGCTACAATGGCTTTAAATCCGAAAAAAATTCACACAAATCGGGAGTTCCACAAGGTTCGGTCTTGGAATCTTTGCTCTTTAATATGTTCATAAAAGATATTATTTTAATGTATCATTTTCATTGTTATTGATAAACATTTCTGGCAGTAGAAAGGTAAAAAATAAATCATCCGTAGTAGAAAAAATCTTACATATATGCAATTATATCGTTTTGATGGTTTGATAAAAATCCTAGGACTTGTATAACCTGTAGGCTTAAAATTTGAATTGCATAGCAGATATGTGTTTTATGACAACAATTTCAGTTTCTCTCGATAACGTCGAACACATGAACGCTATGGAACGTGCCATTCAAGAGAAAGGAACCCTCCCTCCAAAACTAAAAGTAAAATTCCTAGAAGAGGACGACTTACCAAATTACACCATCTACGACATTGTTCTCCCTTTACCCGGATACGACATAATTTACCCTAATAACGATGTTAAGCAATGGTACGAGACTATGTTAACTGATGATGGTCTGAGTCTTGAAATGCCGAAGCAAAGGGTCAAGTAAGAAATCTTTATGTGTTGTATAGTTTACTGATTGTTTGCAAATTTAAGCAACCCGTATTTTAGGACGTATACACTTAGCGGAGCGTACAGGAAGGTTTTAGAAAGAGTGGATCATTTTTCTTGGAAGATTATGGGGTATAATGAACATACTGCGAATCTTATTAGATCTGATTATGAGGAGTTGATGGGCAAACCTGAACCTAAAGACATTCCTGGTAAGAAATAATCATTTTTAAATTAGTTGCCTCCTATTTGCTGGTACATAAGCAAATTTAAATAAGGTAACGAAACTAATGAATTTGTGTGAAAATGAATAATTTCTTTTAAAATAGTGCTTCTCTCAAAAATATAAATCTTTTCAGATAAAAATGGTAACTACTGTATTGTGTACAGAGTGTACCGCTAGGGCAAGACCGTGATTGGTATTAATAATACGTCACACACGGGAAAATTTGAAATAAGATTTAAAAAAAATATATATATTTTGAAAAATATACAGTTGCCAGACGTAAAACATGTATTAAAGTGAATAACTTGAACAATTCTTTCAGAAAAAAAAAATAATAATTGGAAAATGCGCAACTACCCTATTCAGCCTTGTTTTTCTTGTCAGACGCATATTTTTAACCTGTTATAAATAATTTATTGGATTTAAATCTGGAGATTGGGGTGGTCAGACAAGAATTCGAACTTTTGTTGACAAAAATTATTTTACTATTTTCGAAGTATGTTTAGGATATTTTTCCAGCATAATGAAGTATATGCTTTGCTAAAATAATCTATAAATTACAAAATTCATAGTAGTTTATTTCAACTAATGGACCGACACCGTCATGAGAACATGCACAACATAAAATAAAATAAAATAAATATATCACGGCATATTACCCATTTCTGGGTGTGCCAGTATCTACAACACATGTAGACATCGGTAATGATGACGATAAATTAAAAAATAAAAAAAAATATATATATATATGCACAACATAAAATCACATTTCCTCTGCCATGCCCAACTCTTGGTATCTTGCCCTTGTTAGTCACTGAAAATACTTCGTACATCATTTCTTAAAATAATCAAATTTTGATTCATCCGAAAATAGCACTTTTCACTAGTCACCACATTTCAATATTATGTTTTTGCAAAATTTAGTCTCGCCTTTTTATTTCTTCTACTAACTAACGGTTTCACATCCAATAGGTCCTACTTCTTTAAGACATCGAGACACGGTTCTTCGGCAGACATTTTCTGTTCGAATTTCTTTCGAAACATTCCCAGAAGTTTGCTTAATCTGCTATAGATTTTAGTTTATTTTATTTGTTCGCTTTGTTAATTTATTGGCAATAATTCCATTTGTTGTGCTTTTATACTTTTATCGATCATTGGCAGGCTGGCTGTCATACGGAAAACTTTCCTTATAAAGAAATGTTTACTGCGGATGCTCGTAACTGAAAGTGGGTGTATTTAATAAAATAATTCTTTTCTAGATGCCAAATATAAAGCCCTAATCCTCGATTTTTGTTTAAAACCGTCTTGCTATGCCACGATGGCATTACGCGAATTGATGAAAATGGACACATCAGTCGAAACACACATGAATTTAGACAAAAATTCGCAAAGTGACTCCCAGGTTAGTGTTAGCACTCAAACTGCAGGTACACAAACTACTCCAGAAACTAGCGAAAATAAAGAACAGCCGGATTGTTCAAATGCAGATAACAACGCAAATGAGAACGAAAATAGTGGTAATGATAGTGAAACGAATGTTCAACTTATAATGGATTCAGAAGAGGAAAATGGAAATGGAGAAGAAAATAAAGATAGTGAAAATGTGGGGGAAAGTATGATTGAGAAAAGGAAATTGCCAGACGAGAGTGAAGTCGATATTAAGAAAGTTAAGACAGAAGATGCTTTTTCTGCATTTATTTAATTGTGTATACTCGAGTGTAATTGCAAATCATAATAAACTACATTTTTAACTATTTTTTGTAGTGTTTAATATATGTTACATATATAATAAAGTAAAATAATCAGCTATACATATTACATAATAAAAATAGACCCAATATAATTTTTTTTAAATTAAAACGAAAACTGCTTTTTTAGGGCCAGTTTTATAAAAAAAATTTAATCATCAGTTGTCAAGTAAATCTAATGAATGAACAAATTCAAATCAAATTTTCTGGTCTTAGGACATTTTAATTATTGCACGTTGTATTTTTTATTTTCAATAAATTTCCTATGGAAATAAACTTTAAGTGCAGATTAAATTTCTTTATAAAACTGGTCCTTCTTTTTGTTGAAGGAATGCACCACATTTTATCATGTTAGTTTCTAAAGTTAACTTAATATCTGTTTTATATTTGAGAATTTTAAGAACTTGGCGAAGTTTAGGCTTAAAATTGTGTGCAATAAATTGACAAATATCTGAACCAACTGACTTCTTTCAAATTGACAAATTAAGAGTTATTAATATGTAACAATCATATAATTAAATTGAGATAATGTGTTATTAAAATTACTAGAAAACATTTAAAAATTGTTAAAATATAACAAGCTTATTCCGAGTAATTTGCTTATTGACGCAAATATTAACGTGTAATGGCAAATGTTTTTTAACTTCAATTTCTAGAACTTGACCAAGTTCTTAATGACAAATGTAAAACAGGCTTAAGAACATAAATTGCAAGCAATTAATAGCAATATGTATACTGTCGGAAAAATATATTCCTCAAGGTATTTTAGATAAAAGCTGCTGAAATTTTAGTACTCGGCCTTTACAGCAAAGGCATCGAACCCGCTAAAAACTGGGTTCGGTTCAGGTTAATTTGTTTCAGAGATGGGTTCGTGTACGGTTCTGGTTCAAACATTAATAAAATTTTCGGTTTTGTTGCAGGTTCAGGCTCGGTTCAGCTTAATGTAAATTGAATTAATATTTACTTGAAATATTTAGAATTTTAAATGCGAGCCGGAATTTATGTACGACAAGAAATGAACACAATTTTCACGAAAAGTCAACACAGGCAGCAGAATGCTTCCTATTAGAACTGAAAATGAACCTGAACGTAGAACCAGAATTTTAATACCCGGTTCGGTTTAGAACCGGGTTTAACTGAAAAATATATATGAGGTTCGGTTCTGAGTTCGCTAAAATGTTAGAGTGGTAGTATGAACAAGTGATTAAGGGTGATTAGCTAGGAGATGACTAGCAGTGTTTTAGCGCTGTCAATCGTTTATGGATTATTTTAGAGAAAAATACTTCAAATAGCAGTTATAGAAAAATTAATTGTACACAACTTTTATTTGAATTATTTTTCTCTAAAATAATCCATAAACGATTTAGAGCGCTAAAACACTGCTAGTCATCTCCTAGCTAATCACCCTTAATCACTTGTTCATACTACCACCCTTACTGTTTGGTTCCGGTTTTGATTTAATTCATGTTTGGATTCGATGCCGTGAAAAATTGACGTTTCGGTATACATTTTTGAGATCTTACAGATTCTTATAGCCGAGACAGACGACAAAAATTAATGATCATTAACAGTTAGTTATAGTACGTGTACCTTAAGTTGAGATTATTGACAATGTCAAAATTACGTCTATTAACAAAGCAGAAAATATTGACTGTAGTAAGCTCGTGCTACTTATTGTTTTGTACTGTACGAGTCCGTTACAATAAGTAGTACGTGCTTACTACATTCAATATTTTTTGGTTTGTTAAAAGATGCAATTTTGACATCTGTCGATAGTCCCAACTTCAGGTGAGCATATTGTATCTAACTCTTAATGATCATTAATTTTTGTCGTCTGTCTCGGGTATTAAATATAAAATTATGTACATATACATCCGTTTAAACATTAAATTTCACAAACATTGTACAAAAACTAAGACCGTTAGTATGAACAACTGTTAAGAGTCCAGGTTTTTCCCCATCTTTGAATAGTGTCAGGCTTAAGTGATTAACGAGCTTTTGACAGCATTGCTTTTTCTCTGTCAATCGGTTATAGATTATTTTAGAGAAAAATATTTCAAATAAAAAATACGTAGAATTAATTTTTCTATAATTGTTATTTGAAGTATTTTTCTTTAAATAATCCATAAATGATTGACAGAGATAAAATAATGCTAGTCAAATGCTCGCTAAATGTTTAAACTTTAAACGATTATATTTATATGTACAGGTGACTCATTTTCGATGCTTTTTTAGGGTATCTCGGAAAATATTAATGATAGAGCAAAATCGTTTGCACATTCCAGAGTCAACTTTTTGAGAAAAGTTTAGTAGTCACCACAGGAATTTTCGATCTTCTTTTGTTTCTGAGCTACAGGAAAAAACTTGTTTTTCGCTCATTTCGAAAATATCTTTAACTCATTTATTATGGTAGTTAGAGATAAATTGTTTTCACAAATTTTATACCGTTTTTTAGGTAAAATAAAATGGTGTAATTAGATTTTTTGGAAACTTAATAATTCTTGAGATAAAACACAAACTTATGATGAAGTATTACAGTATATTTCATTTGTTTCTTAATAATTTTCAATTTTTTCACCCAAAAAATTAATAAATCATCTTTTATTCATGTGTAAAACAAAAGAATGTAGACTTGTTATATATCATTGAAAAGCTTAAAAAAAGATGAGACTAAGTTTCCAGAAAATCTAATTACGCTATTTTATTTTACCTAAAAAACGGTATAAAATTTGTTAAAACAATTTTTCTCTAACTACCATAATAAATGAGTTATAAGATATTTTCGAAATGAGCGAAAAACAAGTTTTTGCCTGTAGCTAAGAAACAAAAGAAGATCGAAAATTTCTGTGGTGACTACTAAACTTTTCTCAAAAAGTTGACTATGGAATGTGCAAACGACTTTGCTCTATCATTAATATTTCCCGAGATACCCTAAGAAAGCATTGAAAATGAGACACCTGTACATGACTTTTGTTTAATAATCTATAAGATTTTATCTTAAAAAATGTATACCGAAACGTCAGTTTTGTAAGAATGCTTTATTATTGAGAAATCGAGTAATTGTTAACATATTTAAAATTCTACAGCCCGATTCACGAACAAGCTAATCCTCATTTTTGTTTAGCGAATTCTACTCTAATTTTGACAGTTTATTTCTTAAAATAGTCTAATCTATTCCTAATATCTACCTTTTTTGATAATATTTTGAAGATTAAATTTTAAATACTGGAATAGGATTCACTAATCATAAAATGAGAATTAGCTAATACTTTTTTGAGAATCAGACTGTTTAAGTTTCACTTTTTGTCCGCTGAAAAACTTTTGAAACCAATATGAAACAATTAATAGTATGACCTTCTAGTTTGCGGGCATTTATCTTGGAGTTCTTCCGGCCAACAAACCCAAATTTCCACATCAATAAAAATATATTGCATCAAGGCAATAAGTTTTTCTTGTAACAAATTATCTCTTTCGTCTTTAAACGCTTGAAAACCAACCCAATAAGTTTTGTCTTCGATTAATGTTTTCTTCAACTGTCTGATCGTTTTTTCAATTACAACAAAATCTGGTTGGTCGTTATATTTTTCTCTGATTATCAATCCGTATACGTAAAAATCTTGTCTATCAGCGCATCTGAGAAGGTCTGTAACGTTCTTTGGCCTTTTATAAGATGTTAGGTTAAATTCATTGGCAAGATATTTAAATTCTGGTGTTTCGTAGCTGTCAGCAGATCCGAAATATAATAATCCTGTGCAGGTTTTTATTTTTTTTAACTCCATTGGTTCGTGAATAACAACACATTTCTTCATTACTTTTCTCGGATTTGCTTCTTCGAGCTGGGGAAAAAGAAAATAATTAGACCTTTTGTTTCAAAATATAAATTTATTTTTACATTTTTGTTAACAATAATACTGATTAAAATAATAATTATGAATATTTTTCATTTGAACAATATGCAATGGGTGGAAAAGCAACAGTAAACTTGAATTTGTATTTGGAATGTTTATTGTTTCGTTTGAATTCTTTCAGCATGAAAGAATGCATTTCTTTCATACATTTCTGTTTTATTTGAAAATCATCTGATTCACTGCTTGAATTTTTCGAGGAAATTGATACATCATATTTATGTTTCTTTAGTATCAGAGAATATTTAGTTTTTTGTTTATTTTTTTCTTTCTTGCTATACTTAATAAATTTTTGTGTTGTTTGAAAATCATCTGATTCACTGCTTGAATTTTTTGGGGAAATAGAGACATCGTATTCAGGTTTTTTTGACATAATGGAATGTTTAATTTTTCGTTTATATTCTTTCTTATTATCCTTAATAAATTCAGATTTACTCCTTGAATTTTTTGGGGAAATATGTTCATCATATTTAGGTTTCTTTGATTTTTGTGAAATATGGTTTAATATTTTTTCTCGTTTCTTACACTACAAATATAAAAATAAATTTAAATTATTTAAATAAGTAATAAAGCAGAACAGAAATTAGTTAACATTTTGTTACAAAAATATGGAATTTTTAAGATATAGTCAAAGTGATATAGTCGAAAATTGACTGTCGGGTTCAGAAATATAAATATCGTAATTATAACTGGACCTTAAAAGGGGTCAACTCGAATTTCAACCGGGCCGTTCCCTAAAGTAGTTCAAAATAAATAATAAAAAAAGGTTTTTGTAAGGTCCATTCTAGTAATTATGCTTGCTTTTACATTGCATGCCAACATGACACTATTTGTTCCGCTCTTAGATTTGAAAACAAACATTGGATTCCCTGCCTACTCTGCATAGTAAAATAAAAGTATAATAGTGCATAGAAAAGGCCAGAAGATTATAGTAAATTAATCTTATTGTTCCTTTAACATAAATGCTATTTTCATTTATAATAATATTTGAAACTTCAGTTCTCATCCCTATAAGTAATTATTTCAAACAAAAATAGCATTTATGTTAAACGAACAGTAAGATTATTTTATTATATAGTAGGCAGGGAATCCATTCAATACTTGACTTCATTTTCACAGAGCGGCATAAATAATGGCACGTTGGTATGCAATGTAAAAACAAAGTTTATTGCTGGACCTGATAAGTCAATTTTTTGACTAAGTTACGAATTTCGTCTTCAAAAAATTACAAGGCTTGACCAACTTGATGAAAAAACATTACTATAAACAAGTAAATATTAATAGTATGAATAAATCTCTTCTTTGGTTTTTGAATAATAGTTTCATCCTCTTCTGAAACTAAATCATCAGATGAAGACAATAATTCATCGTCAGATAAACCAAAATCATTCTTCAATCTTTGATTATTCCAATTCCACTATGAAAAAAAGTGAAAAAAATAAAATTCCGATTTTCTAACCAATGCATTGCACAAAAAAATATCCTTACCGTCTCATCCCAAATATAGACCATTATTTCAATGTCAATATCCTTGAAAACATGTTCCAACATCTGACTGACAGTAAACCATTCAAGTCTGTCCAATCCACATCCAATTTGGGGAAGAGCAAGTTTATTGACTCCGTTTTCGTGAATGTGGTCCCTCATTTTGAGTAAGGACTGCCACAGGGTATAATAAGTGGGTTTTCCTCGAGACATGTGCTTGGTAACGAGGTAGTAAATGTAACGGGTTTTGTATTCTAATATTGCTAAACCACCGGTTCTTTGCCGCTGGTTTAAGAGGACACCCACTTGTCCAAATTTTGTCCTATAAGAAAAAATATTACAATTTTTTTTTCGAAATTCATATACCTTTTAAATTCTTTTTATAAAACTCTGTATAGAGAATACAATATTTTCACGAAATTGTTATGAATTATGTATTTAATCTTTTCATCAGGTAACGGATATTTTTATTAAAAATATTGTCCGAGATTTTTAAATATAAAATAAAAATATAATATGGAAACATTAGTTCAAAAATGTTCGCTAGATGGTAGCACAAGTTTCTTTTTCATTTTATTAGTGTGATATAGCAAGCATTATTTTTCCTCTTGTAATCGTTTATTATTTTAGAAAAGTAATACTTCAAATACAAGATGCAACAATTAATTTTTCTATAACTTATTTTAAGTATTTATTTCTACAATAATTCATAAACGGTTGACAGAGGAAAACAATGCTAGTCAACTGTTCGCTATTGGGCCCATAAACCTTAATCGAATTATAACGAATTTATATAAAAATCGTAAAATACTTACTTATTAATAATTAGTAAAGCCTCATTCACAGCTCCGAAAATGAAAATAAAATTATATATAAAAATAACGATACACACAAAAGATTCTTATGAAAGTGTTCACAGCTCTCGAAAATAAAATTGAACATAAACACAATGATTTGTAAATATTAAATATTTTACACAAAAATAAGCACCTACACAAAAATTGTCATTTGAGCTGTCAATTTAAGTTCTGAAAAAAAGGATTTCAATTTAAATATAATTTTAAAAAGCTGTCTTAAGACGAAGGGTCGCATATATGATTGCGTACAGTGTTTCAAAAGATACGAAGTTGTTTTTATTGCTTCTTAATTATGAATATATTAAATGACAGTTGATGTTTTATTTTCGAAGCTGTGAACACCAACCATAAAGCCTTATTTATAATTTCATTTATATTTCTTATTTTCGTAGCTGTGAATGAGCCTTAAAGCTAAATAATTTTAAAATACATTCTTCAGTAAAAATTTGCAACGAATTAAATCGTCACGCGTGTCGATTTGATTCTATTGGACAGAAATATGAAAGTTGAGAATCCAGCCTATAATTTAACAACGTCCCGACCACAGACTATCCATTTCTCATTCGCATTGCTGAGTAAAAATGGCGGAACTATGAAAAAATAATGGGCGCGTTCGGCACCCCAGCAGCGCTGGCAGCGATGGGCACCGCTGAGCGCCGATGATTGCCGAATGCAATTGCTGGACCAATCAAATTCGTCCATTCATTGTGTTCGGCAAACTTCGGTAGTCAGCGATGAGAGGTGCTGAACGCGACCATTGTTTCAATGCCACTGGTCTAACAGCAGTGACGTCACAAACTCATCATAAAACTTCAAAAAATCATGTCTTGCTCAATATACATATATTATATTACATTCGAGGTGGGAGATGTTTCATTACAGACGAAGGTTTGTATTTAGAGGTGAAGCCTCGAGATGAGATAAAGTGCGAGGCTGTGATGAAACTCTTACCGAGGTTATATATACTATTTTATTCACAATCATCCTCATTTTAAATCAATAATTTTCAAAATAAATCAATGAGTTATAACCTTTAATTTTGTTAGCATTTTTGACAGCTATCACAAAATTTGTTTAGCCTACTTATTTTTAGGGATCTATGGCAAATGGCAATGTTAATAGGAAACCCCTACATAAACATTTCCAAACCAAGAGATGGAACTGAAATCTGTTATTTCCAACCCAAGAAATTGTCATTCAAGTTAGGAATGACGTATTTCCCAACCTCCAAAAGGTTAGGAATCGGTATATTACATTACTATAATGATTGTGAATAAAGAAATTTTCATGTCGGGTTTTCATTAATCGTCAAATCTTTGTAGAAAGTTACACATTTGTTTTAACTGGTTTATGGGCCCATCATTGGCATTAAAAATGTACCCTTCAAAACCCAAGCCATTAATTTTGTGAATTTTGAAAAAAATATAAAATATTATTTGACTTCTATATTATATTGTAATATTATCACAAAACAACGTGCATTTAAAAGCAAAATGTTCATCTTTATGTTTCGATGTCATATAATACAAATTATAAATATTTATATTTACCTAAACGTTTTGGCAATACCAGCGCCCATAGACATATCTTCAGCAACACAATGCGCCAAAGAATATTCTTCAGAAGCCGTAAATAAATCCCCTTTTATTTCCTCTATTTTATTATGATTAATTTTCTCCCTTTGGCTGGATAGATAAAGAAACTCTTGATACTTTTCGTCATCTCGGCCATCGTAAGAAAATCGCGTGTTTTGTTGATAATTAGCTCCTGAGCCCCTGTCATTTCTACGCCAATTGCCATTGGATCTTCTAGGTTCTCTCGATTGATGATCTTTGTTAGCGAATATCTGAGTATCATCGGGAAAACTATCATCCCAATTTGAGGTTTCATTATGTTGATATAATGGATTTTCTTGGCGAAATGGTTTTTGCAATTTTGGAGGTGAGTTTTCACTATCAGTTGTCTCATAAGTATTATCCCTGCAAATTTTTATTCTTTGTTGGGTTGGTTCTTGATAAGACTTATCTAGCACTTTATCATTCTCGCTATTATCAGCTGAGTCAATTTTCCATTCCCCACTTGAATTAATTGCTTTATTTGGTTCAGAAAAACTTTTATTTTGTGAATTTGATTTATCTTTTGTAGATGTTGATTTTTGAGAACGAGGTTTATTCGTTTTAGCATTTTTGCGGTCTTGTTTTTCTTTTTCCGCCTTTGCCCTCTTCCTCTCTTCTTCTTCTTTAGCTTCCCGTAATTCTCTTTCCTTTTGTCGTTGCAATTTTAAATCACCTAAACATGCTGTTGAAGATGACGCAGTTGATTCTGGCTCAACAATTTGAACTGGTGTTGAGTTTTGTTTGGATTGAGCACCTTTATTTTTCTCTCCTTTATTTTTTCCCATATTGATCTACACAGTAAAATTTCATTATGTAATATTTAAAAATAAATATAAATGTATAAATTACTTACAAAATATATAATATATTGAATGATCTGTAATGTAACTGTATATAAACGTCTGTACTTCACAAAAACGCACGAGGAAATGATCGAATAACGCTCAAGATATCACAATATTCTCACTTAGGGGAAGTCCCGAGTAAAATGAACTCAGGCCTTTACTACGTCTGCAAAATGAAAATAATTACGTTTACAAATGCACAAATCCTTATCTTACATTTCCTGATTATAGCACAAATAATAAAATAGAAATGTAGAATAATGTGCATTCAGCATTATTAAACTTTTAAAATTAATACGTAAACAAAAACAATATTAATTTTATTGCTCTATAAGTGTTTTACAATCGTATAAATAAAATGTAAACATTGTAAATTTAGGGTCTGTACTCACGCTACAGTTGGTAGCACGTACAGATAAATGATATGTGGAGTAAGTTCATGACAGTGTGTGATAAGTTACAAAAAATTGTGCCGTGAAAATTGTGGAAATTAAGGAGAATTTTAACCGATTGGTGAGTGAAAACAAATTAAATATATCTTAGAAGTATTTTCATAGTTTGTAGAATTATATTATTGAGTTAAAACTAATTATTTACCGAAAGTTCGTAGCGCGAACAATAGAGGTTAAGATCACTTGACAGCTGCTTACACAGCAACAACAAAACGCATTCGAAATGTTAAATTTTCCGGGATGGATTAAATTCTTGGAAAAATACTGAATAAGATTGTTATAAATAGAAATAATGATTATTTTCTATCATAACGCAATAACTTTATTATATAGAAACATTAAAAAATGCAATTTCTCATTTGATTAGACAGAGGCGGATTAAGATTCTTTTAAAACTATACGTTTAATATAATTTCCAAATATTTATAAAAAGTATGAATGACGGTCATATGTAACTCAAATTTCTCTGTAATATACTTTTTACCTCCGCTAAGAGAGGCATTGGAATAAGCACGTTTTAAGGTCCGTAGAATCCGACATAATATTTTTACGATAATGTCCTTGTGATTGTGTATGTATGTGTGTATGTGTATGGATGTTGTAACCACGTTTTCACAAATAGTTTAAGACTTAAGACATGTTTAACTACGGATACTCCAATCGGACATAAATGGGAAGAGCTGATTATGTTTTGATAACAAATGGACAACCGGAGGTAGTAGTGCCTAAATCTGATAAATAATAAGTAGTATAATATTTATCAAGGTTAAGAAGAGTATCATTATTGTCCGAGCGGTTCTCTCGGGATTATAATTCGCGAGAACAATAATGCTCTTCATAAAGGTGGTGTATATATTATTTTTTTCACTACTAGCACTTACCTAATTATAAGAATTAGTTACGAGATTTATCCCACTATATTGGCAACTGACTTTAAGCAATATGCCATCTGGTGTCAAAAATAATGGAATGAAAACGACAACATTATTATTGACCTAGGTCAATAATTTTGACACTATTATTGACCTTTGTCAATAATTGATCTCTAGGTATAGGCTAGTAGTTTTTTGGCTAAAAAAATCAAAATTTTCAAAAATCCAATTTTTACACTATTAGATCTCAACACGTTGATTCCAAATTTTGAAACCTCAGGTCGATATCTTTGTCCGTTCCCGAGATATATGTGTTCAAAGTTGGATCACAAAAACACCCATTTTTGGGCTATAACTCTAAAATGGGTAAAAATACTGATCTGCCGATATCACCATTCGATTCTACGAGCAAAATTAAAGAAGTATGCCAATTTTCATAATTTTTAAACAATGTATACAATTTCCAAAACAAAATAATTAAAAATCTGAAAAAATCGCAAGGGGTAGGTTTTTTTTTTCTATTTTTATAAATATATATTAAAATTCCTCTTGATGATGTACCACAAGTATATTTGTGTTCAAAGTTGGAGCCCAAAAACACCCATTTTTGGATTGTAACCCTAAAATGGGTGGAAATACTGACTTGCCGATATCACCAATCGATTCTACGAGCAAAATTACATAGGTGTACCAATTTTCATAATTTTTAAACAATGTATGTACCTTAGAATTTTACGATTTTTGGTAATTTTCAGTTATTTTTCTCTGGAAGTGTTTACCTTGTTTAAAAATTAGGAAAATTGGTATACTTATGTAATTTTGCTCGTGGAATCGATTGGTGATATCGGCAAGTCAGTATTTCTACCCATTTTAGGGTTACAACCCAAAAATGGGTGTTTTTGGGCTCTAACTTTGAACACAAATATCTCGGGAACGGATAAACATATCGACCTGGGACCTGCGGTTTTAAAATTAGGAATCAGCGCGTTGAGAATTATCTAAAAGAGTAAAAATTGAATTTTTTAAAATTATGAAGTATTTAGCCAAAATGGGTATAAATCTTTTTAAGACGGTAACTTAAAAATGGTTCGAGATACCAACTTAGGAAAATCAATCAATTCTACGAATAAAACCACATGATTATACCAAATTTCAGAGTTATTAAGCAAATAAAACTTATCTTTACATTTAAATTTACAACTGACCGCAGGGGTCATCTAGTAAATGTGATAGGTAAGTATAACATGTGTGGGGATAGCTCCCAGCGGAGGATCCCCGTTTACATTTTATATCGGTTATAGCTTACATAGTTTTAGTGTAAAAATTTTAGATCTAGAGGGTTTGTTCTCTTGAGTCTTCGCACGTCGTCTTCATTGTTGAGAAGGTTTACTGCAAGTTCATTGGGGTGGTAGTTGAGCTTTGTTTCGTATGAAGTGGCGAATTTTTTTATTTGTTCTCTGACAGTTTTGATATTTAGGTCTTTATGAAGTGTCTGATTGTTTACATACCAGGGTGCGTCGACGATTGTGCGTAGGGTTTTGTTCTGGAAGCGCTGGATTATATTGGTGTTGGATTTTTTGGCACAGCCCCAGAGCTGGATGCCGTATGTCCAGATGGGAGTTATGATTGTTTTGTACAGTAGGATTTTATTTTCTAGTGTGAGTTTGGACTTTCGGCCAATGAGCCAGTACATTTGTCTGACTTTTAGGTCAAGGTGCTTTCTTTTTGTTTTTATATGTTTTTGCCAATTTAATCTCTTATCCAGGTGCATGCCTAAGTATGTTACGTCATCCTTGGTTTCAATTATGTTGTTATTTAGTTTGACTGTAGGACATGAGATTTTCTTGGTTGTGAAGACTATGTGTGTGGATTTCGTCTCGTTTATTTTTATACGCCATTTTTCGGCCCAATGTTCGATTTCATTTAGTGAGTTTTGCAACAGTTCGGATGATTTTTCTGGGTTTTCGTGTGTTGCTAGGATGGCCGTGTCATCTGCGTAGGTAGCGGTGGTGACATGTTCCGAGCATGGAAGATCCGCAGTGAATAGTTGGTATAGTACTGGCGCAAGTACACTGCCCTGTGGGACGCCGGCTTTTATTGGGTACAGCTTTGAGTATGAGGTTCCGTATCTTACTTGGAAGAATCTTTCTTGCAGGTATGACTTGAGTAGAAGAAAGTATGTGTGGGGTAGTTGGGATTTGATTTTGAAAAGTAGGCCCGTATGCCATACCCGATCGAAGGCTTGGCTTATGTCGATAAAAGCTCCCGAACAGATCTTTTCGTTTTGGATACTTTTTTCGATTACACTGACTACGCGGTGAACTTGATGGATAGTTGAATGTTGTTGTCTAAATCCGAACTGGTGTGGTGGGATGATGTTGTTGTCTTCGATAACAGGTTGAATTCTTTTGAGCAGTAGTTTTTCTAGCAGTTTCGAGGGAATGGGCAGAAGTGAGATTGGCCGGTATGATGTGATTTCGTGCGCCGGTTTGCCTTTTTTCTGTATTAGGATGATCTGCGCTAGTTTCCATTGAATGGGGAAGTAACTAGTTCTTAGCACTGCGTTGAAGATTTGTGTTAGGGATACAATAGCTTTTCTGGGTAACTCTTTAAAGACTTTGGCATTAATTAAGTCGTGGCCGGGGGATTTTTTACTATTGAGTTTCGTAATTTCGGTTTTAACTTCGGCGGGTGAGATATGTTTGATTGGGAGATCTAGTTGTAGGGGAGAGGTTAAGAATTCTTTTATACTTTCTTCCTCGTCTTTTCCGTTGGTTGAGGCGTTTGGTGTGAAGATGTTTGAGAGGTATTCTGCGAATACCTCGGCTTTGGCGGAATCTTCTTTTGCCCACGTACCGTCTTTTTTCTTTATGGGAGGGATATGTTGAGTTGGACGTTTTAGTTTTTTCGTCGCCTTCCAGAGTGAATAGTCACCTTCAGGGTACGCGGATAGATTGTGAAGGTAATCTTGGAAGGTCTCGTTTTTTATGTTCCGCGTTAGTTCTTTAATTTCTTTGCATAAGCGGTTGAATTTGTTTTTATCTTCTGGGTGCCTTGATAGTTGCCACTTTTGTCTAATTTTCCTTTTTTCTGTAATTTTGTCGCGCAATATTTTTGGGTAGGTGACATTATTAATATTTTTGTCTTGTAAGATGGGTGTGGATTTCCATGCAGCCGTTTGAATTAGATTTGTAAATTGATTAACAGCTTCTTCGATGTCGTGAGATGTTGTAAGTGGGATTTGAAGATCAATGTTTTCTTCGATGTGCTTTCGGAAATTATCCCAGTTGGTTTTCCTGTTGCATAAGGTTGGTGGACGTTCTTTAATTATTACAGTCGAGCTTATCGTCATAATGACAGGGGTGTGATCCGATGAGAGATCGCTGCTTGCTTCAATATTAGTATAATTTGTAGCTGTGCCCTTAGTTATAAAAAAGTCCAGGAGATCTGGGACTTTTTTCGGGTCTGCTGGCCAGTATGTCGGCTTCCCTGTACTTACGTAGTTGTAGTTGTTGGCCATTATGGCTTTTTCTAGTTCTTTGCCTTTAGGATTTATTAATCTGGAGCCCCACCGTGGGTGTTTGGAATTGAAGTCTCCGCCGCATATAAACTTATTACCCAGTGTGCTGAAAAATTTCTCGAAGTCGGTTTTTTTAAAGGAGTGTTTAGGGGGACAGTACACGGCAGATATAGTAATTGTACCGTGCGGTCCTTTCACCTTGACACTTGTGGCCTGTAAGAATTCTAGTTCGTATTTATCAGTTTCGAAGTGTGCAATTTTTTCTTTTATGATTATTGCTGATCCCCCATGAGCTGTTCCGTCGGGGTGGTTTGTGAGGTATGTTTTGTAGTGAGGTATTTTGAAATAATTTCTATCCGTGAAATGAGTTTCTGATACTAAGAGCACGTCTAGTTTTTCTTGGTTAATGAATATTTCTACTTCTTTGTGGTGTTGCGCCAATCCATTAGCGTTCCAAGTAGCTATTCTTATTGTACTAACCATTATTTTTATTGACTAGGGCAGTGAGGAGGCTAATTATTTGGCTGTTTTGTTGTAACATCATATTGAACATAGATTCGAGTTTGTTGAAAATTTGTACTTGAGAAGGTTCGTGTTCATTAGAGTTGGTGTAGCGGGGGCGGTCGGAGTTGGTTGGCTGGTTGTTTGTAGCAGCTGCATATGTGATGTTTTCTTGTGCGTAGTTGTAAGTGCGTTTTGCTTTTGCGTTGTGTTGTTGTGTCGAATTGTTTCTTGATTTTTGTAGGTCCTTATACACGGAGCAACCCTTGTAGTTGGCAGGGTGAGGTCCGGAGCATAGGATACATAGAGGTGGTTCATTGCTGCTTTTAGTGCAGTGGGCTGTTGGGTGGTTGCCTGCACATTTGACGCAATAGAAATCTCGTTTACAATAAGTTTTCGTGTGCCCGTATTCCTGGCAGCGCATGCACTGTGGAATGTCTTTTCGCTTTCTGGGTGGTTCTATCGTAACTTTGGTGCTAAGTAGGAATTTTACATCATAGATGGTCTTGTTATTGACTTCTGGTTCTAGGTCGACGAAAAACATGGGAAGAGGATCTTTTGATTTCCAGTGTTTGATATTAGAGATGTTTCTAATTTGAAAACCTTTTTCTGTTAGAGCTTCTTTAATATCTTCAATTGGTACCGATTGGTGGATGTTTTTGATGACTACACGGTAAGCTCTGCATTCGCGGGGTTGATAGGTGTGGTAGGATATGTTGTTACTGTCTAGTGAGTGTATTAGGGTGCGGTATGCGACTGGTGTGAGTGTGTTTATTTTTACGGAGTCATTTGACATGGTTTTACAGACAAATTCTTCTTGTTTCAGACTTGTTTTTAAGCTTGCAAGCATTAGAGGAAAGTCGGTAACATTTTGTACGTAGACTGGTGGAGGGCTGGGATTCTTACCGGGGTTTCCGGTGTCCTCGTTGTTCAGAATTGTGAATCTGTTCGTTGAAACAGTAGTTGGTGTGTTTGTGGTAATATTACTTCGTTTATGGTTTATTCCTGACGGGTTTTCGTTTTTATTTTCCAGGACACGTTTTCCTGGTCGTCTTATAGGTACTACTTGCCAGGGAAGTGTATCTTCGGAAGTAATGCCTGAGTGTGGGCACTGAGTTGTGCTTGGTTGAGAGTTTAATGCTGATATTTGTGATAGTGAAAAGGCTGAGATATTCATGTTACTTGTGGTATTTGTACCGGTTATCATAGGTGTGGTTATGGGTGACATTTGTGTGATGGTCTGAGTGTAAAGGCGTGATGCCGCGAGGGTTGTTACAGTGCTTGTGGTTGTGAGGGTGTACGGGGTAGCAACGGAACCCCCGCTTGTTTGTTGCATTGTCTTGTAGTTTCCGGCTGACACTGTATATTTGCCACTACTTGCACTTTTTAATCACTGACACTTATTGGTTTGATACCACTGATCAGATTACACTTGCACTTTAGCACTGGCCTAGAGGTATTTACTTGAAATGATCACTGTTCGTATACACTATGTAACAGGGATGTTACGTGATAACTACGGAGCTTAGGGAACACGTCCGGTCACTACCGTGGTTGGCAAACGAATGCTTAAGCAAATAAAACTATTTTTAGAAAGAAAATAATGAAAAATCATTTAAAAAATTTTCAACGTTCTTGAATAGAAATTATAGGAATATCATAAGGACTCTCATTATTACAGCAGGTTCTAATTTATTAAAACAGTAATAAATATGAATATAAAAAAGGCTAGGGTAATTGTTTTATATAACGTAATAATTTATTTATTAAAAAACGTTTAAATCTACAATTTCTCATATGCTTAGGCACGAGCAATAAGTACAAATTGCAATACAATATTTAAAATTTGTAAGTTTTCTACATATTTTAAGAATATAAAATATTATAATAATTTATTATTAAATTGCATTAAACTACAACGTGTTCAAGTACAAGACATCTATTAAAATTTATAACAGTGTACATGTTTTAGACTTATCTGTTTTATTAACTGTAATTTCGTTTAAATTATCGCTCTTGATTTCGGAACTATTTTTACCTAAAAAATAAATCATTATTATTAAGATAATTAAAATTGGGTACGTTATTACGTTCTTTTCTTTCTACTTCAATAACTTTGGAACCTATTGTTGAAGTAGAACTAACTTTCTTTCTCTTGAACGTGCTGAATAATTTCGATAATCTTTTTTCTGTTTGTGCGGGGGCTTCCGTTTTTAAATCTTCATCATCGTTTTCCTTTGTGTCTGTTTGTACTTTTACTATGTCTTCATTTGCCTTGTCAGGGTGTTTTTCTAGATTAAAATAAAATTAGGATTAATACTAAATATTTAAGGAAACACGTACCATTACTTTTGACACTTATTGTGTCACTTGTTAACGTCTTTCCGCTTTTACTACTTAAGTCATCTTCTATTTCCTGCAGTAAATTATCGACAGAATCGCTTGGAATATTTTCTTTAAGGGGTTTCAATAAACAATTATCATCAATTTTATTTATTTCAGATTTGATTATATCTCCTGTTTCATTCAAATTTTCTTTTACTTCTGTAATATCATCTGTAACATCATTTTTAATGTTGTTTATAGTTTTCTCATAATTTGCATCCAGTTGTTCTTTTTGTGTTTTAATAATATCAGATATATTCGGAGGTAGATTATTTATACCATCTATAACATCTTCCGTTTTGACTATTT
This sequence comes from Ophonus ardosiacus, assembly GCA_943142095.1. Classification (NCBI taxonomy): domain Eukaryota; kingdom Metazoa; phylum Arthropoda; class Insecta; order Coleoptera; family Carabidae; genus Ophonus; species Ophonus ardosiacus. The sequence goes on along the minus strand of OW964832.1, from coordinate 32,243,389 downwards.
CTTCTGCGAAACCATTGACTTTTGGTTCGTGAATTTCTCCATTTACAATTTCTGTATGAACGTCTATTCCATTTGTGACTTCTTTTGCTGTCATTTCGACGATTGTTTCCACGGCCACCTCTGTTTTTTCTGGATTGAGAATGGAATTCGGAACTCGTTGTAAAGGAGGTAGCGAACTATCTTCTGGTAGTCTTTGAGCGCAGATTATTGTGTGGCAACCTCCACAAGAAACGTTTGTTACCTTGTAATTGGAGAATCGAAGAATTTGTTCCGGGCCAAAATGTCCATTGTTTGGACCATCGTCTTGGCAAAGTTTTCCGTGGCGTGAGTCTCCGCTTGTATAGAGTTTGAAGTTCTCTACAAAAAAATACTCGTTTAATAATATAAATAATAGCAAACAAAAAATTAATTAGAATTAAATTTTGCTTCGTATTGAAATGATACATGTAATAGTTTCACAGAATGACGTCAGTGTTTGACATTACTATAAAGAATCGCCGCTAGATGGATTAGAAGTAATATACTTTGTCTCATCGAAACCCAAAGCATCGCCATAAATATTTTAAACACCCGTATACTATAAAAATACAAACGAAGAGTTTAGTGCGCTGTACCGCAAATTCTTTTAGGTTTGTCACAATAGCTGTTTTTTGGCGATACAGTGGTTTAAAAACGGTTTGAACCGAAACGTCATCAATTTTGAACCAGTTGCATAAATGATGTCATAAGTTTGTACTACGCTAAAATGAAATGTTTTGAACTACGGACATCCCAGACATCTGTCATTTTATGTTTCTAACCATAAAAATTAAAATAAATGCTGTAATACTAATATCAGAGTGTGTTTTATTTTTATTTTATTTGTATTTAACGACAAATGATTTTCAATTTCACCATTTACTAGTTTATTCGGTTTATTATTCATTTTAGCACCTTAAATAATATTAACCTAAAAACAGACTGTTTTGAACCGGCTGACAAAACGGTTTGAACACGGTTTAAACGCTTGTGTCAGTGACGTCACCGTTGCAACGCTAAAATATAATGGTTTGAACTGGGTTAAACCGTTTTTGAACCAGTGTATCGCCAAAAAACAGCTAATACTTGCAATTCCAAGGGTTGGGTTAAAGGAAAAATTTAATTATCTTATAAGACAAGACGCAAAGATACTTATTACAAAAATAAGAAATTATTATTACTATGGTTCGAATTTAAGCAAATTAGCGTGGATTAATGTAGCCAGTTTTGGTGTCAATTATACTAACGACATATTATAATTTCGATATATTTAAGAAACTGGATGTTTTTTGTGTAGGTAGCTGCATTTGATTTTTAAAGAAACCTATAGCTGTCTTTCTCACACCAGTTTCTGTAGTAGGCCGCGCGAGAAAGATACCAATAGTATGACGTCATCTGTGACACTGGAAATAAATTCAAATATCTCACAAAGTAATTATTAAAAGAAATATTTTTTTATCCTAATCGTTATTTATTGAGTAGTACTTTAAGGATAAAGTGTACATTTTATTATTTTTTGTTATGGTTCATTTTTTTTTTTTTTTAATATAAGTAAAACTTAGTTTTGATACAACTCCTATAATAGTAAAGTTCACCTTATTTAAAAAAAAAAATAATGTGGCAACCGTGGGTTTCAAGGTGATGGTATCGTAGCTGGTGCAAGTTATAATGTTAATGAATTGGACGTTTTTGTGGGAAAATTCAATATTTGAAACTGAACCAAAAGAAGATAGGACTGAAGTGGGACATCACAAAGAAGTCGATGAAATTAATTTGAATAAAATGTAATTATACCCACATGCGTAGTAGATTGTGTTAAATATTTACAAGTGCGTAGTTTCATAATATTTTTAATGTGAGTCCAACGCTGTGTATAGCAGTGACATTATTCACAGTCTTATTTATCTTTGTCAATTTAAGTGAGAGACATTTCAACGGTTTATGGCGATCCTCTGGGTTTCAATGAGACACAATACAGTGTGTCCCATTTAGAGGTGCCACCATTGGGATCTCGAGAACTGTAAGAGATACGATGTCGGTTAAATGGAACATTTTGTGCGCCTTTGGGAGGCCATCTCAGATGTGCTTTTGTTTTTCCAAAAGTTCTCATAGGGCACTAGATAATGACAAAAAACTGAATATTGTTGATTTTTTCTTTTTCAAATAACTTCTAAACTATTAGTAATTGAGAGAAACGTTTCAAATATAAAAGATAGATATTTTTATTAGCTAGCCAGTGGCGTACGAAATAAATTTTTATATCCGTAAATTTTCGAGATATGACACAAACTTATATTTTTTTAAATGGAACTCATATCTGATTTTAGTCTCAAAAAAATAATTATTTTTTTCTCTTTTCAATAATGTAAGGGTTATTATGTTTTATATTTGTTTTGCTCCTAAAATTTAATTTTTCTCTTTATTTTCCTGAACTTTCTTATTATTTCCCAAAAAAAACATTATTATTTTTATTAATTATATTGTATTTGATCGAAATAATTTGTTTTATGCCTTTATTACTTAATATTTTTATTCTAAACTCATAATTACAAATTACACTATAATGTGCCAAGGGCGACCAGATACAAAATATAAAAATTAGTTTGATACGAGTTTTGAGCAAAATTTTCTAGTGAAATAAATTATTTAAATACAAGGAGTATTTCTAAATAGAAATCTACCAATATTTTCAAAATAATTATAAATTTAATATAAAATAAGGAAAAAATAATAATTTTGAAGGCAAAACAAATATAAAACATAATAACCCTTACATCGTTGAAAAGAGAAAAAAATAGTGATTTGTTTAAAACAAAAATCAGATAGGGGTTCCATTTAAAAAAATATAAGTTTGTGTCATATCTCGAAAATTTACGGATATAAAAATTTATTTCGTACGCCACTGGCTAGCTAATAAAAATATCTATCTTTTATATTTGAAACGTTTCTCTCAATTACTAATAGTTTAGAAGTTATTTGAAAAAGAAAAAATCAACAATATTCAGTTTTTCGTCATTATCTAGTGCCCTATGAGAATTTTTGAAAAAACAAAAGCACATCTGAGATGGCCTCCCACAGGTGTACAAAAAGTTCCATTTAACCGACATCGTATCTCTTATAGTTCTCGAGATCCCAATGGTGGCACCTCTAAATGGGACACACTGTATACATGAACACGAATTAGTACAAAATTACAATGGGGTCCTCTACTCTAATTTTTTTATTATTTTAAATGAGAGTTCGTTTAATTTTGAATCAATTCGTAGTACTAAAAAGTCTTAATTGTCTTTAGTTAGTTGCATTTGATTTTTAACAATATGACGTCACATCGACACTCCTATTTTTCTCTCGTCCGCACCAGACTGCGAGAGAAAGATAGCAATATTGTGACATGACAGTGACACTGATAACAAATCTCAAATATCTCGTAAAGTAATTATTAAAAAATGTTTTTTTTTTATTTTAATCTTTATTATTTATTTGAGTAGTACCAAAAAAGAACAGGGTGTCTTCATACAGCTGTTACCGAAACAATATGGCTGCTTTCGTAATGTTTGCATGTAATTTGTCAGCCGCCATTTTGAAAGCAATCACAACGCCACCAACTTTAATTTTCTGTATTATAAATAAATAAAGTCCCCCCTCCCCACCTGTTATAAAAGCTGTATGACTCTCTCCGCACGCAACTTCTCTGATCTTCTCTCCTGAGAAGAAATGGCTGGGTAGAACAACTGGTTTGGTGACACTGGTTACCTCCTTGCCTAGTCCTAATTCCCCACTGGAATTAGAGCCGAAGGCGATAGCGTCGCCCTCTGCTGTCAACCCTACACTATGCCTCCCGCCGCAAGAAATACTGGCGAGGGGTTTGGGGGTTGCTATAAGAGCGGGTTTGTAACACTGGGTATCTGGGTGGTGTAAACCCAGCTTGCCGTTTTCCGTCTCGCCGAAAGTGTAAAGGGTACCTGAATCTAGAGAAAGAATTATTTTATGAATTAATAAACATTGTTAATAATAATTCAGTATTATTTTATGTGTACCAGTTATTACTGCTGTGTGATAATATCCACAACTTATATCCCGTATTTTATCTTTAAATTCTAGAAGGGTTGGCAGTTTACAACTAGTCCGATTACTTTCTAAACCAAGTTGACCTTCCGAATTTGAGCCCCATACAAATACTAACCCGCTTTCTGAAACAGAATAATATTGGAAAAATCGAGGGAAAAATGTATAAAAGCTGTGGTCGATGTTGCATTGTTATCACCCTAATATCTAAATTCTAAATTTATATACCCTAAATAATGTTATTATATAGGATTTTAAGAATTAGATTTTAGGGCTTTGCACACTAATTAAACAAATCATGTTCGTTGCTATAATTTGTGCATAACGTCAAATTTATTGTCGAAGAATAGCTTCTTAATTCGTATTATATGAAATTTAATATTAACGTGTAATCTGTATCATCAAATTAAATCGAATTGTATAATTCATTTTTATTATTCTAAAGTGTTGCCGTACAAACCAATGGTTGTCATTAGTGTGTCATTCGGAGTTGTATATGTGTGAAGAAGACCGAAATCCAAAGAAATGCCAAAATGCGACATTGGACACAGCCTAAATATTGAATTTATTTCAAAATAAATACATAGAATATTTTACAATAACATCACATCGAGCATCACATGTATATATTTTTTGTTTTATTCATATTTTTAACTATTTCATTCATAAATTATATTCATACGTAATATAACAAGTGATATGATTATCATCGATGATATTTCCGAGTGAAACCGAGTTGCAGATTATACGAGTCCGAAGGACGAGTGAAATGTGCTGCTTCGGTTTCACGAGCAATATCTTCGATTATTAATCATATCACGAGCTTATATTTAATGAGAGAATATAATGAATTTTTGTTAAAATTAACTGTCAATGTTGTAAAAATCCCTTAGTAACGAATGTAAATAAGGTGATAATTTCTTTGTTTCTTATCATCGCTGTGATAGACATGTAACTAGGGAAATTCTGAATGTCGATTGGCGGAAAACATGTCACGTGACTAATGAATTATATTCTCAGGATTATACCTAGTTACTAAATTTTATTTCGACAAAACACCGTCACAAAAAAATTTTCGCTTCCTTCGTGCCAATAAGATGCTGTGAGTTGTGATAAGTGATATTTTTTGACGTTTTAAGAGAACCTAAAACAGTTATTTATGTAACAAGTGTGTAAAGTAGTACTTTTATGGTCGAGTGCGAAATTAGCACGAGATAAAAAAAATACTATTTACACACGAGTTGCATGCAATATTTTTGCTACAACCGAAATGTTAGTGCTATTTCTCATAATATTGTTCATTTAGTGTTAGTTGACAAGTAAATTAACCATTGCCTAGCAATGTATTTACTTTTCCCGCAAAATTTTCCGATTGTTTAAACTCGAGCTTGTTGCTAATTTATCTCGTGACATTGAACATAAATCACTCGCTTAACAGCTCGTGATTTTTTTGTCAATGTCACTCGATAAATTGCTAGGCAACCAGCTCTCGTTACAACAGTCTGAAAATTTTGCGACATAAATTTACCATTTATGGTATTGTATACGAAAATTCAATTTATAAATAAACTCAAACTGTGCTATTTTAGAGTTTTAATTTTTATCACCTCACAGCTTAAAATGGGTACAGATACCAAAATACATTTTATATTACTTAATGAGAACATGAGAGAACAACAGATCCAAATTTAGAAAATCATAATAAAGTATAAATTGAAAATCGTGACCCGCAGTACAATACTGTTGAGAACGTGCATCGCAAATTCTTGTAAGGCGCTACAATACCGCACGCAACCTACTTACAATTACAAATAGATGTTTATATTTGTGCAATTACAATAAAACTCGTCACACTAATGAAATAAAAACCGTTATTAAAAATTTGTTTTTGATAAAATCGTACTGTACAAAGGTTATTTCCAAAGAAAATTACACGTCACGAAGTATTTCATTTGTTTGTTGGCGAGCGGCAATTGTTTGTTTATACCTGTCAGAGCTGCACTATGCTGAGATCCCGCTGATAACTTTTTTATTGTGCCGTTTTCTTTAAGTTGGCCGTGGTTTAATTTGGTGGGTGTATTTACCATGTCTATATTTTCCAGGCCGAGTTGGCCATCTGTGTTGCTGCCACAGGCGTACACGTTATTCGATTCTGGAAAGAAAACAATGGAAAATATATATTTTTGTTCTTTTATGTACAGAAGTACAAGGCAAGGATATTTATATTTAAAGAAAATTCGATAGTTAATCACAAGGGTATTTCCAATATATTAGAATAAATAAATATAGGAATGTCTCCTCTTATTTCCAGAAGCAGAAGTGCTTAAAATTTAGATTTTAAAATTTCTAAATAAATAAATAAATAAATGTAAATATATCATCACGGCATATTATTCATTCTGGGTGTGCCAATCTGCTTTATAAGCAGATGGACAGATGATGATCTATTCGTATCGTGCAGGCACTCATTGCTGGCGTGGAGATTGCTGTCGAAGAAATAATTTGGAATTATCCGGTTTCACATTTTTTAAAAGTATTTTAAATAATAAAATTGTTATTTATGCAATAAGAGTAAAAAGTATACTTATCGGATTTCATTATTACCTCCCGCTACCCTTGGTAAGGAAGGTATAGGGATAGTGCTAAAAATCACATATCGAGATTTTAGTAAATGACCACGTTTTAAGGTCCCTAGAATCCAATATTAACATTTTCACGATGATGTCTGTATGTGTGTGTGTATGTATGTATGTATGTGTGTATGTGTAGGGATTTTGTCTTCGCTCTAACTCAAATACTATCATTCAGAAAATTCTGAAACTTTGTATTTCTATCCTATTCTAATATGAAAAGAAGCCATTAGATTTTGGTGTAAATCGGATAACCGGAAATGGCACTTTACCTGAAGCTCATAATGGTTTTTCTTCAAAAAATATCATTAAATGCCATTTTTTCGCATTTTATGTCTTATAAAAATTAAAGATTATTGATTTTTCTACAGGAATACATTAATACTTTTTCTATATATTTTGCAGATAAATTTAAAAATATTTTTTTTTATTAGTCCCGAAGCCTAAGATAAACACAATTCCTTTGTTACACAATTCATATTTCCAATGAATGTAACTGACAGTAAATGTCACTGTCAAAAAACTAATCACTTCAAATTAATAATACTGACATTTTAAAAATAAAATAGTAAATAAAACAATAGTTTTATGTAATGGAACAGTTTGCAGCGTTAGTAAATACGTAAGTATGTATTTAAATTAATAAAAATAGGCTAGGAATGTGTGGCGAAGGATGATTGCGTAACTATTATTGTGGTCCGGATGCGGTTATTCGCTACCGAAAAACGGACACTTTAATATGTTCTTATGTATGAATGCTATGATGATTGTGGACAAGGCGAAAGAAGAATGTTAAAGAGTGAAGTGAGTCAGCTGAGATCTTACTCTTATCCCTTTTCTTATTGTTACTATTGTTTCCGGGTTTTTGCTAACCCACTAAGTGGGAAACGCGTGATTTTACGTATGTATGTAAAAATTAAATAACGGGAGGTTTTGTGTTGGCCACATCAGATTTTTTCACGCGTTTGCGTTAAAAAAGTGCACTTTTTTCAAACTTTTTTTGTTTTAAAAAAGATAATATGTACTTTATAAACCATTTCAATGAAAAAAAATCTGATGTGGTTAACACAAAACCTCCCGCTATTTAATTTTTATTAATTTATACATGAAGAATACTACATTATTAGAATCTATGTTAAAATTTGACACATTTAACAGTACGACGCAATATCCAAAACAAATAAATAAAAGCAATTTAGAACCCTGTCATATGTTTAATTTATGATCATAATTTTTTTGATGTTAAATATGATATAAGTTTTCCATCAAATGAAAATACATCACAATGACGTCAGCATATCCGAACGCGATAAAGTAGATTATTTACCTACTAAATATTGATGTACGTTCCACGTTTTTTATTTGAGTATATATTACCTCAATACTGGCAAATAAATTATGCAATAACTGTTTTTTGATGAATGATGAACAATTATTAACAAATTCAGAACACTTTATAAATATTAATCTCCATAGTCGACATTGTCAATAACAAGTCTTTCATTAAAAATAATTTTGTCGTATAAATTATTATTTATTGATTGAGCTACCAAAGTACAAGTAATGTTTATTGACAAAAATAAATTAATGATAAGTAATTACATTTTAATGAAGTTTACAACAAATAAACATTTTGCTAATCAGTTTTAATTAGCAATATTCATTTATCTTCACTAACTAGATGCCAATATAATGAAATCAGATACGCAAAGATAAATGCATTTACGCTTCAATGGATTTCAAACTAAATATGTCGTAAATCTTTAAACAAATGCAACGATGATAATCAATGGGTTTTTTAATTACTAGTGACTTAAAAAATAAAAAAGTAAAATAACTAACTGCGGATCTTAAATATTAAAATCGAATTATATAACGAAAAGTAGTTCCCTTTCACAACAATGCACTTCACCATTATTTTTTTCTGCTTCCAACTTATCTCTTTACCTTCCGTCACATTTAAATAAGGAAGGTATTGTGAATTTTTAATGAATAAGTACGTTTTGGGATCGCTAGAATATGTTTTTACTATTTTTACGATGATCTCTGTATGTGTGTATATCTGTATGTGTATGTATGTAATGTGTAACACTATAATTCTAAAAAAAAAAAAATTCTTTCGCATTCCTCTTCTTTACATCTATACAGTGTGTCCCATTTAGAGGTGCCACCATTGGGATCTCGAGAACTATAAGAGATACGATGTCGGTTAAATGGAACTTTTTGTGCGCCTTTGGGAGGCCATCTCAGATGTGCTTTTGTTTTTCCAAAAATTCTCATAGGGCACTAGATAATGACGAAAAACTGAATATTGTTGATTTTTTCTTTTTCAAATAACTTCTAAACTATTAGTAATTGAGAAAAACATTTCAAATATAAAAGATAGATATTTTTATTAGCTAACCAGTGACGTACGAAATAAATTTTTATATCCGTAAATTTTCGAGATATAACACAAACTTATATTTTTTTAAATGGAACCCATATCTGATTTCAGTCTCAAAATCATTATTTTTTCTCTTTTCAATGATGTAAGGGTTATTATGTTTTATATTTGTTTTGCTCCTAAAATTTAATTTTTTTCTTTATTTTCCTGAACTTTCTTATTATTTCGCAAAAAAAACTATTATTTTTATTAATTATATTGTATTTCATCGAAATAATTTGTTTTATGCCTTTACTACTTAATATTTTTATTCTAGACTCATAATTACAAATTACACTATAATGTGCCAAGGGCGACCAGATTCAAAATATTATAAAAATTTGTTTGATACGTGTTTTGAGCAAAATTTTCTAACAAAATAAATTATTTAAATAGAAGGAGTATTTCTAAATAGAAATCTACCAATATTTTCAAAATAATTATAAATTTAATACAAAATAAGGAAAAAATAATAATTTTGAAGGCAAAACAAATATAAAACATAATAACCCTTACATCGTTGAAAAGAGAAAAAAATAATAATTTTTTTGAGACTAAAATCAGATATGGGTTCCATTTAAAAAAATATAAGTTTGTGTTATATCTCGAAAATTTACGGATATAAAAATTTATTTCGTACGCCACTGGTTAGTTAACAAAAATATCTATATTTTGTATTTGAAACGTTTTTCTCAATTATTAATAGTTTAGAAGTTATTTGAAAAAGAAAAAATCAACAATATTCAGTTTTTCGTCTTTATCTAGTGCCCTATGAGAATTTTTGGAAAAACAAAAGCACATCTGAGATGGCCTCCCAAAGGCGCACAAAAAGTTCCATTTAACCGACATCGTATCTCTTATAGTTCTCGAGATCCCAATGGTGGCACCTCTAAATGGGACACACTGTATAAATAGCTCATTAGATTTTGGTTATAATTGGTCAACCGGTATAGTACACTTATTTGAAGTTTTTAACAGTTTTTTTTTTTTTTTTTTTTTGAAAAACACATTTTTGGCATTTTGTGATTATCCAGTATGAAAGAATATCTTATTGTCTATATAGTTTAATTAAGAATTAACTTTTGTAGCTATGCCATAACCATGGAAACTGCTGTTATGTATTTTTTTTTCCAAGGAACTTTCGGTATGGAATTTGTGGAAAATAGTATGTGTTCGTGTTAAAATCTTACTGGATGTATAAAATCTACAATTGAGTCATTTGTCGATTGTCGTAAGCCGTTTGACGTTATCAGCATCCAACATTGCTTTCTACAATATAGTCGCAAGAGTAGTAAGGTGTAGTAGCGAACTAAGTGAGGTTATGGATTTTATATCTCTTCTAATTTACTTTAATTTAATTGCAATATGGTTTCAAATAATAAAACTACAACGGTAGATGCAAAATAGAAGACAAAAACATACAGGACTATGGTAGATAAAAACTCATATTATCGTTGATGTGGGGCCAAATATTTTTTAATTTTTTTATTTTTGTAACTATATATTTTTCTTTTATCATGTAAAGTACTATTTCATTGTACATAATATATAATTATTTCGACTAATGTCTTTTCGTTCATTCTTACGTTACTGTCGAATCATTCAGTATTGTAGAAAGATGGGAAATGACTAACTTGCAATCCGACAACTTCTACCGCCAAATTTCAGCGTAGTGCGCACGCGTACCAATCCGACATCCACAAACGACTTATTGTAGAACAGGCCGAAGCCAAAAAAGGGCTGTTACGGTCTCTGGTCTGGTTGATATGTTAAGTATCCTAATATAACTTTACTGACGTTGAAAACTAAACTTTTTTATGAACTGTAGAAATAGGGTCTTGTGGCCATGTGTCTGAGAGTATGGTTGCGAATCAGGGGAACCGGGTTCAATCCCGACCGACGCCAAAATTATTGCGAATTTCAAAATTTGTTGGTCACCTATGAACAGATATCTGCACGTAACAATTATACCTTTTTTATCGCGCAATGCCATTCCGCGAAGTGTATATTTAATTAAATTAACTTGAAACTAGCAGCCTAATTTGTTTGCTTAAATTTTTCCACGTGTGTAAAAATAAAGGAAAATAAATTCGTGTAATTATTTCTGTATACAATAAGGAGATCGCGTGCCTTGTGCAGGGTTCGTTCGCCGAACGGCCAAACTGCACTTGAAGTAATGAATGTTCGATTAACTGTCTGCTGATAATTACCTGTCAATATAATTGTGTGAGCACGGCCGCATGCTATGAACTTCGCCTTCTCGGGCTTCAGGGCCTTAATGCAGCTGGGTTTGTGCACCATGTTGTTGTGGCCCAGGCCTAATTGGCCCCATTCGTTGCTGCCAAAAGCGAATATTCGACCGTTGTCTGCAAATAGAAACATTCACTTTACAAATGTTATATTTTATTTTGTGCTTGATAATCCTTAAAATTGCTAAAATAAATATCATTTGATCAATTCGAAGCATGCATTTCTTATAGCTCTACAGTTCCTAAATGCTGCAAGCTGTAAGTGCTAAAAGCTAAAGTTATCCCCACCACCAGCCACGTAGAGTTGAGATAGCCTAATCCCACAAGAGCTAAACTGTGACATAAAAAGACAGCATGAAAAGTATTCTCATTGAGAACCAGTTATAATAGGACAGTAACTATAAGTACCTATACAGATGCGTGCAAATTCATCCGACTATATCATTCGTTAAATTATAAACCAATAAAAATGCGTGATTTTTCTGAGTTACCACGTATTACAGCGGTTTTTTTAAAGTAACCATGGTGAACGAATATACGAACCTTAGTATATTCGAATATACCTATCTTCGTATATTCATTTATAGGTGCGTTTGGATATTTTGCTTTATGTACGCAAAAAAGATGTCAATGCCATTTTGAATTTTATTTTTTCAAACACAGTACCTATGTAGTTTGACTTTGAGGAGAAAGATTATGCCTTTTGTGCTTGAAGTGGACATCTATAATAACACTGACAGCTCTGAGTATACCGAAACGAGTAATTAAACGCACCTATTGTTTGACAGCAAAGCCGTATTGAAATAAAAATTTGACAAATAAACATTTAGTTATTTAATTACAAGTCCAAAAAGATTACTTTTTCTTTTTATATGATACAGTCTACCCGTATACAACTCGACAACAGAAAATTCTCGACACCTTCGGCCTCGTAGTGTTTCACTATTTCCAGCAACACGTTTCGTATTATCGAGAATTTTCAATCGTCTTGTTATAAAATAAATGAAAATATCTACCACTTTTCACTAATCAACTTCATCCCAATATTGATAAGTTTTGCAAAATTTAGTCTCGCCTTTTTATTTCTTCTACAAACTAATACTTTTGTAACACTGACATGTCCAATATGTCGTATTTCTTTAAGACGTAGAGACACAGTACTTTGGCTATTAGCAAGGTTTACTATTCGAATTTCTGTCGAAATATACACAGTAGTTTCTTGGATCTACTATAGATTTCAATTTAATTAGTTTTACTGTTCGCTTTGTTGGTTTACGGCGTCTATCGCATATTCGCTTGTCAGCTAATAATTTTCTCAACTTATATTTGGCAATAATTCCATTTGTTGTGCTTTTATTGATCATTAGCGGCTATCTCACGAGAAACCTTTCCTTGTCGAGAAAGGTTTATTACGGATTCACGTAACTGAAAGTGGATGTATCTCACAATTTCGTTAGACAATAACATAAATTAATATTAAATTGAGAATTTGATGACAAATATGAATAAAGAAAGTATATAAACTCTGAACAACTTGGCTGGACATTTTTTAACGTGTTTGTGCTATAAAATATGATGAAAATAGATTTGAAAACATGTCAACAACCCTAATTATAATCTAATTAACATTTCTAACAGTAATGTAATATGTAAAAGTATTACAAAAAATTATATTCTTTTATAAGAGATAAAACAAGTTTGGCTCAATACTTTCGCATGTCACTGTATATTGCCTATTGTTGGTAACACTGCATTGGTAGAGAACAGTAACGAAAATTTTCTGTGCATACTTTTTACGAAAAAAAGGGAATAAAAATAATATATTCTTGATCTTAAAGTGATATATTAATAGTATAAAAAGGATTTTTCATCAGGAAAATCAATAAAAAGGTATTTACTCATCACCAAAGTAAATAACTCGGCGAAATACTGCGCGTGAATATACATAACCTAGCCCGCAACACGTGGGTTCAAATAATGGATAAGTAACAAGTAGATTATCCAAAAGTGATATATTAACTGTATAAAGAGGATCTCTAATCAGGATAATCAATAAAAAGGTATTCATCCAGCGTCAAAGTAACTTGGCAAACTGCGCGTGAATACACATACCTATAGTCCACAACGCGTGGTTTCAAACAATGGATAAAAAACAATTAGACGAAATCCTAACTAAACTCCAGAAATTGGACACATTAGGCGTAATAGAGAAGAAAATAGATGAAACCAGATCTGCAGTCAACAATTTCAAAGAGTATGTCGAACAAATTCAAACCAAAATTTCTATCCTAGAAGAAACAGTAAGCCAACAACAACAAAAAATAGACAAGTTAGAAAAACAAGTCAAAAAGAAAAACTTAATCTTCAAGGGAATACGAGAGGACGAACGTAATAAGGCTGAACTAGAAGAAATAATTGCAAAAATACTAACTGAAAAATTAAATATTTCAATAACAAACAATGATATTGAAGATTTATTTCGGCTAGGGAAGAAATCTCAATCATACACCAGACCAATACTGGTGCTATTTTCCTCGTCGAAAATAAAATTTAATATTCTCACAAAAAGACATAAACTAAAAGACACAAATGTTTACATCGATGAAGATTTAAGTACACAAGCATGGCAAGAGAAGAAAGAACTTCTCAAACTTCAAAAGGAACTGAAGAAGGAAGGAAAAATCGTTAAACTTACAGGTAGTGCTCTAATAGTAGATGGTGTCAAATATGACAATAGAAACGGGAAGCGGCTCAGATCATCCGATGAAGAGGCAACCCTGCAAACACCCAAGAAACTACATCAACATAACCAAACGCAGGGTACCATTTTGGATTTTTTTCGAGGCAATACCAAGACGTAACCCCACACAACATTACCCAAAGTTAAGTACTGAAAGTGCAAATGTTCTTAATAATAGTAATTCACCATCTAACACTGTAAATCTAATATTCTGGAATGTAAGTGGATTTAACACTTTATTTCATGCTGAAATTGAAACTCAAAATTTGTTATCAACTTGTGAAATAATTTGTTTAAGTGAAACCTGGCAATATAATGACATAACTTTCATTCCAGAATATCTTAAAGACTTTTCACACAATATATTCCAAGTTAATGCTACGAAAAACAAAAGTCTTGGTAGAGCAAGCGGTGGCCTACTTGTTTTAAGCAAAAGCCACTATTTTGACGATATTAAAATTGTCGAACATTGTGAACACTGGATATTTTTAGAATTAGAAACTAAAACCGAAAATTACTTAATTGCAAATATTTATCTCAAACCTACACTTGACGTAAATACTATAATTCCTCAATTAGAAAATTCACTTGATCTCTTTTTAGGCAGAAATGATAAGAACTATAGAATCATCATACAAGGGGATTTCAACTCAAAGATTGGACAATTAAATCAAATTAGCGAGAACATAATCAACAACGGAAATATATGCGAAAAAAGAATCTCTCTGCATGCAGCCACTGACCACAAAGGTGTAAAATTAGTAAACAGCATGGAAACCCTTGGCCTTTATGTATTAAATGGACGCACAACTGGGGACATACCGGGTAACTATACTTTCATTAACCATAACGGTAAGAGCGTCATAGATCTAGTTTGGACAGACCTGCAAACAATGGAAGTTGTTTCCAGGTTTGAAATAATACCAACTATCGAAGCTTCACCCCATAATATATGTAGATTATCAATAATTGTAAATAAAAATGAACTTATCCCAGAAAAAGAGCCTGGCATCCCCCTACCGAACTGCGAAATAAAATTTGAATTTTGCAAAGATAACGGTGATATTTTTACAAAACTATTAAATGATTCCCCACATATATATTTTAACAGTTCAAACTCTACTGAATTAAACAATAATTTTATACGGGCAATTAAGGAATCGGCGTTGCGCTCAGACATGACAAAATCAAAGTACAAATAATACAGGCCACCAAGTAAACATAAGCCATGGTTCAATGACCATTGTTTACAATTAAAGAGACAATGCAACAAAGCGCTCAGATTAGTTAAAAAACACCCAAATGATACTAACACAACTAACTTTATAGAATGTAAAAAGACATATCGCAAAACGATAGCCATTTGCAAAAAAGATTATCAAAATAAAATTGTTCAATCCTTAGCTAATACTAAAAACAACTCTGAATTTTGGCAAACGATAAGGCAACTAAAACAAAAAAAAATTAATAAAAATAACATAAGCTCAGCTGAGTGGATAAAATATTATCAGCAATTATATCCACCAAAAAGTAACATAAAATATACATTTTTTGATTGTTTTAACCAATGTTTAGACTCCGCCCTTTCTATACAGGAAATAGAAAAGAGTATTCAAAATACTAAATCAAAGAAAGCACCCGGATTAGACGGTATTAACAGTGACTTTTTTAAACACCTTCCCCCTAATTGGCTGCACTACTTACAAAATCTATTTAATAAAATTATGGAAAATGAAGATATTCCCGATTCTTGGTCGCAAATTAATATATTCTTTTTATACAAAAAAGGGGACTCACTTGATTGTTCAAATTATCGCGGCCTTGCTCTAATTAACTGCATATGCAAGCTTTTTACAAGAATACTTCAATCTCGAATACAGGAGCACCTTGAAAATAACAACATACTCGCCGAAAATCAAATGGGATTCCGAAAAACCCGCAGCACATTGGATAATATTTTTTGTTTATCATCTATCATTAATATTCACTTACGTTTAAAGAAATCTTGTGTTTATGGAATATTTATCGATCTTAAAAGGGCCTTTGACACAGTGAACCATGAAATTATGTGGCATAAATTATATACTAACGGTATTAGTTCAAAAATAATAAGACTTTTGCAAAATTTGTACTGTAATGCAAAATTTCATTTTAAAAACGAAAATAATACACAAAACAGCTACGTTGAAATTACCGAAGGTGTATTGCAGGGTGATACTTTATCACCCACACTTTTTACGATTTTCATTAATGATTTGGATGAATATTTACGTAAGTACGGAATGAGAGGCCTTAATATAGATGGTGAACAAGATTTATTATTACTTGCGTACGCCGACGATATAGTAATTCTGTGCGATTCCTATATTGACACACAAAGAAAGTTAAATGCACTACATGAATATTGTAAGACTAACCAGCTAACAGTAAACACAAATAAAACAAAAATAATCCCCTTTCACAAAGGGCGCTTAAAGAAAAATGCCCCATTTAGATTTAATAATGAAATCATAGAAACCGTAAATAGCTTTTGTTACTTGGGAGTAGTTTTCAGTAGCTCGGGAAAATTTGTAGAAACAACTACATACGCATTAAATAAGGCTAAACTGGCTATAAATAGTATACAAAGTATCTTGGGTCGGGGAAAATCAATTGGTTGGGATGAAAAAACCAAACTGTTAAATACAGTAGTAAAAGCAACAGCGCTGTATGCGTCGGAAATCTGGGCGCTAAGATATACAGAAAAAATGGATAGATTTCAAACAACATACATCAAACGTATACTATTATGCCCTAAAACAACACCCAACTATATGCTCAGATTAGAAGCGAACGTAGACCATATAGCTGCAGAAATATTAAAACGCGCATTAAACTGGTGGCAAAATATCTTTAAATTGGACACAAGTCGATTTACTAAAATAATTTACAATCGGTTATTTCACCTAGATAAAAATTCAGCTTCTAAATCTGAATATAATTGGGCCTCGCAATTAAAGGCAATACTACAAGAATTAGGGTTTATACAAGTCTGGGAAAACCAAAGCATAAACCGGCGAGAGGTTGACGAAATTATAGATAAAATGAAAATGAAAACAAAATGCTCAGATATTGATAGAACTGCCATTTCGACCTATAATGATTTCTACTACCCTATTTATAACACAGAAAATAATAAGTACCTAAATCTTAACATATCATTTTCAAAAAAGAGGATCATTGCGCAACTTAGACTAGCTAGAAAAAATAACTTTAGTATTATCATAAACCAAATAAAATACCAGTTAGAAGCTGAAAACATTTGCAAAATATGCAATCTTCAGAAACTGGAAACAATTTTCCATATGTTTGCGGAATGTCCAATCTATTCTCCATTTAGACAAAAATACTTATTGGGTTGTCTCCAAGATGTGACAGAAAACAATTGGTACAATATTTTAAAAAATCTGGATGTTAATAAAATAAATAACATTTTCTACTTTGTGGTTAGTGCGTTGCGGTTAAGAAGTTTCTGTCTCGATGAATAAATATCTTTGCCTCAAATATCTTTGCCTCAACTAGGTAGCATAAACTAATAAACCAATATTTGCTGTGGCCCCCTTGTATGATGATTTAAATCTACAAAAATAGTATTTTTGAATACATAATTCTATGATACATAATTTATAACTTTTGATATATAGTATTTACTGCAGTTTTGATTTACATTCTGTAATATCTGCGCCATGGTGCTGAAAGGGCCTATGTCCGTTTTTGCCAAATCGTAAGATTTAATCATGTAACAGAGTAAAATTTTGTTTCATGTCATGGTGTCTATATGACGAAATTTATTTTTTTAGATTTTTATATTTTAGACATTGGCCATTTTGGCACCAAGGTTTCGGATACATTCATCATATTCTTTATAAATAAATGTAATTATTTGAGACGTACGTATTTTTATTGTATTTGAATTGTCCAGTAAAGATGTGTACATTTCAAATCATACTTTTGACTTAAAATTTGTAAGGAATTCTATTCCTCACATATAATTACTTGCAATGCACTTTTATTCATGTTATGTCAATCGCAATTTATTTACAACATATTTATGTCTATATATATGATATACATTTATTTGCAATATTATGTTATCATAATTTAATTTTGATAAAAATTCGTGATATATTCTTCATATTCCTCATATGATCATATGTGTGAACATTTCATATTCTTTATATAATTATGTATTATTATTATTATTATTATTATTATTATTATTATTATTATTCGCAACATACATATATTTACTGTATAATTCATAATATACCTTTGATTTATATTTTGTAAGGTATATTTTATATTACTCGCAATATATTTTTATTCTTGTTATGTATTTCGGAATATATTTACAACATATTTCTGATAGTTAATTGATTTAAAATTTGTAATATATTCTTCATATAGATATAAACATTTTACAATATATTTTGATATTCATATAAATGTCGAATATATATATATATATGTATGCGTGTGTATGGACATGTATATATATATATATATATATATATATATATATATATATATATATATATATATATATATTGATTTCTAGATATAAACATTTTATAATATATTTTTCGATATCTAGATAATTATTTGTAATGTTGTATATATATATATATATATTATAAATATTTTATGTTTACGTTTGTAATATATAACTTGCATACTCTTGGGGTACATTTCATAATCATGTATAGCGTTGCCAGCCTTTTGTACAAAGCTGTATGCTTTAAGAACAAATAAAGTTTATTATTATTATTATTATTATATTGCCTATTATACCTGCCGACAAAAAGTATGGACTGTAGATTTCTACACTGTTATCAATTCAGGGTCAATATTGAAAATGCTAAGTTATGAAGAAATAGCAACACCGCAGGACAAGGGACAGGGTGCGGAGAAGGGAAAAAGTTGAACATCAGTCTATACTCATTTCTATAGATGAATATTCTATTACGCCATTTAGAAAATAACTGATTGGCGCTAAAATTATTACGAATTTTAAATGGTCCAAAGTGATCCCTGTAATGCATTCTCGATGCCAGCAATGAGTGCCTGTGATTACCGATAGCTGTGTAAAAGCAGAATGACACACCCAACAATGAGTAATATGCCGTGATGATATATTTATTTCTTAATATAAAACAAAAAAATATATTTGAAATAGGAAATATGCGAGGAAATATGGATTGCTTATATAAATGTATTAATATTTCAACTTTAAATTATTATTTATGACAATTTTCATCCATTCATATAATTTTATTTATTCATTCATACGAGGAAATTAGATATGGTATGATACTTGAATGTTTCTAAGAAATAAGAATAACAAATACAAAAATTGGTTTGCATGAAATTTCAGAGAAATTCAATTTACTATTAAAGTAAAATAGTTCGAAAAGCAACAAGGAAGTATTAACTTTCATTCATTGTTATGGTATACGTTTATGTATAAAGTGTAATATGCGTTATATCAAAAACTGATAAAAGAAAATGATAAGAAAAAATAAAATAAAACAAATTAACTAACACTTTGGTCTATCCGGCTCGAAGGACCACACAAATTTATTTTGACGTGTATATACCGAGAGTTTTTTTTATCAGTGAACATGGGCATATGCCATTACCATAGTTACATAAATGATTGACAGCAATGTATTATCGCGTTTTTTTAAAAACTGAACATAGAGAGTGACAGTGAATGTATTATAGTTGTCAAAGTCATCAAATTGTCATTTCAAAATGTATACAGTTGAAGAAAAAGTTCAAATTGTCAATTGGTATAATTATAACATGAGTCTACGACAAGTTTCTGTACACATTTTGATTGTATAACAATTTGATGACTTTGACAACTACACTAAATGTCACGTCCTATGTTCAGTTTTAAAAAAAACTCGATAATACATTGCTGTCAATCATTTTAAATGTAACTATGGTAATAACATACGGCCATGTTCACTGATAAAAAAAACTCTCGGTATATACAATGTCTAATATTATAACAAAACAATTTTCCATTCTTATTATTTGGTTATAAAATTTAAATTTGCACAATAAAATACTACCACATACATACTACAATAAAATTATCATCAAAAAGCGATTTTCATTCATCATTCAAATAAACCTAAACAATAACACCCCATTTCATTGTGTTCTATTTTTACCGCCAAAATTTGAATACAAGTGCGAAGCGGAAGTAGGAGCGGGGATAAGATTTCCTGTGACCTAATTTCCGTAGCTGGAGTTCGTGTTTTGATATGGGTGATTTCTTTCGGTAGATTGTAAACAATGTTGAGGATGAAATTGATAAGTTGATTAACGTAGTGATGGATGTTGTTATTTTGTTATTAACAGGTGTGGGTGACATCTGACAACAACAAGAGGAATTAATTATGAGATTATGGAAAAGTCGAGGGAAAAGTCTAAGTTTGAATTAGGGGGGCACGTTCTCAAGATGAATTTAATATAAACGAAAACAGATATCGAATGTTCTGACTTCAGTATTTTATCATATTGCTCATAGATGTTCATCTAAATTTTAGTAAGGGCTGGTTTATGATGAATTTAATTTACATTTTATATACTCACTTAAAACGCATACGTTGGTTTATGAAAGATTTACAAATTAAGAAATTTGAAATTTAGATTTGGAATATAACTATATTTTATACTTCCAAATGTAAATTTCAAATTCGACCAATTACAAGAGAGAACTATTAAACATGGCGGTAAGGTATAACTTTGCTTCATCTGTCAATTGTCTTTTCTGTTTGTGAGTTGTTGACATTTTGAAGATAGATTTGCAGGATCAAATTGATATTTTGTTTTTTTGTTAATATAAGCAGTATTCGCGAACATCATGATTTGTACGACAAAGCAAATGAATTGTACAAAAATAAAAACGTTTGCGTAATTTCAATTCAACGAGGGATAGCAAAGAATTAAAAACATGCACACTTATACTTATACTGCCCGTTGACAAATCAATGTGTTCATAGACCTAACCACGGACTAACATACCATCTACTTTTTTTAAATTTGTGTTTATTTTATTTCTTTATTATACAAATCAACAATAGTAAGAAACATTCTCGACGTTGTTAAAAAAAATCATCTTGTTCATTAGCGTCTAGCAAATTGATGGCTATGAAAATAAAATTGTAACCTAAAATCTGATGATAACTGGTGAAACTTCAAATGGCAAGTAGTGACAAGTCATGACTGATTGGTCAGATCCGGAAATTCAAAATCGAATATAAATCAGAGAGAAAACTGTAAATTGTAAATCAAAATTTCTAAATTTAAATTTATAAATTAAATTCATCATAAACCAGCCCTAAAGAGTGTTTGTAAATGGCATAAATTGTGTTTTCACTATTAATATAAACTTGCCCTTGATATCGAACATTCCAACGATACTATCAAATCTTATTTATAGTGTAACCCTTATAATGTGGGCTAGCGTGCAAGCGAAACAATTTTTCAAGCAGGAAAGGAAAGAACTTTGTTTGTACTGGTAATAAAACAAATTATTATACTCTGATGTTTTTAATGGTGAATAGTGCAAGGGCAGTAGAACACCATGCGTCATTCTAGATTACCAACTTTGCTGCAGAATAATTGAAAATACTGCGTGAAATATAGCGAGAAATTGTTTTTAATTAGATTTTTCCAGATATTTGATAAGGCGACAAGTATTTGTAAACTGTACGAATAATTATTAAAGTAAACAAACATAAAAAAACTTCATAAAATATCATTATAGCATCTATGCAAATTTAAAGTAACATTTTTATTGAAGTTATAAATATAATATATTGCTTAATAAAAATATGCTTAAATAACTATATTTTTGTATCGTGGAGGGCGTTCACAAGGCGTTGTTTTACCGGACATGGTCAACTGGGCGCCGGATATCTGGGCGATGTAACAATAGATATGTAGAATTACAAAATTGTTGTTCCGCGTGTATAGAGACAGCCGCCGTAATAGTCCGCAAGAGAAACACCGCGGTTTACCGCGAGTAAGTCAAGACGCCGCGTTGTAAATATGTTGTATTAAATCTAGCTTAAAGATTGCCGTCATATTGTTTGTTTACTTACCTTTTTTGGGTGTAGTAGTTTCACCGTAATGTTCACCGCTAGTTTACGTACGAAGTTGTCATATTTCAGGGAAAAACAAGGATATTTTCTTTATTTGTTTTCATTTAAAATTTATATACAAATCTGTTAGTTATTTTAACACGCTCGTCTCTGTACGCCCTAAAACCTTAACCATCTCCACTGAAGGTAGCCAGGGTCGTTCTCGTCGTTGTAGTTTACAGGAAACCCCGCCGCTGTCAAAATGGCGCCCGAGCTACGAAGAAATTACCGACGACAAAGAGGACGTTTGTACGGAAATTGCAAAAAGGTGTCCACATGCAAAGATTATTGGCGCCAATTTGACGCCAGTTTTATGGCGCCAATTTAATGGCATCAGTATATGCTTTGACAATTTCTATCAGTTTTCAACTGGCTACAAATTAAAAATGGCGTCAAAGCAAGCATTAATATGGTAGTGCAATTTCGAAAAATATTTTAACTTTAGTTGAGTTTACATCAAAATCTGTGACTGAGTCAGACATAACTTCAACAATTTTTCTCAATGCATCATCTCTTTTATTTCGATTTTTATGGGATACATTTTTTTATTCCAAAGGCAAGGATATTGCTCGTATGCCTCCAGAAACTGAATTATTAGTTCCGATGACCATTTATTTGAAGCTTTTGTCATTGCACTGGCGTGTTGTTTCTCTAAATGGCGCTAAAAAGTATAACTGCTTTATACTTTCACTGGCGCATTGATTAGTGGTGCCATTCCATTAGCACCAGTTGAATTAGTATGTTCCTATATGCAGCTAGTCTAGTTGCGCCAATAATCTGTACATGTGGAAACCTAGGTTTAGGTTATGTTAATGTTTTGTTAAATAGATGGGTTTATTTGAGAAATGAAATTATAAACATTATATGAGCAAATCCGAATCCAAATCGAAAGAGGACGGAGATAGCCGAGCGAATACAATGGGAGTGATAGCGGTTGGTAATTATGTGTGAATAAGAATGTTCTGGTTGCTGTTTTCCATCACGGCTTTACAAAACATGGCTTTGAACCCGAACCTGGACCGAACTAAACCCGAAATTAAACCGTAACATTTTAGCGAACCCAAACCCAGAACCGAACCTTAGATATATTTTTCAATAGAACCCGAGTAGGAACCGAACCGGGAATTTAAATTTGGCTTCAGGGTCCAGTTCCGGTTTAGGTTCATTTTCAGTTCGGAATGCAAGCGTAATCGTAATACAGCCGATCTGCGTTGTTGCCTTCGTTGACTGTTCGTGAAATTATAAATTCCGGCGTGCATTTTAAATTATTTCTTTATAAAAATTGATATTCAAAAAATATTAATTCAATTTTCATTAGGTCGAACCGAAACAGAACCGCACATGAACCCATCTCTCAAAAAATCTGATGTGGCCAACACAAAACCTCCCGCTATGTAATTTTTTATTAATTTAAATACATACCTACGAATTTACTAACGCTGCAAACTGTTCCATTGCATAAAACAATTGCTTTATTGACTATTTTCTTTTTAAAATGTCACTATTATTAATTTGAAGTGATTAGTTTTTTGACAGTGACATTTACTGTCAGTTACATTAATTTGAAATATGAACTGTGTAACAAAGGAATTGTGTTTTTCTTAGGCTCCAGGACTTGTAAAAATTTTTTTTTTTAAATTTATATGTTAAATATATAGAAAAAGTATTAATGTATTCCTGTAGAAAATTCAATAATCTTTAATTTTCATAACGACAAAATGCGAAAAAATAGCATTTAATGGTATTTTTTGAAGAAAAACCATTATGAGCTTCAGGTAAAGTGCCATTTCCGG
The DNA here is from genome assembly GCA_943142095.1 of Ophonus ardosiacus. Classification (NCBI taxonomy): domain Eukaryota; kingdom Metazoa; phylum Arthropoda; class Insecta; order Coleoptera; family Carabidae; genus Ophonus; species Ophonus ardosiacus. The sequence goes on along the minus strand of OW964832.1, from coordinate 32,219,271 downwards.
TTATCCGATTTACACCAAAATCTAATGGCTTCTTTTTATATTAAAATAGGGTATAAATACAAGGTTTCAAAATTTTCTGAATGATAGTATTTGAGTTAGAGCGAAGACAAAATTACTACACATACATACATACATACATACATACACACACACACATACAGACATCACTGTGAAAATGTTAAAATTGGATTCTAGGGACCTTAAAACGTGGTCATTTACTAAAATCTCGATATGTGATTTACACCAAAATCTAATGGCTTCTTTTTATATTAGAATAGGGTATAAATACAAGGTTTCAAAATTTTCTGAATGATAGTATGTGAGTTAGAGCGAAGACAAAATTACTACACATACACACATACATGCATACACACACACATACATACACACATACAGACATCATCGTGAAAATGTTAAAATTGGATTCTAGGGACCTTAAAACGTGGTCATTTACTAAAATCTCGATATGTGATTTTTAACACGATCCCTATACCTCCCTTACCAAGGGTAGCGGGAGGTAAAAACGAATTAACCTGAACCGAACCCAGTTCTTGGCGGGTTCGATGCCCTGTTACAAAACTGTCGTGGAGAGTGTACCACTTGAGTCCGTTTTGTGCTATTAAAGTACACGAATTACTGATTAATTATTTAATACGGACGTTGTTTCGAGCTTAATGTAGTAAAACCTGGTACCCATTTCATTCTCTCATTCTGAAATTATTTTAAACTTTAAGTTGAAATATTTTGAAGGAATTTGTTAATTTCAACCTTTAACCTTTGCATGGCGATTCAAGAAACGATAACTGTAATGTATGAAACTTCTCCATGACACTGGCTACTTCGGGCGACTTTGTGAACTTTGACTTCGTTCTTTCCTACGTTCAACCACATACTCGCAAATAAGAAAGACCACTTGCACATTGAAATTTATGACGTCATTAAATAATACTATAAAATTTTACCTCGAATGAGTTTCCAGAATTATTTATTCATACGCATTTGCGGGAATTGTTAATGACAATGACTAATTTTTTTCTGTATACTGTAAAATTTATATTTGTGTCTTTTACATTACCCCTTTTACTGAACTGTGGCTCAGATCATTTTAAATTTATTTCGCGGGTGATGCAGGATCGGTAAAAGTGTAACAACAATTTACTGGGTTTACTGAAGTAAGCTGAGACGAACTGAGATTTTGACTAAAAAGAAAATAGCTAATATCGAAGAGTACTGGAACAATATTTTAGAAGTAGAATAAATCGTTTGTTGTAAAAAAATCTTTATTTACGGACGTTTCGGGCTTAAGACAAACCCATCTTCAGATATTGATACATTATTAGCAGCACAATTATTAGACCCAAATTACAGTGCACTCACTAATCACACAGTTAATACTGGCCATAAATTTAAATTTGATGATGTTAAAATTATTGATAAAGTTAATAACAAATATCCTCATTTACTTAAAGAGACTCTTCATATTTTGACTTTAAATATAACTTAAAATATATAAACAACGTCATAGACAAACTAAAAAGTCACTAACTACCACACGCATGACTTCATTGGTTGTGTTATGCTACCTGTTTTTCTCCTCAGTATTTCACCAACTCCGAATAGGCTATTCCACGAGATTTTTTTAAATTTTTTTTCTTCAAGTCCCTAAAAATATAAGACCACATGTGAAAGTCCGAGTTAAAAATTCCTCCAAATAAGCGAGATGATAAGGTTCGAATTTTAAATTGGCTTTGTGACGTAAGTAATGTGGATATACCAGAAGTAAACAAACAGTGGTTCACTAACCACGAAAAAATGTTAAACAAATTACAAAATAATGTATATTTAAATTGTAATATTATAATTCATTATTAGAGACATAAAATAAATTATTATACTTAATTTATTTCACTTTTTTTCTCATTTTATAAAAATAAAGAAATTAGAACGTCACCAGAACAGCAACCGAACAGATTCGACACACCCGAAGAAGTATATTCTTAGTTAGGGCGGGGCTTCTCAAAATCGGAGGTCATACTTGGATCCCATTTGCTCAAACACTCGTGCACATGTCCTGCATCATCAAAAGCAAAACTCCCCGTGTCTTCTAGAAGGAATAATTTATAATAAAAGAAATATGGTTTTCCTTATCCTTTAACTATTATCGTTCTTATTTTCAATAAACTTTTACTATTTTTGATTACTGTGGAATAGCCTATTGATTCGGAGGTTTGTTGAAATGCTGTATCTTAAAATTTTATCAACATAACTTATGTAGACCATTGAGTCTAATACAATTTTAAGATTTTGTAATAAATTCATCAGTATTATTGTATATTCACCGTTAGGTAAGTACTTTTCATGCTGTAAAACTGTTTTGTGCTAATAATAATGTATCAATAGCTGAAGATGGACTTGCCTTAAGCCCAAATCGTCCGTAAATAAAGAATTTTTACAACATACGTGAACCATTTAAGTCTTTTTCATTTCACTTTTAAAGTACTCAACGGTTGGTCCTTCCATCTCTGTTTATTTGAAATTGTATCCTTTAATGTCATGGTTTCCTCATGCATTTTATCTGTCTTCATATCAAAATTGACATTTAAATACTGTGGTGTAGTCAGTCTAGTTAAGGGTGTTTATATTTCCTCAGCTGTCCAGTAAAGGTCGATAGCTTATGTTTTAAACATAAGGCGGTGTGAAATACTCTAGCATTTGTTTTGAAATACCACCCGCCCTAAATGCCCTACATCTTTATGTATTGGTCAAAGGTCATTTACCCGTTAACTACCTCGAATTTTTCTTTAATATTTACAAGATAATAAAGAATAATATCCTATTTGGTTCGTTCTAATTTATGTATTTTCTATCATTGTTCCACTTTGAAAATGGTTTCATGACAATATGTATACCATCTATTTTAATATGCAATTTAGTGTACATTTATTTTATTTTGACTTAAAAATGAAAAATATCCAATTATGCACTCTCCCGTATAATAAAAAATTAAAACAAAACCCGGTCAATTCCATACCAATAAACTTAACAGCGCCATCCAATATGCAGTGATTACAGAAACAGAAGCATGTTGACATTTCTCAAAGCTCAGATATTGCTTTGCAATTGCTAATATAAAATTCATTCTTACTGCAGTAGATATCTTTTGAAACTTTACTGCAATCTGCAATCGATAAATTACTGTATTTGAACTGATACCCTTCAATTATTTATAGTATGGCTGAGATTATAGTGTGCTTTGGAAAGGATTATTCAATTTTTATGAGTGAAATGCAGCAATATTTATTTACTGGATATTAAGAAATAGAAAAATAAACATTGACGAGCAATTACATAATATTTAGACTTTTATTTAGGACGTTTTTTGTAGAAACGCTCAAACTTTAAAATGTAATAACTTGTAACTAAAATACGAGCCCAAATTCATAATAATTAGGCCAGTTTAATTTCCTATAAATTATAAAATTACTCAAATGGTTAGAAATATACACAAAATTCTTTCTGCTATTTTAAACGTAGACTTAAAACATACAAAAACTGTGAACCAACTGATCTGGTATTAGTTCGAACGGCATTTCAAGGGTCATCATCTTTTAAAGTCAATATTTAGCTTCTACCGGGACCCGTTATTTTTGGCATAATGAAAAACACTTCGTAAAAATCCTACCTTGCAAGACATATGGGAAGTATTCATATAAAAATTTGAAGGGCTTTGGGATACAATGCCGAATAGAATTATAGCTGGGATTACTAATAAAGGCGATATACCTGAAGGTTAAATGGCGGAATATTTGAATAATATAATTATTCACATTTTGTATGTTTAAAATATAGATTTTTAGAAATTTCTCGCCAGTTGCGTACATTTTATAATATGCTGAAAATGTAAACCGGGCCCAACTGTTATGAGTTTGGGCTCGTGATTTACTCGTATTTACAATATTGGACTATGGTTGCTTTTGCCTAGAGCTGTATAATAGGGCTGTTACAAGAATTTTTATGTGACTTCTAAGAACTAAATTTTAAAAGAAATTGTTCTTTAAGAGCCTCAAATTTGAAAATATCACGAAATATCCATTAAATATTTTACAATTATATATTGAAATTTGTGTAATATTTTGAAAAAGTCACGGGATCTAAAACAGAATGTGATGTCAGAGTATATACAGTTTAACATGTGACAAACTATCGCCTATTTTTATTTATATAAATAACGTAAACTGTTTTCCTATTAGAGACAGAGTTATTCCAGCTTCAACGCAAAAATAACGTGCGCTTTAAAGTCACGTGACAGCCCGAGTGCGCATGCGTACTAATAAGGTTCACGTTAAATGAATAAGGAGACACTTTATGTGCAATGGAATAGCGAGCGTTTAAAGCGTGAATACACTGATAAAATGCGGTAAACATTGAAAATGAAAGTCCTTTATTTTTAAAATAAAGTGTTTTCTACATAATGTTGACGTTTACGTTTTTTCTTCTTAGAAGTTGCAATAACTCCCTATTGGCTATGAATGACGTACAGTATATACTCCGACGTCACAAGAGTGGGGATTGTTTTTCATTTTATTTAATTATTTACGGAAATAAAAATAAATTATTAATATTTTTATTCCCATGAAAAATACTGCATAAACTTTTATTTAAAATACTTTTTAAAAACGTGAAACCAGCTCATTGTACGTCGAGTGGTGCCCCTTCCATATTAGGTCGCAAACTTTTCATTCCACCTTGTATTTTTATTTGTTAAAAAGAACAACAAAACTTTATTATTAATGCATCAGTAATAACTTCGTTGCTTTTAATTACTTACTTAAAAATTCCAGTACAGCTCTTATCGTATTTACATGTCTTTCTTCAACTACAATTCCTCTGATTGTATAGAATATTCAGCATATCTTCAAAATCTCGCATTTATAATTCACATATTCAGTTTAAATGTAGCATACATTAATTGTACAATACATTAGGCAAATCGATAGTAATATTTACGTCGTATACTTGTATATGTATGTATATTTATATCATATCGTTATAGGAAGTACCTACAACATGCATGTATAGTATGTGTTTGTATTGGAAGGGTGAATGATCCTTGTGGATAGTCTATTTTGCGTGCTGGTGGTTGGTGGATGATTATTTCGATCGGCGATATTTTTTATGGACTGACAAGTAAGTTAGCTTTAGCCCCAATGACGAGCAGAAATATTTTTGTAGTATAGACGGCTTTGGAATTCGGTTATAAATGAAAAATTGAGAATTTTAATGAGGTCATCCACACGGATCATTTATATTATACATTTTTTGCATATAACATTTAGTTCACCCATAAAAGCTTTGGTTGTTTTAAAAACACCCTCTGTATACAGACATTAAAACTGTATAGCAGAGACTACCAACGTTTTATTAGTTATTAATTATTAGATTATTAGTAGTGGAGGTCTCCCGTGTCAATAAAATAAATTACTGATACCCACAAATCTAAGGTTTCCACATTAAAAGATTATTAGCGCCAATTTGTCGCCGGTTTTAGTTGCACCTATATATGTTCCCACAATTTCTATCAGTTTTCATTTTTCAACTGGTACCAGATTAAAAATAGCAATTGAGTTACTTCAAGTAAGCATTAATATGGTAGTGCAAATTTTTAATATTTTAGCTTTAGTAGAGTTTATATCAAAATCTTTGATTGAGTCAATCATTACCTCAACATTTTTTCTCAATACATCATCTATTTTATTTTGATCTTACATGTATGTATCCATATGCAACTAAATTGGCGTTAGTCTATCTTAAGATTATTAAAGCAAAATGAAAAGTAGATTATATCATCATGCTCCTTGAACAATTTTCAGCTATAATATCCCGAGGACATTGATAATTACGAAATAATTTTATAACAGTTACCGAAAGCGCGTTGCTTGGTAACAGCCCGACGCCGAAGGCGGAGGTGGTGTTACTTAAAAGCAACGTGCTTGAGGAAATGTGATAAAATTATAAGTATTTATCAATGATCGAGGGGTATTCGGTGAGAAAATTTTTTGCAATTTTAATTAAATTTATGAAGAATTTGTATTTACCAGAATTTTTATAATTATAAAATCAACCAATAGATGTCAGTAGTAGCTATGAATATAGTTCAGCGTGAAGTGTGTAACGATAATAAGATTGACATTGACACTACGAGATGCCGAGACACGTTTCAGTTTTATTATACAAACGTTTAATAGTAATAATAATAGAATGATATTTTCTAATTTTTTATTTATAATAGAGTGTTTTATTGTGAGTGTGAGTGTGTATTTTATTAATTGAAGCGTTATTTTCACTATCATACTGTCAAAACGTCATTTTCAAATTAAAACAATTAACCTTTAATTATCTGTCAAAAAGTGTTTGTTACTTAGCAACTTAATGACATAAGTGATAATTGTCTTAGGATAATTATCAGTGTAAGTTTGTTTTGATTGGTTACTTTCGCACACGTGATCAGAAATAAAGGGGTTCAATTGGATATTTTTTTAACCAAAAAATTTTCAACGTAAATGTCTCCAAACTAATCTGTTCTGCGCCGCTCTTTACAGCCTCTCGTAATGGGGTATTCCACTCAATTTTTTTTATTATTTTAAATAAAACTTCATTCAGTCTTGAAGCAATTCATAGTGTTAAAAAATCTTAATTGTTCCTAGTTTAACAGTATTTTATTTTCTAGAAATCAGTGTAACGTCACATTTCCCCTATACTTGTCTTTCTCACACACACTGCTCTGAGTACGCTGCGAGAGAAAGATAACAATTGTATGACGTCAATTTTCCCTTTTAGCAAATGTGAAATATCTCGTAAAGTAATTATTTAAAAAATGTTTTCATTGTTTTAACTGTTATTTATTGAGCCATACTTTATGTTAAATTGAAATTTTTTCAATTTTTTTGTTATGGTGGAATACCCCATTCTTTTCGTCCTTAATTATTTCAGTTAACATTCGAAATTTTCTTCGTTCTCTTCCTCGTCTTCCGTATATTTTCACTTCAATTATAATTTTCTGTGTACCATCCCTCCTTAAAATATGTCCAATCCAGTTAGCTTTCCTCTTATTTCTTTCAAAATTCTTCTTCTTCTACTCTTCCTTCTTAACACTTCCTCGTTCCTGACTCTCTTTTTCCATCCAGTTTTCTTTATCCGTCGCCACAATCACATCTCAAAACTTTCTAAGTACTTTTTTTGCTTCTTCCGCAAGATCCATGTTTCGCAGTTCAATATTAATACGTTTAGCTGATAATAAATTTTGTATTTTGCTGTATGCCGCTTTTCCCTGTGCAATTCTGCTTCTAATTTCTTGTACTTTCCGTTTCAATTTATTAAAATATAAAAACGAATAAGTATATTAATAACATAAATGTCCGTATAGGTACTTAAAATGAAAAATACTACATAATTATTAGTTACTTTATAAAGATGTTTTCATGGTCTTTGAAAAGAAATACAAAAAACTAAACAAACATTAATTTAGCTACCGCATAGTTAAGAAAATTTTTATTAGTTATTTCATTATCTTTTCGAAGCTACTTAATAATTTATTTAATAACTGTTTAGTAGTTTAATTAACTTATTAATGAATATGTTAGTAAAACAAACTTCTAACCTTTTTTATGGTCCAATATTAATAATTCCTCAGCATTGATCATTTTGCTTAAAGCTTAATGCATGTTTTTAATTATCCTGACCTTAATAGAAAAAAGGTAATCATAGGTCTGTCATATATGTTCACAAGTTACACGCCTGTGGAATTAGTTCATATGAAAAGTAATTATAAATAAAATAAAATCAATATGTATGTTACACTATTTTTAATTAGAAATTCTAATTATTTTCTCGCTGATTCCAGAAATAATAGAAAAAGAAATTTAATTAGCAATTCCGGTTATAGTGATAAAAAAATCTGCCGTCATCTAGGTAAGGCAATTGTTGTCTTTGGTTTTAGGGTGCTAGAATACGATTTTACTATTTTTATGGCCCGTGAAATAATAATACTGGAAATAATCTTTTGCAAGAAATTTTCTATAAGAAATTTATATGAAATAACAAGTTCTCGAAAAAAATTGAATGGACGATACTGTTGGTTTAAGAAAAATATATTAAAAACAAATAAACGTAGCTTAAGCTTTAACATTTATATTTAATATAGAGCTAGTGCCCCCCCCCCCCATGTGTCTTTGGCGAGTTTTAAAATTTAATATATTTTGAAATATCCTCTTTAATTGTTTTCATTTTGGGCCTCCTACAGATTGTTGTATATCTTTATTTAAATTAATGACCAAAAATTTTCAATGAAGAATTTAAAGGAAAGCAAAGTTTGGAGATAAAATAATGGTGTGAGGTGCAATTTCGGATGCAGGCATCTCCAGACAGTTCTTTGGGCGTGTTAGAGGTTTATAAACAAAATTTCCTGCCGAAGACACTTGATTTCATCTATTTACAACATGTGAACGAAGATATTAAGTTTTGACCTGGCCCAGCTTCAAGCCACTATGGCCGAACAACAACGCAGTGCTTCGAGGCAAAAAATACCATTTGTAGCCCTCGAAAGCAATCCTCTTAACGCACCCAGGCGAGACCTATTGACCGTTTTTAGACAATAGTTAAGTACAAGAATGGTGTACTATAATACGTAGCTCAAAATGAAAACAATTACTAAGGAGGAGGATTTTTTAAAAAGTTCGCAAAATAAATTTTAAAACTCAATGACTCGTATGGCAAGTCAGAACTATACTTTTTCACGCAAGAAAATATCAGATAGAGTTTGTGAGTCGGCCGTTTTTACATACATTAAATAAATAATTTAAATTCGTGAAACCAAACTTTATCAATAATAAAAATATTTTTATCTGTAAAATGTACGAGCCCTGAATATTAAAAATTACATCAAAAAATGGTTGAATAGCGCTTAATTCTATCGATTTTATTTGATAATTGACAGCTAACAAGTGATATTTTTTTCGCAATCGTGAACTAGGTTACAATTCTGATCATTCAAAGGGCAGAATTTGTATCCTTATCTAAACCAAAGCTATTTTGTTACGTGAAATAAAGTCTTCGTCATATAGAAGAAAGCGGGCTATTAGCTCTATATTAAATATGAGTGTTAAAGCTTAAGCTATGTTAATTGTTGTAGAAATAAGCGGATTCATTATACTTTCCTCAAAAATTTTTTCCGAAAAGTTACGTAAAATGAACTTTAAAACTCGCCAAGGGCTCCTGGGGCAAGTCAGAACCTTGGTCAGAACTAATCGTCATAAAAAAGAAAACGGGCCACTAGCTCTATATTAAGTATGAGTATTTAAGCTTAACTAAGTTAATTGTTGTAGTAATAAGCAGATTCATTATACTTCTCTTAAACCACAGTATCGTCCATTCAATTTTTTTTCCGAAAACTTATGTGACACATGTATTGTTAGTTAAACATTCTACCTGTTTTAGTATTTTATTCAGGGCATCGAACCCGCACCTGAATCGAACCAAAACCGGGACCAAACCTAACATTTTAGCGAAGCCAAATTCCGAACCGAACCTCACATACCTATATTTTTCAATAGAACCAGTGTCGGATCCGTACCAGGTATTAAAATTCGGGTTCAGGGTTCAGCTCCAGTTCAGGTTCATTTTCAATTCGAAACGCAAGCGTAATACAGCCAATCTGTATTGCTAAGTGTGTTGGTTGTGAAATTACGTTGCATTATTAATTCCGGCTCCCATTTTATATTATTTCTTTATAAAGATTGTTGATCAAAAAACATTAATTCAATTTTTATTAGGTCGAACCGAATCCGAACCCGGAACGAAACCGCAAATTTATTAATGCTTGAACCAAAACCGCACACGAACCCATCTCTCAAAAAAACAAATTAACCTGAACCGTACCCAGTTTTTGGCGGGTTCGATGCCCTGATTTTATTTTGTTGCTCATACATGTCTCACCAAAATTTCAGGAACAAGTATAGGTGGTTGTAAATAGTCATAATTATATACCTGTCACTATGACAGATATAAATTAGTCAATATCAGACTTTTTCCTAGCATGAAAGTACATTCCTAGAATTTTTATTTTATGACATGAATATTTAACTTTTCGTATTACTGAATTATTCTATGAAACTACAAAATGTTCGTATATACTTTACTACTTTTTTGCAATTCTGTAAAGTTTATTGACATCACATAACAGTAAAAGACAATTGACAATCATGTTACTAAGTAACAGTATGACAACACTTTCACGGTATAAGTTTTTATGCATACATATTTTGTATGTGCAAAACGCTTGCCATCAAATTGTGCACGTAGCCATTAATTTTAATTACAAACAAGTAGAAATTAACATTTCAAGTGTAGTTCATGCATTAATAATTGAATATTGAAATGAAATGAAACTCACTGCATATGACAGCCGTATGTTCGTCTCCGCATGCCACGTGTATAACAGGGTCGTTTTTGATGAAAAAATGACTGGGTTTATTTTCGGCGAAACGGCTCTTGCCAAATGTGAAAACTGCCCCAGTGTCTGAAAATATTAAAAATGTATAAATACCATTACCTACCATTAGTATGAACAACTGATTGTAACAGTTTTTTCTCTGCCAGACGTTTATGGATTATTTTAGAGAAAACAGTTAAAGAATTAATTGTACGCATCTTTTATTTCAAACATTTTTCTCTAAAATAATCCATAAACGATTGATAGAGAAAAAACAATACTCGCTATCTATAGACTAATACATCTAACACATCTATTTTATATTAAAAAATTGTTTGAAAATTCCGCTGAATTTTGTTTCCTAGCTTAGAAATTAAATAAAAATATATTCCAAGTGAAATAGAAAGGGTTTGCAAACTTCGTAGAACGCCTCCACAAATGCATTAATGATAACAGACACTACAGAGTGTTATAAAAAAAAAAAAACAATTCGGAGTAGGCTATGAACAAAGAAATGTATGTCAATTTGGAAGTACCTATTTAACTAAATGCTAATTTGACACTAGATATTGTCGAAAAGGTTATATAAAGAAATAAAAGCTTTTCTTCTTGAATCCTTATTTAAAAAAAAAAGAAATAAATTAGACAACGGTGAATGGCAATCTTCTGTATCCTTCTTTATTATCCTTTCTCCAAAAAATTACATTTCACGATCAATTTTGACAACTTGACTTTTAAATTGAATAAGAATCAGACATACGTTTCTCTGTTCATCGAATTGGGGGGTTTTTTTTTTGAACAGCTGTACATGCAAGATGTTGTCTTCCACACTTGATTTTGGCAAATGCTAAGTCATTACGAACTCAAATCTGTCAATAATTTTTTTTCTTAAGCTACAAGTATTAATTTTGCGACGTTTTAATGCTGCTTGACCTAATTTAGATAATAAAATCTACGCTAAAGTCTCATTTCCACCGAATGTTTTATTGCTTAATGCATAATGATTAGTGCATAAGACTTAATGCATTTTGTTTAGTGACTAATTCAACAGAAATGTCAAATTTTTTCACTTATTACTTGTTGTCTAGCAGACTGCAATTGCAGCAGCAATTCTTCTTTTTTTAAATATGTGATATTCATAATTTTCTGTATCTATATCCATAACGAAAAATTAAAAATTTAATAATTATAAAATAGATTGACAGTTGACAGTTCAGGTTAGAAGTTTGCAATCTTTTGTTCTTACGCATTGCTCTTAATTCTTAAGCAGTAATTATAGCTCTTATGCATTAGAACAATCGGTGGAAATGAAACTTTATAGTGAGAAATTTCTACAAATTTCTGTCGACTACTTTAAAATATGGTTTTTAAACCTACAAAAACTGAATATGGTATTCAAGTATTTCGACATTTAATATTGGGTTATTTCGCCTTTATAAATAATAGGATCCTTAATTTTATAAGGCATTGTATATACAAAGCCCTGTTACAGTATTGTCTCATATGTCTTGCAAGGTGGATTACGTGCTGAACTTTTCAAAGTTGTTATTTATTATGCCAAAAGTGAACGGTCCCGGTAGAAGATAAATCAGAACCTTTAAATGCCGGTGAATCTATTATTGCTTGTCATTCGTTCCACAGTTTTTGTAAGTTTTAAGTCTATATTAAAGAAGGCGAAAGAATTTTGTATAAGTATCTCACCATTTGTGTAGGTTTTATAATTTGTTAAAAATATATTAAACTATACTAAAACAACAGTTTTGAAAGAATAAATGCAGTATGATTGAAATTCCGAGAAATTGGTAATAACACATAAGTAATCTACATTAAATTTGTAAATAAATCTTCTCATTACCAAAACAACCCCTTATTTCCAATATATAAAACACTTTTCCCACCTGGTATTTCAAGATCGGTCATCCTAGATCCTAGATCCCTCTGGTAGATCGCCACACACACACACCACCGGTCTGTTACACCCTGTACAATACAATAACTTTGGCGTCGCGTCGGTACTTAGCCTGAAGCGTCAACAGTTTCTTATGTGTACATCGACATCGCCTAGCAACGGCGGTCAGCAACAGCAACGTGCAGTGTGGTTGTGACGTCATCAGGGGTAGTCCTGTGTGCTGTATGCTATGGTGATAGATGGACGAGGTGCTTGAGATTTGAGGTGCGTGGGTGAGTGCTAGTGGGCTCATAGAGTGAATGAGGTAAGATTGAGAAAGATTAGTTGACGATCCTATAGCAGTCCTCAAAATGATGTTAAACATGAGATTTGCGCGAAACGCTGCAGCTCGCACTATTGAACTACCTATTCATTATAAACCATACGTTTTATGAAAGAAGAAAGTATGATCTACAAATTAACCGGACACTTAATGAATTTTTTTTAGGGGCCAAGTTATGACTACTTGAAAAACAGCTATTTTAGATAGCTAATCAGTTCTTTGCAAAATTTCAAAATTTAGTTCCGAACATATTGTTCATTGGGTTTATGTCAATAACATACTAAAAAAATGAAAGGTAACGTCAAGGGCTGTCATACAGAAATGTCAAAATTTTGACAGCTCGATCGGCTTTTGTTTTTTGCTTAAAGTTGTTAGAACCATGTCGTGTTTGGTATCAAATGAGAGGGTTCGTCAAGGGCTGCCATGCAGAAATGTCAAAATTTTGAAAACTCGATCGGCTTTTGTTTTTTGGTTAAAGTTGTCGAAAACATGTCGTGTTTGGTATCAAATGAAAAGTAACGTCAAGGGCTGTCATGCAGAAGTGTCAAAAATTTGACAGCTCGATCGGCTTTTGTTTTTTGCTTAAAGTTGTCAGAACCATGTCGTGTTTGGTATCAAATGAGTGGTATCGACAAGGGCTGCCATGCAGAAATGTAAAAAATTTGACAGTTCGATCGGCTTTTGTTTTTTGCTTAAAGTTGTCAGAACCATGTCGTGTTTGGTATCAAATGAGAATGTTCGTCAAGGGCTGCCATGCAGAAATGTCAAAAATTTGATAGCTCGATTGGCTTTTGTTTTTTGCTTAAAGTTGTCAGAACCATGTCATGTTTGGTATCAAATGAAAGGTAATCACAAGGGCTGCCATGCAGAAATGTCAAAAATTTGAAAGCTCGATCGGCTTTTGTTTTTTTTGCTTAAAGTTGTCAGAACCATGTCATGTTTGGTATCATATGAAAGGTAACGTCAAGCGCTGTTATGCAGATATGTCAAATCAGGGTGCGTGGGCAGTTTGGGTGGGCTGTTTGGGTGGGCGGGAAAAAAATATTTTGAAAGACTCATAGCGTTAGCACTTTACGTTTAAATTGTTTCTAGACGGATTGGACGTACGTAAAACTATTAAAAAACACTATCGGCGGAGCCCTAGGGAATACTCGGCGTAGCCGAGTTTTCGCTAGTAACATACTAAAAATGTATATTCCAATTCCTAGAAATAGAGGCTGAGGAGTTTCGCGCGATAAACACTATTTTCTAGAGTTATTATTAATTTGTGCTTATAATTCAGGGCTCGTAGTATGATTACGGTTTTAACTAAAACGCTGTTTTAAGAAATGTCAAATTTCATTATTAAATAACAATATTAAATAATATCAAATTTATCAAAATATGATTTTAAAGCAGATCATAGTTTTGTATTCAAACAAATATTTTTTAAAAAATCGTTCATTAAACATACGGGTGAAATTAAATATTTTAATTTGAATTTGACATTTCTAAAAACAGTGTTTTAGTTAAAACCGTGATCATACTACGGGCCCAGGAGTACAGTCTTAACTAGGCGCTACCTTCACTTCTTTACGCTTCCCACCTCAGATATACAGTAGGGGACATATCAATAATGTGTCTTCCGGACTGTAGTTAAGAGTAAGACGATCCTACAGCAGTTCTCAAAATGATGTAAAACATGAAATTCGCGCGAAACGCTACAGCCCGCTCTATTAAACTATTCATTACAAACCATACATATTATGAAAGAAGAAAATATGACCTACAAATTAACCATACATTTTTTGATTTATTTTTTATTTTGTTACGTCTCTCGTTATAATTACGATATTTATAGTGTTATTGCTGGACCCGACAGAGTCAATTTTTCTGACTATAATGCCTTTAAAACAGCCTAGCTGTCTGGCATTATGTTGATTGTTGCTCCTTTCAGATCTTTGTTTAAGTTTGTACAGGGTTGGACAGATAGGACGGACATTTTTTAAAACGTCACAAAATTGATACTTTTGCTTAAGAAAAAATCTGATGTGACCACCACAAAACCTCGCGCTATTTAATTTTTATAATTTAAATACATACCTCCGTATTTACTAATACTGCAAACCGTACCATTGCATATAACTATTGCTTTATTTAATATTTTCTTTTTAAAATGTCACTATTATTAATTTGAAGTAATTAGTGTTTTGACAGTGACCCTCACCTGTAGTTACATTTATTTGAAATATAAACTGTGTAACAAAGGATTTGTGTTTATCTTAAGCTTCGGGATTTTTTTTTTAAATTGATTTTTAAATTTATCTGTAAAATATATAGAAAAAGTATTAATGTATTCTTGTAGAAAATTCAATAATCTTTAATTTTCATAATGACAAAAAATGGCATTTAATGGTACTTTTTGAAGAAAAACCATTATGAGCTTCAGGTAAAGTGCCATTTACAGTTATCTGATTTACACCAAAATCTAATGGTGTCTTTCCATATTAGAATAGGGTATAAATACAAGGTTTTAGAATTTTCTGAATGATAGTATTTCAGTTAGAGCGTTAACAAAATCCATACACACACACACACACACATACACACACACATACACATACAGACATCATCGTGAAAATTTTTAAATTGGATTCTAGGGACCTTAAAACGTGGTCATTTACTAAAATCTCGATGTGTGATTTTTAGCACGATCTCTACCTCCCTTACCAAGGGTAGCGGGAGGTAAAAATTTATTGACAGATTTGAGTTCGTAATGAGAACATCAAGTGTGGATAACATCTTGCATGTGGTGTCCGTTATATTAATGCATTTCTGGAGGCGTTCTACAACATTTGCAAACACTCTTTCCAACATCGCTCTGTCAATTTGGGCGATTTCTACGCGAATAGCTTCTTTCAGCTTTTCCAATGTGCCGGGTTTTATATATGTACTTGAGGTGACTCTACAAGAAACCACCTCAATATAGCGCTCCGAGTTCTCGGTAACAGCAGTCCCATTATCGTCGCCGAAAAAAATACGTTTTTGCTCACAGCACACCAAACCGTTACTTTGGGGCTTTGCAGCGGTCTTTCTCTCATTTCTCTCAGATTTTCAGAAGCTATTCGCGTAAAAGTCACCCAAATTGACAGCGTTGCTGGAAAGAGTGTTTGCAAATTTCGTAGAACGCTCCCAGAAATGCATTAATGATAATGGACACCACATGCAATATGTTGTTTTCCACACTTGATTTTGACAAATGCTGTCATTACGAACTCAAAACTGATAATCAATTTTTTGTCAAGCAAAAAGTGTCAATTTTGTGACGTTTTAAAAAACGTCCTCCCTTTCCGCCCAACCCTGCATGAGCACAGAGATTTGTTGCGTAGATCTCTGAAATTTAGTGAAACTGGTGCCTATGAAGATTGAGAAAGATGGGGGATATCCCAACAAAATCTTCAAAACAATGACTATCAATAATAATTCACACTACATCATATTATCCTGTCTCTTAAACATTGAGTAATCCTCGTCATTGAACAAAAGTGGGATGTTCCGAGTTCGTCTTCGAAGACTAACGGAACTCATAGATAATCCTCTTAGATTAGAGGGCCCTTGTTGGTGATCCCACACTCTAACAGCTGTTATCCACTGCATTAAAATGGATATTGTACATAACAGCTAAATGATGGGTATTAATATTATGATAATAAGGAGATAAAAAATATTAATAGTAGGTGATGAACGTGTTAGAAGAATTATGGATTAATAGTTTTTAAAATATTATAGTTTTTTTTATATACATACAACTTTAAATTAATAATGATGCTTTATCTATATTTACAGTTACAAATTATTTTTTCTCATTTTAAAATTGAAAAATAAAAAATATATATATATATATATATCATCAAACTATATTTAATATGTATTTCACATATAATAATTATTTGTGGCCAGCACTATACCTCCCGCCAGTACTTCAGATGATGCCGTAACTGGCGAAATTGTACAATAAAATAACTATAACTGTTGTTTTATTTACTATTTCTATTTTCATTTTAAAATGTTTACCAATATTAATTTGAAATGATAGGATTTTAAACAGTGATATTTATGTCATTTACATACATTTGAAATATGAATTTTGTAACTAAGGAATTGTGTTTAATGTGTGACAATAAAACTTTATTGGAGTCTAAGGTTAAATAGATAATAGTTAAAAAAATCCCTAAACCTTAACTAAAATCGCTAAAACAAGATACGTATTTCGGCAAGTAAGTTGCCATTATCAGTAAACTTACGGATCAATTTTGAATTACTCAATATGTCAACCATGCCAGAGGTCCAAAAACAAATGTGAAAAACAGAGCATATTTAGATTACTCAGTATGTCAACCATACCAGAAGTCCAAAACTGTTTTTCATCGCCAAGTTTCTATCCCAGAGTTGCCTGTCAAATGAGCATATATGATTGCCTGAGACGAATGAAAAATAAAAATGAATCATCGTGGTAATTTTTTCATCTAGGCGATGTAAAAGTCTCTTTTTACAAAAACAAAAGAAAGTCCGATTTTTTAGGCTAGATCGACTTTCGCGACTGAAAATCGGGCCTACAATTTTTCGCACTTATTCTTTAAAATTATTTATAACTTACGTTTACAATAAAATGTTGATTAACACAGACCCGACCCGAAATTAACCGTTTCGATAATTTTTTTGTTGCTATGTTTTTGTTTTCTATTGTTACAGTTATCATGGACGAAGACACAACAGATTCAGAATATTCTGATGATTCTGATTCTGAACCATACATTGACCCTCCTTTAAGACCACTTTCTGCAAAACGAAAAGAAGAAGAATCAGATTCAGAAACCGAAATTCCTACACTTACTCCGAAAGTTAAAAAATCTACAAAAATTGTCCTTTCTGCCCAAACCAAAAGTAAACTTGAAGAGCTGCAAGAAGAAATAAAAAAGCAAGAATTGAAAGCAGACAGTATTAAACAAGAAACAAAAGATAACGGAACAAAAGATACTGAAACAAAAGATGCTGAACCAAAAGATACTGAAATAAAAGATGCTGATACAACAGCGGAAAACAAAAAATCTGAAGAAATTTCTGTAGAATCAAAAGTAGAAACTGGTAAAGAAGATTCCAAACGAGATTCCAAACCTTCTGACGAATCTTCAGAGGAATCAGAGTTAGAAGACGACGAACCAAAACCAAAAAAACAAAAGAAAGAAAAAACCCCAGAAACACCTGAATACGATCCTAAAAACGTGCACTACGAAGGCGACGTTGCCATTTACACCGATCCAAAATCCGGCTATCAATACAAATGGTGTAAAGATACAGACCAATGGCTCCCAAAATCTGACATTACCTATGGCTTCGAAGATGATGTCCATACATACACAGACGCAGAAGGTGTAAAATATTTTTGGGATGTTGATAGAAACGCGTGGTTTCCAAAAATTGATGATGATTTTATGGCTAGGTATCAAATGAGCTATGGATTTGTTGATAACACGACAAAAGAAGACGAAAAGAAAGAAGGTGAAAAGAAAGAAGGAGAAAAGAAGGAGGATGAAAAGAAAGGGAAGGAAGAGAAGAAAACTGAGCAGAAAGTGGAACAAGGAGTGAGGGGAACAATTGACCAAACACCAGCAAGTAAGTTTTTCTTTTTACTAATTAAAGGGTTACTTTTGTTGAATTCTGCTCTCTTCTTTAACGAAGCTTATCTAAAATTAACAAAATAAAGATAGACATATGCATTGATACATTAATAAGAAAAAGATGCAAACTGTTTCCATAGTTACCAGAGACGAGCATTAAAATGCCAGACCTACAGCAGAGACTGCCGAAGCTGTAAATCTGTGTTTGGTGCCGTGTTAAACACATTATTTTATTTACTTATTTTAGAATTAAAATTAATTCAGTGATTATATTTGATACCTATTTTGAAAGTTATCACCATCAAATTATTTTGCTATGTGTTTATTGAAAAGTTGTTATGCGTTTGTTGAACGGTTGGTATGTAAATAGCAACAACAGGCAGTAAAAGTGATGTTTTACAGACTGTTAGCTGTCAAAACATCGCACTTTTAATGTCACTCAGTAAAAAATATTTTCAAACGATGTAGACAGTGATTTAGATTACTCAACATATAATAACAAACAAATCAAAGAGTACAATATTTTAGTCGTAAATAGAAGAAAGAAATTTTCTAAAAATTCAACTATATTTAGTTCGTTTTAATGAGTTTCTAAAAATATATATATACAAAGGTATTCGCTTATGAATATGTAACAAAACACCTTTTGCGTACAACTTTAATGAATTATGTGTATTTTCAGACGCATTTTTAAGAAGCTGTTACTTCGCAATATTTAGAGATAAGCGTATATTTTAGCTAAATGAGTTTATTTTTACTATTTTTAATTGTTTAATTATGTTAATGTTGAAAAATAAAAACAAGGAGTTATTTTTATCCAAATACGATTATAATAAACAGATGCAAACAAATTCATTTTTATCGCAAGAAATCTTGTACGGTACTTTTAATTTTCTTTTGTTCCTAATTGGAATTTAAAAACTATTGTCCATAGTTCTGTTTATCTAAAATTAAATGAGATACCCGCATACATATTTTCATTTAAAGTATATAATTAAAGTATTATTTTTTGAGTAAACAGGTACGTGTAAATAACTAATTAAGATAGATTTTTAAAACAGAAGCAGTTAATGAACAGAATACGGGTCTGACCTTTTTAAAATTTGTTGTTTTTAGAGTTACGAGATACTAAAATTTCGAAGGTTGCTCTAGATTGTAGAATTAAGTCTCATTTCCACCGAATGTTATAATGCATAATGATTAGTGCATAAGTCTTGATTCATTATGACAATTTACTAGGATACTGTTTCCAGCTACTTTGTTTAGTGTGTAATTCAACAGAAATGTCACAATTTTTTTCCTTATTACTTGTTGCCTATCAGGCTACCACTGCAGCAATTCTTCTTTTTTTAATACTTTGTGTATATAATTTTCACCGAAAAATTAAAAAATTAATAATTATAAAATACACTGACAGTTGACAGTTCTGGTTAGAAGTTTGCAATCTTTTGTTCTTTCGCATTGCTCTTACAGCCCGATTCTCAAAAAAGTTTAAGCTGATCCTCATTGTTGGTTTAGTGAATTCTGTTTTATTCCGGTACCTATTTAAAATATAATTTTCAAAATATTATCAAAAAATGTAAATTCTAGGAATAGATTATACTATGTTTTAACATATAAACTTTGACAGTTTATATCTTAAAATATAGTATAATTAGCGAATTCTACTCTAATTTTGACAATTAGAGTAGAATTCGGTAATCCAAAAATGAGTATTAGCTTGAACTCTTTCGGGAATCGAGCTGTATGTTCTTAAGCATTAAGCCTTATGCAAAGCTGGAAACGGTAGTAAATATGATAAACATTTTTAAGCTTTAGTTATTAATTACAGCTCTTTCGAATTAGGACAGTGGGGTCCTATACCATAGTCATATTTTAACTATCTTAAATAAGAAAACGAAAATATACATAAATTAATGAGTATTAGTGAAAAAATTTTCTTTAAATATTGACTAGGTCACAAACTACAAGCGATTGAAGCTGATTACTAATTGGGTATGACGCGTTAGGTACTAAGAATTTGATTGGTCGCCTGATTTTAAAAAGGAGATTCGTGCGTCTATAGCGGTCACCTTTAGAACTTTATGAAATGTCATGTTGATGTATAACCTAACAAAATATTTAACAATTTTGTGTTTGATGAATTTGTTTCTAGTAAAATGAACAATAATAATATTACTTAAATTAATAATAATATTAATTAAATTAATATTGAAACTTCAAATCAGGCAAACACTAGCGCCATCCGTCGTCATACTTTGTGTAATAATATTGTCAAACTGTTTCAATGTTCTATAATTTATTAGGAAAAAAAATGCTTATTATTTGTTATTTTACTAATAATTTCTTTATGATTATAACGTATAAGTTTTTATATAAAAACATTTCAGCTATGCAAACATGAAAAAAATTGTTCCCTCTATAACTAACAGTTTGTTCCATTGTTTGTTGATCACTTGTTAGTACCTGCTACGTCACGCACCAAATTCTTAAACTTTAAAAATTCATATCTCGCTTATTACGTAAAATTTTTAAGTCGCGTTTGCACTAAAATTCTTATTTTATCCTGTTCTTACAGAAAAAAATAAATAAAAGAAAAATGGTATAGGACCCCATTGATGGAAATGTAGCACACATACATATGGTTCATTTTATTTAAAGTACGAGGGTTGTCCAGTGTTTTTGTCTAATATATAAAACAAATTATATATCAACAATCTTGAAGACACTTATTCTAACATAGCAACACCTTTTTAAAAAAAATCGTTGTTTTTATCGCAAAAAAAGTCCTGAAATACTGCCATAATAGCTTCGTCGGTTTCAAATTTGTGACTTTCTCTCGCCTTTGTTCGGGCGCCAATATTCGGGGTACCCATCTTGCTGCCGTTTATACAACTTGTAAATAATTATCACTAAAATAATCAAATTTAGCACTTCAATTGGCATATTAACAATAAGCAAATGCTGGTGTTATCATTGTTATCACCGTTCTAACGAACCCTTTTCTCATTTTTGCGTAGGTTGGTTCGATGTCTCCGATCAACAAAACACCAAAGTGTACGTGAGTAATCTGCCAACGGATATCACCGAGGAGGAGTTTGTGGATCTAATGCAGAAGTGCGGTTTGGTGATGCGAGATCTTCAAACCGGGAAGATGAAGGTCAAGTTGTACACCGTTCCAGATACGGACATCCTGAAAGGCGATGGACTCTGCACGTATATTAAGGTAGGATCTCATTTTATTATTTATTGTTGGAGTTATGTTGTGCATTGAAAGAGTTGAGTGAGTAATGTATGTAGAGAGACAATCTTGTGGTAAAAAAACATACCGATTACATTGCGGCATATTTGGTTGCGTTTAGTCAAACTTTAGGCGTTTCACGCTGTATGTAATAATTCGGATACATTGGAATGGGGAATTCCACGTTTTTTACCTTCCGTCACCTTTAGGTAAGGAAGGTATTGTCTTTGGTCAAAAAATTCGGTGGTGAGTTTTTAATGAATAAGCACGTTTTAGGGTCCCTACAATACGAATTTACTATTTTTAAGATGATGTCTGTATGTATGTATGTATGTATGTATGTATGTATGTATGTATGTGTGTGTGTGTGTGTATGTGTGTATGTGTGTGACAAATTTTTCTCCTACGATAACTCCAATACTATAATTCTAAAAATTATAATTCTTTCGTATTCCTCTTCTGTACATCCATATGAAGAGTTGATTAGATTTTGGTTATAATTGATCCACCGGAAGTGCCCTTATTTGAAGTTTTTAACAGTTTTTCTTAAAAAAACGCAGTTAAATATTATTTTTTGACATTTTGTTTTTATATTTATTAAAGAAAATACTCTTCTCTATATGGTTTGATTATTCATTTTCCTTCATATTCAATAGATGTAGAGTTAAAGCATTATAAAGAAATTAATTTTCAAAAACTAGTCAGCTTTGTTATTTATCATGGAAACAGCTGACATAATTATTCAAAAAAATTTAATTGACAGATGTCAGTTGCAAGTGCAAAACCAAATATGGAAAAAAGTATAGGATCTAAAATTGGTATGTCATAGTGTTGCTCGCAAGTGACACGCAGAGAAAGGCCAAAGAGAAGATGGAAGGACATTACTTAGTGTAGCTTATGTTATAATTTTATTGGATTTATAGAACCTTTTCAAATGAACTTTTGGTATGGAATTTGTAAAAAATAGTATGTGTTCGTGTTCGATTTTACATGATATTATATAGAATCTGTTCCAAGGACCTTTTGGTATGGGATTTGTACAAAATACATGGAATTGACGGAAGGTCTTGTGCTGGCCACAACAAATTTTTTTATTTTATTATAGGTTATAATTCAGAAATTCCCTAATTTTTATTTGATATTTATCGTTTCCCGCTTTATGACGTAAGCGAACCTAGTGGTGGATAGCAATGGCATTAGGTGTGTTCAATGAACCTAGCAATTCTAACATTTGTTAACCTGCGCTAAGCTGTCAAATCACAGTCACAGAACGGTTTGCTAACTTACTTAGCGGTTACTTGTTTCGAATGCAGGGAGTACCTACCTATTTGATGTGAAATTACGTGAAAAGAAATGAATATGGACAAAAATTTAGTAGCAATTTAAGAATAAATGTACATACATATAATTGTGACATATATTAATTCATATAATATTTTATTTTGTAGGTTCTTGTACACAGATATAAAGAGAAAAATATTTTTAATGAAATATTAATAATACAGAACTCGTTAGAAATATTAATATATTATTATAATTTTCCATGTTTTCACGTGCTCCTGTTTAACATGTACTAAAAGAAAAATTAAAATTTAATAAATAAAATAGAGATTTATATTTAAAAATATTTTTCTTTAATTATTATGATGAAATATGAGCTATGCAATTTAATAAACATTTTAATTTACGCACCAAATTACAACTGATTTTTAAATATTCCCGCCATACACGTAAATCTAGCAGAGGTAGCAAATAAATTCTCGCTGCATTTGCTAGCTAGCAAATCTAGCGAACGCTAGACTAGCAGGGCGTTCAATATAAGATACTTCCGTTTCTCTAGTTTTGCTAGCCTCATTGAACGCACCTAATATATCGTACTTCTTCAGCAGCTGCTGTCTTGGCTGCTGTTAATAGAGGTTCTGAACCATTTGTCAATGTTGTGCGGCTATATATTAGTAAATTTCATTTTGTTATTATTTTCTTTTCTATTGCTTATTTTAAATTTAGTATATTGTTGTTATAGTTTATTAGTATATAAGTATTTGCAAAAATAATAGTGTGTAGCCGCATAACCACCATAACGAAATACTCCAATGGAACAGTCTGGCAGTCACTGGTTTGATGATGGAAACGCCTACTTACAGTGTCTGCCAATAAAAGAGAGCCAGGTTTGGTAACGTCATCAAGCCCGGAAAAATCCGCACGTTTTGAAAGTGTAATATATTTCACCATTTATAAAAAAAATGATAAAACGTATAGAAAAGAAATTTGCGTCAATAACACATGGGAAGAAATAATTATGTATATAATTTATATAAAAATTCTATAAGAGGGGAATCCCCTATTTAGAATCCCGATTACTACGACTGTTGAGTACAGTCACACACACACACACTTGGAGGACGATGTGAGGAAGAAATAATACCTCTCACAATTTCTTTTGGAGCCTTAGGAACTCGGTATTTTATTCGATTTGGTGGCACTAATGCCAAAATTAAGTTGTAATTCGTTAACAATACTTGGCAAATAGTTGCGCTTAATCGTAGTTCGAAAATTGTTTTAGAATAGTTTGAATACTTGTTCGAGAATCGTACTTGACCATAAGTGTCCAAGCTTTTAAACGCTGGTGGTGTACTCCCACCCTGAACTAGGGATTCTCAACATTTTACAAGGAATCGAACACCAACTTTCAATAGTCCGCACATCATAAACAATGTTTTATAAAGAAATCTAATATTGTGTTGAGAAACCTTTGGCTTTTATAACTAAGCGACGAGCCACTAAATCTATCAAACCTTTAGTCACCGACGGCACTATATCTTACCATTTTTCTTATAACTTTCTTTCAAGAATTTCACACATTTGCTCAATCGGGTTTAATTCCACTGACCGTGGAGGGTGATTGAGCTTATTTTTGATAGGTACGTGTTACAAAGACAGTCTGTTACAAGACGCAAATTGTTTATCAGCCCTATTTTTCGACATTTTACTTTTAAATGTTTTTTTTTTTATTTATTTTTGCTAAAAAAGTTGAAAATTTAAAAAAATCCAATTTTATGTACTTTTCGTTATACTGATATCTTTCAAGAATTTCACGTACTTGCTCAATCGGGTTTAAGTTGGGTGACTGTGGGGGATTTTCGATATTACAAAGCCAGTCTCTTACAAGACGCAAATGATTTTTAAAAAACTTATAAATATGGAAACATGGAGAAAATTATTGTGTGGAATCGAAAATATTTATTCCTAATAATTAAACATTAAACTGGTACATTTAGAGTCAAGAATCATTAACATTAAATGATATGTTACATGTACATTACGTGATCTAATATAAATACAGTAAAGTAGGTACGTACTATCTATGCTATGATACAAAAAATAACATAAACAAAGGAGGTAAGGTGGGTTAAATAGGACACGACTGATTTATTCAACACTTGAAATTTTCGTTAATAAATGCGCGATTTTAATTTATCACTTTAACATCGAATAAGAAATACTGCCTAATGAGGTTCTTATAGTATTCTTCACGTAAAAATGGCATTGCGCAATAATATTTCATTTATAGATAGTTCAAGGGAGGGTTATACTTTTGACGTCACACGCAAGAAAGAGAGAGTTGAACAGAGTAACGACATACGTCGCCTTATGAACAGATTTTATAACCTGTCTGGCAAAAAGAAACTACTTCAATTATCATTCACTTTTTTATCGCGTACTGCCATTCTTACTTGAATAATACTATACCTACGTATATTTCAACATTAAACGGCCAAAGATTTTGTGTAGTATTTAATTTTTATTTGGATTCAAATCCATAAAATCATGTTCTTCTACTATAACCCTAGGATGTAATGGACTTAACGTATTCGTCATGTAAGTCGTTTTCGGGGTTATATTTTCCATTGAAGTGTTTTCGTTATTCCAGAATTTTCTTTTCCTTTTACTCAAATCATCATGGGAGTAAGTAGCATTTTCTAATGAATTATTTTCTTTGCTGTTTTCTTTACTTTTGTTTCTCCTATTCCTTTTTCGATTTCTTTTGGAGTCTATTGGAAAAGCATAATTGTTACCATTTACTGTTGTGCCATTTCCATTTCTGACATGGAGCGAGTAATTTTTATTTCTGAGTTTTCTATTTCTCCTCCTTTCTTCTTTATTTTTGTTTCGTCGTTCTTTTCTGGCATTTCTGCTGATTTCTGTGCTGTTTCTCCTTCCGTACGCGTTGTTGCTTAACCTGTTTTGGTCGTGATAAACATTAATTCCATTTGGTCGATATTGTTTTAAGTTATGTTTTGAAGAATGGCCATTCGCTTGGTTTTCGTGCTTTCTGGGTTTATGAGGTTTTTCATAATATGGAGCGGGTATTTCGTTGAGGGTGCTGTTATATTTTCGTCTTAGTTTTTCGAGTTTTTTCTTGTTTACTTTCATAACGGGTTTCTGGCAGATGTAATGTCGTCCAAGGACACAGCTTCTTGCACTCCATCTGTGAAACAAAAAGTTTATTAATTAAATGGATGCGGTTTTTCATGTGCAAGTTTTTTTGTCTGTCGGTTTATGAATGAAAAGAATTTGTCAAGTTTTTTTCCGTAATAACTGATGTGATTTATGGCTATTTGTTTAATTCACATAAATAAGATGATAATGTATTTAAATTGCATTGATTTATTATGGACAGATGGATGAACATTGATTTGAAATATCAAATACCAATGACAAAAAGCGAAATATGTTTGGATTTTAAAAATACCAGGTGTTGCAATAAAATAACGGGATTTATTGTCGGCTTCTCTGTAAATTTGGCAACATTTCAAGATTGTCATATTAATTTGCCATCATATAAATATTAGGTTTGTTCGTACAACAGAAATTTTAAATCACCGATTAAAAATAATGGGTTCGTTCAGCAAAATATTTCAATTCCTGATCAGTTTCCGATCGTCAGAATAGTCCGCGGATTCTAAAGATATTTTTATTTTGTGACATGCTCACTGAAAGTTCTTGCTATTAGCGAGCATTGTTGTTCCTACATGCACTTGTTCTATCCAAAGCGAGAGAAAAGGATAATTAATATTTATTATAAATTCATCCAAACCACTAAATATTTGCTATATTGTCTTGTAGATTCTCGAGTGTAAATTTAATAAAACCAGAAATAAATGCAAGAAATAAATTTTAAATAATAAAGTAAGATTATTATTTCATTATGTGCCAATGACGAATGCCAACAACAACAATCAACACAAAATAAAAACTTTTCTGTTCACTCTACACGGTAATAAACAATAACCTTTAATTCTGCTCGCAGAACCCAAAAATTGCCAATCAGTTTGAAACCAGTTTCAAACTACGCATGCTGACTGAAAAATTGGCAATTAGTTATTAGTTGCATATTTTGTTGTGCGAATGGTTTGTTATTGATTTGCGGATTTAAAATTTGGAATCTGCGCTTTGAGATGTTTCAAAATACATAATAATTAGAATTTAGAACATTTTGATGATTTTAAGAAAAATGCTACCTTTTCCTTAACTTGAGAGGGCCATAAATCTCACTTACTTATACTTCATAGTTGGGTCCATAATAGTACAGTGCCACTTCAACTTTTCTTTATTCTCCGGTCCCATCCTCGAGAACCCGTGGTACTCAAACTTTTTGCCAGAGACCCATTTCCATTTCATCTGCTCCCAGTCGTAGATACCGCCAATCCACCATTCCAGTGGTTCTGAAACAAACGATAAACATAGGTGAATGCCTATAAAGAAATCAAAAGTATACTCGTATGCGTGGGATAATGTCTGAAACCTTGACTAACAGAAGTAACGGTTAGCAGAATAAGGTAACGTTGGAAGCGTTATGTGAAATGCAAATATTTAATACGAGATATATAAATAGAACATCGATGATATAATTCTTATGTAATGGAATTTGTGTCAGTGAAAGATGAAATGTTTGTCGTATTGGGTGATTTAGTGAGGATTTTTAGTTTCATAGTAAACATTCAATAGTTAAAAAACGGATTGTGTTAAATGGTGCACAGAAATGCTCAAAAAATTCAAATTCAGATTTATCATATTTTCCTTAAACCGTTCAAAAATTTTCCTAAAATTTATGTGTGTTTCATCGAAGAATTCGAACAATTTCTTTTAGAAAGTAGAACTAGAAAATGTGTTCAGAAAAAAAAAAAAAAAAACTAATTCCGAGTAGGCTATGAACACAGAAACGCATATCTGATTATTATTCATTTGAAAAGCTAAATTGTCAAAATTGATCGTGAAATGTAATTTTAAGGAGAAAAGATAATAAAGAAAGATACAGAATATTGCCATTCACCGTTTTTTAATTTACTTCTATTGTTAAAAATAAAGATTCAAGAAGAAAAACTTTGACTTCTCTAGATAACATTTTTAACAATATCTCGTACCAAATTGACAATTAATTAAATACTTTCAAATTGATGTTTTTTTTTGCTCATAGTCTACTCCTCCGAGTTAAGATTTTTTTTTAACACACTGAACTTCAAAATATATAATTTTTTATATTTTTGTCATAGTACGTGCAATCAATATTTTCTGCATACCTATGTATTTTCTAAATAATTATAATTCTATTCTAAATAAATTTATAAAACAAATATTTTGTTAAAATTAATTTGCAGAAACAATAGAGAAAACAGAAAATAAGTTTACGAAAATGTTCTACTTTTGTAGAAAATATTTAACAATACGAAAACTTTAAATATTTACTCACATTCTTTTGAGAAGTATATGTACATTGCGATATTCTCATGATGTTTTTTGATGTTAGCAGATAAATATGTAAATAATGTCTCAAGATTTATGATCATATTTATAATCTTTTTTTTTGTAATGTCAAATAAAAAATAAAATCGTGTTTGAATACATTTGATGAGACATAAAAACCGGACTAATATTATCATTAAACATTAATCAATGTATTCGTGCATGTGTGTATGTATGTCAAAATATAGACCGGACATGTTATACTTAAAAAATTATTACTATAAAATATGATATACATAACTATAACTATAAAATTAGTCCATTCATTTATAGTTTGTACATTTGAACTTTAATTTCACAATGTCCCATATTAAAATGTACATATTTCGCAATAATTATTTTCACTGTTACATACAGCCTAATTTTTACATAATTTAACTATTTTCTTATCACATTTTTATCAAAAGTAATTAATAACCCAATTATAACATAATTATCACTATGAACTTATTAATAAATACATATTTGTAAATAAAGTAAGGACATGCATTTTTACATAAATATTACAGATAATTTATAATAAATTATTCAATTTGTTGATAATGAAGGAATGTTGAGAAAATTTCTCAATAACACTTTAATAGACGATAGAATGTGTGAAACATTTTAATTAGAAAAAGACGTGTAAAGAATTAGTTTGCATATTTAAATACGGAATATGCTCAATAGATTTCGATAACATTATTTTATTCACGAATGGAATACAAGTCACGTAATCTAGATTTGACTAACAAGTATACTCTGTCTCATAAAAATCCAAAGGATCGCAATAAACAGCTTAAAACACCGGTATACCATAAAAATTCATTGGAACAGTTTGGTGAGGTGTGCTACAAATTATCTTAGGTTTGTCACAATACTTGCAATTGCCAGGATTGGATTAAAGGAAAAATGTAAATATTTTATGAGACAATACACTTATGTAATCCATAATCGTACCCAAAGACGCAAAAATACTTATTAAAAAAATAAGAAATTATTATTGGTGTATTACTATGGTTCGAATTTAAGTAAATTAGCCTGGATTAATGTGTCAATTATACTAACGACAATACGACAAATTTATTATTATTTCTTTTTAACTTAAGTGAGAGGCGTTCAAAGATTTATGGCGATCCTTTGGGTTTCGATGAGACGGGTATACTGAATATCTCTAATTCACCATTTTGTCAAATTTTATTTCATTCATTACAGTATTACATAACTGGAAAGTATAGCTATTAGAAATTGAAATAGAACAATTTCTAAATATTTGCAAATAGACATGTCTGCGAAACAATTAGTAAACAAAGCAATAAAATTTTACGCCAATAAACTTCAAATATTAATGCTTTCTTTTATAGATATGAGTGAAAAACAAGCATTAAAGCTAAATAAAAACGTAGTAAGCTCTTTCCAAGAATCGCAAAATAATCTTACTACTTGCGGAAGACGTGACTGCAATATATAATTCTTACATCAGCAAGAAATCTTACTATAAATTTTCTGCGCTGAAAATATTCCGTTACTGCAGTAAAATCGGATTATTTTCAGATATTCGCGATAGTTTATCAACTATAAGATTACTCATAAACGTTTATGACCACAGGGAAATTACAAAATCAAAATATATGTGGAAATTGTAATGTTTTGAGTATAAGCAGTTAATCATTTTATAGATAGAACAAATATACAGTTATCGGCAAAGATCAAAATAAAAGAAAGAAAAATGTTGTAAAATATCTAAATTTACGGTACGGTAAAGAGGCTATGAAAATAAACATTTTACTTTATTTCGCAGAAAAATTTTGATAGTAAACATGCGATTTTTTGCCAATAAAAATTTGGATGTCCTGCAGTTTTTACGTAAATAAAATAAACCCAAATTTCATCACCAGTAACAATATTATAGACAACTTATTACTACAACAATAAAAATAGCTTAATCTTTAACATTCGTATTTAATATAAATACAGTTGGCGAGTTTTAAAATTTATTTTGCGTACCTTTTAAAAAATCCTTGTCCTTAATAATTGTTTTCATTTTGAGCTACACATTGTAATACACCTTTCTTGCTAGTAACGCCTAAAAAGATTCAATTGGCTATGTTCGTAGTTGTAGTAATAAGCAGATTCAATATATTTCCAAATTTGTAATCTGAGCGTGCTTGCATGTGACGTCACAGGCGCGCGTTTATTCCTTGTATTCACTTGTCTGTCGAAACATGTATCAGAACTTCATAAATATAGATTTATTTAGTGTTTATTTTACTTTTTAAGTGAAAACATTGTATTTTTAATAAAAAAAATAGTGTTAAACGTTCATTTAAGTGTTATTTAATTATTTTGACAAACTTTTGAAGTGAGAAAATATTTTGAATAGTGGAAAATAATGACTGAACTTTTGCATACATACATCAGAACACAGGGTATTGGTGAGTTATTACGTATATTTATATGTGAATATTCCGAATTGAAAGCTTTCAGTTTATTATACTTTCCTTAAACCACAGTACCGTCCATTCGAAATCGAAAACACAATAAATATATAAATAGTTTAGATTATCCGGTTAATAAAATCAGGCAGGACTAAGTAAGTACTTTAATTGTATGTTATTTTTTCGGTTCATGGTTACCGGTTTTGTACTAAATAAAAATATTAGTTTTTGGAGTTAAAACCATGGCATCCAACCCGCCAAAAACTGGGTTCGGTTCAGATTCAGGTTAATATGTTTTTTGAGGGATGGGTTCGTGTGCGGTTCTGATTCAAACATTAATAAAATTTGCGTTTTTGTTCCTGATTCAGGTATTGGGTTCAGTATCGATTCGTCTTAATGAAAATGAAATTTAATGTTTTTTGGATAACAATCTTTATATAGAAATCATTTAAAATGTGAGCCGGAATCTACTCAAGACCAGAAACGAATACAATTATCACGAAAAGTCAACACAGGGAGCAGATTATCGATAGTAATACCACTAAAAGTTTGATTTGGCTATATATTTTTTTATTTGTATGAACACTTGGTTGCTTGGCAATTTGTTGAAAAGATTTGTCCGGCAAAATGATTTTGACAGAACAAATCTTTGAAACAAATTGCCATCAAGAAACCAAGTGTGAATATTTATAAATAAAAAAATATTCCGTGCTAAAAATCTAACCTGGAGTGGTATTTGTCAAGATAATTCCACGAGTAAATAGAGAATTCATTTCTTCTTCACGTAATAAACAGAAAAGAAAATAAATTTATATATTCGACATATCAAAAATGTTGAAAACAATGCGTCACCATGGAGAAGGTAAATAAAAAAATATCCAATTTATCCACTCGCATTTTGTCTTCCTTTCTATTTTATCGATAGCAAACTGTGATTTTGACGTTTTTGAATGTATTTTTTTATACAGTAGTGGAATTATCGGCTATATTACGATTATTCGAACTGTAAATGACGGAAAGTAATTACTAAGGCTTTCATGGCCGGCATTTATGATAGGCTGGAACACTCAGAAAACCTCTGATGATGCCTAACATATTGTTGGGCAAAACGTTAGGTGTTATACTTAAAAGACCATGGCCCAGAAACCCGAAAAAGTTCCAGCTTATGTAAATGACGGAGTTAAACCCTGAACCGGAATTTTAATATCCTGTTCAGATTCGACTTGGGTTCAATTGAAAAATATATTTGAGGTTCGGTTCTGGGTTTGGGTTCGCTAAAATGTTACAGTTCGATTCCGTTTTGGTTTGGTTCAGATTCGGGTGCGCTACCCTGGTTAAAAGACCCCAGGTCACCAGATATGTTCAATTTCAACTGTCACCAGTTAAGGTTAATAAGAATCAGTAAATATTAGTGCAGTGGAAGATGAGAAATTTGCTTATATTATTCTCATTTTCATACTTACTGACAGATCTATTCAGCTGTCCCCTAAGTTTTCTATCTTCCGCTGCTGTGGCCAAAACAGCAACTTCGCTATGCCTATCCCTGCAGTCATAGTGTGCATCCTGCCACGTTGCTTGTTGCTGGCTGAAGTAGTAGCAATAACTACTTATTCTTTCAAAATCTGGTGGACATACGTAGTACTGTCTTCGGACACGAGGTTGTGGTGGATGCTGCGTTTCTGTGTCCAGAGAAAGGGGTCGGCTGGCTGGCAATGGAGTTGCCCAGGCTCCTGAAATAGAAAGAATAATATTTGTAGTGTAATTTTTGGTAAAAAGGAAGATATTCTAGGTAAACTCTAACAGCCCGATTCTCAAAAAAGTTTAAGTTAATCTTAATTTTTGCATTAGCGAATTATATTCTAATTTTGACAGTTTATATCTTAATAGTCTAATCTATTCCTAATATCTACCTTTTTAACTTCCGTCACCTTTAAATAAGGAAGGAGATATCTTTGGTCAAAAAATTTGGTGGTGAGTTTTTAATGATGATTTTACTACATATGTCTGTATGTGTGTAACAAAAATTTCTCCGACAATAACTCCAATACTACAATTCTAAAAATTATAATTCTTTCGTATTCCTTTTCTTCGCATCCATATGAAGAGGTGACTAGATTTTGGTTATAATTGGACAACCGGAAGTTCCCTTATTTGAAGTTCTTAATAGTTTTTCTTATTTGATTATACATTTTCCTTTATATTCAATAAGTAGAGTTAAAGAATTATAAATAGATTAACTTTTCCAAAAAACTTTTGGTATGGGATTGTACAAAATACATAGAATTGAAGGAAGATTGGCCACATCAGAATTTTTGATAATATTTTGAAGATTAAATTTTAAATACCTACCAGAATGGAATAGAATTCACTAATACAAAAATAAGGATTAGCTTAAACATTTTTAAGTGGCTATTTGGAATTATGATTTCCGAATCTGGCATAAAAAATTGATTGAATATAGTTCTTACATCATATTTGTGGAGCATAAATTCAACACGCAGTTTTGACCAAAAGAATGAAGAAAAAATCACTGATGGCATTGTATGCTTTAAATATGTTGTTCGATTGAAATACCTTAATCTTAATATCTTATTATCAAAATTAAGTTTTTACAAAAGCAAGTGGAATCTCAAAATGCAGTATTTAGAACGAAACGTGAATTTTAATACGTAATTTTTCTTTTACATTTTTATTTTCAAGTGTTTAAAATAGTCGAAAAGAATAAGCCACGCCAAGTGAATATTTGTACGAAAATATGAAGGCAGAAACAAACAATTTGTGTTGTTATTAAAATAAAACCAACTGAAATAGAATTATTAAGCTTTGTTTATTAAATTATATGTTGTTTTTCTTCCATTATTAAGCTTTCTTTATATTATTATATTCATTTAATTTTGTATGTACTCTAGTTTGCTTTCTTTAAGAGTATAATAAAACAATTTAATTTTTGTATTATTAACCGAATGAACAATATTTATTTCAATTTTACATATTCTTGTGTATCATGTGGTTATCAGTATAATATAAACAAATAATATCTATTAACAAGATACAGTATTTAGCGTTAGTTTCGTCATTTCATTTATTGAAATAATGCCAAACTTTATTTTTTACACTTATTCTTACTGAAAATAACTAACGATCTGGAGGCCAGAATTCCGGTGATCCGGCAACTTTTAATCCGTAATTCCGGGATATGGTAATCCGGTTTTTCGACTATCCATTCCATCACAAAATAATATTTGCAACATTTGGTGAGACAGTTTTGTAAAGTACTTAAAGAATGTTTAAACAAGTTGTACATTTTTTTTAAATCCTAGTCTAGCCTAGCCTACAATGTTGAAATTTTATTCATGACCAAGCTATTTGAAACCATGTACTTGTCTTAAACCAATCCCATTTTGTATGCGAACGTAACGCATTTCGCTATGCTGAATTGCAAAAATATTTTACCAATCCTACAGACCTGTCGAGCGAAACAAGAATTCAACCAGTTTGTGAATCTTTTTATTTGCATCTGAAAAAGTTGACAAACAAAAATATTCGAAAAGTCGTTTTGCTTCCAGTTTATTACATTTTTAATCTAATTGGAAAGATGTGCAAGTATATCAAGATTCAATAGTGTACTAACAAATTGCAATAAATTGGTGGACCTAATTAAAATAAAATAAATAAAATATCAGCAGAAATGGAGACAAAGTGGACTGCGTATATAGAAGGTGTGACAACTCCTCAATTTTCGTGGACATATTGTTGGCGATTAGTAGGCGTAGGTTCTAACCTTACACGCAGCGCCTGTATAATGTGCCATACCACATAACATTCTGGAACTAATATGACAAATGACAAGTTAACTGTCAATCATGCTGTCAATTTATAATCCAGGCCTATGTACATAATGGGGTATTCCACCATAACAAAAAAAAATTTAAAAATCAATTTAACTTAAAGTATGGCTCAATAAATAATAGTTAAAACAATGAAAACATTTTTTAAATAATTACTTTACGAGATATTTCACATTTGCTAAAAGGGGAAATTGACGTCATACAATTGTTATCTTTCTCTCGTAGCGTACTCAGTGCAGTGTATGTGAGAAAGACAAATATAGGGGGAATGTGACGTTACACTGATTTCTCAAAAATAAAATACTGTTAAACTAAGAACAATTAAGATTTTTTAATACTATGAATTGCTTCAAAACTAATGAATTTTATGAAATTTTATTTAAAATAATAAAAAAAATTGAGTGGAATACCCCATTTCATCAAAATTACAACTAACTTAGAGAATATGTTATGTCTCTGACGGTATTTATTCTGAAATTTGAAAATAATTTACAATTTTCAAATAGCACAAAAGTGGCCTCTGTGTTACATTCTCCACGACAGCTTTCAGAGCTCGTGAGGAACGGTTAGTAAATGTTCTTAACTGTCTGTCATTTGAAATCTGCGAATAGAAGTTGATTGATACTCGTACTTTTAGAAATGTGTAATAAGACATGATGATATCTTAATCTTTAAAATGTTTTTTGTACTAGCGTTTTATAACTACTTTTTAATTGTCATTTTCGTTGCTAAAGTAAATAATTTAAGCACTAGTGCTTAAAATGACAGTTTAATGCGTAAAAGTGACAGTTTAATGCATAAAAGTGACAGTTTAATGCTAAAATGTTACTTTTAAGCACTAGTGCTTAAAAGTATTTCATTTAGCGACGAATAGATGAACCTGACATCTGCCTACTTTTTAATTTTGAAAAATTCAAAATGTTGATATTTGAGAATAAACGATATGTTTTAAAACGCTATTATAAAAAATCTTGTGTATAATACATTGCGAAATGAGTGTTTTAGGCACTTGACGTGTTGTACCACTCGCTTACGTCCGGGTATACAAATTTCATGTCGCGTGTCGCGTGCCGAAAACTCTATCATTTCGCAACTTATAACATAAATAGCTATTTTGGCAAATACCATCTTTAGTACCAAGGATTGTATTACCTGCAAAAGGTACAACTTTCAATCAGGCATGTATTATGTTTTGCGAAAGATGGTATATCGGATTTTTTTCTTCATTGAAAGTTCTTCCGTACAATCCTCAATAAAGCAGTATTTTCGATATTAATACACATTTGAGAACATTTACTAAGCGTTACATCAAGGCCTCTGAAAGCTGTCGTGCAGAGTGTACCACTGGGGTCACTTTTATACTATTTGCACTCACACCTTCTATAGTTATACATCGTGCTTAAAATGATTGTACTTTGTAGTAAAATGTAGGTCTTAATTTATAAAACCATACTTTGTTTAAATTAACCCGTTCGTAGTTCGCATTAAATACATTGTTATCTGCATAGCATAAATATCTGCTTTTATCTCGTGGATAAAATCGCTTGTCTTGCATCTGCGTTTGCAAGAACCCGACACCATAATAAGAAGAATGTAGATAACCGATGATAAGAGTAAACAATTACTCTTATTACCAACACCTTCAGGCGTAATGTCGGTCCTCCCAAATTTATCACTTTAAAATGCAAATTTAATTATATATTACCTAACAGTAGCTTTTATGTTTTAAAATTGGATAGGAAATGGAGAAGTTCTAGGTCGAGATAAATTTAGAATGAAGGAAAACGCGAAGAAAAATTGCTAAATATAGTATTCTATTTTATTTTAAAAAACAAACATCGACATTTTTAATGGGCTCCTTTAATGGGGACGCCATACAACACGCATCCTCCCCTTGAGCTCGAAGAGAGATGGTGAGTATTACCATGAACTCTCTTCTTTTCTCAAATTATTGACCTTATTCGTTTTGCATTTGTAATTATACAATTTACTAAGCCTGATGCATCGCCTGGCATTAACTAGGACGGTGAAGATGCATTTTCTCCGGAGATTCTCTTATTCACGTTAGAGGAAAAACCGTCCGTAAAAACTGACAGAAAAGTGGCTTAGCTAAATTGTATTCATCCAGAAAATTGCAGAGTTGAGAGCAGCTGGTGTTCCTTTAACCAGATCTCTTCTCGTGCATTCCTCTTCTAAGTTGGCGCACGTGAGAAGGTGGTAGTTTCTCATCTGGAGCCATGCCCATTGCTTTATCTTCTGGCTTCAGTGTCTCATCTCACATTAAGCCTCTTGTTCCAGGCTTGGTTTCTCTCAAATGATGCACTGAGTTGAGGAAACTGTCTGGATTTTAGTCGTGACCGAGGTGGTTCTTGGCCGAACATTGGGTGCTTAATATCAAGTATAGTCCGGGACACGAAAGATGAACTATGGAAAATATGTGTAATAATATGCGCTCCATTTAAATCCACACAAAATAAAATTAATTTACTTTCCACATACCAAATACTCGTATAACATGTAACAGTTGCCCAAATAAGTTTTAAAGCTTCGCAGCCTTTCTTATATTCGCAGTTGATCTGTGCAATGGATGTTCGTATCAGTTCCTGTTTTATTTACTCTCGGATCATAAA
This sequence comes from Ophonus ardosiacus, assembly GCA_943142095.1. Lineage (NCBI taxonomy): Eukaryota > Metazoa > Arthropoda > Insecta > Coleoptera > Carabidae > Ophonus > Ophonus ardosiacus. The sequence goes on along the minus strand of OW964832.1, from coordinate 32,181,957 downwards.
GCCTGATTTATAGATTGCGTAGAACAGAATGGAATAGAATAGAACAGAATAGCACAGGGAATATAAATATTAACCAATGTAAATGCATGGAACCATCTAACTTGCACAGAATGGAATATAATGGAATAGAATAGGATATAACCAAATTTTATTTCTTATTCTATTCCATTCCATTTTATTCCATTCGGCTTGCTCCGATAATATTCGTGAGACTTGTTGTGACTTCGTTGCTTTTGGCCCATCCCCTAACGTAAAAACTTTCTATAGACAACATTTCTTTTGCAGAAATACCATATTTTATTGCAAAAACAAACAATGACATTAATCAAATCACCAATAAATATAGTTAATTTAGTGTTAAAGGGACACAAAAGTGACGTCATTCTATTCCAAAGTCTTCTATTCTATGCAATCCATAAATGATCTTAAAAATTTCTATTCTTATTCTATTCCATTCCTTATTCTATTCTATTCTGTGCAATCTATAACTCAGGCTTAAGCGTACACAAATGAGTTGAAGCAGAAAGTTACTGTAATACTTATTATTTGACGGCGTCTATGGAATATCACGATATGAGCATTTCTTTCCCTTATCCCTCAGGTCAAGATTGGTGTCCCGCATTACAACTGTTTGGAGCTTTCTGCCGTGGTGTTTGTACGAGTACTTAGTTTTATTGTATCAATGATCTGTCAGTTGATGATAAATTATAAATAGCTATTTATGTAATTAATTACGAAATGATAGTGTTTTATGCATGCGACGTGAAATTTGTACGCACGAGCGTAAGCGAGTGGTACAACACGCGAAGTGCTTAAAACACTCATTTCGCAATGTATTACACACAAGATTTTTTTATAATAGCGTTTTAAAACAGATCATTTATTCTCAAATATCAAAATTTTTAATTTTTCAAAATTAAAAGTAGGCAGACGTCAGATTCATCTATTCGTTGCTAAATGAAATAGGTATTTTTAAGCACTAGTGCTTAAAAGTAATATTTTACGCATTAAACTGTCACTTTTACGAATTAAACTGTCTTTTTAAGTACTAGTGCTTAAAAGTATTTCATGAGCAACGAAAATGATAATCAAAAATTTGTTGTTATAAAACGCTAAAAAATAAATTAAAATATCGAAACACAAAATCATCCAACACGTTTAATATGTGCCTTTTAGAGATATATAGTTTTATATGTATATTATTTCAGCCATATATTAGTCAGCAGTCTTAAAATAAGTGCAATCAACACATCTAGAATTTAATGGCATTATTTTCACAAATAGTAACATTGTCAGCAGATAGTAAACGTTAATTCGCAAATTATTAATTTATACTATACATTTCATCCAATGCGATAATTTTCATTATGAATTACGGCTTCATACATCGTAAATATCTAAAAATAAAATGTGGAAATAAGTGTTTTTGCAGTAAGAAATGGTGATATGAAAGGTCGGAAGAGGAATTATGTTGCCAAGAATAACCAAACATTAAAATAGAGCAAATAAAATGAAAGATATGTTAAAAAACTTGGAAAACTCATTTTATGGTCCATGATTCTGTTGTCACTTCAAACGTTTTTGAGATAGAAATACACTTTATCGAATGCCAAGTTCAAGATCTCACTTTTTATACTAATTAAAAATGATACTGTGCATGTGTTCTTTCATTAACAATAATTAATTGTATTTTATGAACCAATAGAATCGCTGAATTATAAATTTAAATATCGTAGTTTGTAGAATCGACTAGGAAAAATATACTTCTATTTCTGAAATGACAATAGATAGACTCTTGAATGCATAAAATATTTGTGATGTCATCTAAGAAATAAATATAACCCGATTGATGAATGATAGATAATTACATAATTTTCCCGTTCGCTGGAGCGAGATATAGTTGACACCGCGTATAACTTAAACTGAAAGGTACTAATCACAATTGTCAGGCATATTAATTAAAGAAAAATGGTCTGGTATTACAGTTTAGAAGTTTAGTTACACATGTTTCACTACACACTTTCTTGTAGACGCAACGAAATTAGAAAATAAGTTTTTCATTAAATAATTCTTTTTGTCGGTAATGAGAATTGGATTTTTCAATGAAAGGTCTAACTTTTCTTCAGAATGTAACGGTCATAAATTGTTCTACTTTTTCGTGTGCTTATTGTACTGTGAAATTCTTGACCCTTATTCCAAAATAAAATTAAAAGAATCAAATCAAGTGAACCATTCGGTCTAGTAAATAATCACACTTTAAAAATCCTGCAATAATATGGGAATACCTACAATACACAGACTTTTCCAGGACCTTTGACAAGCTTGATCATCTTATTTAGATGAACTTCGTTATTTTGGTTTTCACAATAACCTGGTCATTTTTTTTAAATCGTACGTACAAATCCGTCAATATTATATTTCGTATAAACTCAAGTTTTTATATTGCTACATCTGGAGTACCTCAAGATTCAAACCTTGGGCTCCTTTTATTTCCAGTTTTTACTAACGATATTGTTTAAATATTAATTTGCAACGTGTTACTTTTTGCAAATGATCTAAAAATATTCAAAAAAATCCAGACTGTCCGCGACTGTAACATACTTCAGAGTGATATTAATGCTATTTGCATTTGATGTGCACAGAATAAATTAATACTTAATGTGAAATTATGACTTACACTCGCTCTAAAACAGCTATAGTTTACGAATATGAATATACTATAGATTCCGAGATATTTTTCACAAAAGACTTAGGTGTGTATTTTGATCTGGATTTAGCGTTCAGTTCCCACCTGGATTACATAATTACCTCATTAAATAAAATTTTTGGCCTCACAATCAGAAGCTGCCGAAATTTTTCAGACATTTCCGCACTTAAGTCCTTATATTTCGCTTTTGTACAGTCTAAACTGGATTTTTCGCTTATAATTTGGTCTCCAATTTATGAAGTTCATATTGCTAAATTAATAGCTCTTCAGCACAAGTTCTTAAAATACATCTGGTTTAAATGTTACGGTGTGTACCCCGACAATTTTGTCAGTACTGACACTATACCTCAGACATTTGAAATTGAATCAGACATATAAATAATTCATAGCAAAGTTGATAGTCCTCTTTTGCTATCTAAAATCGATTTTCGTATCCCCCGTTTCTGTTCACGTTACCTTCCTGTAGATAGGGTGGTGGCAGTTAGGGGTGAACATAGGGATTTAACATAAAATTTTAGTTTTATGAAATTTCATGCTTATGTTATAGCAAAAACTGCAGAGTGGAAAGTTGTTCAGAATTAAAAGTTGTATATAAAACTACTTTTACATTTTTTATTATATATATATATATATATATATATATATATATATATATATATATATATTGTCGCAATTAAAAAAAATCAAAATTTCGGTTTTTCAGTAGCAACAGCCATGTAACTTGTTTTCTTTTTTTCTAGGTTATATAAATTATTTGTAATCGTCAAATGCCAATTTGAGAAGAAAACAAATTCCATGGCCACTGCTACTAATAAACCGAAATTTTGAAATTTCTTTTTAAAATTGTGAAGAAACCAAAAACATAATAAAACATGTAAAACCAGTTTTACATACAACTTTTAATACTGTAAAACTTTATACTCTACGGTTTTTGCGACAAAATGAACAGGAGACCAGGAAATTTCATAAAACTAAAATCCTATGTTAAATCCCTATGTTCACCCTTAACAGCCACCACCCTGTATAACTCTTAATATTCTGTGCAAGGCACCTATGTAAGTTATGTGTAATTTATATAACATAATGTGTGCACATCGACATATTTGGGTATAATTTTCATTGGCTTTTTCTATCTTTTGTTGTTTATATTATGTACATTTACTTGTGTAGGGTTCTTTACCTGTTTGAGTAATAATAAAGTATTATTATAAATAAATGCATCTCCGCATATTTGTTCCAGAATGCAAATAGGGAACCCTGTGATTCTGTTACGTTTTATTTTAATTTTAAACAGACTTTCGCATTAAAACACTTTCGTTTTCATCTCAATGTCATAACATTATTTCAAGCCGGATTTTACTACACCGTAAAACAAAATTACTTTAATAAAAGAACCATAATTAATTGGTCGTTTTTTCTGTCGAAATAAATTGATTTATATGGTGAAACGCTATCGAGAAAGTTAAAATTGAAAATAATTAATTGATATTATGTTTTATTCAGTTGCATTTTGTCGTATTAATCATTTTAATGTAATAATTAATATGTCAGATATTAAAATTTAATGTAATCACTATAATTAATAGTGCAGTAGCAAATTTCCATTTACTTTTTGATTTATTTTTAATTTTCTAGAACAACCAAAACATTATTAACTTTTCCGTTGTAAAAATACTGTAGTTTTTATTTGTCACTAAATTTAAATGCCATATATTTAAGTTTTAAAATTTATGATAATTTAATGTATTTCCAATACAAATTATAAATTAGTATAGATTATCTGACAAATTTATTACAACGTCAATTACGGAAGACGCAGTTAACTGGTCTTCATGCGACGAGAAAAAAGCAATTAGAATTACAAACATGTAGAAATCTCAGCTTCTGCGTGTCTGGCGTTACTTACCAGGATTCTGAGAAAATTGACTGCGATTCTGTATAAAATCTCAATAAATCAAGCAAGCTTCTCTCAGAGAAACAGTTGTTTACCCTAGCAATTTTCATTTGCATAAGCTATTGACATTTACGCGATAAAAAGAAGTTATATAGAAAATGAAGATTGTCAATTTAACGACATTATGTTTTTTATAAAACGCTTTATGGATGATACTTCCTCAATTAGAAAATGTCAAAGTATAAAACAGTTTGTTCAAATTTATGATAGCTGATGTACTTTTGTATCTTGGGATAAATTAATATTTGACCCCAAATTCACCCATTTTCTTCACAATTTTCATATTGAGATTTATCTCGCTGATTCCAAATGTAAAACCGCAGGTTGATATCTCTTTGTTCTTGAGATATTTATATTTAAAACATTACCCATACCCCAAATATGGGTGAAGATACAAAGTGTATAGTAAAAATTTTGAGGCAGAATAGTCACATCATCATTTCTTTACAAAATGAAAAAAGCCTGTAGTATTGTATATGTTTAGGAAAACGAAGAAAATAAATACTATTTTTTGCATACTATAAGTAAAGTACATTTTAATTAAATTTACAATTATTTTAAAGTCGAATATAATGTTTTTAATGAGTTTTAATTTATTTAAAATAATTGTAGTTCATTTTTTCACCACATGTTGGTACTATTGGATTTCAGTATTTAAACGTTTACATGACATGTTTCTCCCGGAATTGTCAAGCGTCTGCTGTCATTAGTTCGTTACTTTTTCTTTTGATTAACATTTGTCTACGTTGTTTGTTGTGTTTTCTATAGAATTCCATTACTGTTGCCTTGTTGTCGACTATTAAATAAATTAACTTGATCACATAAATTAGCATCGCAGGTAAATACAATTATTTTCTAAAATTAAATTAGTGTACCATGTAAACCTACTAATTTCGTGACGTTATTATCTAGTTACAAACTTTGATGACGTGACTACTCTGCCTAAAAATTTTTACTATACCATTGTTCACAAATTTTGTTCCGTTTATTCAGTTTGCACGATCAAAAAACTGAAAATGGCCAATATCTGAAAAAGAGATTTTGCATTTTTGTTTATTTTCAGTTATTTTTCTCTAGAATTTGAATCCATTTAAAAAAAAAAATTGAAAATTTGTATACTGATGTATATTAAATGACAAAGTCGGCAAGCATGTATCTCTGTCCATTTTGGGTTATTGCCTAGAAATGGGATTTTCGGGTACCAATTTTAAACGCAAATATTTCTGGTACTACAAGACATATTAATTTGTGATTTCAAAATGTAGAATCAGCGTATTGAAATGTATCTCAGGTTATGTCTGAGGTCGCATTTTAGTATTTAGTATTTAGGATTTTAATCTAGTGCACATAAATACATCCATTGGTTTGTATGGGAACTCTTTAGAACAACAAAAATTATTTATACAATTCGATTTAATATGATGCTTCAGAGTAAATGTTAATATTATATTTCATAAAATAGAAACTAAGAAGTTATTCTTTGACAGTAAATTTGACGTTTTGTACAAATTATAGCAACGTGTACTTCTGCAAAACTCTAAAATCTAATATCTTAAATCCTAAATAATGACGTCATTTAGAGCATATAAATTTAGGATTTAGATATTAGGGTGATAAAAGTGCAACATATTTACACAGCCTAAGAATATAAAAAGTCGTTTTTTGATTTTTTTATATTTTATCCAAAGATTGGTGCACGTGGGTTTTGGGGACAAGTCAAAAATAGATTGAGATAAAGACTTGTGGTTATAGTTCTCGTCACCAAAAATCGAGAGACGGCCATAAACAGCTTAACCGCCCATCACTTAAGTTCACAAATAAAGCTAAAATTTTTGTCCCTCTTAAAAAAAAAAAAAAAACTAAAGCAATTTGCGGTATACCCTGCTAAACTATTACATTATAGTTTTATAGTATAGGGCTGGTTAAGCTGTATATGATTGTTCCTCGATTTTTGGTACCGAGAACTAAATTTGCAATTTATTTTTACTTACTTTCAAGATAAAAAATTCTCAAGTAATATTGGAAAATATAACAGTCAATTAATAAATTGCTAATAATTGAATAGTATGATTTTAACCTAGCAATAAAATGTTTTACATTTTCTAAGAATATTATAAGCAATTATAAGAACAGTTACAATTACAAGTAATAAGACCACAAATAAATCTTTTGTTGATACGAGAATGTATTTATCAAGTACTTATAGAAGTAAATATTTTCCATTTATTTGCAACTAACACGTCAACTGAACATAATAACAGGTATTTTCACTTTTTGTTCAAGAACAGATATTATAAACGTTTCCTTTTAATAACACTATATTTTTCTTCAAGTTCATGAGCAAATATCAATATGTACTTTTCTTTCCATTGTAAAGTTATGAAAAAGTCCTGAATAAATCAAGATTATGAAGCATAATTAGTCATTTAAACAACACGAATGTAATATGTACTTCCCATTATTCGAATGGCATGCAAACGTTTCTGAAGCCATTGAACTTCAAGCGAATTTTAGAACTCATTAAAAACTAAGTGCTACTCTGACATTTAAATATCGTAAAATATATAGTGTAGTGTATTTGTTAGTAGGTGCTGAAATTTTTATTATAAAGAGCAAAGACATTTTTTAGAAAGTTATTTAGTATTAAAGTGCTTGTACATTCTTTCGCCTTGCAGATTTTTAAGGCATTGACTGCCTACGTTCAACGCACCTACTAATAATTGTTTCGTCATAAAAAGAAAATAAAATTTAATGAAGTTAGCAGCATTATTTTCTTATAAATACCATTAACTTATAGACAATTATGTCGCGCAAAAAGTTTATTGTGTTGTAAAATTGTTATTGTTGTTTTTTACGCATTAGAATATTGCAGCTTGTATTTTATGTTCGTTTAATATATCATTCCTAACCTTTATATTTTCATTAAAAATGCAGAAAAACTTGAAGAGAAATACATAATTTTCCAGAGGTGTAATTTGTAAAAATAGCAAAATCCAGACAATTAGAATAATATCAGTTTAAGTTCTGTATATATTTTAATTTAAACTAACGTTTCGGTCGCATACACTGCTGCCTTCTTCAGGGAAAAACAACATAATAGTTACAGAACAATGGCAACAAGAAACCGAGGTTATACAAAAAACATGTATAATAATGTACAATATAATAAACGCTATTTGTCAATTATGCAATTTAGTAGGTAAGCTTGCTGTTTTCAGTAGAAAAATGCATCGCCTGGCATTATTAACTAGGACGGCGAGGAAGCATCTTCTCCAGAGAAAAATCATAAATAATAATAATAATAATAATAATAATGATTCATTAATGGCCCGTTGCACCGCTTATATGTAGCAATGTCTTAACTAAAGGTTGAAGAAAACCACATGACTTCCTTGTACGCCTGTTACACTATACATATTTTGTTAATAATTAAAATATGTATTATAACAAACCCAATCATAAAATTGCACGTATTTGACATAATTTGACATTGCCATTGAATTCTTTATTTTTTTGTTAGTTTTTGTCCTAATTCATAGCAAACTTAATTACAGAAACCAAAAAGTACATAATTTTTAAATTTACATATCTCGCTTATACAAAGAGCTAATTTAATCATACTTGATGTTTCCGACGCAGAATTGAATTCTCTAAAACTTTTATTTGAAACATTTATTATTAAAATCAAAATAACACCATTTTTTTTCAAGAAAAACTGAAAACTGTTTCAAGTAAAGTATCACTCCCGGTTAGACTATTTTAACCATAATCTATTATGTTATTCCCATTGATTTAAAAGTATTATATACCATATTTGAAAAGTTTTGGATTATATGTTAATATAGTTTTCATTAAAATCTATTATAGGCTTCAAGTAAAGTACCACTTCCGGGTAGACCAATTTAAGTAAAATCTATTATGTTATTCCCATTGATATAAAAGTCTTATATACCAAATTTGAAAAGTTTTGGATTATATTTTCATATAGTTTTTCATTAAAATCTATTATAGGCTTCAAGTAAAATACCACTTCCGAAAGCTATGTAATGACCAAAAAGGGAGGTGCACAACTAGGTGTTATAACAGTCTTAAATACAAAATTTTAACTTTCTACGGCTTAGTCAAAATGGATTCAGGGATGGTCAAAATGGATATTTCCTTTACTTCGTACAAGGAAGTAAAAAGCGCATATCGAAATTTTGAAAGTAATATTTAACAGCTCATTTGATATTTCGATTCGATACGATATTTTAAATTTAACAATTAGTCAAAATTTAATTATAAGCGGTATAGTTGGCCATAAAAATTTCATTACTTGTGAAAATAGTACCTATGTCTCTAGGGGCAAAATGGTGAACTACTCTTTTGATACTGATACTGTAGATAGAAATTGACTAATATGTGACCCCATTTATTTGGTTTCATAATGAATTAAATATTATAATTATAATAAAATAATGAAGATTGACATTATGTGAAATTATTTCAAAATTGACCAAATTGATTGATGATCAATTAACTAATTTAAATTTCGCAATCTCTATAACAAAGGAATGTTCGAACTGTATAATTTGGAGTGTCAATTTCAATTATCTAACTAAACTGATTGTTGTTTAACCGGATGAATTCAGTCAATTATTATTCACAAAACTTCCACATTGTTACTAATGAAATAATATTGAAAAGTGTGCCATTTCCTCATTCAACTATAACAAATAAAGCAATTACACTATTTTTATGTAACAAAAACTTTTTTATCACACAAAGTATTATTGTTAAAATAACAATAAATACAAAAATTATCAAGCGATAAATAACATTTAGCTTGAAGCTGCTAAAAAGTAGCATTATTTAATTAAAGAGATAAACTAATTAACTTAATTGCAATAATATATGAGCTGTTAAGAAGATAGCAATGCTCTTTAAATTAATATATAGTGAAGAATGAAATATTATACGCAATTAAATATAAATATATTATCGATAAATTCACGGATCTCATGAGAGCAATAAGTCGAAGATAATTTTGAATTATTGTTCTAAAAATATTTACAGTATTTTAAGTTACCAGATGACCATGAAAAAATCACATGCTGGAAAACCGAAAATATATTACTTAATTTGAATTGAATAATTCTATATCTTGTTTTTTATAGCCGAGACAGACGACAAATATTAATGATCATTAGTATAATTAGTAATTTACCTTAATTCTTAATAATAAAAATACCAGACGATATATAAAATAAAAAAATTTGGTTTGCATGCGCAGATTGACATCAAATGTTAGTTGATAAGTTTCGCAATATAAAAATTTTCCTGTTTTCTTTCACTTTATCAATAATAAATAAACTTATTAGTTGAATTGAAATATAACAAATTTGTTTGGTTTAATAAAACCATCAAATATTGAACATTATTAATTTGTAACATTTTTGATGTTACAATTACAATTAGAATCATGGCGAGATTTTGACAGTATCAGTGTGGCGATTATTACCGAATATTTACGATCATGTTCTCTAAACATCATCGTGACTTAATGATCATTACAATTGAAATTACGTTTATAATTAACATTAATATAATTTACATATAACATTCGAAATGTTAAATTAAGAATTAGAGTTTAATTATCATTAGCAGTCGTCGTCTGTCTCGGCTATTAACCAGGAGAAGTAAATGTGCAATGTTTTAGCGTTGTTAATCGTTTATGGATTATTTTAAAGAAAAAAATTCAAATATACGATACCTACTGTTAAACGATTAACAACGCTAAAGTATTGCACAGTTGCACCTCCTGGTTAAAACAAACCGAATATGGAATTATTCAATTCAGAATAAGTAATATATTTTCGGTTTGCCAGCATCATGTGTGTACTTCATAATTATTACACCACATAAAAATAAATTATATGGTATTACTTTACATCATTACTCTATAAAAAGTATAATCCTAGAGCAAATATAGAAATAAACGTCATTATATCTTAATTATAAAACCAACATAATAAAAAGCATAATTTATACGTCATATATGTATGTACATTAAGCCATAGTTACAAACACAGATATTGTTGATGTTATACAATGTAGGTACTTCACTTTTTTACAAGGAAAAGTGCGCATTATAGCCTTGACATCTGACTATCTCGCAAGGAGTAATACATCCCAGATGAAAGATGACGAATATGTACATATCTCAAAGAATAATTGTTCGATTATGATTTAATAAATATTAAGTCTGGGGGAGTGTTCTATTTGAAAGTATAACAATATTTTCTTTGATTCAAGAGCATTTTTTATCGTGAGTCATCGGTGGATGTTTAAATTATTTATAAAGGATTTACATACAATATAAAAATTATTCATATGTAATTTTTTTATGACAACGTAAAATGTGTTTCTGTTTGATGTACCGACATCATTTTGTTAATGTTCATTATTTATTAATATTATATATTACATATTACATGATAAAAAAAAATGTAAATACATTCGGTTATTTCTTTGGAAATAGCGACAATCGATTTCTCATATTTCACACTGAACAACTACAAAATTGAAGGAAATGATGGTTTTTATACTGGCATTATTGCAGAGGTTCCTAGTAATGTCAGATATAAATAAAAAGCCAAATTCGCAGGTAAAGTGATGGTGCGCTATTTCCACAAGGGGCATGTCCAGGCCTTATGCCCATTTACTCATCCTGGTAAAAAAAAAAAACTACAGAGGTTTAGGTTATATTACACAGAAAAAACAAACCATCTAAATTGTAGTTGAATTAACTAAATAAATCTGTGATTTTCAGCCTTCTAATATGTTTTCATTAAATTATCTAAGTTGATTTAGTTAAATTTTCTAAATTTGTAATAACAAATTATAGTAAAATTAAAAACAAAATTAGATTAAATGAATACTTTTAGTATTGAACTAAACATAAATAAAGAAATTAACTAAATATATATTTAAATTTTCTATTTACTTACCTAATTTATTAGATAAAACACCGAAAATTGAAAGACAAAAATAATGAAGCCAAAATATAGTAAAATTAAATAAAATAAGTAATTAAAATAACTATTCACATATTTAAATTAACGATTTTTTACAAAATATTTATTATCTATTTCGGGTTAGTTAAAATGCTAAATTAAGATTTGTAAATTATACTAAATTAATAGACATATTGCCTAATAAAATAATATCTAATTATAAATAGACAAAATTTCAAATCTTTTTCTTCTGTGTACGGTTTGTTTAAAAAAACAATAAATAAATATTAGCCTGTGTAAGCTTACATAAATTCACAACGCATTTTGGCTGCGGAAGATAATGTGCTTGCCACATCAGATTTTGTAAGAAAGCGGTACACCAGTATTCACATAGAAAGCTTTCGTAATATCAGCCATAGATTGTAACTAAGGTTAACTATTTAAAATGTTTTGAGCACACATATTTTAATAATTTGTTTGTAATATAAACACACTTTCAGTTTCTAATAATCAAAAGTTTATATTTATTACTATTAATCCCATTTCCATCACAATAAATAAAATTATCTAACAAATACTAACTTTCTAATCACCAAATATGGCTCTGTTTTGCACTGGCCAATAAATCCATTGATAGAAACCAGTCATAAATATTCTATATCCAACTTAGTATAAGTAGATTTATATTACAAACTGTGGCATTTATATTTATCCTCTATGAAATAATAACTTTGCTTTTTGCTACTGGGTGTTTCATTGTTTCGAGCTGCAGAACACGTACTACCAATACAAGAAATGAATATGTCCCCGTGATAAATCAAGTTCACCTACATGTTGGTTTTACGGTTTTACTCTTGACCTGGATCAAATTTGATTGATGGAGATTGCAGGAAAATATTTTATGAGAACAGTTGTAAATTGTATTGTCAATGTTCTTTGATAGAAAGACAAATTTATGTGGGTAGAGAAGAGATAAACTTATACTTTCTAAGAAAGTCGTAGTTGTTGTTATACTTACTTATAAACAATATCATTTTTCATTCTACTTATTATGGTTATAACTTTTTAGATGAAATTTTAGATTAATACTACATGTAATTGTAGCATATTAAATATGTAAATTTTCTAAGTTTCCATTGTTTCATGAATATGAAAATGCGAAAGCATTTACTTTATCACTGTGACTAAGTGAACAAACATGTAATTATGCTGTAGTTTTCACATACGCGTTTAATATTTTAATTACTCATATTTTTTTTGTGACAGATTGTCTACTTATAACAGATAAAATTTAAGTGCACAACACCGTTTTTAAAAATCAGTTAAGTAAATTCCAAGTATGAACAGGTAATAATTAAATTGATATGAAAAAATAGTTTCGCACGAATAAATATTAATTAATTAAAAAATTAATGTTTCTCTTGGCCATATATAAATTAGTCCATAAATTTAAAAGTCGTCAATCCGTATTCTATTTCGCAACTCTAACTTCAACTAATAATAAAAATAACAGTAATAAAAATATAACATTACCATAATGATAATGCAACCAAAAGTTTACACGAAATTTTTAAAAATCAAAATTTAACGGTAACTTATAAATCAAATAACACTATTAAATCATTATTAGGTAACCCTAAAGATAAAGTAGATAATAAGTATGCGGAGTTTATAAAATTGAGTATTAAGATTGTAATAAAGTTTACATTGGGCAATCTAAAAGACAAATTCATACTCAGTTTAAAGAACATTTCTATCATTTAAAAACCGGTAACCCTGACAAAATCTAGCGTAGCACAACATATGTTTATTAATTATCATAAAATTGACAATTCTAATACACAATTATTAAAACATGTTGATACTATTAGATATTTATACATACACGAAAGTTTAATAATACATAATTTTAAATATAAATTGATGAACGCGGACTTAAGTCCCTTCCCAAATTCGAAATTATATGAATTAATATAAACAGTAACATTGTTTAATTTTCGTTACAGAATAAGGTATCCACTCACCTATGACTCTTATCCCTATATAATCCAAGTTACTTCCCTTATTCCTTAGGACTGTTCTGACCTCTGGCATGGTTTACATGCTGGGTAATCTTAACTCCTATGTCTTATTATTTTGTAGGTTATACTGATGATGAGAACGTAGTTCTAAAAATACGTATATAGTTTTTTAAAAATTATTGTTAGGATTAAGGAATTTGTCTTTTTTAGTTAGTGTTGAATATTGAAAAAATCTTAATAGTTGATAATAAAATAGCATACCTTAACAGAAAATATTATAAAATAACGAATAAATACAAATACAAATATTTTACTTTTATTTATATATTTTTAGGTGATGTGTTTTTAATACCGGTTAATGTATGAATGAAAAAAAAAATTGGAAATAACTCATGTGTAACAAATAATTTAACACACATTTGCTATCCTTGAAATAGTTAGCAATATAATGTTATTGTTATTATTCACATTCATAACAATAAGCAATTACAACATTTTTCATAATTACATAAATATTATATATCTTTCATTTCCCTTCTCCATTCAAATGCCGATTTCAAATTCCACATTTTTACTACAGTAACCTTGAAATCAAATTTAAAATTGCAAAACACCCACGACCAACAAATCACTATTTTTCTCATAAAATATCGAGACGGACTGTCACATTCTTTGTTTCTCAACCATCTACGGCTTTTTCGATCTTCCTGATTGGGAATATATCAGCAGACCCGTACTAAGAGGGGGGGGGGGGGGATTCATTGAACGCCAATCAGCCTGATTAAACTGAAATTGCCAAGTGATTGATCAGTGATCCTCGGTTTCTTCGCTTTAAAGAGTTCATTGACCTGTTTTAAAACTGTTTTTTCGATTCGATTTTGATGTCACAGAATGGTCAAATCAACTTCTGGTATTTTGCAGATAAGCAATCGTTTTTCGGTTGAAAACAATGGATGAATTGTTAATGATTTTGTTCTGACATTTAAATGCTTGAGTTAATATTCTGTCGATGAGACTTTAAGACACAATTATTCATTTTGGATATTCTTTTCATTGCTGATAAACAATCTATTTGGATTTTGACAGCTGAGGGCTAATTGTTGTACACTTTGTATACATTGTTAATGTTTGATGAAGGTTTGCCAGTAAGAATGATTAATTTGTTTTTATTTTTGTCGACACGTTTACTTTTACTTTTGTTTAAAGTGCAAAACATGACTTCTAAATTAAACTTTATCAATATAAAAAATTGAAATCATTTGTATGCACAAAGGTCAAACTAAAATTATTGAGAATAATACACATGATTCATAGTTTTAGAATTTTATTTGAAATATGTTCAAAGTAGTTCCCTTCAACATTAATACACACAATCATTCTTTCTTTCCATAAGATTCGCGCAAAATGCTATAGTCCGCACTGTTGCACTATTCATTACAAACTATACATATTATGAAAGAAGAAAGTATGGTCTACAAATCAACCCTTACTCTTTTTGAAAGTTTTTTTATAGGCCAAGTTATGACTACTTGAAAAACAGCTATTTTTAATAGCTGATATCATCAGTCCTTTGCATAATTTTAAAATTTCGTTTGAAACATATTGTTCATCGGTTTTATGTTAATAACATACTAAAAATTTATACTCACAATCCTGGAAATAGAGGTTGAGGAGTTTCGCGCAATTAACACTATTTTCTATAATAATTTTCAATTTGTTCTCATAGTTCAGTATTACAGCCTTAGCTACGCCCTACCTTTACTTCGTTACGCTTCTCTACCTCAGATATAAAGTAGGGGAGGGGACGTATCAATACTGTGTCCTCTGGACAGTAGTTAAATCATTTGCATATTTTTGAGCGCAGCAATTGCCTCTTCGCAATAGGATTGTCTTAAAAGCTCTCAAACAATCTTCTTTTGGAATCCTGAAAAACTAATTTTTGGGACTAAAGAACTGTCAGAACAAAGCTCAAAGATTGAGGTCTCGAGACTAAAATCGAACTTGCTTTTGTTTTTATGTGAGAAGAGACTTAGACATCCTCTAGATGAAAAATTACCACGATGATTCGTTTTTCCTTGTTGAAACCATATCTCAGTTTTTTCATATTTCTCAGGCAAGTGTCTTTAAATCGGTCTCCCAATCACATTTGCTCATTTGACAGGCAAATCTGGGTGATCATCCCTTTTCGTAGTCATCGAAAAACCTTCAGTTTTAACATTTTGTCTCAATATTCCGGTATTTTTTAACTGCAAAATATGTTTCTCGTCGGTCCTTGAGGAGTACTTAAGCTTTTTGTAATTTTTTGCCCAGAAAGCTGAGATTTATGCGGAAAAATAATAAAATTTCGTATATTAGAGGATAAAGACTTTCCACGTACTTTTTTAACAATCGCACTACATTGATATATCAACAATGAGTTTTAATTTGTTTCTGAATGCAAACTCGATAATATTTGAACAAAAAAATATGCATTGCTGTTTTGATCAAGATTTATACATTTAACTCTGCGATCGAGTTATGGTCCAAGTGATATGCGCCATACATAATGTTGTCTTTATTTTGTTTTCTACAATTATTGTAATTCGAATACAAATTAAATATTGTTAATTAATTGCTAAAACTGTACTTTAATATACTTGCTTTTTTCTATAACCAATTTAAATCCTAAAAAATTGATTTACAAAATTCTTTGGTCCAATACATATGCAACAGGATTCGTACTGCAAATTGAAAAATAAAAGTTTTGCTTCGTTATAAGTTTAAAAAAGGATTACATGTAAAAGCTCTTACTTTGTATTTTGAAAAACAGAAATAATTATTCTAATCTGGAATTAACCTAGTTATGAAAATAGAAACAGGGTGAATTTATGAAAAGCTATGTGTGTGTGGATATGTGTGTGTGTGTGTGTGTGGGTGTGTGTGTGTGTCTGGATGATGGCAGAACGATTCCTCAAAACCTGTAATATTTAAGACCTGTTTAACTACGTATTCCCCAATCTTACATTAATGGGAAGAGCTGAAAAGGTTTTCATAATAACTGGGCTACCGGAAGTAGTAGTTTTTTAAAAAAAGTGTTCTAAGTATTATTTTTTGAAAATTTTTTGTTATTACAAGTATTGAAGAACATAAAATTCTCTATCCAATACACTTATGCCCGTATTCACCATCAAATAAATCTTTGAATAGCTTATTCATTGAATAAGAGAAAAATATCGCATCAAAGTATGACATCTAGAATAAATATCTTCATTTGTGTAATGGTATCGATACGATATTTTTCTGTTATTCAATGAATAAGCTATTCGAAGATTTATTTGACGTTAGTGAATACGGGCATTAAACTTTTATTATATCTTGTATAGATTTAGAGATAAAGAAAATATTATATATAGAATAATCAGTTGCAATAAATTGCACAGTCCAAACTTTGTAATTGACAGATAAATATCAGTGTCAAAAATATCAACAGTTTTACTGACATTACTGAAAGCTTCGTCTGGGACGTGCATTTAATATTTCTTATTGAATTATTAATTAAATATTTAAATTTGTAGGTAGATATGTCAACTATTAAATTCATCATTAATTTCATTATTACTTTTGGTTCAACTTTTATTATTAACCTAATAGTACTACATATATCCTTAAGAAAAACCGTCAATGAATTGGAACCATCTTGACTATTTTAGAAGAGTATGACAAGATTCCTTATAGATTGAAGGAACAGATATAATTAGAATTATTTGTGTGTAAAAGAAATGTTAAATTCGAAACTTATGTAACAAAACGGAAATGGCGAGAAGAAGTGTGCAGGCCACAACAAATTTTTTTTAATTGTTTAAGACTTTTTTTTAATTTGAAGTAATGCTAAACTGCTATATTATAAAAATGAACAAAACTTTAATTTTAATTTAAAATGTTAAAGTAAATATAAGGTTTACTATGAAAACATTCCTGAATGAAGTTTATCACACCTGTACGTATATTATTTAAGAAGCAAAAAACAACAAATATTTTAATGTTCTCTATTTCTATCCGCTGTTATCGTTTTTCGAAGTATTCCTTTTACTTTTGCGGCACTTAACAAACATCCATCAACATTCGCCATTGTTTGTTTACCTTGACAACCGCTGAAAGACCGCAGATCGCTAGCAATGAGGTCATGGCAGCATGGTGGTCAAGATCAAAATTATTATCGGGAGAACACACCCCGCACATACCGGAAATTAACAACTAACTCTGCCAATTTAAGTACTTTAAACGATCTAGTTTGATTTTTAGAGTAAATTGGAAAGAAACGTAGAAGGTAGTTGTTAAGGAATTATTTTCCAATTTCGTTTATTAAAGAAAAGTGATGTTGTGGAATTTAACATTAAATCAATTTTATATAGGTATCTAATAGGTTTTTAATGTTGTAGAAGATTTATTGCACTTTTGCTATGCGTTGGGACTATAGGATATATAATTGATTAGAATTTTTATTAATTTATTATCAAAAATTATTATTTCATTATATTCGCATATATAAATGCATATAAAGATGATGTGAGGTCACGTGATATCTATCGACGAATCAGATCGATCTTCTTCGGCTACCTAGAAAGACTTGTTGTTTTTGGTCGACATGATGTGTCACATTGATAAACAATTATAAAAGAATGTTTCCAGTGTTTTGAGTGGAAAAACTTATGGAACCGGTTGTAAAATAGTGCAAAATGTTTGTTTCAGTACCGATGAGACTTTTGTGATATATATTTTTACCATGTGAGTGGTTTTTAGTAGAATAAAATGTGAATGAAATTTTGTTCCCACGTGCTCGCGAATTGGTAAACCAAAATACATTCAAATATTATTATAGTTAAGTAGATGGCTTTATATGATAATAATATGTTATTTTATTTGTATTTAATGTATTACAGATACTTATTTCTAAAAATAGAAATAGTATATTGTGCATCTAGGGACGAAAGAGGCATTTTGAGACGAGTGTGGGTTGTAGCCCGAGCGAAGCGAGGATTGCCACCACACGAGTCGCGAAATGCTTTCGTCCCGTAGTGCACACAATATTTTTTCAATACCTGCGCCGAAAATACCCCTTGAGTGTCATACAATCTATTGTATCCTGCTACGTCATTACTTTGAGTCACTAGGGAAACAAAGACTCGTTCAGCTTAAAATGGCCACTTTCGTCCCTCAAAATAGGCACGAAAGGTGGCACGAGGGACGAAAGTGGCCATTTTCAGTTGAACGTTTCCCTAGTGACTCAAAGTAATGACGTAGCGGGATGCAATAGCATGTGTGACACTCAAGGTGACACTTTCGGCGCAGGTATTGAAAAAAATATCGTGTGCGCTACGGGACGAAAGCATTTCGCGACTCGTGTGGTGGCAATCCTCGCTTCGCTCGGGCTGCCAGCCCACACTCGACGCAAAATGCCTCTTTCGTCCCTAGTTGCACAATATACTATTTTCTACAGTCTATATACAAAGTAGCCATTTGCGCTCGCTTTTGTCAACGCAAAATGTTACTTTGCCGATCATACGCGACAAAGTAGAAAAAACGCTCGCTGTCCGAATTTCTAACTATAAAATGTTGAGAAGTGTCACTTGTCTACATTCTTAATGGGAACGTATAGTCAGGAATGGCGCTGTAGTTACTTACACATTAACCACCTTCACAAGTCAATCTCACATTATGACTGCTCTGTCGGTATATTACATAACCAAACAAAATGCCGTACTTTTATGTAAAAGAATACAGAAATGCAATAGGTCATTCATTTATAAACGAAAGTAAAAGATGTGTAGATTAGATAGAAGAAATAGCTCAAGAAGAATGGAAAACAACGATAAATTAAAATTTAAAAATATGATCGTTATTAATTGAGTAGTATTGTAGAAAAAATCTTGTGTGTGTTTGGAGGGTAAATGCACATTGTCGATTTTGAGAGAACAAGCTCTCAATATCCCATTTTGCGCTCTTAAGACACAAATAGCTATTGTGCTCGTGAAATTGTAAGCCATCCATCCATTATTATTATTTTAGAGAAAAATACTTCAAATATGAGTTATAGAAAAACTAATTGTACTCCTTTTTTATTTGAAGTATCAATTGATTAATATGGAGCATTGAAATGTTAGTTATTTTAACTTGTAAATACTATTTGAACAACAAATGAATTAGTAGTTGATTACTACTTTCCCAATTGTCAACGGTGTGTTTTGAGGTTAAGAATGAATCTACACTTTCAGAAACGGAACACGTATTAATTATTTATAGCTTCTATTATATTGAGCGGTTCAATATTCTCATAAATTATGTGTGTTATTTGTAATAGATTTTCATTCATACGTGTATAACGGTTTAATTAAGCGAAATGTGTCAATAAATTGCAACAAGTTGCAAAGGAAATAAACATGTTATATTTTAAACCAAAAATATGATATTCTGTTGCATTTTTTATGACGTTTTTTTAAATAAAAATATTCTTGTAGCCGGTTGCAGTGTTGCAGATAAAAATCATTTCGTCCAAAAGAGTCTTTTATGTCTTGAAATAGTAATGAAAGTATAAAATTTTATAGGTATCAGACAATAATTAAATTTCCGTTTATTATATTGCGAATTACATTTCTTATAATGTTTCTCATCAAGCGAAATGAAATTTTATTACTGTTCATAATATTTTTATGAATATTAAAATTTTCCGCCGATTCGATTCGAAACTGGTTTGAAATTAAAAGGATTAAAGAATTAAGTACAAAATTATCATCTTCGAAAGTGCGAAATTATGTCAAACGTAAAAACTTTTCAAAATTCATCGTATTTAAAATGTTCTTGAATATTATTTTATCTCCAAAATATTTTTTAATGAAATAAGTTCAGCTTGTTTATCTCGATTTTAATTCAGACATACTGGTAGGTAGTTTCAGATGTAAAACTGATAAAAAACTCGTTTAAAATAGAACGTATGTATGAACTTCTTTGCATAAAATTCAAATGAAATTAATCGAATTATACATTCGAAATTTGTTCAATGCAAGCTAATTCCGAATTAATCTATGCATATCTAATTTTATTGACAAACCATTTATGGTTGAAATGTTTTCAAATGATAGAATCAGATTAGATAAAATTACAATTAATTTAAATTGTTTAAAGTACTGTATTGACATTTTACTTGAATGTAAATAACTAAATTAGCTTATTAATTAATTATCTGTGACTCGGGTTCGATCCCGATCATCCTTAAAAACTTATTTTGAATGGTACAAAAGTGAATCTCTGATATAGGAATAGGAACTTCCTCATAGAAATGACAAACACTTTCTGTTGTTATTGTTATTTTTGCGATTTTGGCCATTTTCAGTTATTTTGTTCTCGAAATTGTATACGTTGATCAAAAATTGTGAAAATTGTTATACTTATGTAATTTTACCCGTAGAATCGATTGGTGATGTCGACAAGTCTGTATTTCCACCCGTTTTGGGGTTATTACCCAAAAATAAGTGTTTTTGGGTTCCAACTTTGAACACAAATATTTCGCGAACGGATAAAGATATCGACCTACGGTTTTAAAATATGGAATCAGCGCGTTGGGAAGTATCTAGTGTAAAAACTGGATTTTTGAAATAAAACAATTTGTAGAAAGAAAATTATGAAAAAATGTCATTTGAAAAATTGACCTTTTCAGTGTTTTTGAATACAAATAATAGGAATATCAATTCGTATAAAAACATTTATATTATATATTATATCTTCTATAGATTTAGAGATAAAGAAAAATTATCTGATGTAATAAATCGTACGGTCCATACTATACCAAGGAAACCAGTTGACAAATACAAATGCATGACACATAGTTTGTAACAGATAAATGTCAGAACGACAGGAAAAAATACATGTTATTAATATGTAATTATTTCATTTATTTATTAATCAAGGAAGATTGTGATGAAGAAATACCTATTAGGCAAAGACACATTTGAGACTAACACTACATTCGAAATAAATGAATTTCAGTGAAGAACAGCTTTTAATGATGCCTGAAATAAGTCTGCTAATCGGTTTATAAAATGGCCGAATAGTCGGTAGTCGGTTAGTCGGCCAAAACCGTAGTTGGTATATCACTAACTTATTTATATTTCATATTATTCTTACGATTTTAGTATTTGGATATTATTTCTTGAAACCGTTATTCAGCGTTTCGAAATGTCTACTAAGTATATAATCTTATAGGTCGTCTATAAATTAATGGTGACAACTTACACATTGAACAGTTTTAAACGTTCATTAATTTATAAGTTAACAAATTTATGGAGAATGATTCATAGATTACTACATTTAAAAAGTAACATGTTAAGTTATCGTATCGTTAAGTTGAAGAATGCTGTAGTTATGGATCAGTTGACACAAACATTGGCCATTGAAGTAGTTAACACGGATCAGTTAACATTGCATCCCTCTGTTTGACACGATCTTAAAATAACAAAATTATGATCGTGGTTAAAACTGTAAGTTTGTAAAAATAAAATTACAAAACACATCTACTTTTGTTGATTAATATAAAATTGTATATAAGAGTGGCAACTTTCGTTGTGATTTTGTTAACTATTTACAGATTTAAAACTTACAGTTTGGACCGTAATACGGCCATTAGATTCATTCATTTATTACGTTTACTCGTTTATATCAAAATAATTTTTTTGTACAACCCATGTTATCATATGGCAACGTTTACTACCATTTCCAGCTTTGCATAAGGCTTAATGCTTAAAAACTAAGAGCACTGCGTAAGATCAAAAGATTGCAAACTTCTAACCTGAACTGTCAACTGTCAGGTTATTTTATAATTATTAAATTATTAATTTTTCGGTATGTATATAACATATTTAAAAATAAGAATTGGTGCTGCGGTAATCTGCTAAACAAGTATTAAGGAAAAAAATTGTGACATTTCTGTTGAATTAGTTACTAAACAAAGTAGCTGGAAATAGTATCCTAGTAAACTGTTATAATGCTTAAGTCTTATGCACTAATCATTATTCATTAGGTATTAAACCATTCGGTGGAAATGAGCTTAGTAAATATATGTTTGAGACATTCTTTTTAAATAACTATAACGTTATTTAGAGTGGCTCGCTATAACCTTTTTGTCCGTATGTCTACGGGAATTTATTTTAACATGCAACATATGGTCAATCACTTCCATGGTTACGCGCATTACTGTTAAAAAATGACAGCAATGTAATATTTGTCCACTTTAAAATGCAACATACAAAATTTGTAGTTTCGTATTATCAAAACTAATTTCCAATAAATTAGCATACATATGATTAACAAAAAATCTAAATATGAATGTTGCACATCTTAACAAATTTTAGCTTACCAAAATTCATCTTTCATGTAATAAATGTTTAAAAATACCCCCATTCACACGGAGGCAATATTCTAGTCGGTCGTAATAATAATTGACACCATTTGTGATGTGTTCTGGACGTATCTCCTGTGCTGTAATACTATTTATAATGTTGCATTTTAAAATCTACAAATATTACATTGCTGTCATTTTTTAACAATAGTGAGTAACCATGGAAGTGATGAACCATAATGTTGCATTTTAAAATAAATTCTCTGTATGTAGTCCAAGGAAAAGAATGTTTTGAAGATTTTTTTTGTTATTTTGATTAAAAGACTAATCAATAATTTGTTTATTTATGTGAGAACATTGTTAAATTCAAGTAAACCTTCAATTTCATGGACTAAAATTACAAAATACTGTATTTCACGCTCATAAGCGAAACAATTCGATAAATAAACACCTAATAAATAAATATTTTAACGTCAATCGTAAATCCATGAAAAACAGTTGACATTGAATAAACATGTAGTTTTTGCTATTTACAGGATTTAAAATTTTATTTAAACTTTGAAACATGGAGAAAGGATATAGGAGAAAAAATAATAGGTGTAATGTATTTGTTCTTCAATGTCTCAATAATATATTTAAATAACTATTAAGTATTTGTCTTTATTTTCTCAATAAAAGTTGCAATTTTCACACCACAAGTATAGAAAACGCAATCCATTCAAATATTGACTTCTGATTATCACTTGTTGTTAAAACATTCCACTTACCGGCAATTATCACTAAAGTCAAAAAACACCACATATTACAAGATTTCACCGCCATATCTCACTACTCGCAATTGTTCACATTGTTTGCACGGCTGATTGCAGCGGGCTTCCAACAGGAATCTGAAAAATAAAAGCAAAACGTTAGGTACTGCAATATTTTATTATTAAACGCGCTATCAATAGCATAGGCGTGCCATAGGTAATTGGAAGGGGTAGGAATTTATTTCAGGAGTAATTGGCTGTTGACAAGTAGTGAGAAACACTGTTATAACGAATTGATGGTGAAAACGAACTTAAGATTTTTTAGAAATTTCTATAAGTAACGACTATATTTTCGCAGGTTTCGATTTAATCTTTATTAAATAAATTAATAAATATAGCATTGCTATTTTAAGGTCAATACTGCATCATCACAACTTATCAGTTTCTAGATGTGCCAATGTACATTTTTCTTCGTAGATTTCTGTAAAAACTTTGTTATATATTAAAAATAAATAGTATAAGAATTTTTAAGTAGGTAATTTTATCCTGTAGAGGTCAATAAACTATAACGTAAAGTTATTACAGGATATGTGTAAGTAATAGGAAACATGTATGTTTCAAATAGGTATTGGAGATTTTCCAAAAAAAATAGTCACTGTTTAACTTGTGCATAAATTTTCACAAGTTGAACCAGACAAATTTAAAATAAATGCTTTATTTTATAAAAAGTCAGGTAGTTTTGTTTCTTGTATATGTTTTGTGAACCAGATAAAATGCAACATAAGTTGTCAAAGTTGTCAATGTCAAATGAAATTTTCATCATAATTTACTGATTTATAAATAACGTAAGAAAGTAATACGAGCAGTATCTTAACTATTGATGATTTGCAAAAATTACAAGAATCAAATTTGTCGTCTTTTAATAATCTAAATACAAAAGTTTTGCTAATATTAATTGATTTGCCAAAACTTTTGTAGGCAGCTGATTTTGTTCTTTTATTGCACGTAGTAAATTAATTTAATTTTCTTCAGTTCGCACATTTTTGTTCTTGCTCTTTTCGCAGGATTTTTCTCTAAACATCCATTACTTTCAAATTTTGTAAATATTCTTGAATCTGTTGAAGAATTTGGTCTTGGGCGTCCAGGAGATAAATTAGCAAAGATATCACAAATATTTCTCAAACTATAACTAGTATTATATCAAGTAACCGTTCGAATTTTAAATAAAAAATAAAATAAATATGTGCATATCATCACGGCATATACCCATTTCTGGGTGTGCCAATCTGTGTTATCACAGATATCGGTAATGATGATAACATATTTGTACCGTGCGGGCGCTTACCAGGCGTCACCTCACGGGCACTCATTACTGGCGTGGAGAGTGCACCACAGGGGTCACTTTTTTGCCATTTAAATTTCGAAATATTTGCCGTCGGTCGGAATCGAACATGGTTCACCAAATTCGCGAACAGACACTCAGGCACGAGGCCATGGGACCCCATCATCATTCGAATTTTTTTTTTTAGTAAATATATTTAAAGCGTTATGTAAAGTTCATTTGACATTGACAACATTGACAACCTACATTATGTTGCATTTATCTGGAACGGTGCAGTATGTATAACTAGTATCCACAGTAGGTAATACATTAATGACATAATAGTAAATATTGCATCTAAGCTGAAATTCACGGTAGAGAGGAGCTATTAAAAAATCAAGTTTTTCCGGAAGCACCGCCATTTTGCAAAAATAATGCAAATAATTTAAAAAATCTCAGAATAATAGTATATTACATTCCAAGTTAAGAAAAGTGAAGGATTACCAGACGAGTATGGCAAGTTTAAGTGCGAGCGAGAGCGAGTACTTATATGTCATACGAGTACAGTAAAACCATTTTTCTGACGCGGTGCATGCACTATTTTTTCGTATTTTATATTAGTATTAAAATTTGAAGTTTTTGCTGCATAAATATACTGAATTAAAAACATTTTGAAAAACTTTATAGTTCGATTTTCACTAACAAAGTAACTTGACAGTTATTGTTTTTTGTACCTTACAACCTCCAAACAAATAAATTTTTGGAGATCGATTTGCAAAACGATGGATCTAGATGATGAAAAGAACATGGAAAACGATTTAAAAGATAAACAATAAAAAATAAGAATAAACAATTCCTTGTGTCAAAATGTATTTTAATGACAAAACCGGTGCTGTGCAGTAACGGTTATTGCTATGTTGTAAAGTAACCCATTACTGTACGATTTTGAGTATATTAAAATAGTACATTACTGTACAAAATACGAAAAAAATAGTTATCACTTTTATAGAAGACAAAAATATGATCTAAAACATTTATTTCTATAACCATTAGATAGCAAGCTACAACACTTCTTAGAACCATTAGATATTTATTAAAAAAGTAAATCTAATTCTTGCAAATAACTTTCATGTATGAAACAATACTGTTTACGTAATGTCCGTGTCTGTCCCATACTCAAATTGAGTAATTGCGAATTGTGTTTTAAGATAAAAGATCTTACAAATCGTTAAATTAATATTGGACCATTTTCATCTCAGTCTGAGCCAAACTTTCTTGGCAAATACATTTCTCAAATTTTGGGCGCCAGGCTTCAATAAATTATTCTTTTCTACAAGTAAATTATACATCTCTAAAAATAGTATTGTTTAAAAATATAGAGTAATAACAATGTAGTAAAGTTTTATTATAGGCAAATTTTTGAATATTAAAATGAAATTAAAATTTCAAATGCGTGTTTACTTATAGTCT
The DNA here is from genome assembly GCA_943142095.1 of Ophonus ardosiacus. Taxonomy (NCBI): domain Eukaryota; kingdom Metazoa; phylum Arthropoda; class Insecta; order Coleoptera; family Carabidae; genus Ophonus; species Ophonus ardosiacus. The sequence continues at coordinate 32,155,373 of OW964832.1, read as the reverse complement.
TAAATTATTATTCCATTGTAAAATAATGTAAAACAAGAGTTATATTCAGACATGCAAATTATGTACATAATATGTATGTATGTCGTGTATAAAAATGTTATAACAAAATTTACGTCAAGAAATCACGACCTACTAGTTTGGTTCAACATAAGTAAATTCGTATACCCTACGTTCTTAACTCTTCGGAGGTGGCGCTTAATCTGACAGACCAAACTGAGAGTTATATTCTTATTTGTTTTATTTTATTGTGTAAAATGATTGTTTTCATTCTGTTATACCTCCCGCTAATTCTGATGATGCCGCAACTGGCGGAATTGTAAAACAAAGCAAAAATACACTTTTCTTGTGAAACTACACCGAGTGTTATTATGTTTTTTTAACTTTTATTAATTTAAATACATACCTACATATTTATTGATGCTGGAAACTATATTATGTTCCTTTGCATTCGTATAATATAACTATTATTTTATTTAAAAGCTCCGGGAATTATAAAATACGAGTAGAATATTTCATATATTTATGTATAATATGCAAGTATATGAATGCGTACCTGTAGAATATTTAATAATCTTTAATTTTTATAGTAACATAAATCGGGAAAACATTACATTTAAAGGTATTTTTCGAAGAAATACTATTTTGAGCTTCAAGAAAAGTGCCATTTCCGGTTACCTGATTTATACCAAAATCTAATGGCTTCTTTCCGTATTATAGTAAGTAGTTGAGGGTGTTCGATTGCGTGGCCGTCCAGTGTGTAAGTGGATGGATGTGATTGGTAGTGTTTTGAAGGAGCGTAAGTTTCCGAGTGGAAAGAGAAGAAGAGCATGTATGAATACGATTATGAATGTGGCTGAGGCGAAAGAAGTTTGCCAGGATAGGAATGTGTGGCGTAGGATGATTGTTTCGTAATTATTGTGGTGTAAAGATGACTGGTTAGTAAGAATGTTTTGTGAGAATGGAGAGACAGCTGAACTTTTATGTGGACGAGAAGAATGAAGTATGTTTGTACAGGAATGTGTAGCGAAAGATGATTTTTGTGTAACTATTATTGTGGTTCGGATGCGGTTATTCGCTACCGAAAATCGGTCACTTTAATATGTTATTATGTATGAATACGTTTATGAATGTGGCTGTGGTGAAAGAAGTATGCATGGATAGGAATGTGTTGCGAAGGATGATTGTTTCGTAATTATTGTGGTGTAAAGATGAATGGTTAGTAAGAATATTTTGTGAGAATGGAGAGACAGCTGAACTTTTATGTGGACGAGAAGAATGAAGTATGTATGTACAGGAATGTGTAGCGAAAGATGATTGTTGCGTAACTATTATTGTGGTCCGGATGCGGTTATTCGCTACCGAAAATCGGTCACAATAATATGTTCTTGAATGAATGTTATGATGATTTTGGGCAAAGCGGAAGATGAATGTTTTTAAAGAGTTAAGTGATTCTGTGGAGCTCTTGCTTTCATCCCTTTTCTTATTATTTTCGGGTTTTTGCTAACCCACTAAGTGGGAAACGCGTGATTTTATGTATGTATGTATGTAAGTAGAAATATACGGTTTCAGAATTTTCCGAATGATAGTATTTGAGTTAGAGCGTTGACAAAATCCATATACACACACATAGAGACATCGTCGTGATAAAGACCCGGCGCCACTACCCGTCATAGAAGAGGGCGCCACTTCCGAGGGGTTAATAATTTGACATTTTCAACAAATTAGTAAAACCCACTCAGATGGTGAAAAATTTGTACAAAATTCTTTCGACTTCTTTAAATGATTAGTTTTTTAAAAATTATTCAAAATGTTAGTGAAACAGCATTTATTCTTGCAACACCGACGTTTCGGCGCGTCCCTGACATCCTATAAGTATACAATAAAACTAGAGCATAGTACAATCATAATTATTTTAAATATAGCTGCTTCCTCTATTGTACAAACACGGTGATCTATTTCTATTTATAATGATTTATTTTGAGCGCTTTTAATGTCAAGCATCGATGTAGATTCTCACCTAAATCCTTGAACCTTAACACAGTATCTACTTCCGTTTCGTCTGTCACGGAACGTCATTATTGTAATCAATTTATGAGTTTGAAGTGCCATTGCCAAGGCCCCCATTTATTAAACAGACGGCGCTGCAACTCCAAAAAATCGTTAAGATAATTAATATAAGCTCTTCTAAATTGTCGATGCAATGTAGCTTCCAACAATTTTTATGTTATGACGAGAAGACTAAATTAGGGTTCATGGAGATGTTTACTTATTTTTAACTTTGAATCACACTATGTGCATTTATTGATCATACTTTTTTTTATTCCTATCATCCACCATAATAAATTTGAACATGAATCTCTCTGTTTCAAATTCTTACTACATTCCAGCCTTCTTCTAACGCCGTTTTCAAATCCGAAAACCATTTTGAGGTAAATGAATGCGGAATATAACGAAAGAAGGAAAGTAAACCAACTAATTTATTATGCCATGTCAGATAGGAACCACATGTATTTGTATATAAATAAAAGTCCATCATGGTTATGCAGATAATATGTATATCTCTACTCGTAATATAATTCCTCTCACATATAAATATGTATTAATGGAAATGTTTTTGTATTATTTTAATTTTAAAATAAAATTAAATATTTAGACATTTCTCATTTGGAACAAAAAAATGAACATACATGCTTTACACTGTTATGATTATTTATTTTAATTATTCAGGCAGAATAAATACGATATCAAAAATAATTAATGTTATAATTAAATTAAAAAATCGCAGGACATATGTAGACTAAATAGCGAAAATAAAATATAACTACTAATTAAATTTTGCATAAAAAGTAAAATATTATTTAGGTATAATAATTTTTAAAAATCTGTTGTGGCCAGCACTGTATCTCCCGCCCGTACTTCTGATGATGTCGCAAGAACTATAACCATTGTTTTATTTACTATTACAATTTTATTTATAAAACGTTACCATTAATAATTTGATAGGTTTTTTTGACAGTAACATTTATTTATCAATTACATACATTTGAAATCTGAACTGCGTAAGTAAGGAATTGTTTTTATTTAAAACATAGGCTCCGAGATTTATAAAATAGATTATTTTATATATTTATTTATAAAATATTCAGAAAAAGTATGAATACATATCTGTAAAAAGTATAATTACCTTTAACTCTTAAAATAACATAAATCGTGAAAAAAATACATTTCAAGGTATTTTTCGAAGAAAAATTATTTGGGCTTCAAGTAAATTGCCATTTCCGGTTACCTTATTTTCTGAATGATAGTATTTGAACAGAGAGACAGAGAGAGAGATCATCGTGAAAATGTTAAAATTGGATTCTAGGGACCTTAAAACGTGGTCATTTACTAAAATCACGACATGCGATTTTTAGCACGATCGCTATACCTCCCTTACTAGGGTAGCGGGAGGTAAAAAATGACAATACTTAATTAGTGCAAATAGTACATTTATAATCAAAGTGATTGTATTTATTTATTTATATTAGATAACATTCGTATTTAAATATTATATTAATTAAAAATTTATGTATTTATTTGTGTCGTATATTTATATTTCGTTTAAAAAAGGATTAAAATTAAAATATTAAAATTATTATTTGTAAATAAATAAATTTTCATCTGAAATGCCTTTGGTATGTTATTTTTAAACTTCTTTGTAAACATTTTGTTAATTTACATTATTATTTATTTAAACTACGATGTTGTCAGAAAAGCAAAATTTTAAATGCTAATAAAATTTATAATTTATTTGCTAATTTCATAAAAGGTCATATTATTTACATCAAGTAAGTCATGATTTTAAACATTATTTTCTTCTAAAACACACAAGACAATAAGTTGTAAAAGTTTATTGTTAAAAATTATAATTTCAATATTTTCACATATATAAATGCATATAAAGATTTCATCCAATAAGGTGACGTCACGTGATATCGATCGGCAAATCAGGTCGATCTTCTTCGTTCAACTACCTAAAAAGACTTGTTGTTTTTTGTCGCCATAATGTGTTACACTTATAAACGATTATAGAAAAATGCTTCTAGTGTTTAGAATGGAAAAACTTATGGAACCGAGTTTAAAATAGTGCAAAATATTTGTTTAAGTGCCGGTGAGATTTTTGTGATATATATTTTTACCGTGTTGGTGGTTTTTAGTGGAATAAACTGTGAATGAAATTTTGCTCCCGTGTGCTCGTGACATGGTAAGCCAAAATACATTGAAATATTGGTATTGTAGTTAAGTATAAGGCCGAAATGGTTCCATATGATAAAAATATGTTCTATTTATAATAGATTAAAATAATAATTATACAAATACCTATTTCTAAAAATAGAAAATATATTTGAAAGTCATATTATATACATTTTAAAAATACATCTTCACGTAAGACTGTCATTGCACAATAATAATTCGTTTATAGGTAGTGACCCCGGTGGTGCACTCTCCACGCCAGGTATGAGTGCCCGTGAGGTGCCCACAAGGTAAAATATATCGTCGTCATTACCGATGTCTACATGTGTTGTATATACTGGCACACCCAGTAATGGGTAATATGCGGTGATGATATATTTATTTATTTATTTATATAGGTAGTTCAATTCACATTATAATGTACACTGTCACCTACTAGGAAACTATGTACTTTTTCTGCATCAAAAAGCGCACGTGCAAACAAGATTTATGCCATTATTGATAAATCATGTAAATCAAGACGAGACACAAAAATGCTAAAATACATGCCAATGTATACGAAGTATATTGACAGTTCCAAATGGGGTATTCCACCATAACACAAAAATAAAAAAAAATCAATTTAACTTAAAGTATGGCTCAATAAATAATAGTTAAAACATTGAAAACATTTTTTAAATAATTACTTTACGAGATATTTCACATTTGCTAAAAGGGAAAATTGACGTCATACAATTGTTATCTTTCTCTCGCAGCGTACTCAGAGCAGTGTGTGTGAGAAAGACAAGTATAGAAGAAATGTGACGTTTCACTGATTTCTCGAAAATAAAATACTGTTGAACTAGGAACAATTAAGATTTTTTAATTCTATGAATTGCTTCAAAACCGAATGAAGTTTTATTTAAAATAATAAAAAAAATTGAGTGGAATACCCCATTATTTCCTGAACGGAGTTATGACATACGTCGCCTATTGAACTGGTTCCTTAACCTGTGTGACAAAAGAAACTATTTCAATCATGTATGTCTTCAAAAATCATATATTATTTATTGCGCAATGCCGTGCTTCCGTGAAGAATATTATATGAAAATAAAATTTAAATCGATTGTTGATAAAAGTTATTATTATCAATTTATTATTATGATTGATTAACTATAAATTGATTTACAATTAAATTATATTGGGCACCAATTTTTATACATTATGTCTTCGGAGTCCAATCATGTAATTATAATTAATCAGATGTCATTAATTAACTGACACATATGTCACATTTAAACCAAATGGGAATGTTTACAATAAATCATTCTAGAAGTGAATAAAACAATTACTGCTTTTTTATTTTCTCATTTAAATTGATAAGGATATGTTTGCCAGAAGAAACATTTAGTTATTTTTGAAATGTTAACGATTGATAAGAATTAAATTTACATTTTTGTATTCTACATGGTAATTATTTTAAGTAATTAAGATATGTTTAATGTTTTGAATTTTATGAACGATTATTTTTTCGCACATTATCCTGTGTTACGCCCTTGAAAAAAAAATACAAAGACGACTTGATGTTATAGTCAGAGAAATTAACTCCGTCGGTTTCAGCAATAAAAATATAAATATCGTAATTATGACAAAGCGGCATATCGCTCACTGCTTGCATTATAACATTGGGTGTCATCGGGCTATTATTTGCACCGCTCTGTTGAAATGAAGACATGCTCTGTTTAGTAAAATAAAGTAAAATAATCTTACTGTTCCTTTAACATTAATGCAATTTTTGTTTGAAATGATTTCTTATGAGAATGAAAACTGTAGTTGCAAAAATTATTTCAAACAAAAATAGCATTTATGTTAAAGGGATAGTAAAATTATTTTGCTATACAGAGCACTTAGGGCAGGTAGAAATACCAGACGATGTATGTTTTCATTCCAAAAGAGCTGCGCAAATAATGACCTGTTTTATTCATTATTATATATTAATTTTTGATCAGCATGTAAATTTATTTAAATTAATAATTTATGATTTACGGACAGTAACATCACTTAGGTAATGCTAAATATTAAAATAAAAAATTGTTTGTATGGATATAAAAATAATGAACCAAATTGTTAAAATCATTTTATTTTATTTTTTGCAACCATAAACGTCAAAATAATTTATATCCCTATAACGTTTATGTCCCAATTTGTTTATTGAAATCTATTAAAAATCAAATTTGCAAAAAAATTCTCCATTTTACAATGCCATAAATATTTTATTGTTTACCATTAAAAATCAAAAGAAAAATCAGCCATTCATGTGAGAAATTATTCTTGTGCATGTTAATGTCTTCTTTACTCCTCATCAATAGAGTTAACTTGTTATTCATTGGATGAAGGATTATATGTTACAAGATCAGGAAGTACAGCTGAACTATATTTATGTAATCGTGATGAACTCGTTTGTAAACAAACGTTAAAAACGGGGAAACCGCTTGCTTAGATCCTTGGAAAATGTTACGATTGAAATCATGATATATTTCGTTGGTATTTGAACCCGGATTATTTGTCCTGTTTTAATAGTAATGTTTGTTTTGCTCAATAGAAAAAAATACGTTTATTGGTCACACTCACATAGATAAGTAATTAATTTGAGAACAAAAAGTTATATAAAAATATATTTTAATATATTTTTTTTATTTTTGAAATTACATATTTTAAAAACGAAAAACTAAGTTCTAATTATTATGAGGTCTCATGGCCGTATACTTGAGTGTCTGGTCGTCAATCTGTTGACCCGGGTTCGATCCCGACAAACGCCAAAATTATTTCGAATTTTAATGGCTCAAAAGTGATTGACACGTCCTGCAATGGGTAATACACTACACGCTACCCGGACACTAATGACAGACGTGAAGAGTGCACTACAAGAGTCACTGAGTGTCTGGTCGTGAATCTAGTAACCCGGTTTCGACCAATGCCAAGGAAACTTGATACATAAAAATGTTATTTTCATGAAAAAAAAAAACTACATAATTTATGTAACTGTTTTAAGTTAAATAAAAATTCACAAATATTTACTTACATTATTTCTTATTTACCGTTTAAATTTTAAATATTTGATATCAATTATAAAATTTACTACTTGTAATATAGGTACAGTACAGTACAAGCATTGATATCACCAAAATTAATTATTAAAAAAATATATATAAATATTAATATAATTTTTGATTTGATAACAAGTGAAGAACTCTTAGCAAAAACAAGCGTAGTACAAATATTGTAAATATGAATTACATACACTGACATGTAGAAAGCCAAACAGTTTGGTAAAACTGTTTTCGTAAAATGTATCTTAGTCACAAGTTATTATATTTTAAAGTTTGAGCGTTTTTGCAAAAAGTCCTATAAAAATTTCTAATTATTACGTAATTGTTTATCCTTAACAACCTGTAAATAATTTTGTAATATTTAAATATGTTAAATTAAGTTAGAGAAATTCATAAAAGTAAGGAATCTAGAAAGTTGTTTCTTTGATTATGTCAAATTAAAAAAAATAGTCTAAGGGCCGGGATTATAAACGTCCAGTTACATTTAGTTCCATAGCAAATTTTAAAAAATCTGATGTGGCCAACACAAAACCTCCCACTATTTAATTTTTATTAATTTAAATACATACTTACGTATTTACTAACGCTGCAAACTGTTCTATTGCAGAAAACTATTGCTTTATTTACTATTTTCTTTTTAAAATGTCACTGTTATTAATTTGAAGTGATTAGTTTTTGGACAGTGACATTTACTGTCAGTTACTTTCATTTGAAATATGAACTGTGTAACAAAGGAATTGTGTTTATCTGTATAAAATATATAGAAAAAGTATTAATGTATTCCTGGAGAAAATTCAATAATCTTTAATTTTCATAAGACATAAAATGCGAAAAAATGGCATTTAATGGTATTTTTTGAAGAAAAACCATTATGAGCTTCAGGTAAAGTGCCATTTCCGGTTATCCGATTTACACCAAAATCTAATGGCTTCTTTTCATATTATGAATGATAGTATTTGAGTTAGAGCGAAGACAAAATCCATACACATACACACATATACACATACAGACATCATCGTGAAAATGTTAAAATTGGATTCTAGGGACCTTAAAACATGGTCATTTCCTAAAATCTCGATATGTGATTTTTCGCACGATCCCTATACCTCCCTTACCAAGGGTAGCGGGAGATAAAAATGAACAAATTCGAATCAATTTCCATGATTTTATGACATTCAAATCATTGCTGTCAAAAATTCGCGTTGTATTTGTGCATTTAATTAAATTTACTTTGGAACTAAATTTAACTAGACGTTTATAATACCGGCCGTAAGGATGTTTTTGTTAAGATCCATAAGTTTTAAAATTCCTTTGAATAATTTACAAAATTAATATTGTTCTTGACATGTGCGAATATATTTCAAGTATAGTGATACCCTTAAAAATCTTAATATCAAATTACAACCACTAAAACACAAATTATCATTTTCTTACTTTTAAAAACTCCGCACAGTAGTCACAATTCACTTCCTGCCTATCGGCATACAAACATTTTGGCGCGCACACACAAAACTCGACACCTCGTTGTCGTGAGTTCAATCCGGAATCCTACCGCTCACTAGCTCACTGGAGCCGGGTCTAGCTGACTTGGAGCTTAGAGTACACGATGTGGACTGTTGTTTTTATGAATGCTGTCCAACAGACTCACTGACTTTACTCCACACCGGGAAAAGAACAGTCGGGAATTCTCGGGCAACTCCGTCATTGAGATGATTCGCGAGCGATTCAATGAGAGAGGCTGGGAGGCTTGGAATAGTGAATGATACTCAAAGATTGATAGGACTTGAAGACTACTACAAATTGCATAAATTGTTGTAAGGTGTACCTAGCTATCAGCAAAAGATTTTTATGCTAACTCATCTTCAATGAAATATACTCGATGTATACGCTTAACCATAGAGTCCTGTGACCAGGGTCCAAAATAAGACGATTTAACTAGACAGCTATATTCAAAAGTGCACCAATTAGCCAGTATTCTGCGTTAAAGTTCTTCTAAAAAATCTTATATGGCCAGCACATTACCTTCCATCAATTCTATATCTATTTTGTACAAATTCTATACCCAAACTTCTTTGGAAAAATTGTATATATCCAGTAAAATTATAACACTATGTAAATTGCACTTGACACTGACATCTGTCAATTAGAATTATTTGAATATATCAGCTGTTTTCATGATTATAGCAAAGCTGACTGATTTATAAAAGCAAATTTCTTTATATGGGGTCCCGTGGCCTCGTGCCTGAGTGTCTGGTCGCGAACCTGGGCGTACCGGGTTCGATCCCGACCGACGCCAAATATTTCGAATTTTAAATGGCACAAAAGTGATCCCTGTGGTGCACTCTCCACGCCAGCAATGAGTGCCCGTGAGGTGACGCCTAGTAAGCGCTCGCACGGTACAAATATGTCATCATCATTACCGATATCTGCGATAAAGCAGATTGGCACACCCAGAAATGGGTAGGTAATATGCCGTGATGATACATATATTTTATTTATTTATTTTAAATCTCTTTATAATTCTTTAACTCTATATTTTTTGCATGTGAAGGAAAATGTATAGGTAATCAAACCGTATAGACAATAAGATATTCTTTCATATTGATAATCTCATAAAATGTTAAAAAATGAAATTTATCTACGTTTTTTCAAGAAAAACTGTTAAGAATTTCAAATAAGGGAACGTCCGTTTGACCATTTTTACCAAAATCTAATCAGCTCTTCATATGGATGTAAAGAAGAGGAATACGAAAGAATTATAATTTTTAGAGAAGACTTATCGTCGGAGAAATTTTAGACACTTAGACACACACACACACACACACACGCAACACACACACACACGCACACGCAACACACACACACACACACACACATATATATATATATATATATATAGATTGAAAAAAAATGTTTATGACAAATATTGTAGTAGATAGTTTAAGGATTTTATAAATGTTTTACTTTCGAAAATCGATGGAGTGGTTATCAAAAAATCATGTATTGAAATCTTTGATCAATCGCCATTTTGTCATTTTAAAAAATAAAAAATAATTGTAAATTTGAAAGTAAAACATTTTTCAATAGTCTTTAAAATAATGGAGTTAAGACGATTTTTCGAAAGACAAAAGAACACCAATAACTACGAACCGGGGCACCAAATCAAAATTGGAACTAAGAAAAGTTGTTTGTTTTAATGAGTTCTACTTCTAACTACCATTTTCGGGTGTAACGACATAGTATTAACACCCTGTATATACGCACGCATGCAAACATACAGACATCATCGCAAAACTAGTAAAATCGTATTCTAGAGATCCTAAAACGTGCTTATTCATTAGAAACTCACCATCGATTTTTTTGACCAGAGACAATACCTTCCTTACCTAAAGGTGAAGGAAGGTAAAAAATAATTTTGCTTATAATAACGGAACGCTTTGGATATGAATAAAATTTGGCAGGAGAATCCTGAATTCTTATATAGTTATCTTTCAAGATGGTATTTCTTATTGTTAGTGAACCACTAGTGTATGAAACATGGTGTCATGACCATGATTCAGTCCACTTTTTAGTGACAACGTAAACGTAAAATTATTGTTTTTCGGAAAAATACATTCAATAGTAAACTTTTCTAGCCCTGCAGAAGTTGTGATATCTGTAACAATTTATACAGAAAAAATAAAGTGTGAGTGACTGCGCCGTGCAATTTTTAAACATAATTTATCTGGCGGCCTATTTTAAATCTATGAAAGAACTTTTGTAAATATATCAACAAGTTATGAACTTCAGTTACGTTGCAAACGCACTAGAAATGAAGTGCATTTGTGTAAATATGTACTTATAACCTATTTGTACTTGAAAGTACAAAAAAGTAGAACAAACGTGTGAAAAGAAAGTAAAGTACTTACATAGATAAATTTTATGAAAAAAGAGATAAGAATGTGTCACAAACAATACAATTCAGAAAAGTGTTTTCACTTAAATATCACGAGTACTTTCTTTTAATCTAAAGCAAATGACATTTTCGTACCGTATGGGAAATTACCAGGCTTCACCTCACGGACACTCATTGCTAGCGTGGGAAGTGCATAACTTATTTAGGACGAAATATTAATAATATACATTTATTGCCCAACAGTAATAACATTTACAGGACAAAATTACATACAATATAAAGGTGTTTCAAATATTAAGAAACTATTACGATTTACGATACCTATTTATTAAATAACACTACGATAAATACAGAGTTCCTTAATTTAATCCGATTTGCTATTAAAATCTGTTTATAACGACCACTTCTCTTTGAATATAAACGTAATGACGCTATTTAAATCATACGAGACATACAAACCTTTTGTTATAATACTCGTTTGTTTCATGTAGGCCTCATTTCAAATGATTTATTTGCTCTAGCGACATTTATATTTGTTTGTTATCTATATCCTCTTTGTTCATTTATTTCACAAAACGTTGTAGCTGGAACGAGCAAAATTTCTATTGCCAAAAAGCGAAATATTTCAAAATGTAGATAATTTTACTCAACAATCGAAAACAATGAGATTTTTCCAAAGTTTTAAATCTGTTTTCAAATTCTGTAAGTTTAGAACTAATTTGGTATGTATGTGCAGTAGTACTAGGAATTTTCTACCGTTTGTTTACGTACTACAGTGTAATAGTATAAAGTTACGCTATGCTAACTTAACATTTTTTTTATATAAAATTCTCAGAATTCATGTCGATTTACAGACAATGTACTTTGCCCTCAAAAGAATAAGTATTTCTGAATCAGATTTTGCGCAGTTCGTTTTATAAAATGTAAAGACAAAACCTCTGCAGAAAATGTTAAATATAAAGAATTGTTGAAGAGATATGGAAGGACCAACTGTTGATTAGTTTACAGGTGAAATAAATGGTCCACGTACGTTGTAAAATTCTTTAATTACGAATGCGAAAAATGTAATCAAATATACATAGGGGAGATGTCCCAACCCATTAAGGAAAGAAATTATCAACATAAATACTATAGTAACCTATTATATTCAAATTACAGAGTACTCACTAACCACACAATTAATACTGGGCATAAATTTAAATTGATGATTTTAAAATTATTGATAAAGTTAATAACAAATATCCTCGTTTACATAAAGAGACATAAATAAAAGCAAAAGTGTCAATTTCCAAACAGACTTTAAACATAACTTAAAATCAGGGCATCGAACCCGAACCTGAAACGAACCAAAACTTTTTACCGAACCCAAACCCAGAACCGAACCTCAGATATAATTTTCAATTGAACCCGACTTGGAACCGAACCGGATATTAAAATTCGGATTCAGGGTTCAGCTCCGCGTCAGGCTCATTTTCATTTCCAAACGTAGACGTAATTGTAATACAGCCGATAATAGACGCGTTAGGCGTCTGCGTTGGTGCCTATGTTGACTTTTCTTAAAAATTATGTTCGTTTCTTGTCTTGCGTAAATTGCGGCTATCATTTTAAGTTATTTTTGTTTGTTATTCAAAAAAACTTTAATTCAATTTTCATTAAGTCGAACCGAACCTGAACCCCGAACAAAACCGCAAATTTTATTAATGCTTGAAACAGAATCGCACCCGAACCCATTTCTCAAAAAACAATTTAACTTGAACCTAAACCGAACCCAGTTTTTGGCGGGTTTGATGCCCTGCTTAAAATATATAAACAACTTCATAGACAAACTATAAAATCACTAACTTCCACACGGATGTCATTATTGGTTGTGCTATGCCACCTGTCACCTGTTTTTCTCCGAACTGATTCGGAAATTTGTTGAAATGCTGTACTTTGAAATTTTTTCAACGTAGCTTTAATACAATTTTAAGTAATTCATCAGTATTATTGTATATTTACCGTTAGGTAAAAAATACTTTACCTATACTTTTCATCCTGTAAATTTGTTTTTACTAATAATAATGTATCAATAGCTGAAGATGGGCTTGCCTTAAGTTCGAAACGTCCTTAATTAAAGAATTTTCATTTCATCTTTAAATTAAATATAAAGAAATAATTTATTGTAAATATTCATTCGAATAATTATTTTCTTCATTGATTTTCCGTAAAATTTTATACTTTAATCGTCATATGATTGTATTTATACGAATTTAAAATTTAATTAAAATATTTTAATTAAATACAGACGTATATAGCACTTTTTCTAATGTAATATATTACAAAATGTATGTCCTATATGACATATGTCATATATGACGCATGTCATACGGTACTGATACGAGGAATATCTATGTGAGATAAAAAGAAGCCGTTATTCCAAATGAAAATATAACTTACCAGATTTAATTTTTTTATATATCGGCACCTTACATTTATCAGATGTTGTATGACATGTGTCCTATTAAACATCGGATTAAATGAAATTAATTATGATTGCTCTATAAACTAAATCGAAAGAACAAAAATTTACTGTTGGAAGGATAATTCATTACTTAATTAGTAGTAACGGAGTATAACTAATTGGCTAGTCAACACAAAATCCTGCGAGATTTCCAGCAAAAGGATCTGTTAGTGTAACTGATCACGAAAATGTACGATACATACTCTTCGCACAAACCGTTGCTTAAAAATTATAATGAAATTGTGTATATAAATTCTAGTTCGCAACGGAACATATACGTGCAAATTTCAATGGATTGTAAATTGTCGAAGAATGTTTATGTGCTGTAATGTCTAGTGTATAAAGAAAGATGGCTTTATTTGGTACACTATAATTTTATATTGTGAATGAAGAGACTTAGGTTAAGAGATAAATGGACAAATAAGGAAAGATTTATTCATTCATACTGTCCAGAAGATATATAAGGGAGATTAAGAATGGCAACATTTCACAGTTTTGCGTAAAAAATATTTGTCATTATACTGTTTGCCGTATATGGAAAACTAGCTTTATTTTCATATCAAGCAAAATGAAATTATTCATAAAATAGTTAAAGTAAAATTTTTGAAAGAAGTCCGATCAAGGCCATCTACGAATTGTATCTATGAATTAAGATTTTGTGGTGTCAAATTTAGTAGTGTCTTTTACTTAGTTTTTATGAGGGTACATATTATCTTGTGTACCTCATAAAAACTATGTAAACGACACTACTAAATTTGACAGCATAAAATCTTAATTCATAGATTCAATTCGTAGATGGCCTTAATCGGACTTCTTTCAAAAATTTTACTATACTTTATATTTTTCTATATAATTTTAAATAGCCGTTCTTAACATATTCAGGAATTAGGATTCAAATAATTGTAATTGATTCAAAATACAGATGAATATAATTATTAATAAAACAGATAATAAGATATATATATATATAGTCTAGATTTTTTATTAAATGTAAATTCAGGAAAAAATTAATTGATAAGAAATGAGAATATGAGATATTATCAACATAAAAAATTAAGAGGGTTCTATACCAATACCTCTCGCTAAGAGAGGTCTTAATCTTAAATTCATGCTAAAAATTGCATATCCAGATTTTAGTAACTAAGCACATTCTTACGATGATGTCCGTGTGGGTAGTGTTGCCAGAAGTCGAGACGAGACGAGACTTAGGGCCGGTCTTGTCTTGGTCTTGACTTGGTCTCGACTAGAGTGGTCTCGTCTTGGTCTTGTCGAGACGAGACTTGATGTCAGTCTCGTCTCGTCTCGAGTCTCGACAAGACTCTCGACTTTGCTTCCATTAACATTTTTTTATAATCCCATCTAATAGAATATAAAATTCTAAGAACAGCAGTACAATTGCGATTCAAAAATTCCAAATAATATTTGAGATATTTATTATTTTTTCTGTAAATATCATCAACTTGATACTTGAGCTCTTGAAATAATTAATATGAAAATATACATACATACCGAGTGTTGTTTCTTATTAATAAACATAAAATATATAATTTCAATTCCTTAGCTACAGAATAAATCACAGCAATGCATTTCTATTATTAGCAATAGTTAAATAAGTATGTATATGTTTAAATGTAGCAGTAAGTAAATGGACAAAAATCCCGAAGAAAGAAACTTCTTTCGCTATTTTTTTATATTTTTCTAAATAAATGTTAAATAAGTAGATAACTAAAACTTAACCTTTCGCGTATCCCCTAGTACGCGTACCACAGGTTGAGAACTTCTGCTTTATATAAAAATTTTGACGAATAAAAATATAGTTAGTCATATATTTATGTTATTTATTTGCCAAAAAAATACACTTATTCCAAAAACGTATTTAGAATAATAATGGTATATTCAATAAAAACTGTAGGTAGTTACATAAACACAATTCTCTAACAAAAAAAAAACACTTATTTGAAAAACAAATAAATTATAATAAACGTGCTTAAATTTATAAAATTAGTAAAAAAAAAAATAGTAACTAAGAAACTTTAATAATAACAGTTGTACGGTTTAACGAATTATAAATAGATTAACTTTCCAAAATCAGTCAGCTTTACTATAATCATAGAAACAGCTGATATATTCAAAAAATTGTAATTGGCAGATGTCAGTGTCAAGTGCAATATAGGTACATAATGATTGTTCGTGTTATAATTGTATTGGATTTATATTTTTTCCAAAGAACGTTCGGTATGGAATTTGTAAAAATAGTATATGTTCGTGTTATAATTTTATTGAATATATAGAATATTTTCTAGGGAACTTTTGATGTGAGATTGGTACAAAATACATCAAATTGACGGAAGGTCTTGTGCTAGCCACAACAGATTTTTTATGTACCTACTAAAACTTCTTTTACATGTTGTAGAAGGTAGAGTTAAAAATAAAATTAAGCCATGGAGTAAAAATGGATAGAATTTTTTGGAGATATCTAATAATTCTTCATATGGTATTTCTTTCTCAAGAAGTTCCTCTTTCCACTTATGAAACCATAATAATGATTCCTCATAAAAATTGTCTAGGTTATCTTTCATTTAATTCTTTATCATACGTTTATACTTTTCTTTATTACATGGTTTTATATTTTTAGGATGCAAAATTGTTAGATTGACAAAGTATTGTATTCGGAAATATTTGGATTTGGGTTGGGCAAACCTACCTACATTTATTACTAGCAGATGTCTAAAAGTGGTTGTTATTGTCTGGTAATATGCAGCATTTATAGCAAAGGCCGTTGTAAAATTTATTGTTCCATTATTGGATTTTTACAAGAAAAGAAATGTAGTGTTATTTTTTACCCATTTTTTTTTAAAAAAAAGGGCGAGTGTACTTGCATTTTGCATGTATTCTTACGAGAAATGCTTAATACCAGTTTCTTAGAATATCTGATACCAATTTTCCCAAATTGTTATACCTGTAACTACATATTATAACAATGTCCCTTACATTTCACTTTGTTGAGATAAAGTTTTGCTTTCATTATACATGTAAAAGATACATAAACTTTTATTTTTGGAAGCACATATCTTCCAATTTTTTTTTACTAAATGATACATTATGATTTTTTTGTTAGTTTTTAATGATAACACTAGAAAATGTTTTATTTACATTGGTTGGAAAAGTATTTTTACATAAATTATGGATACAAAGTTTGAGAAGAATTAAATCTTCGTTTTTTTATATTTTTACTGTTTCTTTACAAAATAATTATGTAACTGATTTGTTAGTATTAATAGTTTACATTATTTGCAATTAATATATTCCTATTTCTACATGCGATATTATTCATATGTTTCAATGGAAGAATTATTTAGGTGAATAAGAAGTACATCCGTTAAAAATGTAGAATATGGTTATTTTAAAATGGGAATTTCCCTAAGATCGTAAAATCTTTGTGTGCATTTTCGTAAAATTCTAAGAATTACAATAGATTCTTTAAAAATAAAAGAAAAATAATGTATATTTGAAGGGAACGTTACTTTTGTTATAATATATTAATTTAATAAATAAAACTGAAGTACATTGCTAACTTGCAGAATGCACCACAGATGTAACTTTTGTGTGCTATTTGAAAATAGGAAATATTTTTGAAGATGTAGTCAGTATTTCATATACCCAGTTGTACCAATATATTAACTGAGAATTAAACAAAAATTAAATTAAAATCAACATGTGTAGTATAACATAAAGGTTGATCTTAATTTAATAAAGAATTCTAAATTGATACTTCTTTCATTTCATCCCACTTACACTGTAATTTATATTCATTTAAAACTTATATTTGGATTATTTAGATGAATAAGGAATACATCATATTTACATAAATTAATGTTTCTGGGACACAATTATGAAAGTAGAAATACAAAATTTGAAAAATTAATATCTCTCTTATTTATTCGAATTTTCAATCAGTATTTACAGCAATACTCTCAGTTTTTGAAGGACTTTTAGAATAGATATATGTTTAAAAAAATACCTTTGATCTGAAGTCGAGAGTCTTGTCGAGACTCAAGACTTTCTCGACAAGACTTGATGCTAGTCTCGTCTCGTCTCGACTTTTCTAGTCGAGACCAAATGCTGGTCTCGTCTCGACAAGACCAAGACGAGACGAGACCAAGACCAAGACTGGTATTGGTCTTGTGGCAACACTACGTGTGGGTGTGTTTATGGATGTGTGTGTGTGTGTGTGTGTGTATCTGGATAATGAAAGGACGATTCCTCAAAAACTATAATACTTAAGACCTGTTTTACTACGTATTCCCCAATCTGATATTAATTGGAAGAGCTGAAAAGTTTTTGATAAGAATTGGACAACCGGAAATAGTAATTTCTTAAAAAAAATATTCATATAAAGATAATTTTTTGAAAATTTTTATTACAAATATTAAAGAACATAAAATTCTCCATCTAATACACTTAAAATTTCTATATACAATAAATCGCACAGTCCAGACTACACCAAGGAAACCAGGTGTCAAATATCAGTATCAAAAATCAACAGTTTTACTGACATTACTAAAAGTTTTTTGTTTGAAGTATATTTAATATTTATTATTGAATTATCAATTAAATTATGGGGTCCCGTGGCCGCGTGCCTGAGTGTCTGGTCGCGAACCTGGGGAACCGGTTTCGATCCCGACTGACGCCAAATATTTTAAATGGCACAGAAGTGACCCCTGTGGTGCACTCTCCACGCCAGCTATGAGTGCCCGTGAAGTGCCGCCTGGTAAGCGCCCACACAGTAAAATATATCGTCATCATTATCGATGTCTACATGTGTTGTAGATACTGGCACACCCAGAAATGGGTAATGTGCCGTGATGATATATTTATTATTTATTTATATTTAAAATTGTAGATAGGTATGTACCTATATTAAAAGTAATAGGAAATACCGACAAACCCTTCAATGAATTAGAATCATCTTGTACATTTTAAAAGAGTAGGACAAGATTCCTTATAGAATGAAAGAATAGATATAATTAGAATTATTTGTGTGTACGAGAAATGTAAAATTCGATACTTATGTAACAAAGCGGAAATGGCGAGAGGTATTGTACTGGCCACAACAGATTTGTTGTTTTCTTGGAGAACAGTATGAATCAAGAATTTTAGCGCAAACGCAACTTAAAAAAACGTAATAAGCGAGATATGAATTTTTAAAATTCATAATTTGGCGAGTGACGTAGCACATCTTCACTAGTGATCGACAAAATGTTTGTTCTAGAAAAGTGTTGTTAGTTATTTTGTTTCTCATATTTACGAAAAATAGACTTCACCTTTAAAAATATATTTGACTTCAGGAAATCTACATTTGATTATAAATTCAGATATTATCTCTTGTTGATAAACATTTAAATCTCAGTGGAATTAACACCACTAAGCCTAGATTAATATTTCAAAATCTTGACTTCATTGTAATTTACTTAAAATTGACGGTATTAACGTATCAAGGAAATATCTCCGATCAAATAAAAACTTGACAGTGATGGACAGACTTATAGGCCTGTAAATTTTCTCAGTAAATCTTTATAATTTAAAGCCCAAAGCATTTAACTCCGTAAAGAACTCCCTGGTTCTCCAACAGTTATCAACTCAAATTCGTTACATACAATTTAGCTCTAATTTTATTCCCTGCGGTGTTCCAAAATTTAATGCACATTCGTCAAGCAAAATTGAAACGACCATCAATTGCTCTTCTAACCCCGGTTTCGAATTTGAACAGATGGCCTACAATGAAAACGAATTTGTCCTTTATGCATTCTTTCCTTACCGCTTCTGCATCATCCGTGATTTGCACATTAGACTTTATTGCTCTTTTGTGATTCAGCCATCTGTCACAATGAAAGCGTTCATGACGAAATTTGACCTCATATGAAAGAATACCTGTGAGAAATTTGTTATCTTGCATCGGATTTATCTCCGTCAACAGTTTTGAAGATTTGAAAGATTAGATTGTTCACAGTTTTATTGTGTAAAAGATCTAGAGCATAGAGCAGGAGCATGCGTTTTGAATTTGTGTTACATTTATTATGATTTAAACGCTGTAAAATACTTTTTAATATTTTGTTTTTGTTTGCTTAATTTTGCATGTTAAACAATGTAAAAATAAACATGCTGTAAAGATTAAAACAGAAGCGCAACAATAACTATGCTATAAAAACTGTTTACATAAATTATTCACTTTGGGGCCTTTTAACAATTTTTTTATTTATTTTTTTTCTGTAAAATGTAAACAAAGTTATTAATGTATTGGTTCATATGTTATCTTCCAGAAGTACATAATATTTAAACTATGAATTTTTTATAATATTTAATTTTTCTCGTGTGGCGTCAATTAACAATTAGCAATGAGACAGCACTACCCTCCAGTGGCCAAATCTGAAACTTCTGTTCAATATGTAACAATAATTTTTGCCTATAAGTGTCTTTAATACATATTCAAACAAACCATTATAATAAAATTTATAATTTTACCGGTTAACAATGATCAAATACTCAAATAACCAAGAAGAAACTTGACTTAATAACATGTTTGAGTACATATTACATATATGACCTCCATTTGACATTTCACAAACCTATGTATAGAGCGACAAAGTAAAAAAAGAAAACATAATGAATACGATGTTATTTATAACTCACAAAAAGTTGAACATCTCTACGAAATTAAATAATTATTAATCATATTAACAGCAATGGAAACGCAAAATAAATGATATATCAGCTATATCATCTAACTTGGTTGAACCATAGGACTCATCGCTAGATGACGTCACATTTTGATGCAGCGAAACTTTATGAACAAAATTATGAATGAAAAGTTTAATTTTGAGAAAAGTTGTATAATATATGATTGAAATAACAAAGTTACATTATAAACAAAAAAAAAATGACCTTTATCTTTTGGAAAGACCACAATGGTATGTTTTAAGTAAGTTTTACCACAATTTTCAACATTTTTATTGTAAGTAATAAAAAATGCTTAAACTTAAAGTTTTGTATACTCGCTGTCAAATGAGTGTGGAGTGATATTCAACTTCTCTTAGCATTTTTAACATTGCCCTTGAATTGGCAACAGTGTAGAAATACTGATTTAACAGCAATTATAACAATTAATAATTAGCTATTTCGTAAGCAATAAAATCCTACTATTTTAATCATACTTTGGTTAAATTGAAATTATCTGTTTTATTCTCTACTCCTTTTCAAAGCTACAAATGTTTTCACACTATCATTAGCACAATGTGTGTTTAAACAAATAATACTGAGTGTCTGGGAATTTATCATGTATATAATATAGAACCTGTTTAAGTGAGAACAAAATGTTAAAAGCGTTTTCAATGTTTCGCCATTGGAGATGAAGTACAGTCATAATCTACATACTGAGACCATGACATATAGGCTTGCTTGTACCTAGATACGCGAAGAAAAATGCGCATATGCAGTTTATAACATATTACGGATTGCATATCAGCAATGTTGTTGCGTATGTACCTATAATGTAGACTAGAACTAATGACATCTAATGTCTGTGTGTATTGAACAAATTGACCTACGAGAAATGTTTTGTTCCTGCCTAGATTAACTGTAATTAATCTAAGCTTCAAATAAGAACAATGGTGGTTTCTTTATTTTATTTAAATGTTAATAAATGCACTACGTGTATTGAAATCGACCACTTCACAGTTTTGAATTTAATTATATTTTCTTTTAGAAACTAGACCTTAGATTAAAATAAAACTTATGCTTTTAAAAGATGATTTAATACGTTTTAACATGAAACGGATTTAATGTAAAGTAAAAGTAAATAAAAAATCTGGTGTGAAAACCACAATACATAGTTTTTTAATAACTTAAATATCAAATAAATAAATAAATAAATATATCATCAAGGCATATTACCCATTTCTGGGTGTGCCAGTATCTACAACATATGTAGACATCGGTAATGATGATATATTTTACCGTGTGGGCGCTTACCAGGCGTCACCTCTCGGGCACTCATAGCTGGTGTGGATAGTGCACCACAGGAGTCACTTTTCTGCCATTTAAAATTGAAAATATTTGGCGTCTGTCGGGATCAAATATTAATTTTAACTTCAAAACGAGAGAATATATAGTGATCATAAAGGGAGTTTGTTTAATTTGACATTTTTAATTTATTTTTAATTAATTAATTAATTTCTTTTCTTATTTTTTTGTTCAAATCCATAGAAAATTTAATACCACTTAAAACAAAAAAAAAATATAATTTTTAAATTTTCATATTTTACTTATACAAAGGGCTAATTTAATAATACTTTATGTGCTAGACGCAGAATTTAATTATCTAAAAGTTTTATTGGAAGCATTTATTTCTACATTCAAAATAAAACATTTTTTTCTAGAAAAACTGTTAACACCTTTAGGTAATGTATCACTTGCGGTTAGCCAAATCTATTATATTATTCCCATTGATATAAAAATCGTATATACCAAATGAAAAGTTTTAGGGTATATTGTAATATAGTTTTTCATTAAATTCTATTATAGGCTTCAAGTAAAGTATCAATTCCGAAAGTCCTAAATAAAAAATTTGAACTTTCTACGTACCGATTTTGAGTTATGCTAGATACGTACGTACAGACGTCACGACGAAATTAGTCAAAATGGATTCAGCGATGGTCAGAATGAATATTTCCCGCTGAAATCTGAAAACCGAAATTTTTCGCGATTACAATTCTTCCTTTAATACGAACAAGGAAGTAAAAATATATACTAAAAATAAAAGTTGTTAATGACTAACATATTTTCTATTCAGGTACAGGAAGAAGGACTGTTAAATATAGACATACTTGAAAGAAGAAGAATATATTAGCACAGTAATAAACTTAAGTAATAATAAATAAAGTAATTAAATTTACTGTCGAGGATTATGGTTGTCATTAAGAAACTTGTAATTAATCATTTACTATCGAGCTGAATAACAATTACAGATATATTTCTTACAAGACTGCAAAAATCTAATTGCACTAGGCACTAGACTCTAAGCAGAGTATATTGTTCATTCGCTTTTTTTCAAAACAAAAAGAGGTAAGCAATAGAAATAAAATGTGGTCGTATAATAATGATTAATTTGTTACTTTCGTTCTAACTCATCACGAATGTACTATATCTACTCTCAAAATATAACTACAAAAATTGACGTTTTTATAGTAGTAAGTATATAAAGTTTGTTACATTACTATTCGTATATACTATCAAAGATTAAGCTATCAAATGGGCAATAAAACTAACCTCTAAAGTTTTGGATTACTAAGTCGTTTCCAAGCAACATAAAATCGTACGATTATTCAAACAGGACAATTTATAACACGTAGTATATTCGCGAAGGTCGATTACGTTATACGATCATAGTAAATATACGAAAATGGATGCAACATAAAAGCTGACAACTTATACTTGTTACTAACAACTTGTTTTTGTTTTTGGATGACAGAAGAAGGCGGAACAGGCGCCACCTATGTTGTTACTATTAAATAGTTGAACTGCTACGGCATCAATTGTTTTGAATTGATGTAAGATGTAAAAATAGCAAATTATAAATGAGATTATTATTAAAATGATTACTACTTCATTTCTATTTCAATAAATCTAGTCTGATAGTTTAGCTTTAATTTGTAAGCAACTCAAAACGTTTATCTTAATTATACAGAAATTACTATTTTGACAATTAAAACATTAATAATAATAAGAGTACGATAATATACAATATGATGACGACACTTGCTGAAACTGTTTTAATAAGATATTTGAAAATAACTCTTGGCATGATTCACAAAATTTCAATCTCTGAATAACATCTCGGTCATTTACTAGCGACTTCAGTACGCCACACTGAAGAGCTCCAATAATAGCGAAACGCCTCTATAGTTGGTCGAGCGCGCCAATCTCTGATGAATGACCGAGAGGTTGATACAGAGGCTGAAATCTTGTGAAACATGTCAAGTGTTATTTTTAAATATCTTATTAAAACATTAATTATGTAGTTCATTGAGCATGAAATCATTTATGTTTTTAATAAGCAACAAAATAAGCACTTAAATTAAGTAAAAGTGGGCGTGTTCCTCTTCCAAAAGACGCTACTTTCTACAGACACCTAACATTAGGTTTTGTACATTTACACCGATTTCCCAAACATTTCTGATTTCTATGTAATCTGCGTTCAAGTTCGTCTGAAGTTCGTCCTCATTTTGGGCTTCCCATCCTCTATCATAAACCTTTATAGCTCGATTCTCGAAAAAGTTTAAGCTAATCCTCAATTTTTGATCAGCAAATTCTACAAGTACTCTAATTTTTACAGTTTATTTCTTAAAATATAGTCTAATCTTATTCCTGGTATCCACCTTTTTTGATAGTATTATGAAGATTAATTTTTAAATACCGGAATAGAATAGAATTCACTAATCAAAAAATGAGGATTAGATTAACCTTTTTTGTGAATCGGGCTTTTAAAAGAGCCCAAAAATCTTCTATGGGTCGAGCCTGGAGAAGGTATTTAGCAGTAGTCACGTTTGTCACGGCAATCTATATTAAATTATAATATCCATTTTTTGCTACTACAAACATTATTATGAAATTAAATCTTAAGTCATTTGAAGAGATAAAAAAATTAATGTCACAGCAATTTAAAAGTACTAAACTTTAATTTTTATTTAAAGCATGTCCTTGGGATTTATTTTCGATTTTCACGGTTCAGTTTGTTAATAAACACTTCAAAGTAGAACGAATTTTATATAAAATAGAGATTTGTTTTTATTCTGATCGCCAGGAGGCATAATCGTAGGTGGCCTGGCAAAGTTTGGATGACATGGGTATTCATTTTATTAATCGTCGAAAAATACGATTTTTTATTGGTTTTATGGGAGTGTACTTAATGAGAATTTAGTAAGCATGCTTGTTCATTTTATATTTAAGGAGCGTTCGAAATTGCTTGTTAAAGGTAATTTATGTTTTCAGAAAGACTACGTTGTATAAAAAAATAGGTATAAAGATGCGTAATGATGATATTGTCCCATTGATAATGAATAATGCATAATTGTAAATCAAGTTTGTAGCATTAAAACTTAGATCATATCCCTGTACCTACCCTAAGGAAACATTTTAACAATCACTGCTAAATATTTTATATAAACAACACAAATAAACGTAATTTCAATAATTGATATCAATCATTGTATTAAGCCAAGCCTAGATAATTTGTTTACCATTTTATAATCTGATTATCGATCGTAAAAATTTGCATTGCGTTTATTGTGCATTGTTTTTAGCATTTTTTAATCTTGCAGTATATATAAATAAATATATACGTGTTACAAGTAGTTAAGCCGTTATTTTTTTAATGTCCAACCGGTTTATTATCGTTATCATAATAACCCTGCTTCTAGTGTAATTATATAATAAATAATGCCTCAGGCATTATTGTCCTTATAACACCCTTGGTACCTTAATTACTATAATATTTTATGGCATAGATCTTAAAATCATTGACTGTTAGAATTTACTCATAATTTTAGTCACCCTAACAAATTATCATGATTACTAAAAAACAACTGAATTTTTTATTTTAGTCACAGTCTAAGTCACTATGTTAGCAAACATTGGAGTATGTAATCACATAAATTGATCATTTTTATTTATATATACAGGGTGTAACACGTACACCGATCACCGCCATTATTACCTTTATTATTATAGTTACAAAAAAATACTATAGAACAAAGTTGTAGGGGACCAAAGGGGACATCCTTTCAGAGAAGAAAACATTTTTTTTAAATTAGTGGTTCTCAAGTTACAACACAAAGTTATATTTTTTCAAATGGGATTCTACATATTTTTTATGCCTATTCGATAGCATATTTTTTTCTGCATTTAACCATGTATTAGTTTTATATACTTACATAATAAAAATATTGAAAAAAATGCGATTGAAATTTAAATAAATTTTTATTTTTAATATTATTGTACAGTAGGCCATGGATGAGAAACAAGAGTGATAAATTTAAATTGAAAATTAATAATTGTTAATTTCTATTTCTTCATTGTTTCTCACGGGATGTTGCCTTTCACGTTTTTGAGAAAATGATCCATAGTTTTTCAAATTTCGTGCTAATCGCCTGATTACTGACCTCCCTGGACGCGGTTTGTTTGGATATCTCGTGGCATAAATATTGCACGCTTGTATGGCATTTTCATTAAATTCACCATAAATTAATAATAAACGATACAAATCTTCATTACTATAAACATCAGCCATATTGTCACAAAATAATCTCAAAAAACAAAGAATAACAATTTACAACAATTAGCACGCCTATTATTATTTGACAGCAGCTATATTTTGTTCTTTTGTTATTGTTTTTCATCCATAGCCTACTGTACAATAATATTAAAAATAAAAATTTATTAAAATTTCAATCGCATTTTTTTCAATATTTTTATTATGTAACGATATAAAACTAATACATGGTTGAATTCAGAAAAAAATATGCTATCGAATAGGCATAAAAAATATGTAGAATCCCATTTGAAAAAATATAACTTTGTGTTGTAACTTGAGAACCACTGGTTTAAAAATATATTTTCTTCTCTGAAAGAATGTCCCCCTTGATCCCCTACAACTTTGTTCTATAGTATTTTTTTGTAACTATAATAATAAAGGTAATAATGGCAGTGGTCGGTGTACGTGTTACACCTGTATATAAAAAACAATAATACACCTTTCTTCACAAATAATATTTTGCAATCGAAATGTACATTTTGTGAATAAAATATTATTTGTGAAGAAAGGTGTATAATTGTTTTTGATTTAATTTAGATCTTCACGTTACTCAAATACTTACACTCAAAAAAATATAAGTTTTATTTACAACAAAAGTTACTTTTGTTTCTAAAAACACTGAAAATCAAAAGAATTACTTTTAACTTAAACAAATTGCAGGTAAAAATAAAAAACGCTGCTTTTAAAACATACTTTTAATTTTAAAACCATTATAATTTTATTTCAAAAATAATTTACTTTTAGAGGAATATTATATATTTTTAACTTCAATATTACTACTTTTGTTGTGAATAAAATTTACTTAAAATAAAGTTAATACTTTTTAAATAAATACTTAATTTATTTGTGTTCAAAGATTGAGATTTTGAATTGAAAGTAAAAATTATTTTTTATTTCAAATAAAATATTTGTTAAAATCAATGCCAAATATTTTCAGTTCACAATACTAATACTAATGTATTATCATCTTTAAAAACAAAAATTATTACTTACATATTAAAATATTTACTTTTAAATTATTTTATGGGCAATATTAATTCAAAAGTATTTAATTTTATTTGACTACCTAGTTGCCAGTATTTGTCTGCATTGATCGTCATTGACAGTGTTTTTGTGTGAGTAGTAAGTGCCCCGATATTACAGCAGCAATTATGGATACAGCAAACAAAATTGAGAATGTTTATTCATATTTTAAAGGTGAGAATATTTAACGTATACTTAATATGAAACGTATATAATATTATTTGTTCTTAGGAAAAAAACTAATTTCGTGATAAGTTAAACGACTTTGATGTGAAGAAATTGTGTCCTACCTCGCATATCAGATTAAGCATATTAGAATGGAGATAGCTGAATCATTGAAAATTTGTATAAGTATGTACTTTTTATTTTTACTATTGTTATTTATTTAAAATGTTTTTGTTAGTAGTTCGGTGAATGATGTAATACATATGAAACTAACTCTACAAAGGTACAAGAGTGGTTAAATCAACTACCGCCTTCAATCACAACCATAATTACATATTGTAAGGGAAAAAATCTAGTATGTATTTCCAAATATAAAACTACAAGTACAAGTAAATATGTTGTATGAAATAAGTTAATTTAGATTTAAAGTAGACAACATAATAAATATGTTTTGTAAATAATATACACACATACTATTATCTGTAAATATCTTGTTAGAAATAAGTTCCCTGTCTGTACCATATAAGATTAGAATAAAAGTATTTCTTTTACATAAAGGCCCGACATGTTTTTTAAATTTTTGTATAATTATTAAAATAAATCACGAGTTTGAGTACCTACTACCTAATTTTAAATTTAAAACTTTTCTTCCTTAAGTGCACCAATATTTTATTTCGAATAATTAAAAAAATTATAAGTAGAATAAAATTAAATAAAATAAATA
Source organism: Ophonus ardosiacus (assembly GCA_943142095.1). NCBI lineage: Eukaryota > Metazoa > Arthropoda > Insecta > Coleoptera > Carabidae > Ophonus > Ophonus ardosiacus. The sequence goes on along the minus strand of OW964832.1, from coordinate 32,127,377 downwards.
TTTTTTTCTAATTAAATACTACTGCATTTGATTTTATTGCATCGATTATTTTGAGTTAATGTTTTAAAAACGTTGTTCTGAAATCATACGTTTTTAATTTAAAATTAAATACTTTTCAGTTAAATACTATATGATTTAAATATGAATATAATACTTTTAACAAATTTGCTTTAGATATAAAAATATTTACTTTTGTTTCAAACTCCTAATTAAAGGTTGAAAGCAAGGGTCTTTTTAAATCAAAATTAAACTTTGTTGGATCCTTTTTAAAAGCAAAAATTTTTGATTTAACCTGCAATTCAATAAGTATTAAAGCAAAATTTCTTTAGGTGTAATTAAGTGATATATAAATATATTTAAAATTACTGTTGTGGTCAGTAATTGGAAATATACGTGGATAATAATTAATCGAATAAAATGTTTTCTGTAGTACTCTGTACAAATTAGAAATTAGTTCTACCAATTCATTTTAGAATTTACGTAGTTTAGACTAAATAACTAGCAAAATAATTCATAGTAGTTACCGAGTGTCAAATGAATGTCATGTCAGTGGTGTTGTGGCATCGTTTGAAGTTGCTAGAGTTTGAAATATCTGCAATCCCGCGATCTTCTGTTTTTAGACTAGGAGACTTTCACACATTCCTGGAATGACTTCTCCTCCTCAAGAATCAGCTAATAGATTGTCTGTTTTTGTGCAAATTGTTTTGATTCTCAAGTAAAAGTAGCTACATGCCTAAAAAGAAAACCTGCTTTTTTGCTGTGGATATTTTTAAATGTTTTTCCTTTTTCGCGTCTGGGATGTTAATTAGCAAGTAGTTAATTAACTCTTTCAGGTTTAATTAGTCGAAAGATTCTGGAGATACTGTATAGGTACTCTCACAGATTTCAGAAAAAAAAAACATGGTCTGATTGGTAACAAGAGCAGTTATATTATAATACATTAATGGATGTTATTGTATGGATGTATTATTGAAATTTAAATGTGTCTCGTCGAAGTGGGATGGCGTGCCGCGTGACGGCCCGGGTTTGTTCAAAATATAAAGTATCATTAGTTAAAGATTTGAAACTTTTCATTATAATTATAATACACTACCACTTATTTAAATAATTTATTCCAAATGAGTGTAAAGTGTTTGTCACCGATGAAATCAATCGATTTATCAGTCTTTTAACGATTGAATCAAAATGCCAAGAATACTCATATGACTATAATGTGCCAACGTAACTACTAAATTCTAGACTTTGAAATCCGAGTCCCAAGATCTTAGAAACGTAGGCGTATGCAGATGCCAAGTTGACTAGTTTGTCTGTAGTAGTACTGACCTATAAAGGCGGCGATTATAGGCTGAATGATGTCATTAGCTATTTAGCTAAGAATCAATGAAATACTTAAGTATTTACATAGAAGTGTGGCAATAGAATAACGCTATTTATCTTAGAACATAGATTATTTATATGTTTTTGGTTTCCTCGCAATTTTAAAAAGAAATTTAAAAATCTCGGTTTATCAGTAGCAATAGCCATGGAACTTATTTTCTTTTTTTTTTAGTTCTAATAATTTACTTATAAACGTCAAACGTCAACTTGACTTATGTAATATTAACTTAGTATTCTTTTGTAACTATTTCCTTCATAATATTCCTTTACAATTACCCGGGGGAACCGGGTTCGTTCCCGACAGGCGCCAAATATTTCCAATTTTAAATGGTACAAAAGTGATCCCTGAGGTGCCCTCTCCACACCAGCTATGAGTGCCCGTGAGGTGACGCCTGGTAAGCGCCCACACGGTAAAATATATCGTCATCATTACCGATGTCTACATGTGTTGTAGATACTGGCACACCCAGAAATGGGTAATATGCCGTGATGATATATTTATTTATTTATTTATATTCCTTTACAATTTACAGACGTTTCTCATTCGAACAAACTTTCATTATTTAATTTATACCTTTGCCATATGTCAAATTGACGCTTGACGTTGAAAACAAAAAACAAATTCCATGGCCATACTTAACCGAAATTTTGTAATTTCTTTTTAAAATTGTGGAGGCACCAAAAACATAATAAAACATGTAAACACAGTTTTAAATGCAAGTTTTAATACTGGTCAGTTTTAAGGGGCTCCAGTTCTTAAAGAAAGCATGTAAAACAAAAATTATTGCCTGCTTTACTCTATGGGGTTAGTCCTAGCATTGGTTAAGCGTAGTACGCTTACTTAAATAACACCCTGTATAATAAAAATCTTGTCCTTCATCCACAATAGTAAATAATGCCGCCACATCAGTATGTCCTGCACCTTTCTCTTCAGCCCTTCGTAATTTCTTTCTTCGTTCAATACAACTACATCTCAGAACTTCCCAAATACTTCCTTCTTCCTCAAGGTCACATCATGATATATATTTACAAAAATTAATACTGCTGTCATCTAGTAGAACTATTTAAAAGTTTTAATTTTAATGTTTTAATATTGACGACAGTGCGATACTAAAAACGTCAGTACTTCACACTACACAGATTTCCTATCCAATGTTCTGTACTAATTTTCATTATTTAATTCTTCGCACAACTACTATTATATTTAAACTTGCTTCACTGTAAACTTCTTTCACTGTAAAATACAATATATAATTTAATCGTTTTTCTATTTATTTTTTTAGCCCGAACCAGAACTAAAATTAACCCGTATATTCAACGGTTAACCGGCGAAGATTTTTTGGGTTCTGAAAACCGGAGCGATAACCCCGAACCTTTATTTTCCTTGGAACCGAACCCGAACCTAAAAACAAATAGTTCCATCTCCCTGCTTCTAGCCCTTATAAAAAGTACTGGCAGGCTAGAGAGAAAATTGTGAATATTGTTGAGTTGTATAACTGCTTCCTTAGACAACTGAATAATGTCTCTCTTGTGTATAATTGTCTAGAATGATACTCCTCTTATATTTAAACCAGGAACTTGTGGTGCAATTACATCATCCTAAAATAATCCACTCTTTTATTTACCATCTATCACTTTCTTGCATTGTAACCTTCCGTGAAAAAACAAACATGTGAAACCAACAAACAAGCTTGACATTAGAATCCTGGCATAGTTGTGCACTTCTCTCTTTTTCTCTTGTGTTGTCCGGCCCGCATAGCATTGCAAGATCTCGATCACGATCTAGCTGATCGCACAACAAGCTTGAGTCTTGGACTTGGCTCGCTTGCTGTGGACTTGGCAGACTACTTGGCGGCATTTGTGTGCTTGGAATAATAAATGCAGGAGATATGTAGAAAAAGTTGCAGGAGGATGGCAACAAGGTAACGGGAGAAAAATAATGAAGAGTAAATACTGTTGAAAAGTTTGCAACCGCAACACAAAGAGGGTAATACTAGACGCATAATTATTTTTTGTATGGAAGAAAGGAATCATTATTATTACAGTTTTATAATATATCAAATAATTAAATGATTGAAAATTCCAAATGAAGTGGAATTGAATAGGGAAAAATAAAATGAAAATAGTTCTTTCTTCACGTTTCTTTCATTAAAGTGTACTACCTTTTTCGAGCATTAAAATGTTCATCTTCAGGCACCGACCGACAAAAATTATAATATTGTTAAATTAAAAAATCGCATAATTATTTTTTGTATGGAAGAAAGGAATCATTATTATTACAGTTTTATAATATATCAAATAATTAAATGATTGAAAATTCCAAATGAAGTGGAATTGAATAGGGAAAAATAAAATGAAAATAGTTCTTTCTTCACGTTTCTTTCATTAAAGTGTACTACCTTTTTCGAGCATTAAAATGTTCATCTTCAGGCACCGACCGACAAAAATTATAATATTGTTAAATTAAAAAATTCTGTTGTGGCCTGCACAAAACCTCTCATATATTCTTATTATGCTACATAAATATTGTGTTTAACCAAGGATTTGTTAACTACTGGATGGAGCGAGTGAATCTTTACCATGTACCCAGCCAGATCGACAGAGATAGTCATACATACTTCCAATTTGTTGTCTTTGTTTCCGTTACTTGTCAAATCTTTTGTTTGACAGGTTTGACAGATTTTAGATTATTCTTAATATCATCATTGAAATATAATTATGTTTATATATAACAATGGTTCAAAGGTGTTGTGTTGAAAATTGTGTATCAAAATATGTAATGAACGGTCCTGTGTCGTTTCATTAGTAAGTTATGATTAAAATTATTTCTTCTAAAAAATAATTTGACAAATAAACATGACTTACATTCTTACATATGTTCTAATTTAGTGTTGCATTGGTTGTATTCGTATTTATTTCACGTTTCATGATGAAATATACTTAAATACAATATGAATATCCAAATTCAATGGGGTATTCCACTCAATTTTTTTTATTATTTTAAATAAAACTTCATTCAGTTTTGAAGCAATTTATAGTATTAAAAAATCTTAATTGTTCCTAGTTTCAGAGTATTTTATTTTCGAGAAATCAGTGTAACGTCACATTTCCTCTATACTTGTCTTTCTCACACACACTGCTCTGAGTACGCTGCGAGAGAAGGATAACAATTGTATGACGTCAATTTTCCCTTTTAGCAAATGTGAAATATCTCGTAAAGTAATTATTTAAAAAATGTTTTCATTGTTATTATTTATTGAGCCATACTTTATGTTAAATTGAAATTTTCTTAATTTTGTTGTTATGGTGGAATACCCCAATCTTTCTCACTCACACTTCCTGTGTTCTCTCTTAATCTAGCCGGATACACAAGAAATACATATATCGATATACTCTTGCTCCATCCAGTAATTAACAAATCCCTGTGTTTAACATATCTGGTACTCTCAAAAATTCTAATTACACCTATTCTTTTTATCCTACTCTTCTAAAGATTCCAAGTTTCTTCCAATTCATTGACGAAATGGGATCCTTCATCATTTTAAATGAAAATTCGTTTAATTGTGAAACAGTTCGTAGTATTAAAAGTGTCAATTATCTTTGGTTTAACTGCATTTGAATTTTAATATTACTATGACGTCACGGCGACACTCATATCTTTCTCTCGCTCCGCACCAGACTACAGTAGGCTGCGAGAGAAAGATAACAATAGTGTGACGTCACAGTGACACTGACAACAAATTTCAAATATCTCGTAAAGTAATTATTAAAAGCCTTCAGAAATATCTCTGTATTTTTGACACTGACATCCGTCAATTTTTCAACTGGTATTTATCTGTAAATCTATAGAAGATATAATAAAAAATTGAAATGTATCGGATAGAGAATTGTATTGTCTTTAATATTTATAATAACATAAATTAAAAAAAAAATAATATTTAGAATATTTTTTCTAAGAAACTACTACTGCCGGTTGGCCAATTGTTATCAAAACCTAATCAGCTCTTCTCATTAATGTCAGATTGAGGAATCTGTAGTTAAACAGGTCTTAATTCGTATTGAATTTGAGAAATCGTTTATCCACACACACAGACAGACATTATCGTAAAAGTGTTAAAAGCGGATTGTAGGTTTCTTACGTGCTTATTCCTTAAAATCTGGATATGCGATTTTTAGCATGAATCCAATACCTCTCTTAGGGAGAGGTAAACATAATCCTGTACTTCGGTTTTTGTAATCCAAATTATAATAAAATAAAATTGGGTGGGTAAATGTGAATTGATGCAAATTTTTCGTTCAAACAAAACAGTATTACAGATATATGCAGAAAAATAATGTAACGAGTACATTGCACTGAGTGTTCATTGAATACCTACGTATGTAATCTCATATTCGTTTTATCGTGTATAACTATATTTTAGCTTCATATTGCATTTCCTATCAACAAAACACTAAAATATCTTCTGTTTATAAACACTGCCATAAAGCCTATTCATAGCATCATACCATAACCATATCAAATAAATTATTTATCTACCGCTCTCATTTCCATTCATACATTAGCATCTTTCGCTAACTCACGCATTCCTCTCATTTCACTTATTGCGTATCATTAGCCGACTAATAAGAGCGTTTAACCATTTGAACCTGGCGGAATTACTCCGAAAAGTCGGCTCTGAGAGTATACTCCAATGCCGAAGCATTCCACATCGCATAAACGAAGCGGTACGCGCTCCATCAACAGTGCGTTCACCGCTGCGCTCTTGTTTCACAACAGCGCGGTCGCAGCTGGCTTGATCGCCGATACGGATACGGAAAGGTACTTCTAAAGGGTAAATGGAGATGACAATTTTATTATTTCATACTTCGGCCTTGAATTTTCGAAGGATGAGCTTCGTTCAAGACGACTAAAAACAGTTACTGACGAAAACATTGTTATAATCAAAAAATTGACTGTGGGATCCACAGCTTGCTTTTGCATTGAATCCCAACGTGCTATTATTTGTGCCGCTCTGTTGAAATTAAGACATGCATAGAATAAATTTCCTGCCTACTCTGTATACTAAAATACTGTTCCTTTAACAAAAATGCTATTTTTGTCTGAAATTATTTCTACTGGGATTAAAATAGATTTCCAAAAATTATCTGTTTTTCTTATAATACGCTGCTCAAAACAATTAGAGGGTCAATATTTTAGGTCGATAACTTTTTTCCTAAATGCGGGATTCATACGAAATTTAATTTTGTGACAAGGTGAGGGCAGAAAAATAACAAGTAATAGCTATTTTTAGTACAAGTGAGCAAAGTACGTCTTTTTCTCACGCGTTCGGAAATTAGCCGCACGAACTAGAGCGAGTGCACCAACTGGACAAATTTGAAAAAGACATGCTCGTACGTGTGCTAAGCATGATTTTTTCCACAATCTTGAAATATAATATTTCTAAAAAATGAAACATTGCACTTTTTTATTAATGAAAAACTCAACAGTACATATGTTTATAACTGAATTTAATGTAAAGTTAACTACAAATAATTATTGTTCCTTCATGTAGAATGGTAGATATTTGTTGTACAATTTGTAACTCCATCAAAAATTATGACTCCTGACTTAGATTTCTATAGGATTGTGTATTTTGCTCACTTGTGAAGAAAGTTATTTACTTTGCTCACTTATGTTTCAGCATGCTACTTTGTTCACTATTTTAATTTGAATAATAATGAATTTTGCTAACGATTGTGATAAAATAACTTTATTATAAACTCTTCTAAATTATAGTTTTAATATCTTGTTATCTTAAGTCAAAATTCTGTTTAGAAATTATTATCATCTTTCCCAAAACTGTCTCTGTTTAGTCTGGATGTCAGCCACTTAGCATTTAGTGTGTTGACAATTAAGTATGTAAGTTATTGCCAGCCTACGTGCAGGGTTGATATTTGGCTTTGGATTCCGTATGATAACCTTTCCGGGTTCGATCCCGACAGACGTCAAATATTTCCAATTTTAAATGGCACAAAAGTAACTCCTGTGGTGCACTCTCCACACCAGCTATGAGTGCCCGTGAGGTGACGTCTGGTAAGCGCCCACACGGTAAAATATATCGTCATCATTACCGATGTCTATATGTGTAGTAGATACTGACACACCCAGAAATGGGTAATATGCCGTGATGATATATTTATTTATTTATGATAACCTTTCAGCCGGCACCCCTAAGATATGCTCTACTGAAGATGATATTCGTTTGTTTTTAGTTAGTCTAGTTTAGAGATTCATACTGGACAGACAGAGTCCGTGTTGGTCTCTCATGTCCAAACGTGAGTATTTTGGCCTTTGGATCTTTAGGATTTAATTATGTATAGTGTAGTCGTTAATATTAAGTTGCAAATAAATTTGCAAATAAAATTTAGTATAAAAAATATTAAGTGTATCCGTCTCCATAACAGTGTCTATCATTATCCCTTTAAGCGTTAGGTATGTGTTCATCTTATTGGTAAATAATCATGAGAAGCGCCACCAGGAGAAGACCTACCGCTAACAGCAGCTTAGCAGACCCCCCGTGTTACATTGTCGGGAGGATACGGCCTTAAGACGTCCATCTTGCGCTTGTATCTTGGATCAGTGAACATCGAAATCAGTATTTTAATGATGAAACAGTCAAAGCCATTTATGTATGAAAGTAAAATCCTCCCTCATACATTGTGTGCAACACCAATACGGTATTCTTCAGGATAGTCTAAGTCTGGCCGTATATCAACGTTGGCTATGACGGTAATAGAGTGCGGAACTGTAGGAGGTACCAGGAAATTGTATTAGAGCAAATAATATTGTACGAGTATGTAATGGAAATGTGCGTGTTTGTAGATCCGAACCTATTGATACTCGAAACCTCTGAACTTGATTGTTCTCCTATTGAAACAAACGATATGTTATCACTGAAACTGTAGGAGTTAACTGTGCTTCGGGCAATAGCAATCTAATGAAATATTATTATATCTACAGCAATGGGATTATGTGTTTGTTTAATCAAAACAGGAAATTCATTTTCTTCGCAACTTACACGAACTTTTTTCTATTATTTCTATTCTTGGCAGTTAGTTTAATGTAACGAGCATAAAATATCTACGAAACTGTCACATCCACTGCTATAAAGCTTGCAGAATATGTTACACACTTTAAATTTAAATATAGTGAAGTTATATTTCAATTCTATTATCACTATTATTTCAAATGAATAGCAAAATGAAAAGTAAATCATTTTGATTTATTAAGGCGAACCGTCGGGTTAACATTGTGTTTATAGGTTTGTTTGAAACTGTAGTTCTAAGCAGTTCGCGAACTAGTAAGCATACGTATTTTACTTAAAAGCGTTCCAACTCTGAGGTTCTTAAATTCGAAATTCTGAGAACTATCAATTCGGCGTTCGGACAGGCTAGAACTTTGATATCAAATTCTTGTGGAACGGTTCTACCAGTTCGAGTTATGGAGCAAGTATTTCAAATTCTGACTATGTGCATTGAAGTTTTAAAATTCTGTTTGACGTTTAAAAGGCTTTTAAGAAGTAATAGATTAATATATAGGTACCAACTTTATTATTTTTTTTTTTTATTAATAATTATTTTGCTTAAGGGAATTTTTATAAGTATTGTTAATGTTAAATATTTTTTATTAGGAAATGTTCTCGAAAAGCTATAGGATTGTACGATGTCTATCCATATCATTATAATATACAGAATATTGTCTTGCTATCTCCGTTTTTCTTTGATCATCTACAATACATGTTCTTTGCAATTTCTTTCTAATACTTTTGACAACTAGCGACACTGTAATCATATTCATTGCGTTTTATTTCGTTTGAAATGATTTCCCTAAACATTTTGATTTTTTATTGCATTCGTTTTTACTTTTAACTTGTTTACTTTACATAAATGTTATGTATTCACTTCGATTTTGTTGTCCATGCTTTATACTCCTTTTGAGGAGTATGTAGTGTTACTATTACATTTGAAAATTTAAAATATAATGTTTACAATTATTTGTTATTTCATTATATATATATATATATATATATATGTATGTCGGGGATGGCCCCTCCGCCGTTTCAATATTTACTCTACTTTCGCTCGTGACTCATGTTATGTCAACTTTTCAAAATACACTAATTAAACACATTAATAATCAAAACTACAAAATATAATATTTACGATTACACTTAACACTGATTACTATTAATTGTTCAAAATTGTAATTAAATAAGAAACTAAGAAACGTAGGTAATCTCGGGATGAACGCTCGGCTCTATCTGCCCGTCCGGACCACCATAGGAGTCCCTTTTCCTCTCTCCCGATTTCACCCAAATGCCGACTAAGCAAAACAATAAACAATAACCCAATAGCTGATAGTCGGCACTTGACGTTTCATATTTCTTACGCTCTGCGACATATATATATATATATATACACTTTCTCCTTGATCGCACATTTTAAAACAATTTTCGATTATTTAGAACAAATGTACGTGACAAATTATAGAGTACCGTACCGCCAAATTTAAATCAATATTGAGAGTTTAAACCTGTTCAAGAAAGAACAGTTCTAAATTTCCTTTCTTAAGCGTTTTTCTTTCGAAGTGACTTAAAAAGTTTTCTCTCTCACACAATGACATGAATGCAAGAGAGACAAATGAATATACTTTTCATGAAAAACTTTTAAAGAAAAACTGAAACATGCGCTACTTTTTCTTAAAAATCCCTATAAGTTTGACTGTCAGTCAAGTAACTGTCAAACGTCATTTGTGTTTATATTTTTGATGTATTCAAGTAGTGTTACAAATGATCGATATTAAACTGAAAAATGGCAAAATGGGATAAAAAAGTAATTTAAATCTTGATGGCTATATACGAAAAATTCATATGATGAAAATTCAATGACAATTTAATGTAGGTAGAACTTAAATTTTGACACTTGGATATTTTAATTCACGCAGAACTTGATCGTGTAAATATACGTGTAAAGTCACTTATAAAGACACGTTTCAAGTCACTTAAAAAGAAAAACTTCATCGTGTAATCCACCATTTAGATGTCATGCTCAGAACTCCCAATTCTGGAATAGTTCGAACAAACCTTATATTTGTGATTTAGTTTGTTCAGCCAAGTTTCGATTTAAATTACAAATTCTACATTTCAAAAGCAGATATTCCCGCAATGTACGTTGCCATACACTATAAACTATTTACAAAGTTTGGAAGTAATTGGCACTTTGGCACTATTGAACACTAGTAATAATTGATTGTTAACGTTAACCACTAAGGGCAGGTTTATCAATATCTGGTTTAATTTTTAACTAAGAGTTAAATAAACAAAATTAAAACGAAATGAACCGTCAAATGACAGATTTATCATTGCTGTCAATAAAACGATACAATATTGTTTACTTAACTAAAAGTTAAAATTTTAACCAGAGACTGAAAAACCGGTCCTAAGATATGTGTGACAACCATAGTTCTTAATAACGTCACAGTTTCGTCCATTCATTTTTTTTCTTTCTAATAATTATGTAACACATGTTATAAGTTCATTCGGATATCTAAATTATTATTGAAAGCATGTTGGTCTATTTAAAGTAACGTAGTCTAAATATTTTTAAATTAAAAGTAATTGCCCTTACTATAGGAACCCATAATTATAACAAACACGCTTATGTATCAAAATATTAAACTCATCTGACATATTTCTCTTTCTGGTTTATTCCACCATTACATGTACTAAAATATTACGAACTCATTCCTTATTTCATTCTACAAAGAGAGCTGTTTTACGCCTCAACGTCAAAATAATTGAAATTGCTAAGAGACGAAAATTCATTAATTCATATTCATGCACGCCAGTTTTATAAATTCATCTCTGTTTCTGAAGAGGGTAAATTTCAAGTCAGTGACCTGTTAAATATTCTAAACAGAATAAAGTGATTTCCTTACTACATTTAAATGTTTAAGTAGGAAGTTTCAGAATTTGTTTTATTGTTTATAAATATTTCATAGCAAAAAGACAAAATCGTTCCGACCAGTAGGTGTTATGACAAAGGGTATTGATTTGTAGTTACAAGTCCAATAACCTTTTACCCACATGACACTAAAGTGTCATATTTGCACTTTAATTATCGATAGTTTCTTTTCTATTCACTGATACATTGACATAAATCACGCAACAAAAATATTATGATATTGTGTTCTATGTTCTATGATAATAGACAATAATAACGGGACGGCATAATTGACTAGATAAAGTATTGAATTGGGCGGACAACCTATATTTTAACTTAGTTTTATAGGTATTATAAACTTTCGAAGAATAATTTTTCCAGAGCCTATGGTCTTTTATTTCTTTGGGCCCCAGTGTACAGTTTAAAATAGTGAACGATTCATTGGGCTACTTACGTACCTTTTTTATTTAATATTTTTGAAGAGAAGGTAAAAACTTGCTACCCATATTTTTTCTTTTGACAAAGTTTTTATTAATTAGCCAGAAAAAAAATAATGAAATTTGATTATTTGAATTACCGCCATGTATGACGTAGAATTACGCGGCACCAATGAATGGCCGTAAATCCATAGCGTGGTACCGCTTCATAGCAACGGCATGTTTGTGCGGATACTGTAGATCTCCTGTTTGACGTTTCAACAATAGTTTGGAGATTAGTATTTTAGTATGTGTTTTTGGTATCTATATTTTAAAATTTAAATTGCATGTAAAGTACCTATGTATCTATTTGTAAAGTAATTAATTTATTTGAGAGACCAGAGAATGAGACAAAAATGAACTATTGTCAAATTCAAATTATAACTTTCTCGCACGCCATGCCATCTATAAGTTACATTCTTAAACATGGTTCCCTTCTCCAGTTCGTTATAATGATGTCACAGAATCTTTTTTTCTTAATTTACTAAAAAACAAATAAATACATACATACATACATAAAATCACGCGTTTCCCACTTAGTGGGTTAGCAAAAACTCGAAAATAATAAGAAAAGGGATGAAAGTAAGAGCTCCACTGAATCACTTAACTCTTTAAAAACATTCTTCTTTCACCTTGCCCAAAATCATCATAACATTCATACAAAGAACATATTAATGTGACCGATTTTCCGTAGCGAATAACCGCATCCGGACCACAATAATAGTTACGCAACAATCATCCTTCGCCACACATTCCTATCCATGCACAATTCTCTCACCTCAGCCACATTCATAAACGTATTCATACATAATAATATATTAAAGTGACCGATTTTCGGTAGCGAATAACCGCATCCGGGCCACAATAATAAAAAAATAAAAAATAAAAAACAAATAATTATTTTAAAATAAAATTTATATTTTTATATTATTTTGAGAAAAATTTATGGACGGTTCAAATCCCGGTAAAATCCAAAATATTTCTTCGTATTTAAAATACGCAAAAAATGCAAAAATATGCATTTTTGCATATAACCCAAGCTTTATAAATAACACCCTGTATTGTTATTAAAGATCCACGACTTGAACGCTTATCCGATGAAATCAATACTGTGTGTATTACATTAAATTTTTTTTGTTATTTTTAATTTTTTTAAAATAGATCTTATTAATACATTTGGAACATTTCGTTAAAACTTTCCTCATTGGAAAATCCCAACTTTTTTATGCAATAAATGATTTTCTGGAACAGCAATAATCTAATGTACGCAATTTTAAGAATTGTCGACCCCTTGAACCATAATGATAATTTGAACATCGTTGGTGGCCTTGGAAAACAAAACACTTAGAACAATATCTGAGAATATCCGTAATTACTGCATGCACGCATCATAAACTAAGCCATGCTGAAGATGATACATTAGAAATGTTTCCTCGTAGCGGCACGCCCCTTTGTGCTAAGCTGTCCATCAGCAGAATTCCCAAATATCAGATTGGAAATAGATATTCTATTTCTGATGATGTAATGACATTCGATCATACAAATGACACACTTGAGATGCCAAATAATTTTAAACATTTTTCTTGTAGTTACATTCTATAGCATTTTTCACGTAAGAATGGCATAAAAAGAGTGTGATTCGTGATTTATCAATAATGCTATAAAAAAAACTATCGAAAAGGGTTACAATAATGGTGTTGTTTGCATGTACGTTTCTTGATGCAGAAAAAGATTGTTTCCTAGTAGCACATATTCTAAAGCGAATTAAACTATGGATGCACTCGATCTCGTGCTTTGGCCCTGCCCGGCCCGAAGCCCGGCTCGATTTCAAGTCGGTCAAGTTGAAGCGAGTCGGATTTTTGATTTTGGCCCGCTGCGAAGAAACTTATAGTTAAATCAAATGCACAGTTTCTTACTAGTTTAATTAAAATGGATGGAGTTAAAAAGGATCAAAATGATTTGATAACAACATCCTTTACATCTTAATAAATAAGAAAACGATTTTAAGTTATTTTACTTCAAGAATTCAAGATTATTCATTGAAGCATAATAATGCTGCTGTGATACTATTATTCTTCCTACCATAATGATTTCTTCTCTTCTTTCTGACGAAACGGAAACATAAAGTTAGATAAAATAAAACCTTACGTAAATAAATGATCGTAATTGTGTAAAATTTCGAACGCCTTCGGTAAACAAAGTGTTGAGTAATCAAAATTAGGAATTCCGATTTCGAGTCAATTTTCGAGCCGGGTCAGCTAATTTTTTGTTAAGTAGAACTTCAAGTTGTGCCGGCAATTTTTATTTTTGGGCCGAATCGATCCAAACCTCAAAGCCCGGCTCGGCCTGATCCGAATGAATCCGTGAATTGAACTACCCGTCAACGAAATATTATTGCGGAATGTTATTCTTACTTGTAGAATACTGTACATTGATGTTGTTGATATTGAAACCTATCAAACTGTGACAAGTTTTTAATTTATTCTTATAAATTTTTATACTTACTTCTTCAAAAGTGAAATTCCAGGGGACGTAAACTTTAACAGGAAACTCACAGTATAAACACATCTATTTCTTTTGTAAAAATAGTATACTAAAAATATCAAGAGCCAAGATGTATTTTATTCCGTCTTATATCAAAACAATTTTTGCATGTTTTCCTTATATTTTTTGTTAATTTAACTATCCACTAAAATATAAAATATATCTTAGATTATTAATAGAATAAGTTGGAAATTTATACATGTCAATTTTTCAATGGGACATTAAATTGATAAATATAGAATACTTTATTTGCCTATTCGTTTGAATTGAGTCATCGTCGTTACATTTGCGCCACTGTTCCACAAATCCTTCCGTAATTATTTTAGTAGCGTGATTCACAAATTGATACTATATTTATTTAATTTACTATTACTCGTAATTGTAAGTTGCGAAATTTAAATTTTGCTACTGTTTATTTTATAATAAAGTACTTAAATACACTCTTCCTAAAATTCTATAATTAAATATGTTTCATACATTTTTTGAAAATAGTGACCCATAAACTATCAGTGGGATTCTGAAACCAGCGTTAAGTAACGATAGTAACTTTTGTTGAGGGACAGGTGACACGTGTCACTCTATTAAACAAATAAACAAATAATCAAGTAGACAATCATCATAGTTTTGTTTAATGTGTGATTTACGTCAATTTGTATTTTTATGTCAATCCTTATCCTTTTATAATAAATAAATCGTCCATACTCACAAGTATTTAGTTTTATTCAACAGGTTATGGGCCCAGGCTCGCATGCAGTACAATATTTGTAATTTTGATAGTGATCAGCAATAGATATTTTTGGAGTTGTCATTCTTAAAGTAAAAATTAAAAAATGGCTGAAACTCAGGCTGATTTCAACTATAAAGCACAAATAGAGCATTTAAAAGGGCAAGAGAATTGGGCGAGATGGAAAAGGCAAATAACATTAGTCCTAAAACATCATAAGGTTCTAGAAGTAGTTAATGGAGAGCTGGTTTTGAGTGAAAGAAATAAGGATACTTTTGATTCGAAAGATTCACTTGCACAGTTAATTTTGATCAGTTCGCTTAACTCAACAAATGAGGAACTGACTTCGTCATGTGAATCAGCGAAAGATATTTGGGAAAAATTAGTATCCGTTTATGAACAAAGCTCAAGTCAAAGATTAGATCGTTTATTAGAAAAGTTCTTCTTGTCAGAGAAAATGGGATCAGAAGAGGATATAGTTACCCATATTGCTCGACTGCAGCATGATTTTAATGCTTTAAACTCAGAATTAAAAAATGTTGTAGGTTCTCAGTTACATGAGCTGATTTTGATGGGTCGTATTTTGTCTACTCTACCCACTGAATTTTTTGAGTTCAAGAGTGTTTGGGAGAGTGTTCCTATTAAAGAAAGAACTTTGAATATTTTGACTGAAAGACTACGTTTAATCGAAATGAGACTACCAGGGAAAATTGAAAGAAAAGATGAAATTGCACTGATTGCCAAAAATAAGAATAAGGAACCTATTCAGAATTCTGAAGAAATTAAAAGAAAGTTTATTCCAAAATGTTACAAATGTCACAAATTTGGTCACATTGCAAGAAATTGCCGCAGTAAACAATCACAAAAGGATCAGACGAAAGGTGATGCGTATGTTTGTGACAAGGTAAGAACGCTTGATGTCAAAGGTTGTGATTGGGTGGCTGATACTGCTGCTACAGAACACATGACAAGTCATAAGGAATATTTTCATGAATATGAAAGTTTTAAAATTCCAAAATATGTGCAAGTCGGTAGTGGTAAGTACATTTCAGCATTTGGACAGGGTGTTATTATTGTTGAAATGAATGATGGCAATGAATGGAATATTAATCACTTGCAGAATGTTTGGTATGTTCCAGAAATCAGTAGAAATTTATTCTCTGTTAGTCGAGCGATGGATAAAGGATGTGAGTTTCACGCGAATCAATACCAGTGTAATATTTTAAGAGGACAAAAGACATGTCTAATTGGTAGAAGGGTATGTAAAGGATTGTATGTGTTAGATATGAAAGTTCAAATTCGTTCCGAGGTAACTGAAGTGCCTGAGTCTCATATTTCTGAAACACTCCAGTTATGGCATGAAAGATTATGTCATCAGAATAAGCGGTATGTGAGAAAGGTACTTAATAGGAATGGTATTAATATACCTTTAGATGATGAGCTTTGCGAGGGATGCGTCTATGGGAAGCATCATCGAGAACCTTTTTATACCAGATCAGATCGTCCTTCTGAGTGTGGTCAGTGGATACATGCTGACGTTTGTGGACCGTTCCAAGAAAAATCTATTGGAGGTTCCCGTTATTTTTTATGTCTCAAGGATGATTATTCAAAATTTAGAAGAGTTTTCTTTTTAAAACAAAAATCCGAAGTATCAAATTGCATTGAGACTTTTATTATTGAAGCTAAAGCTTTGAAGCATACTGTTCGAGAGCTGTTTTGTGATGGTGGAGGTGAGTTTTTAAATTATGGGATGAGCAATATTTTGAGTAAATATGGTGTATCCATGAGACAAGCAGTCCCATATACTCCACAACAAAATGGGGCTTCCGAACGAGAAAATAGAACCATTGTAGAAGCAGCTAGATCTATGATACATGGAAAGGAACTGCCAATTAAGTTATGGGCTGAGGCAGTCAGCACAGTAGTGTTTGTCATGAATAAAACTGCACCGAGTTCAGAAGAAGAAAAATCTCCTATTGAACTATGGACCAACTGTGTGAAACCAAAAATTCATTATTTTAGAGTATTTGGAAGCAAATGTTTTGCTCATGTTCCAAAGCCTACAAGGAAGAAGATGGACAAGAAAAGTAAACCTTGTTATTTTGTAGGATATAATGGGCACAATGGTTATCGTCTATGGGATGAAGCAACAAATAAAATAATTCTCTCCCGTGACGTAATTTTCGAAAAAGAAGAGTGTGCACAAAAACGTAAGCTAGAGAATGATACTTTAAAAGAAGATACTATTCCAAAAGAGGATGGTAAAACAATAGAGAAACCTGATTTTATATTACAAGTTTCTACTTTTGAAGATAGTGTAAAAGAGGATGAGGGAGGTGATGTGAGAAGGAGTCAACGTATTAAAAAGTTGTCTTCTAATTTAAATAATTATGTATTAATGGCTGATGGCTGTATTTCACTAAATGAAGCTTTAAAGTCGAATGAGGCTCATTTATGGCGAAATGCAATGCGTAGTGAACTTGATTCGCTGGCAGAAAATAATACATGGACATTAGTGGATCCTCCTGCAAATAAGAAAATAATAACAAACCGATGGATTTTAAAAATTAAACGAAAACCAAATGGAGATATTGACCGTTATAAAGCTCGTCTGGTGGCGAGAGAATTTACACAAGAAAAAGGTATAGACTTTGAACAAACTTTTAGTCCAGTTGCGAGGTTTGATACTGTGCGTGCTATTTTAAGTGTGGCTGCTGCTGAATCTTATCACTTAGCACAGTTTGATGTTCAAACAGCATTTCTTTACGGCGAACTTAGTGATGAAGTGTATATGTATCAGCCTGAAGGATGTGATGATGGAACTGGACGTGTTTGTAAATTGAATAAAAGTTTATATGGACTTAAACAATCTCCACGGTGCTGGAATCAAAGATTTGTTAAATTTATGGATCGGTTAGGTTTGAAGGTAAGTCAAGCTGACCCATGCTTATTTATTAAAAATTGTAATAATCGAAAACTAATGGTGGCCGTTTATGTTGATGATGGTATTGTTGCTGGTGATGAGAGAGAAGTTGAAATATTTCTGAGAAAATTAAAATCAGAATTTAAAATAACTGTTGGCACTTTAGAAAGTTTTCTTGGGATGCAGATCAAGAAATGTAAGAATGGAATTTTTCTACACCAGGAGTCTTACATTAACAGTATTTTAAAAAAATTTAATATGAATGAAGCTAATTCTGTGTCTACACCTATTGAGAAAATTAATATAATAGAAAACGATTCAATGCTTGATAAAAGTGTGCCATTCAGAGAAGCTGTAGGAAGTTTGCTGTTTTTGGCTATGGCAACTCGTCCTGATTTATCTTATGGAGTAAGCGTTGCTTCAGAAGTACTAGATTGTCCAAAACGATCAGATTGGATGGCAGTTAAACGAATAATGAAGTATTTGACTGGTACTCGTAATTATGGATTGTTTTATGAGAAAAATGTTCAGTTGGAATTAAAATGCTTTTGTGATTCTGACTTTGCAAATGATGAAAAAATGAGACGATCGAGAACTGGTGTTGTGACTACGTTAGGAGGAGGAATAATAACTTGGTTTAGTCGCAAACAACTCACAACAGCTTTGAGTACGACAGAAGCCGAATATATAGCAGCGAGTGAAGCCGCAAAAGAAATCGTTTGGGTAAATCGACTTTTAGGTGAAATGACTAATATTTCTCAAATACCAAAATTGTTTATCGACAATGCGAGTACGATTCGTCTAATTAAGAATCCCGAGTTTCATAAGAAAACGAAGCATATAGAAGTGAGATATCACTACGTAAGAGAGAAATATTATGACGGGATCTTCTCTCTGGAACACATATGCAGTGCAGATCAACTGGCAGATATTTTCACGAAATGTCTGTCTTCTGGGCCATTTAAGAAGAATAGACAGTCTCTTGGAGTTATTTGTTTAAGGGGAAGTGTTGAGGGACAGGTGACACGTGTCACTCTATTAAACAAATAAACAAATAATCAAGTAGACAATCATCATAGTTTTGTTTAATGTGTGATTTACGTCAATTTGTATTTTTATGTCAATCCTTATCCTTTTATAATAAATAAATCGTCCATACTCACAAGTATTTAGTTTTATTCAACAACTTTCACGTTTCGGAGTTAAACTGGTATTCTGAAACACTGGCTTGAACGTGGAACGTTAATAACGCCAGCGTTAGTTCACGTCGCATACATTCGTGTGATCTTTCCCTTTTTGAATTTTCAACCAATAAAAAATCATTAAACGTAACAAAAACTGCACTTACCCGTCAATTTAAAAAGTATATGTCAAACGTCAAATAAACTTATGTGCATTTTGTGTTAAAACATTTCTGGTATATTAATAAAATACAATTATTTGATAAAAATGGTGAACAACACGGTTTATTTATAGTTTAGTATTTTACAAAAAATAGAGAAAAACAAGAATTTAGAATATACAAGATTGGAGATTTGCGGAATTGTTTACATTTTCACAGAATAATGTTTTTAATATTATAAATAATATTAGCTAATGTGCAGTCAGTACATTTATGAAAGAAGTTACTTTTGCATTTGAAATGGGAAACTACCTAATGAATTTACGGATAAGATTTCCAATAACTACTGAAGATAAAACAGTTTAAAATATTTGTTCTGGTTAGAAACATTTAGGTACTATTTTAGTATAGGCACCAGGAAACAATTACTTTTCTAATAAATCAATAATTTTCTGAATTTATTCCAATGGTGTATTGTTGTAATCAGTATATTCTTTGTTGTAATCACACACAATTTTGTTCATTATAATACGAATTTCTTTCACTTTCCTTGAAAGTATTTATTGTTGTATTAAAACATAAATGATTATTACAATCAAAGGATTTTTCAATTTTTGCAAGTAACATAAAATTGCTTTTCTTCACTTGATTTTTCGTCATAGATACAT
Organism: Ophonus ardosiacus; assembly: GCA_943142095.1. Classification (NCBI taxonomy): domain Eukaryota; kingdom Metazoa; phylum Arthropoda; class Insecta; order Coleoptera; family Carabidae; genus Ophonus; species Ophonus ardosiacus. Next base: position 32,107,342 of record OW964832.1, on the reverse strand, counting down.
CCTCGGGGCTTGATACTGTTGTTTGTAATTTGAAAATTTTACATTGCAAGGTTATGTTAACATTGTTTACTATATAAATAATAATCATTACATATAACATGAATAACACTACTCACTGTTAATAAAATACATTTTGCAAGTGTCTAAAGCAGTACACAAAAAATATTATGGCTATTCATACCATAAAACACACATGTAAGCCACCGTTTCGACGGTTCACGCTTCAAAATTCCCAGCGTGAATTAATGCCGGTCAGCGGTGTTAACGTTAAGTAACGCTGAGTTTCAGAATACCACAAGTGTCAAAATCGTCGTTAATTCACGTTCACGCCAGAAGTTAATTAACGCCTAGTTTCAGAATCCCACTATATAACTATAGTACACCACTAGATAGCAGTCTTGTATGTAATTGTAAAGTTTATTCATACTTGAGCATAATTCGAATTTATTTGTGATGAATTACTACTCCGCCGTCTAGCGGCGTTTCATTACAGTAATGTGAAATAGTGACGTCATTTTGTAACATTACACAGACCTTTTCAAAATTACAAACTTTACTAGCAATTTAAAATTTATCACAAATGTAATTTGCATTAGATAATTATTTTTTTTTGTTATTGTGAAATGTGGTACCTTGTGGTGCACTCTCCACGCCAGCAATGAATGCCCGCGGGGTGTCGCCTAATAAGGCCCGCACGGTACAAATAGGGCTCTATCCGATGTCGCATTTTGGTATTTAGAAATTAGTATTCAGGTTTTCTTCACATAAATACAATTCCGAATAGCACATTAATGACATCCATTGGTTTGTATGGCAATACTTTAGAACAACAAAAATAAATTATACAATTTAATTTGAAGCGTTAGATTAAATGTTAATATTATATTTCATAAAATAGAAACTATGAGCTATTCTTTGACAGTAAATTTGACGTTTGGCACAAATTATAGCAACGAACATGATTTTTTTTAAATTAGTACGCGTCAACTTCAAGGCATATGTGCTCCAGCAAAAGGGTATATAAATTCAGGATTTAGATATTAAGGTGGTAAAAGTGCAACATCGGACTCTTATCATTACCGATATCTGTGTACGAAGCAAATTGGCACACTCAGCAATGGGTAATATGAATATACCTTGAAGATATATTTATTTTTATTGAATTTATGTCGAATACCTCCGTGTAAAATTGTTAAAATTTAATTGTTACTGCAAGATCTCAATTTCGTTTACATTATTTTATAAAAGATAAAGCAGCATCTCAATCTGCAATCTGCTACAAGTCAAGATGATAAATTTACTTTAAACTCAGACAGTTTCTCCAAAATAATAAATTAAAATCTTTGCAGCATCCAGAAAGAAAATTAATTTACCGTAATTCATTAGTTAATTAAAATGTAAGAAGAGAAATCAGGATTTTAAAATTGGTTTCAGAGAGTAATTGAATCTTTGGCATTTTCTCCTTACTTATTCTGTCGAGGATTTAATACTGAGGGCTTTATATAAAACTGGGTCAGAACAGCAAGGTCTTTAACTTCGTAAAAGATTCAGTGTTGAAGTTTCAGATTAATGGAAACACTATATAAGTATACACATGTGCAAAGAGTAAAGCGGAAGAATTCCAGACTACCGTGGAGCTCAGTATACTCTGTCTCATCGTTACCCAAAGGATATACTATATAAAATACAAAAGAACAGTTTAGTGCGGTGTACCACAAATTGCCTTAGGTTTGTCACAATACTTGCAATTCCCAAGATTGGATTAAAGGAAAAATTTAAATATCTTATGAGACAATACACATACAAGGTGTGGCAATTAAATAACAAGATTGAACAAATATTGCCACCTTCAATGTACTCTCCTCCCCGAATCCTACATCGCCCGATGCGAATATTCCATTGTTGGAAGCAATGCCTGCAGGGCTTTTTGTTAGGTTGTTCATAAGCTCTGCCACTTTTCTATAACTACATCTCGGCCCCGACTTTGGTGCCTTTTAACGCAGAATTACAATTTAGGAATAAAAGCAAGTACGGTTGAATACCAACTCGGTGATTTTGTATTTCGTCAAAAATGTCTTGCCGGACTGCGCGTTTTGTTCCGGTGCGTTGTCTTTATGGAGAATCCATGACATTTCAGCCCTTTTTCTTCTCACCCGTGCGTGAAGGGTTATCAAAACCTTCTTGTAATATGCTTGGTTAACGAAATACCCCTCAGGCACTCAATCCATGTGAACAATCACTCGCATTTCGAAAAAAAAAAACAATTTCAGTGCACGGCCGAGGCGCTAATCGTCTCCGATCTCTTTTCTTCCTTCTTTAAATCTTCTAAACTGCTACTAGATAGGCGCTCATCACCATAAACATTCTTCAACAATTCGTACATTTCTGTAGCGGATTTTTTAAGTTTCACACAGAATTTCATATTGACACTAACATAATTCCGGCGGAGTACGAAAAAGTAGTTAACTTCAATCAAAGGCTACTGCCGAACGGTTTGCCTAATTATCTTGAAATTTTAACAGTGGATGGAGGGAAGATGACAAATTAATATGACATAGCCTGCAACGTTGCCAAATTTTCAGGGAAGCCGGGAAAAAATAAATCTCGTTATTTAAATGCCTCACCTCGTACCCCCTACCGAAAGGCTCAAAGATACTTATTACAAAAATAAAAAAATATTATTGCTGTATTATGATTCAAATTTAATTAAATTAGCCTGGATTAAAGTAGCCAGTTTTGAGTGTCAGTTTCAGTTATACGAACGACATATTATAATTTCGATATATTTAAGAAACTGGTAAAGTCTCCAAACTAAAATAGCAACTAATCCAGATTAAATTTTCCCTTACTAGTTCATACTTATACCCCATATAAAATACATTCTAAGAATATCTTAGTTTTGATATAACTTACCTACTAGTAAAGTTCACATTTAAAAAAAATCACGTGGCTGGTGCAAGTTATACTTTTAATGGCCCATAAACCAATTTTTTAAAATATTTTTAAATGAAAGTTCGTTTAATTTTGAAGCAATCAAAAAGTCATAATTGTTTTTTGTATAGCTGCATTTGATTTTTAAAGAAACCAAAAGCTATCTTTCTCACACCAGTTCCTGTAGTAGGCTGCGCGACAAAGATACCAATAGTGTGACGTCATGTATATCCTTGGAAATAAATTCAAATAGCTCGCAAAGTAATTATTAAAAAAAATAATAGATTGTGTTATTAGGATTAAAAGTGAGACTTTGTCTGATGAGCAATTAGTTTGCATTTGCGAGGCGAAGCGCGCAGCGAAGCCAAGCGAAACAAAAATTGCGAATCAAACAAAGACACTTTTAATCAGAATAACACATACTATTTTTTTCTTCAACCGAAATAAATATGATGAATACATACATCTAAATACGATGAAGACAAATTTTCGAAATGTAAAGCTCAGCGGGTAGTTAGCCATGACTTTTGTTTTGTTTACATGTTTCTTTGTTCTGTGCTGTCAAGTAGCAAAATTGTATAAATATTCGTATTTGCATTTAAATTTTGATTTAAAATGTCTGGATTTGAAGAATCTGATTTACCATTGAATATTGAAGAAAAAAAATAGTGGTAAATTTATTGCCGTCAAAATCGCGTGAAGTTTACGAGTGCGCATATAATCGTTTCATGGAATTACTTGCTATACAGGATTAAAAGTACTTTTAATACATGTAAGTAAAAGTGTTACCTAGCAACAGTTACATTTTTATACTAGTAATAAAAAGATTAACTTTTAAAACAAAAAACAGTATTAAAAGCATAGCCTTTTAATACGCTTGAAGAAAAAAGTTTTTTTTTATCTTAATCGTTATTTCTTGAGTAGTACTTTAAGGATAAAGTGTACATTTTATTAATTTTTGTTATGGTTTATGGGCCTATCGGACATTTCTGTGAGAAAACTGTTTGAAACTGAACCAAAAGAAGATACGACCGAAGTGAATAAAATTTATTTAAAGGAACATGTGATAAAGTGTACATTTTATTAATTTTTGTTATGGTTTATGGGCCTATCGGACATTTCTGTGAGAAAACTGTTTGAAACTGAACCAAAAGAAGATATGACCGAAGTGAATAAAATTTATTTAAAGGAACATGTGATAAAGTGTACATTTTATTAATTTTTGTTATGGTTTATGGGCCTATCGGACATTTCTGTGAGAAAACTGTTTGAAACTGAACCAAAAGAAGATATGACCGAAGTGAATAAAATTTATTTAAAGGAACATGTGATAAAGTGTACATTTTATTAATTTTTGTTATGGTTTATGGGCCTATCGGACATTTCTGTGAGAAAACTGTTTGAAACTGAACCAAAAGAAGATACGACCGAAGTGAATAAAATTTATTTAAAGGAACATGTGATAAAGTGTACATTTTATTAATTTTTGTTATGGTTTATGGGCCTATCGGACATTTCTGTGAGAAAACTGTTTGAAACTGAACCAAAAGAAGATACGACCGAAGTGAATAAAATTTATTTAAAGGAACATGTGATAAAGTGTACATTTTATTAATTTTTGTTATGGTTTATGGGCCTATCGGACATTTCTGTGAGAAAACTGTTTGAAACTGAACCAAAAGAAGATACGACCGAAGTGAATAAAATTTATTTAAAGGAACATGTGATAAAGTGTACATTTTATTAATTTTTGTTATGGTTTATGGGCCTATCGGACATTTCTGTGAGAAAACTGTTTGAAACTGAACCAAAAGAAGATACGACCGAAGTGAATAAAATTTATTTAAAGGAACATGTGATAAAGTGTACATTTTATTAATTTTTGTTATGGTTTATGGGCCTATCGGACATTTCTGTGAGAAAACTGTTTGAAACTGAACCAAAAGAAGATATGACCGAAGTGAATAAAATTTATTTAAAGGAACATGTGATAAAGTGTACATTTTATTAATTTTTGTTATGGTTATGGGCCTATCGGACATTTCTGTGAGAAAACTGTTTGAAACTGAACCAAAAGAAGATACGACCGAAGTGAATAAAATTTATTTAAAGGAACATGTGATAAAGTGTACATTTTATTAATTTTTGTTATGGTTATGGGCCTATCGGACATTTCTGTGAGAAAACTGTTTGAAACTGAACCAAAAGAAGATACGACCGAAGTGAATAAAATTTATTTAAAGGAACATGTGATAAAGTGTACATTTTATTAATTTTTGTTATGGTTTATGGGCCTATCGGACATTTCTGTGAGAAAACTGTTTGAAACTGAACCAAAAGAAGATACGACCGAAGTGAATAAAATTTATTTAAAGGAACATGTGATAAAGTGTACATTTTATTAATTTTTGTTATGGTTTATGGGCCTATCGGACATTTCTGTGAGAAAACTGTTTGAAACTGAACCAAAAGAAGATACGACCGAAGTGAATAAAATTTATTTAAAGGAACATGTGATAAAGTGTACATTTTATTAATTTTTGTTATGGTTTATGGGCCTATCGGACATTTCTGTGAGAAAACTGTTTGAAACTGAACCAAAAGAAGATATGACCGAAGTGAATAAAATTTATTTAAAGGAACATGTGATAAAGTGTACATTTTATTAATTTTTGTTATGGTTATGGGCCTATCGGACATTTCTGTGAGAAAACTGTTTGAAACTGAACCAAAAGAAGATATGACCGAAGTGAATAAAATTTATTTAAAGGAACATGTGATAAAGTGTACATTTTATTAATTTTTGTTATGGTTTATGGGCCTATCGGACATTTCTGTGAGAAAACTGTTTGAAACTGAACCAAAAGAAGATATGACCGAAGTGAATAAAATTTATTTAAAGGAACATGTGATAAAGTGTACATTTTATTAATTTTTGTTATGGTTTATGGGCCTATCGGACATTTCTGTGAGAAAACTGTTTGAAACTGAACCAAAAGAAGATACGACCGAAGTGAATAAAATTTATTTAAAGGAACATGTGATAAAGTGTACATTTTATTAATTTTTGTTATGGTTTATGGGCCTATCGGACATTTCTGTGAGAAAACTGTTTGAAACTGAACCAAAAGAAGATATGACCGAAGTGAATAAAATTTATTTAAAGGAACATGTGATAAAGTGTACATTTTATTAATTTTTGTTATGGTTATGGGCCTATCGGACATTTCTGTGAGAAAACTGTTTGAAACTGAACCAAAAGAAGATACGACCGAAGTGAATAAAATTTATTTAAAGGAACATGTGATAAAGTGTACATTTTATTAATTTTTGTTATGGTTTATGGGCCTATCGGACATTTCTGTGAGAAAACTGTTTGAAACTGAACCAAAAGAAGATATGACCGAAGTGAATAAAATTTATTTAAAGGAACATGTGATAAAGTGTACATTTTATTAATTTTTGTTATGGTTTATGGGCCTATCGGACATTTCTGTGAGAAAACTGTTTGAAACTGAACCAAAAGAAGATATGACCGAAGTGAATAAAATTTATTTAAAGGAACATGTGATAAAGTGTACATTTTATTAATTTTTGTTATGGTTTATGGGCCTATCGGACATTTCTGTGAGAAAACTGTTTGAAACTGAACCAAAAGAAGATATGACCGAAGTGAATAAAATTTATTTAAAGGAACATGTGATAAAGTGTACATTTTATTAATTTTTGTTATGGTTATGGGCCTATCGGACATTTCTGTGAGAAAACTGTTTGAAACTGAACCAAAAGAAGATACGACCGAAGTGAATAAAATTTATTTAAAGGAACATGTGATAAAGTGTACATTTTATTAATTTTTGTTATGGTTATGGGCCTATCGGACATTTCTGTGAGAAAACTGTTTGAAACTGAACCAAAAGAAGATACGACCGAAGTGAATAAAATTTATTTAAAGGAACATGTGATAAAGTGTACATTTTATTAATTTTTGTTATGGTTTATGGGCCTATCGGACATTTCTGTGAGAAAACTGTTTGAAACTGAACCAAAAGAAGATATGACCGAAGTGAATAAAATTTATTTAAAGGGACATGTGATAAAGTGTACATTTTATTAATTTTTGTTATGGTTTATGGGCCTATCGGACATTTCTGTGAGAAAACTGTTTGAAACTGAACCAAAAGAAGATATGACCGAAGTGAATAAAATTTATTTAAAGGGACATGTGATAAAGTGTACATTTTATTAATTTTTGTTATGGTTTATGGGCCTATCGGACATTTCTGTGAGAAAACTGTTTGAAACTGAACCAAAAGAAGATATGACCGAAGTGAATAAAATTTATTTAAAGGGACATGTGATAAAGTGTACATTTTATTAATTTTTGTTATGGTTTATGGGCCTATCGGACATTTCTGTGAGAAAACTGTTTGAAACTGAACCAAAAGAAGATATGACCGAAGTGAATAAAATTTATTTAAAGGAACATGTGATAAAGTGTACATTTTATTAATTTTTGTTATGGTTATGGGCCTATCGGACATTTCTGTGAGAAAACTGTTTGAAACTGAACCAAAAGAAGATACGACCGAAGTGAATAAAATTTATTTAAAGGAACATGTGATAAAGTGTACATTTTATTAATTTTTGTTATGGTTTATGGGCCTATCGGACATTTCTGTGAGAAAACTGTTTGAAACTGAACCAAAAGAAGATATGACCGAAGTGAATAAAATTTATTTAAAGGGACATGTGATAAAGTGTACATTTTATTAATTTTTGTTATGGTTTATGGGCCTATCGGACATTTCTGTGAGAAAACTGTTTGAAACTGAACCAAAAGAAGATATGACCGAAGTGAATAAAATTTATTTAAAGGGACATGTGATAAAGTGTACATTTTATTAATTTTTGTTATGGTTATGGGCCTATCGGACATTTCTGTGAGAAAACTGTTTGAAACTGAACCAAAAGAAGATACGACCGAAGTGAATAAAATTTATTTAAAGGAACATGTGAAGCAATTAAATATTTAAAATAAATGCATAGTTTTATAGTATTTTTGTTATGAAAGTCCAACTGTGTGCAGGGAGAGCATTCACAGTCTTATTTATGAGGTGTGGAAATTTGTGTTTCTTAGTCAAGTGAGAGGCGTTCCAAAGGTTTCGATGAGACATCAGAGTATAGTCGCACATCTGGTAGCGTACTCGTACAGTGCGTGCAGTTCCAGCTAACTGTCTCAATTACTTCTAGAAACATGCGTGTAAATTGAATAACATCTAATTTGCAAGATATCTCAGATTACTCACGGCTTTTTTGCTTTTTTCCTGTAATTTTCTTGTGTCGTCTTATCAGGGCAATAAAGTTTATTTCCTCATATAGACGCGAGAAGTTATAGAGGTTTGCAGAATTAATTAAAAAACTCTTCCGCTAATTTGATTCCGTGAAATGTATAAAATTATGTATGGAATAGGGCTGTTGTAATAATTTTTATATGACTTTCTAAGTACTAAATTTTAAAAAGTATTGTACTTTAAATAGCCTCAAATTTGAAAATATCACAAAATATCCATTAGATACTTTACAATTAATTATAGAAATGTGTAACATTTTGAAAAAGTCTTTTGAACTGAAACAGAATGTAATGTGACGTCAAAGTTCAGACAGCTTAACATGTGACAAATGGGGGATTACGGCTCAATCGAATTAAAGGAAAATAGTAAAAAAATACGAATGTATATGCTGAATAACGAATATTAATAAAAAATGAAATAGTATAATTGAGATATTTCGGAAATAAAGGGTTTTTTGTTATAGCGCTTCGACACTAATATGAAAATATTTTGATTGGCGACCGAGAAACCGCCTATACATGCATTACAAATAGCGTATTAGGAGGTGGGGGTTACTACCAATGGAAGTTAAGAAATTCAAATTCGAAAGGAGGGGCTAACATTCCTGTATGGCAGTTTTCAAACAGTTTTTATTTTAACATAAATTTCTTGCATTAAACTTAATAATTTAAATACACCTGTAATTATAAAGTATGTAGACTTATACAGTGTTATAATATTCATTTATTTTATGTAAATATAACTTAAAATAGCATATATTTCAAGAACATTTAGGTCCATGATGAAAACAGTTTGATATCAAAACACATAAATGTGACGTCACGTCAATCTTTTCAAAATTCGGGAGACCATAACTCGCTTATTAATAGGAATTTTTTCACCGGATTTTCATCAATAGTCTTAGTTTTCCTAATATATTCAGATGAAATTATATAAAAAAAAATGGTGTAATCCCCCATTATCGCTATATTCCAGGTCATTTGTTCGAAGAAGAATATACATCACTTTATACAAAAGAAGCTTAGCAACATTTCGTGTTAAAAAGAGAAAGGTTAATTCACGTATGTGTATTTAATTTATGTTGTGTGACAGACAATTAATGATATTGCTCTAATGCCCGGTTGCACCGCTCGCTAACCCTTAAATTTTATGTGTTCCTTAAACAGTATCGAAATGAAATGCCAAATTAAAAGTAGTAGTGACGTATGTCGTAGAGTTACAGAAATGTAACAACTACCTACTCCACTATACTGCCCTCTTTATCAATGTCCATCCAGGGACGTTGGCAATTAAATCATCGTATTATTAAACGGTTTACGTCCAGTATATAATTTTGTTTTCTGCATAAACATAGCTGAAGAAGATTAAACTTTAAAAAAAGCATTATTTAAAAAGAAACAATTTCACAATTATTTTTTCAGTTTTAATGTATACATAAATAGTACATCTGTAGGTAATAGACGGTTTGACCTTAAAAAGACATCTTTCGTGAACCAAATTATACCTTTATTTATAAAAATAACGTAGGTAGGTGATGGACAAATTGTGTTCCTATTGGCCATGAATGACGGTGCTGTATGCAATTTGCCAATGTATAACATGTTGTGATCGGAAGATATGCGAGAGAGAGGATTTGCGGGGCAGGAAGTCATGGAGTATTGCAGGCGTCGTTTTGTTGTGTTGTATGTCAGTACTTGTCATTTTACTGTAACCTAACCCTATTTTGCATATAATTTGAGTGTGTCGTGACAAATTGCAATGAAAAATACAAAAAAAGTACGGAAATTTCGTTTCATGTGTAAGTAATTGGGATTTTTTACCTCCCGCTACCCTTGGTAAGGGAGGTATAGGGATCGTGCTAAAAATCTCATATCGGGATTTTAGTAAATGACCACGTTTTAAGGTCCCTAGAATCCATTTTTAACATTTTCACGATGATGTCTGTATGTGTGTGTGTGTGTGTGTGTGTGTGTGTGTGTGTGTGTGTGTGTGTATGTGTACGAATTTTGTTTGCACTCTAACTCAAATACTATCATTCAGAAAATTCTGAAACCTTGTATTTTTACCCCATTCTAATAGGAATAGAAGCCATTAGATTTTGGTGTAAATCGGATAAACGGAAATTGTACTTTACTTGAAGCTCATAATGGTTTTTCTTCAAAAAATACCATTAAATGCCATTTTTTCGAATTTTATATCTTATGAACATTAAAGATTATTGAATTTTCTATAGGAATACATTCATACTTTTTCTATATATTTTACAGATAAATTTAAAAATAATTTTTTTTATTAGTCGCGAAGCCTAAGATAAAAACTTTTCCTTTGTTACACAGTTCATTTTTCAAATGAATGTAACTGACAGTAAATGTCACTGTCAGAAAACTTATCACTTCAAATTAATAATAGTGACATATTAAAAAGAAAATAGTAAACAAAGCAATAGTTTTCTGCAATGGAACAGTTTGCAGCGTTAGTAAATACGTAGGTAGGTATGTATTTAAATTAATAAAAATTAAATAGCGGGAGGTTTTGTGTTGGCCACATCAGATTTTTTTTCATATAATATATTAAACAAAATGTAACTTTTAGGTTTCTTGCTGGTAATGACATAAGAGAAAAGAGACTGAAATTTGTTGGAAATAAAGATGATTTAAGTATTTACGAAAATAACAAGGAATTATTATTTTTTGTTGGTGGGTTTATATACTTGTTCATGAATTTTTCACAAAAATATAATTATTTTATAATTAATATGCATTCGTTTCTTTTGCAGGTGAGTCCTCATAAATTCCTTTGATCTTCTGTGCCGTAAGTATACCACAAATTTTAATTAAAAATTGCATGGCATCGATAAAATATTACTTCTCTTTACATTGGCTGATAATTAGTAATTTTAAAAAACCGTTTTAATCAATTTAAAAACATTCCCGGCTTTATAATGCTTCAAGTGAATATTTAAATCAGCGAGAAAGTTAATTAAACGAGCAAATATTTATTTTAAAAAATTAAACGAGTTCTGTGAATTACCATAACGGGACATTGTAAAACTTATGAGCGCAATATACTTTGAACATAGCTGGTTTCTAGAAATTCTAATCAAATATTGTAGAAGGTCACATAGTCCGGTAATTCAATTTCACCGTAATCAAAAATAATAAAAGTTTATTGAAAATATGAATGGTAATATATAAAGGATAAAGAAAATTCTATTTTTTTGAAGTGAAAAATTCTATAGGCGCACCTTGGACACTTTTTCCTGGGCAGTGAACAAAGCTATCCCGTCACGCGTCACAGTTTTCGGGTAAACTCGGGGAGAGCCGAGCGTGACGTCACGTCAATTCGGGTCATAGTCTACGTTATTAATACAAGGCCGGAAAACAGCACAATATCTGTCAAGAAGAAAATAGTTCCAAACTTACCGTTTGGGAATGACATTCCGATATTTGCGTAAAAAGCAGATTAGCATACCCAGCAATGGACAACATGCCATAATATATTTATAGGCCATCCAGCGAATCAAGCGGTTTGCGTCATAAATACAATATCACTAGAAACAATGACGTTATATGTTAAAAAGTTTACATGAGCATGTAAAACGGATTAAAATATATATGATCTGTGGGTTGCCTTCATAAATCCAAATCTTTCTTAAAAAAGTAACACGTTTGGTATCATTTTTTTTTTCAGCGAAATCCAATTTTATTTAAAATATTCTGAACGATACTGCTTACGCCGTTATAAATACATCATTCTTGTAGTAGATCCTTAAAAAAAAAATACAGAATACTGCATACCATACAATTTCTAACTGTTTCTGTACATTGCGTATAGCGTTTGCCACACGCTGTACATATAGATTTAATTTTCAAATTATTAGTAATAAAAGAACGAAATATTACCTCAATATTACAATTCATTGAAAGTAAGAGCCCACCAAACTATTTTTCATTTTCAAAATAAGTCAATAAATTAACTACAAGCTCTTGAATTTGACATGACAGAGCATTTGACATTTTGTCAATGAACAACAATACAAAAAACAAAATGAAATCACAATACAGGTTGAAAAGTATAATGTAGACATGTAATATTTAGTAATATACATGTTCAGAATTACCAATATTAAAAAAATATAATCAAACGTCATTTTGCAAAAATTAACAAAATTTTACTTAATAATAATATTTCCAAATATAATTATTTCTATTAAAGGTTTCAAATACATAATAATAATAAAAAAAACCAATAAAATACCGTTAATAAAATATATTTAAAAATATAAAGAAAATTTCAAAAATCCCTAAACGATGACGTAAACCGCTTGATTCGCTGGATGGCCTATATTTAGTTATTTATATATAAGTAAATAAAATATTACTCACATTTGTATTTGTTGTAGATCATATTTGTTTATAATTTTGATAAACCGTATTGACAGCGTTTTAACGTGGTTACAACCGCTAAATTGATTTTAAAAATCTAGTCTAAAAATGACATTTAAATGACAACGTGAATAAATCGCGCACTCATCACCGGTTTTAAAACTGTTTTGGGGTTTTTGGTCAGATTTTAAAATAAAATTTGACTTGTTTCCCAGCCTTCTCCCAAGAAAATTAAAATTCTTTCTTGAAAATTTTGTTAGAATTTGGTTAAAATGCTCACAACATTTTGACATCTCACCATCGCTTGTAAAACAAGAGTTTTTGGCAAGATTTTAAAATAAAATTTGAGTTATTTCCCAGCCTTCTCTCATGAAAATTAAAACCCAGCAGAATGAATCAAAATAAGTTGACAGATGTTATCATCATTAAAAGATCATGAAATGCTAGTATGACATTTTTAGAATAACTGCAACTTTAATTTAATTAAAAATTACAACCTACTTCGTACTTTTTCCTCCGCGCTAAAACTTCAAAGCACCCCGTTAAAAAGCCTGACTTACATCCAAAAATAAAAACACAAGGTGGCTACACGAGCTAAACCTTAAAAGCCGGACGCTATCACATAAACAAAGTTTCCGAGAACGTTTTAAAGTGTCCAGAGACGGGCGATAGTCGTTTGGCGACTGAAAAATAAACCAACGAGAAGTAGCTAAACAATTAAAAGAATGCTGAGTTTGCCGCTATGCTAATATTGTTGATTTTTTATTGGCTTAAAAGGTTAAAATTGCTTGCTATCAACAAGTAAATAAAAATAATTTCGTTTTAATGGACCGAAAAAAATTATACCCATTACTAGTACTTAATATTTATCATAAAACACCGCTGTATTTATATTATGTTCATATTTTATTCAAAATTAAATATTTTGAAATCTTATCTTTTTGAAATTTGGAATCGAAGACACCCTTACCTGTGACATCACGGGAGTTCCGTGCTGGCAAACCGCTCGATGGTTCTACGCGCCATATTGGTATTAATTCATTTGTTCTGTCAACAATGTTTGGTTACTGTACATTTGTACATAGTTTTTCATTAGTTTTTACGTAAAATCAGTGTAATCTTCATAAAAATTTTGTGGTACACGTTTATTTAAGTTCTGAACTAAGTATTGTGATATACATTTCAAATGGGGAAACATTTTTAATAGCGAAAAACAGTGAATGAAACTTTGCATACACAGGATACTTGTAAGTCATTACATATATTTTTATGTTTTATTTGGTGTATTTTCATTGTTTCGTTATTTTTGCATTCATTTACTTGACAATGACTCGTAATTTGGAATAATGAGTAAATTTATATCTTTTGTAAAAACTTCAATAGTCTGTTGCCCGGTTTCTGCATTGACGAATAAACGTTTTATTCATCAGTTAAACTGTTCGTCGAATAAAATAGTATATTTTAGTTTCAACAACGTCAGATAGCAACTATTCTACGAATAAATCGTAGGTTAAATTATCTGGAAATTTTTGCCCAGTTAAATATTTATACAACCAATAGTTTGCATTTTTATTGTGTGTGTTTAATAATTTTATAATTGTTTAGTAATGTGATCAAAGGAATAATTACTAAAATGAATAATAGATAAATATAGAAAATGAAATATTATAAGGTTATTTGTATTTGTTATTAATATTATTAACATTAAAATATCATCCTCATCATTGTTCACATCTTCTAAAGAAGAAATTGTTATTCAGGTGAAAAAGATGATTCCTATAATTTATAATCAATTTGACGATGTAGATTTTCGCGTGCGATTTTCATAATCAAAAAGATAAAAGATGTGTTCATAATATTCTAAATAAGATTCGGCATCATTTAGAGCCAATAAATTCAAGAATGATATGCCAGTTTTTTTTTTATGAAGGATCATATTTTTGCGCAAAAGTATTTCATTCTTTAATTTTTTCGTGCAACAACACACCGTCAATTATCTTATTTTTTATAATATGCAAAAAAAATTTTTCTTCCTCGAAGATAGCTTTTCTATTTTCGTTGACAGCAAATTTGACAGTTTTATCAGGGAGATGAACTTGTTAGCTGTATACTCAACGCAAAATAATGGAGAGAAAAATAATATTTATTCAACGATTGTGGTTGGTGAAACGAAAATTTGACTAATAGATAAATAAAATTTATTCGCCAGATACCTATTTGTGAATTTATTCGGCAATGGTGAAAGCGGGTGTGTATCAGATAATTTTATGGTCTAGTTTTAAAACAAATTACCTATGTTATAATTTGTTTCTATAGTGGAGGATCCTATTAAGTAGGCAAGTAGGGTACCTACTATAAAAAAATAATTATATTTGGTAGAACAAAACAAAATTAAAATGTTTATTAAAAATAAAAACAAATACAATATTAATTAAAAAAACTAATTTCCTGCTGTTCTACATTATTAAAATCTGGTTCATGTTTCAAGTACACGCATCCTTTTGCAATATTTCATTTGCGCGCCACTAATTAATTACCACACTCATTACCATCTTGTAAAATGAGCTTTTTCACACTTCTAGTTGTCCACTACCACATAATAATTATATTAATGACTCAATCACGCTTATTTATCCAACATTCTTTAGTCTTGCGGTCCAAGTGTACGTAATTATAAAAGGCAGTCATGTGAACAGTTTTATGGCCGCTGATTAATTGACGGTGTGCAGACAGAAACGCTTAATTGCAGATTAATTCATGTGTGCGAAAAGTTAATGGACCAATGAGGACAAAATAGAGCAAGAAAACTTTGTCTGGTTGTTTTATTATAGGATAAATATCAACAATAATTAAAAATTAATTTAGATTATCTTGGTAGTTTATAATTCATCGTAACATGGTAATTTTTATGAAAAAATATGGATTTAGATAACAATCTTTGTAATTAATTATAACAAAAAGTTATCAAGAAATAACAAATCGTTCGTGGAATATAGAAGTTAATTACATACAATAATAAATTGTTTAGTAATTTATATATTTGCTGAAGACTTTACTAAACTAAAACTAATTTCCATTTGTAGTTAAATTAAATTTGTTTTTATTCTACATCTTTAAAAAATTCCATTCGTTTTACGAGATTTCCTTTTTTTGATCTATATACAGGGTGTTTCATGTAACAGTACAAGGCTTTTTGGTTGTAGTACGAATTCGAGATACCAATATGAGAAATAAATCCCATTAAACATTGGTGCTATAACGCTTCCTAATAGAGCTATATTTGAGCCACCCCCTTGAAATGAAGACATGCTCTATAAAATTTTATTTTTGTTTGAAATAATTTCTTATGAGAATGAAAACTGTAGTTTCAAAAATTATTTCAAACAAAAATAACATTTATGTTAAAGGAATAGTAAGATTATTTTACCAAACAGAACACCCAGAGCAAATAAAAGTACCAGGTAATGCGTGTCTTCATTCCAATAGAGCTGCTCAAATAATGGCCTATTTTGTATCCAATATTATAAAGCAAACAGTAAGTGATATGCCGCTTTGTCATAATTACAATATTTATAGTTTTATTGCTGAACCCGACAGAGTTAATTTTTCTGACTATAACAGAGATACCGAGAATTAATCTTAACAGAAGCATAATACTCAAATAGCAGAAAATAGTTCTCTTATATCCTTTATACCCTTTTGTTAATTTCGTTTAACACAAATGCGACTAAATTAAATATCCCATCTATTTCAAACCGATATTGAATTATTACACCTGTCATTTATTATTATTATAATATTTCTTTTTGAAAAAAATAGTATTGCAAAGCCTTCTGTATTTAATAAAAGTACATATAATATTTTAATCATTCGCCAAATTATTTTTAAATAATATAGAGTTATTTATTAAATGCTATGGTTTACATGTTGAACACTTGCTGTAAGATTATTTTTATAATTAAGTATTTATGACACAATAAAAAAACAAATATAACTAGCCTACTATTTTCTGGTTTTTATGAAATCCTCGGTATCCCTGTTAGGAAGCATTATGGCTCGAATGTTTATTGGGATTTTTTTCTCGGTTTGATATCTAGAATTCATACTGTTACATGAAACACCTGTATATTTCGTAGAGCTGTCGAACATGAGAAAATAATAAAGCACCATCTACATTATTTCCCAACTGCGGTACAATTTTCAAAACCATACATATCATGGGTGAAGAAGCTCTCGGCCAGACCAGGAGAAATCACATTCACAGTTATTTATTTACACAGAGTAACAAGATACAAAATCCAGTGCTTAAATTCTAGCGCAACTTCTGTTTTAACTTAACCGAGGAATTCCTCGGAAAATAGGCCATCACGACTTTATACGTCATTGTACTTTAAGAAGTATTCCGTTACTACTTTAACGGAAATGACTCTGTTAAAATACTAACCGTATAAGACAGTTTAATCTCAATTGAAGTACAAACGTATGTAACAAAAATTTTGAGAATAAGTTAAAGCTCTTCATTAAATATTTTTTTTTTATTGAAACATTAAGGGGTTGTTCCAATAAACTAAGAAGATAAAAATCTAGTTTTACAATAATGCTAGGGAACCATTCTCTTCAATGCAATTTTGGTATTCCTAACCATTATTGTATACTTTTCTTGTAATAAGTGCCCAAAAGTTTTCCTAAGAAACATTTGGCAAATTATAATATCTCTTTCTCTGTTTTCTATAAATAATTGACATTTTCGAAATTTTAATATATATTTTAATAATTGCTGACTAAAGTTCTGCTGAAAATCATCTTTAAAATTTTAAATTGTCGAGTTTATTTGCGTGATGATATTCTAAATGTGTCTTGAGTATTTTGAATGGGTCGATTTAGGAGCACACGTTCAAGTCACCCACTTTTTGGTAAATGAATACATGCTAAACATTATAAGCCAATTCTGAACAAATCTGTAAGTCCTACAGATCTGTAAATCTGTAAAAATCTGACAAAAATTGATCTATTTTTGTTGATTAATTTAAAATTATACATAAGGGTGGCAGGTTTTGTTGCTCTTTTGTTCATTATTTACAGATTTACAGATCTGTAAGACCTACAGATTTGTTCAGAATAGAGCTATTATTCACATTCTCTTATAGTTCGGTAAATAGTCGTCTGTCCAATATTTTGATCCCCAAAAACGTTAACAATTTCACGTTATTTGTCCAACTAACCTATAAATAGATTTGGATATTTCAAGTTTGCATAACATCTTTCAAAACTTTCTGGAATTTTTAACACGGTAACGACTATTATATACTTATTTATTATTTCCAGTGACAACTAGATTACACCGTTATTTATAGGTATAGTCACCAGAAGTCGACGGATCATAAAAACCGGTTTCACACCCCTCAGTTACGTTCACAAAGAAACCTTAAATTCTATCTGCAATAAATAAAAATGTAATCACTATCATTGTTTTCTTAAGTTTTGCACAGGGCACAAAAATAAGAAATAAAATAGGAATTAAATTGAACAACTTTTTAACCAGTTACAACAATATTTGTTTATAGTATTCCTGTCATTTTTTATTGTATTTATATACATACAATTTTGAAATACAGATATGTATTTAACATTAACAATAATGTTATTGTCATACAGACATAATTTATATAAAAACTTGCTCTCCTAATTCAGTATTTGAACTATCGTTACTAACTTGTATTATAAAAAAAAAAAAACATGTATTGTAAAAACAAGAATGATTTTTCCTTGAATCCGGTCCTGGGCATTGGAAGTGTTTTGACAAACATCAGCAATTTACGGTATCAACATTGAAAGGATATTTTATATTTTTCTATTTGAGGGGCGTTTTTTCAAAATATTTAGACGAGGGTTTCGCCAAAATTAGTGAGAATATCATAACCTACGTTGAAAGTCATCAACGTATATGCTTGAAAGTGCCCTACATAAAAACCATTCTAGGTGTGAGGAAAGATTTTGACATGACGTTTGATTTAAGCCGAGTTGTTGACACTTCAGTCCAGTTGTTGATAGCTGTTTGTTTGACTACTGTTGATGGTTTCTTCTGAAACGAATCTAGTTGTAGGCCAGTGTCGAAATTTCTTGTTATTCTTTCGAAGCCACTCCATGAAATGAACTGTTTTGAGAAATGTGGTTAGCATTCTTAACTTAGCAAATACATACACAACTGTTATGAACAAATAGTGCATTGTATACATTTTTAAAATAAGCACGAACATAATTAAATTTTAAAAAAGGTTTATGTTGTTTTAAAATTTAAAACTGGAACGAATGGCTTCCCATTCTTTCATGTGAGAGATTTGGACTCCATATAATTTATTTTATTGTCCATAAAAAAATATTCGAAAAAAACAATTATTTTTTCATAAGATAAAAAATAGTTTAAACCCTTTTTATATTTTATACGAGCCCAAAATCATAATAATTCAGCCGATTTACATTTTCAACAAATTATAAAATCTTCACCTTTGGTTAGATATTTTTACAAAATTCTTTCGGCTATAGTGAAATTCACATAACAAGAATACTTTGTCGTAAAACGATCTAGAAATTTCACCAATAATAATAACAGCAGGCTATTCCAGAATCAGTACTGTTATGATTTATTAGAGGTCAGCAAACACAAACTTAGGGTCACCTTTTTGAAAAAATTTTTAGAGGCCAAGTTACGATTACTTGAAAAACAGCTATTTTTGATAACTGATATCAGTCCTTTGCAAAATTTCAAAATTTCGTTTGGAACATATTTTTCACGGGTTTTATGTTAATAATATACTAAAAATTTATACTCAAATTCTTAGAAATACACTGTAAAAAATAATAGCTATTTTGTCGAAAAGTTATAGTAATTTTTTACTATAATATGTATGCAATAACAAATTTTACATAAACTATGTAAACTTACATTTACATAGCAAATAATTATATAACTTTGCTAATTTACCATTACAAATATAAAGAAATTACTAGAACTACTATGTAATATTCATATTACAATAAATATATAAAATTTTACAGTGATATGTTAATATTTCTATATCAATTTTGTCAAGTTTTATAATAACTATGTAAAAACTCAATTCCTTTTATTTTAGTTTCTATTTTTACAGGAGTTATGGACAAATTCTAAATTTAAATTATTTATTTTTTAAATTTAAATTATGTATATTATTAATATGTAAATTTACTTAAAGTATGTATCAAAATTTTTATGGAATTTATGTTTATGTAATTTTAAAAATGGTAGACAAAATTACATTTAACTGTAAATTTACTATAATTCACTTAGGCAATTTGGACGCCAATAACAATTATAGTAATTTTACAAAGAAATTTTTTGCAGTGTAGAGACTGAGAAGTTTCACGCGATAAACACTATTTTCTAGAATTCTTATTAATTTGTGCTCATAGTTCAGTAATACAGTCTTAACTACGCGCTGCCTTCACTTCGTTTCTCTACCTCACATATACATTAGGGAACGTATCAATACTGTGTCTTCTGGAGTATAGTTAAATGATCTGCATATTTTTGAGCGCAGCAATAAGAACGGCTCAATTTCAGATTGTCCAGGGCAATAAATTACTTCTTTTCCAGTAACTCTGATTCATCTGCAGGTATTTTGAGTCATACTTTTTTATGTGGACTGAGTAATATATGGTAAATAATTCAGGAAATTACAATCATCACGAAATGTGTCTTATCTTTCTTTACGCTTAATATTTGTAACAATAACCTTCAAAGGTTCGTAGAATTTCTGCTAGACTGGAATACATAAAATTTACAGAAATAGTGTATTACTCAGAGATCGAATGATTTCAATATGTTGTCTATATGTTTATTTTACTACTATTACTATTTGCGTAATTTTAGTTTTTAATAGAAAATTAATAGTTTTCCAAAAATCATACAGGGTTGTATTTAAATATATCCATATTACATGATCATAATAAGAGGGTCGAAGATTCGAAAATGTTTTCTGATTAGTCTATATTTTCTTTTGAGGTAATTTTATATTTTTTTTAAAAGCGACTTTTTAATAATTCTAACATGACCCTTATAATACTTAAATTAAAATAATTGGAATGATATATCAAATCTATTTTTTTTATTTTTAGTAATATATTCTGCATTCATATATAAGCACAAAAACAATTTTACTTTTTTTCTTATTATACGTCCTACTGTGCTTATTCTGAATAAAATACGACACATGACATATTTCAAAACATACATTCGAGTATATCCTTTTGTAAATATAATGTACAATATTTCACTTTCCCGAAAATTAATATTCAGAAGCAGTCCACAAAATCAATTCTCCTTAATACAAATGTCACTTCGTTAACAAATACAAGTCAAGCAAGAATTAATGATGCATGAATCAACAAAGTAAACAATTTATTATTCAAGTACTACATGTATAACATATCCGATTATCGATAACGTCAAATCCAATTTATAGGAAATAATTTCCAATCATAAAACATTATAATATAATCTGTAATGACTGTAATCATCTTTTGCCATCAATTATGTCGGAGTGAGACGTTTTGCACTTTAATTAGAGGTTAAATTTCACTGCGAAATAACTGCTGGGCCTAAAATAATATATTAATAATTATACCCATTACTAGGTGTACTAATATAACCCATTTATACTTACTATTAATCATACAACATTGCTGTATTTATATATATATTTATTTATATTTTATTCAAAATCAAAAACACGGCTCTTTATATATTTATTTCGAAATTTGGAATCGTAGACATCCTTGCCTGTGACGTCACGGGCGTTCCTTCTGGTCAAACCGCACGTTTGTTCCACGCGCCATGTTGGTATTAATTCGTTTGTTTCTGTCAACTAGAACTTGGTTACAGCAAGTTTTTATTAGTTTATGAGTAAAATCGGTGTGTTCTTAATAAAATGTTTGTGGTAAACGTTTACTTAAATGTTAAACTCAGTATTGTAATATATATTTTGAATGGGGAAACATTTTTAATAGTGGAAAACAGTGAATGAAACTGTATAATACAAGAACGGCAAATACGTAAGTCAATATAGTTTTAAAAAGTCGTTCTACACAAGGCTTCTCTAGAATCTCTACAATTAAAAGGTTATATTTTGCGTTTGTCAGATCTAAGCTTGAATATTGCTTTCAAGTTTGGAATCCCATTTATAATAAATATATAAATATAATTGAATCTATTCAACGAAAATTCACTAGATATTGTTATTTCAAACTTAACAAACAATATCCTGGCCGTGATTCTGATTTTAATGTCTTATACCGAGAACTACAACTTGTATCTCTTCATACCCGTCGAAAAATACAATCATGCATTTATTTATATAAAATACTTCACAATGAAATCAATGATCCCATCACCCTTAGTTTAATTCCTTTTGCTATTCCTCGATTCGCTTCACGCAATTTACAAACTTTTTACTGTGATATCCCACGCACGAACTATGATCTCCGGTTAAAACGCTTTGCTCATATTTTAATTCACTTCCCTGTTCCGTTGACATTTTTGGCGACTTGTTTAACAAATTTAAATGTGAATTATATAGGTATTATCAATTTTAAGTATATACATAATCGAGAATACTAATACGAATCAAATTTATTGTTTAGATGTATAATTTGTAATTGTATTTATATGTAACTATTCAGACAAATTCTTGTCTTTCTTGTGACAATTTATTGTTAAATATGTTAAAATCGACCTGTAATTGGGATTTAATATCCTGTTGGTTCAGATTAATAAATAAAAAAAAAAAAAGTAAATCAGTTGGGAGAGCATCCTACTGGACATACGAAAGTTTTGGGTTAAAATCCTAGTGAAATCTTTCTTCGATACGTAATTAGAAGTTTCCATTGCTAAAAAAGTAAGAATATGTTACTTAATTTTTCATTCATAACCACGAATTGTACTCTTGACCTTACGGAAGGTTTTTTAGTAACCATTTAGTTGTGGTTTGTGGTTTGGCAAATGGTTAAAGAGATTAAGTGAGGTAGTTTGTTGTTATGATGGCAAACATGTAATCATCTGATTTCTTAGTAATGGCTTTTGTAATTTTTTATATAAAAAATTAATTCAAGAAAATCGTGAAAATATGTAAAGTAATATAAAATCTATATGAACATATTATAGATTAACGAAGTGTGTACCTGCAGTATGGCCATAAATAAAGCAACTTTTAAAAATATTCAATTACTCCCAAGTAAAAAGGGGAATTTTACAAATAAATACGATTAATATTTCCTTGACACTAGTTTATTTTGCAGTAAAATAACATATTGAATTTATAATTTTTTTTAATTTGTCGCGAATTCTGTTAATGTTTAACAAACTTAAAAAATCTCTTTGGCTAGTACAAGACCTCTTTCCATTCCCATATTAGACTATAAAAGTACATATTGTATTTAATATTTCTGGTACACACACAAAAGTTCTAATTACATTTATTATTAATATATTTTTTATATTTTTAAATTCATTCTATAAATAAGTTTCCTCCTACTCTTGTAGAGTTCAAGATTCTTCAAATTCATTGACGAGATTGGCGGTTTTTTTATGCGTAATATATGTATCTGTAATATTTAAAATTTTTATTAATAATAAAATAAGAAATATTAAATGTACTTGCCAGAAGAAGCCTTCAGTAATGTATATGGATTTTTGACACTGACATTTTTCTGTCAGTTATAAATAGTTTAATTTTTCAATTGGTTTCCATGGAATTGTTTGGGCCGTAAGATTCATTACAACAGATTATTTTATATATTTATAATTCTCTATTTCTAAATCTATGGAAGATATAACAAAAATGTTAAATATATGGGATAGATAATTTTATATTCTTTAATCTTTGTAATAACATAAATTTTCAAAAAATAATATTTAGAAGATCTTTTTTAAGAAACTACTACTTCCTATTGTCCAATTGTTACCAAAACCTTTTCAGCTCTTCCCATAAACACACACATATCCAGACATATACACACGGACATCATCGTAAAAATGTTAAAATCGGATTCTAATGTAGTCACCTTAAAACATGCTTATTCGCTATAATCTGCGATTTTTAGCATGAATCCAATACCTCTCTTAGCGAGAGGTAAAAATACGGTTATATTACTTTTAAAGGTACAAAGCTAACCAAAAATTATAAATATAAATAAATAAATACATATATCATCATGTTTTATTACCTACTTCTGGGTGTGCCAGTCTGCTTCATTTCGCAGATATCGCTTTAACTTTAAATTTGGAAAAGTCTGTTCTTTATTTACTGCAGCATATAATATTGAAAATCCTCTCTAAACCAAATTTTTGCTCAATTTAATTCTACATTGTTCGTAAAATTTATATTGCCTAAAATTTTGCGTGCTTCGTGCTTTGTAGGTAATGAAATTAATTTCATGATTTCATCAACAAATAATTGCGTTCTTTTGTAGTCTGTTCCTTGGTGTTTTTTGTTGTTTTTTACGGCCATGTTTTGTTCATTTTGACATGTAATTCCCTTATCAAGCCACCATCGTTTGTTGCAATGTCCGTCATATGTCTTCTTATAATGTTTCAATAGATGAAATAAACTTCATATGCGCGTATTTGACAGTGGAATTTGTATGAAAATGATTGATTTGTGCTATCCATTGTTTTTTGCCACATTGCCAAGCGTTTTTTTTTTGTTTTAACATTCTTGATTATTTTTTTTTTCTTTGTTTATTCTTCATAGGAGGTTGAATTGTATTATTCATTTGATTCGAATATTATATTTTAAAAAATATAGCTTGTTTTACACTGTTACAATATTAGGTTTGTTCGTACAATAAAATATGTAGCCAAATGCTAATTTTTCAGTACGCGTGCGCGTAGTTTGAAATTGATTGCAAACTGTTTGGAAATTTTTGGGGTCTGCGAACAGAATTAAGGGTTATTGTTATTACTACCATCTGGAGTGAACAGAAAGGTTTTCTTCTTTTGTTGATTTTTGTTGTTGGCATTTATTTTTGTCACATAATGATATTATAACCTTACTATATTGTTTAAAATTTATTTCCTGCGTTTATTTCTGGTTCTCTTAAATTTATACTCGAGAATCTTCATGACAATATAGCAAATATTTAGAGGTTTGGCAGAATTTATAATAAATGTTAATATTCCTTTTCTCTCGCTTTGGCTAGTAGTACAAGTGTATGTAGGAAGAACAATGCTTGCTAATAGCCAGAAGTTCCAGTACGCATATCATAAACTAAAAATTTCTTTAGAATCCGTGGACTATTCTGAAGGTTGGAAACTGATCAGGGATTGAAATATTTTGCTGAACGAACAAATGATTTTTAATTGTTAATTAAAACGTACGATAAATGTGCTATCCATCGATTGGATTAGAATTGCTATTTGTCATAACTTTCGTTTCGAAATTGTTAACGAATATAATAACAATTTATTATGTCAGGCGGGCTTAATGATTTAGCTGAATTATATTTTTAGAACAATCGACTTCAAATTCTAAAAATGTGCGTGCTTAAATATATAAAAATATATTATCTAAAAATAACACCATTGTTTCCTATTCTGCATACCAAAAATACCTGTTAATTAATTTTAAGTATGTCATGCTGGATGTTTGGCGTTTGGTTTGTTGTGTATATATGTAAAACACGCGTGTTTTATTTTTTTGTACATTTTCTGACTCTTTATACTGGGTGGTCCAATAAAACTTAGCTAAATATAATTTAATTTAAAATATATGCAGTGTTTTTCATAAAGATATAGCATTAAATAATATATTTCCACTCTTAAAAATACAGAGTATATTAACAAATATTGGTTATAAATACACTGACCGGCAAAAAACTAAGCACTTAAAAATATCCATATATTTTCAGAAGTGCGATATTACATATGTGGAAACTATATTAAACTGGGAACTACGACAAACCTGGTTTGGTAACATCGTAAAGTGGAATCTTATATATGAAATTACAGTTTTTAACTATAAAAATTCTTAGAACTAACTAAAAAAATCTGTTGTGGCCAGCACAAGACCTCTCGCCATTTCCATATTAGGCTATATAAGTATTGTATTGCACTTTGCTATCGAATCGTCGTTTTATAACAAAATATTACAGAACTTTACCCAAATATTGTTTTTATTGTATTTAACATGTCTTCTGCACACATAATTCTAATTATATCTATTTTTCATTATATGAAGAAGTTCCTAAATGTCACAGATTCTTCCAATTCATTAACCAGATTGGCAGTATTTCTAATGGATATATGTATGCATATTACCTATAATTTCAAATATTTAATTAATAAAACAATAAGAAAGATTAAATGTACTTCCTAGAAAAAGCTAACAAAATGTCACTAAAACTGTTGATTTTTGACACTGAAATCTGTCATTTACAAATTATGTTATAAACATTTGAATTTGTCAACTGTTTCCTTACTGTAGTTTCGCCTACTCGACTTGTTATATCCCGATATTCTATACAGTGTGTCCCATTTAGAAGTACCACCATTGGGATCTCGAGAACTATAAGAGATACGATGTCGGTTAAATGGACTTTTTTGTGCGCCTTTGGGAGGCCATCTCAGATGGGCTTTTGTTTTTCCAAAAATTCTCATAGGGCACTAGATAATGACGAAAAACTGATTATTGTTGATTTTTTCTTTTTCAAATAACTTCTAAACTATTAGTAATTGAGAAAAACGTTTCAAATATAAAAGATAGATATTTTTATTAACTAACCAGCGGCGTACGAAACAAATTTTTATATCAGTAAATTTTCGAGATATAACACAAACTTATATTTTTTTAAATGGAACCCATATCTGATTTTAGTCTCAAAAAAATAAATATTTTTTTCTCTTTTCAATGATGTAAGGGTTATTATGTTTTATATTTGTTTTGTCTTCAAAATTATTATTTTTTCCTTATTTTGTATTAAATTTACAATTATTTTGAAAATATTGGTAGATTTCTATTTAGAAATACTTCTTGTATTTAAATAATTTATTTCGTTAGTAAAATTTGCTCAAAACTCTTATCAAATTAATTTTTTGTATCAGGTCGCCCTTGGCACATTATAGTGTAATTTGTAATTATAAGTCTAGAATAAAAATATTAAGTAATAAAAGCATAAAATAAATTATATCGATCAAATACAATATAATTAATAAAAATAATAATTTTTTTTTGAGAAATAATAAGAAAATTCACAAAAATAAAGAAAAAAATTAAATTTTAGGAGCAAAACAAATATAAAACATAATAACCCTTACATCATTGAAAAGAGAAAAAAATAATTATTTTTTTGAGACTAAAATAAGATATGGGTTCCATTTAAAAAAATATAAGTTTGTGTTATATCTCGAAAATTTACGGATATAAAAATTTATTTCGTACGCCACTGGTTAGTTAATAAAAATATCTATCTTTTATATTTCAAACGTTTTTCTCAATTACTAATAGTTTAGAAGTTATTTGAAAAAGAAAAAATCAACAATAATCAGTTTTTCGTCATTATCTAGTGCCCTATGAGAATTTTTGGAAAAACAAAAGCCCATCTGAGATGGCCTCCCAAAGGCGCACAAAAAGTTCCATTTAACCGTTATCGTATGTCTTATAGATCTCGAGATCCCAATGGTGGCACTTCTAAATGGGACACACTGTATATTATAGCGTCTTTATCTCTAAATTTATAGAAGATATAATAAAAAATTTAAATGTATCAGGTGTAGAATTTTGTTCTTCAAAATTAGTAATATCAAAAATTTTCAAAAAATAATATTTGGAAGAATTTTTTTTTGAAAACTACTACTTTCGGTTGTTCAATTGTTACCTTTTCAGCTCTTCCCAAGAATGTCAGATTCATAATTGAACAGGTCGTATATCTTATAATTTTTGAGGAATCGTCCGTCCAACATCCAGCCATACACACATCCACACACACACAGACATCATTGTAAAAATGTTAAAATCGGATTCTAGTGACCTTGAAACGTGCTTATTCATTAAAATCTAGATATGTGATTTTTAGCATGATTCCAATACCTCTCTTAGCGAGAGGTAAAAATACATAATAACGCCGCTCAAATGATGCCACCACATTCTTCTATATAAGATGCCGAATAAAAATTGTTTAACCGTATTTTCTGCATCTCTCAAAATAAGCGAGATATGAGGTATTTTCAAAATAACAAGAAATATAAAATAATCCCAAATACTTCATGGAAACCAATTGAAAAATTAAAATGTTTATAATTGACAGAAAAATGACAGTGTAAAAAATCCAGATACATTACTAAATGCTTTTTCTAGGAAGTGCATTTAATATTTCTTATTTTATTATTAACGAAATATTTAAAATTATGAATACATATACGCATCAAAAATACCGTCAATCTAGTTAATGAATTTGAAAAATCTGTGACATTTAGAAGAGTAAGGGGAAACTTATTTAAAGAATGAATTAAAAAATATAAAAATATATTAATAACAGATGTTAAATACTATACTAAGGGCCAGTATTATAAAAGTCCAATTAAATTTAGTTCCATAGTAAATTTAATTAAACGAACAAATGCAACGTGAATTTTTGACAGCAATAATATTTGGCATCGGTCGGGATCGAACCCGGTTCCCCAGATTCGCGACCAGACACTCATCAGGCACGTGGCCACGGGACTCCATATGTACTAAATAGCCTAATATGGAAATGGAGAGTGGTCTTATGCTGGTCACAAACAGATTTTTAAATATTCATAACGGGCTACTTGCGTACCTTTTTTTATTTCATATTTTTGAAGAGCAGGTAAAAACTTGCTACCCCTATTTTTTCTTTTGACCAAATTTTTATTAATTAGCCAGAAAAAAAAATAATGAAATTTGATTATTTGAATTACCGCCATGTATGACGTAGAATTACGCCGCACCAATGAGTGGTCGTAAAGCCATAGCGTTTGTTTGTACGGGTAATGTAGACCTCCTTTTCGACGTGTCAACAATAGTTTGGAGGTTAGTATTATTCTTAAAAAAAAATTTTTACATGTTACTAGTTATTTGTTGTTCCATAAATATTGCACTCATCAAAGACAATTTTTTCATTTTTAGACGAATATCTCTCTGTGATATGTTGGTTTTAACTATTTATTTATTTATTCATATTTATTTATTTATTTTTTTAATTGTCCGTGCTGTATGTTATATTATCCACATGTGGTTTCCTTTTTTCAACTGACCATTCTAGCCCTGAAGAAGACTATAGTATAGTCGAAACGTCGGCGTGAATAAATTTTATTAATTGACTGAAAGTCCGAAGATTTCTTACTTTCCTGTTAGTATTTTAGTTTGTCTTTTTCGTATCGATATTTTAAATTACATGTAACTACCTATGTATTTATTTGTGAAGTAATTAATATATTTGAGAGCCCAGAGAGAGAAAAATGTCAAATTCAAATTAAAACTTTCTCGCACGCAATGCCATCTATAAGTTACATTCTTCAACATGGCCCTCTTCTTCAGTTAAATATAATGACGTCACAGATAATTTTCTTTCTCAATTTACTAAAAAACAAATAACTTTTTTAAAATAAAATTTATATTTTTATATATGTTTTCAACATAACATTACGTATATAGTGATAGAAATCGGATTTTCAGTACCACGCAAGTAGCCCATTGTTATAAAATATTATTTTAGATTCAGTTTTTTTCTATGATGGCTACGCAGGTAACGTTCTAAACACTTGCAGAAGTAAATATATTAATATTTTGTATATAATTATCATTATTACGGATATTTTCGCAAAAGAAAATTGTCATTTCTGATAATATGGTATAGAAATCCTTGATTAAATATCCAAATTGGCACACCTAGACATGGGTAATAAGTCGTGATGATATATGTATTTATTAATTTGCGTATTTTCTTCATGGTATAATGTGATTTTTTTATAGTTTTACCTTGCATTATCCATATTAAGAATTAACATTGAAATGCATCGAGAATATATAAATAAAATATCAGTTATAGGTTATCATTCAATATGTTGCCAATCAATTCGCATATAAATCACTAGATAATCTAAATAAATCTTCATTAACTATAGCTAGTGTCACAATCATTGTCTTTCTCCATTTTAAATTAAAAAATAAGAGAGGTTAAGCCTTGTTTAAGGTTATGTTAATAAATGCGCCATCTTAAAAGGCATATCTCTGTCACGTCTATATTTTAAGTCCCCCATAAAGACTACGCAGAACTTAATGCTTGCATCTCGTACGCATTTAATGTAAGAAGAATGATATGCATGGCTGATTACATGTGCGTACCTATATATCGTCTGACTCTGATGTGATGTGAGTCATCTGACTTATATGGTAGGTGATTGTCTAGGGATGACGTGCATCTTTGAGTCATCTGACTTTGACTTTGATTGTGCCAGACAGGGTGGAAGATATATTCAGGAAAATTGACTCTGTTGGATCCAGCAATAAAACTAAAAATATCGTAATTATAACGAAGCGGCATATCGCTCATTGCTATACTCGCCGTCAAATGATTATGGACTGATGTTTAACTTTTATCCCTTTCCGCACCCAGTCCCTTGCCCAGCGGTATTGCCGCTTGTAACTTGACATGACCAGGAATGAACGCAAATGTCATATAATACATTTAAAACCGTTTAAAATTTTTAATAAATTGCAAATGAAGAAAATTTTATAACAAATAAGTAAAGTAAGAGAGTGATATAAAATATAAAAATTGTCTCTGTAGAAATTTTGTATTTATATTTTGACCAAAGTTTCCACACACAACTAAAGTCGCGTTTGCGTTAAAATACGATAACCGGTGAAATTTAAATAAAAGGTAAGAATAATTATTATGTGAACAATAGATCTGCCAACACAACATACTTCTGCAGTCAAATCCAAAGTTTTCTTGTAATTTAATAAATTATAATTTTTTCAGAATTTGACGCCAATTTTTTGAAAAAATTGTGTACATTGGCAATAATTGTTTTCGTCTACCCATTTAAATCTTGTTTTCCTAAACGTTTTTTATAATTACCAGGACTATCTAATTCATGAGTTTCACTCATTTTCTTTTCAAAAGTCTATATAGAATGCAATTTAGAGCAATGGAAATAAAAAGCGCACACAAGTACTAACGAAAATGTGAGAATATAAAATGACATTGACAGATTATAGATATTTGTACAGGTAGACACTTAAAAAAATTGGCATCAGTGTAGAAATCTCCAGTCCATAATTATTTGACGGCAAGTATAGCATTATAACATTGGATACAAACGGGCCAATATTTGTGCTGTTCTGTGTGGTGCAATATAGCAAAATAATCTTACTGTTCCTTTTACATAAATGCTATTTTTGTTAAAGATTATTTTACTATACACAGCACTCAGAACGTGTAGAAGTATCATGCAATGCATGTCTCGAGGCATGTCTTTATTCCAATAGAGCGGCGCAAATAATAGCCCGTTGACACCCAATGTTATAATGCAAGCAGTCAGTGATATGCTGCATTGTCATAATTATAGTATTTATAGTTTTATTGCTGGACCAGATAGGGTAAATTTTTCTGACTATATAAGCATAATATTTTCACAATGAGTTGAACGTGAAGTTCTATTAAGAATAAAGTACACTAATATGATGGAAGTGTAGTATTCTTCACTTAAGAATGGCATTGCACAATTCAAAGTGTTGTACAGAAGAAAATTGGCCACTAGATCTATATTAAATATGAATGTTGAAGCTTATGTTAATTGTTGTAGTAATAAGCAAATTCAATATATTTTACTTAAATTGCAATATCGTCCATTCAATTTTTTTCCGGAAACTTTTGTGACATGTTAATATCGATGCTATATTTCTCGTTTTAACCGTCAATTAAGGGCTGGTTTATGATGAATTTAATTTACAAATTTACAATTTATAATTTAGATTTTAAAAATGTAAACATTCTGAGAACCTATACGACGGTTTATGAACGATTTACAAATTTCATATTCGACCAATCATATGAGAGCACTCTCAAACATGGCGGTAGAACTCAATATATGTACTGGTGACAAAGCGGTTGTCATTCTACGTTTCTGTAATTTCAATGCATCAAGGGAAAGCATGGAATTAAAATAAAGGTACACTTATACTTGATAAATTGTTTATTGTTCATTCATTTTCGGAAACAAACTATGATAATGCCCGTTTACAAATTTTAAATCTGTTCATAGACCTACCCACGGCCTAACAGAACGTCTATGTTTTCTACTTTTGTATTTGTTTCTTTCTTCATTATACATATCAGTAATAGTAAAAAATAATATCGAAACCTAAAAAAAAATTAAAATATGACAAGCAATTACAAGTCACATGGTAGTTACTGATTGGTCAGATCCATAATTTCGAAATCGAATATAAACCAGTCAGAAAATTGTAAATTTTAAATCAAAATCAAAAACCAGCAGCGCAAAGTTAACTTAGAAAACCAACGTTTTCTCACTGTAAAGTAAAAGAACAACATTCCTATTGTTAACAGCTGTACCGCTGTGTCGTTGATTATCAAAGAAAACCTATCAATTACAATAGGAAGTTGACTTGTTTTTCCTGTTTTTCTTTCATCTTACCGCTTGAGAAACGAAGTGAAACGAATATATTTTTGCATTCCGAATTACGGCAAACTAATCAATCTTACAGACGTCGGGAGAAGTACAAATAAATAAATTAAGTACCACCATAATTTAATTGACTCTGTTAAAGTTAATATAAATAAAATAACACATACTCTATCCAGCACAAGATCTCTCTCCATTTCCACTTTACCCAAATATTGTTTTTTTTTATATTTAACATGTCTTCACATATAATTCTAATTATATCTATTTTTCATTGTATGAGGAAGTTCCTAAATGTCAGAGATTCTTCCAATTTATTAACCAGTTTGGCGGTATTTCTGATGGATATAAGCATTTTACCTATAATTTCAAATATTTAATTAATAAAACAATAAGAAAGATTAAATGTGCTTCCTAGAAAAAGCTATCAGAATATCACTAAAACTGTTGATTTTTGACACTGACATTGATATCTGTCATTTACAAACTATGTTATAGACATTTGAATTTGTCAAGTCGTTTCCTTAGTGCCTTAGCACTTAGATTATTCTATATATTATAGTGTCTTTATCTCTAAATCTATACAAGATATAATAAAAATTTTCAGTGTATTAGATTAGAATTTTATGTTCTTCAATATTAGTAGTAACAAAAATTTTTAAAAAATAATATTTAGAAGATTTTTTTAAGATACTACTACTTTCGGTTGTCCAATTGTTACCAAAACCTTTTCAGCTCTTCCCAGGAATGTCGGATTGAGGAATTCATAGTTAAACAGGTCTTAAGTCTTATAGTTTTTGAGGAATCGTCCCTCCAACATCCAGACATACACACATACATCCACACACACACACACACACATCATTTTAAAAATGTTATAATCGGATTCTAGGGACCTTAAATCGTGCTTATTCAGTAAAATCTGGATATGCGAATTTTAACATGAATCCAATACCTATCAGGGAGAGGTAAAAATGTGTCGGTTTTTTAGGCATATTCTACAATACGTCGTTTGTCGCTGTCGGATATCGTACGCATGCGCAACGCTGAAATTAGACTGTAGGAGTTGTCGGATGTCGGCTGTCGGTGTCGGATCCCATGTTGGTCATTTTCCATCTTTCTACGTCAACGACACTGAACGACACGACGACAGTACGGTAAAAATGGACGAAATGACATTAGACGAAATAATTATACATTATGTATAACAAAATAATAGTTTATATAGAAGAAACAAAATATACAAGGATACAAAAAGAAAAAAAAAATATTTGAAGACAAATTTCCATTAATATATAAATGTTTATAACATTAGTATTGAAGGTGAGTTAAAATATGGAAATAATGCTGTCTCCATGAACAACAAAACTAAAAAAAATAAAATTTTGCCCAAGATCAACGGTAATATGAGGTTTTACCCACCATCGTCTTCTATGTTTTTGTCTCCTCTTCTGCACCAGCCATTGTAGTTTTATTATTTTAAGCCATCTTGCAATTAAATTAAAATAAATTTGAAAACTTAAGAGTAACAGTTCGCTACGACGCCTTACGATTCTTGCGACTATTGTAGAGAAAAATGTCGTGTGCTGCCAACGTCCAACGACTTACGACAAATGACAACCGACAGTCGACTCAATTGTAAAACAGGCCTTATAAAATTAATTTAACTTGTTGGGAAAGTCTGGCCTTACGAACCCAGCGTTTGCAGAGCTTCAGTAAGGCAAACAAATCATTTTTATTATCTGATTTACGGAGGCATTTCTTAGCTTACCACAGTTTGACAACGGTGAATACGAATACAGAGTACATGAGCCTCCGAACGTTGTAACTTAGCTTGTACTTACAAAGGTAAGTACGATACATGAATGCCTATCTTATATTCCTTTTAAAGTCTTCGTGAATTATTATTTGCATCGTCAAACGACAAGAATATTTCTTGATGTGTATCGTCTTCAATGAAGAAGAAGAAGAAGAAGAAGAAGAAGATGATGATGTAGTGTTCGTCAAAGATTAATGTGAAGCACGACTATATCTTTATTTTCTTATTGGCACTGCAAGGCACAGTTTACGAGTTTTATTTATAAAAGCAATATTTATTTAAATGCAAGCAGTCAAATCTTAAATCTTGCAATCATTTAAAACTGGTTCAATATACATTTACTGTAGACATGCAGATGATTTGCAGACAATGTAAAAATAATATATATTTTGTTCTGCAATAATAATAATAATAATAATAATAATAATAATAATAATAATAATAATAATAATAATAATAATAGAACGTTAAAAAATCTGATGTGGCCGACACAATACCTATTAATTATTAATATCTACATATTTACTAATGCTGCAAACAATATTAAGTTCCTTTACATATAACTATTGCTTTATTGACTATTTTCTTTTTTTTTAAATGTCACCGACCGAGGTGGCTTGATGTTAGCGTACCAGCTTCACGTGCCAGCGGTTCTGGGTTCGATTCACGGGTAAGGTTTGGATGTTTGTGTACGTCCCTGTCGTCATCTTATATTCACCAATGCAACGTTGACAAATGAAATGTTATAAAAATAACGAAATATTGACTCACCCCCATTATCAAATTGTAATAACTTGTAAAGTTGATATACAATAAAGAATTATTATTATAATTATTATTATTATTATTATTATTATTATTATTATTATTATTATTATTATTATTATTATTATTATTTTAAAATGTCACCATTACCAATTGGAAATGGTTAGTGATCTGCAGTGACCTTTATTGTCATTTACATACATATGAACTGTGTAACAAAGGAATTGTGTTTATCTTGAAAACATAGGCATTGGGATTTATAAAAAGATTATTTTTAAATTTATCTGTAAAATATATTTTATAAAGTATTAATGTATACCTGTAGAAAATTCAATAATCTTTAATTTTTATAATGACATAAAATGTGAAAAAATGACATTCAATGGAATTTTTGGCAGAAAAACCATTATAAGCTTCAAGTAAAGTGCCATTTCCGGTTATCCTATTTACAACAAAATCTATTACTTTCTTTCCATGTCGAAATGCAAGGTTTCAGAATTTTCTGACTGATAGTATTTGAGTTAGAGCGTAGACAAACTCCACACACACACACACACACAAGCGCGCGCGCGCACACACACACACAAATAGGCATCGTCTTGAAAATGTTAAAATCAGGGACCTTAAAACGTGGTCATTTATCAATATCTCAAAGTGCAATTTTTAGACGATCCCTATACCTACCTTACCAAGAGTAGCGGTACGTAAAAATAATTACCATAAGATAATCTGTTAAGGTACGAGTTCAAGTTTGGAAAACGAGCCGCGAGGCGAGTTTTGCAAAGGAAGACTGCGTTATGAGATTGTTTTTCATTTTGGGCTAGAAACAAATTAAATATGTATATTATATTTTAAACTACTATACTATTTTTCCTAAAATTGATTAAAACTATTGTCGAACGGAAACTTTTTTGTACCACTGTATGTTTTCAGCAAATCTACTGCATATACGTAACTTAGATGAAAAACATAAAGTAAAATAATGAAACAAACAAACAAAAACTTTGCCCATATACTTTAACATAGCCTATGAATTTTTATTCCCCTTCTAATAGGAAATACTCGTAAACATTTGATACACTAGTTCCGTAAGAAAAAACTCGATCTATATAATATGTTTCCACGTTGTAAGTTTTTCATCTTGTTGATTGCTTTCAGCAAGTTGGTTATGTTTACACGTTCATATATACTTCTGAAAGTATGTGTAAAGTGGGAACAAATAAGGTCAATGGCCCAAAGCAAAAAATCATCTCTATTCTGTCCAACTTTTAATTTACATGCCAACAAGTGGAATTGTGTTCGTTAGCTAATCGTTTTTATTTTACCTTAGGTGTTCTGTTTTTTATTCAGATTCAAGTTCAAGTTGACTGTTGACTAAGTTATTAATAAATTATGTTATGCTAAACAGACGGCCCTAAAATGGTGCCTAGTTTAACGTCTGATATTTCAAATATTATTATGAATATTTATAGTATTCTTTTATAAATTTATTATCTAATGATAAATATGTTTTTCAATATAAATAGAATATGATTTAATAGAGGAATTTCTGCTAGAAGCTAGATGATATCTTGCCACGAGGATATCAAAATGTAAATATATTTAATTCATATGTATATCTTACTAATGCTAAATAATAAAAGAAATGTACCTAACTTATATTAGCTATGAATATGACTAGTCGATTTGTAGAAGAAATAAGTAAACATTTTTTTTCTTTAGCAGATTTTAAAATGTGCACTTCTCTACTCAAAATAGTGGATCAACTGGTACACTAACTATAAGGTAGATAAATAGTTATTTATTATACAAGACGATAAAGAGATTATTTATCGTAGTATTATTTTATTTTATACCTTATGTTTTTTTTTTCTTTACATTATGTATTATTATTTTTATAAATTGTAGAAAAAAATTCAAAGTATATTTAAAAAGTCAAAAGTGTAGATAAAAAGTCAAAATGTAGATAAATAGTTATTTGTATCAGTAGGCCAGAAACTGAACATTTGCGAGAGCGAGTTTATTTTGACTGCAAATTACGAGATCTCGCAAAACAGTTTCTGGGTGTGTGAGGTGATACACAAGATTTTTTGTGCCGACGACATTTTTAATTTATTAAAAAAATATTATTACTACTTCAAATATTATATACTATAAAATTTTTATGTTGGTAATATTTTCGATTTACATGGTTTTATCAACAATTCATTTGTTTTATTGAAAAAAATTAGTGACATTTTAGTCCAATAATCTGCATTATAGGTTAAAATTTGAAGATACATTTTGTGCTTGTATTCGTTCAACAGAACCTCAAAAATAAAACGAATGTGATGATATTTTACAATTAATGTAATAGTAATCGTATAATACGAGTATAATATGAATAATAAATCAAAAATAGTGTTTGTAATATTTTAAAATATTTATAATTTGACATTTCACCAGAATAATACCGACTTGTAGTAATAAAATTCGCTATCTGTTTGCTGGCCTAGGCCAGAAAATAAGTGTTTCTGGACTATTTCGAGATATGTAAAACAAGCTATGCCGGACGAAGGCACGAAAAAATTACTTTATCTACTGTTGATGTTAAATTGTTACTTAATCAACAAAAATGAACGCATAAAGTCTACTTTTAACATCAGGTATAAAATAAATAATATTTTGGTGGTTTTTCGAAAAAAAAAAAACTATATGCCTTCTAAGTAATAATTTTTTTAAAAATATTGTTTTTTAAATATCATGAAATATCCATTTTTTGCAATTAATTATTGAAATTTGTGTGTTAAGGGTCACGTGATCTGAAACAGCATATAACTTCAAAGTTCATGCAGCTTATGTGACAAAATATAATATGGATAAATTATTTTCCCTTGATGTCACAGAAGTGGGGTTTTTTTCTCATGACTATTTCTGGCATCAATCTTTTTATTTAATTATTTTTTAAAATCTGCTACAAATTTTTTTTATTTGAAATCGTCACTAAAGTAAACAAAAATCGTCATTATAAGCTCTGTAATCGACACTAAAGTAATCCATTATACGACACTTTCATATAACTGCAGTTTTGCTAATCTTATGAATGATAATTGCTGAACATATATGGTAAATTTGGGCAGGTGTACGAAGTACAAAAGTAAAATTGTACGTAAAATGACAAAAATATGTGCAAGAAGAATGAACTAAATAATTCTGATTAATAAGTTTGAGATAAAACACAAAATTATGAGTGTTCTTTACGATAACTTCATTGTCCGAGGTTAGCAACATTGAATGTCAGAAAAACGGATTATATTTAAACCTAGCCTATAAAATAAATATTCCTTTCATTTTAGCAATTTTTCGATTTCAATCAAAATTTAATATGCATCTCGGTGCCCAAGTTCCTTTTTATCACTCATATGGTTTCCTTTTCGTGA
Organism: Ophonus ardosiacus; assembly: GCA_943142095.1. NCBI lineage: Eukaryota > Metazoa > Arthropoda > Insecta > Coleoptera > Carabidae > Ophonus > Ophonus ardosiacus. The sequence continues at coordinate 32,068,967 of OW964832.1, read as the reverse complement.
TAAAAAATAAAATTTCGATGCCTTGATACATAAATAACTATTGATTTACATATTTTCGATTATTTTGTTTTATGACATCATGCTCTCATATAAATTTGTCTTTGTCATTCAGAAATAACGAACAGTTAAACTGTGTAACATTTTGAAAATATTATATTTCAGAGTATGTCAAGTAAAAAATCTTTTCATTATTTTTGTAGGCATGTGGGCGTTTCCATTTATTTTCAACACCTTTCGTGATGCACATCAAAGATGTTTTTCCTTTTTTACAGTACAAAGGTCACAATCAAGTGTACCGTTTATTTTTAAGAACGAAAGCAAAAGTTCTTATATTGCTGTTTCTTTAACTTGTGAAATATGACACGATTGTGATTTTTTTTTGCATCTTGAATTTCAGTTTGCATCTGCGAAATGTCAGACGTTTTAAAATAATATGTGATATTAAAATAGAGCAAATAACTATGTAGCAGCATGTGTGGTCACAGTTAATCAACTTCGACTTAATTATATTTTTCTAATATGTGATTAAGTTTTTTTTTTTTTTTTCTAAGCAGTCATTATTCTAATAATATACAATTAAGTAGTAATGGGTAGCTACCTTTAACTAATGTCCAACTCTAATTTTATAGTCAAACTGTAATTTAATTATTGTCTATAAAGCCCGTTTGACACGATTATAAATTGTTACCAAATTTAGTAACAAAAATAAAACAATCTTTTACGGTAAGGTCTTACGTTTTACCTCTCGCTAAGAGAGGTATTGTATTCATGCTAAAAATCGCACATCCATATTATAGTGAATAAGCACGTTTAAAGTCCCTAGAATCCGATTACTTATAACATTTTTACGGTGCTGTATGTATGTATGTATGTATGTATGTATGTATGTATGTATGTGTGTATGAATGTATGTTGTAACCACGCTTTCTCAAGTACTATAAGACTTCCAACTTCTAAATATTATTTTTTGAAAAATTATGGTATTAAAGAACATTAAATTCTAAATGTGATATATTTTTATTATTATATCTTCTGTAGATTTTGAGAGAAAAAATGTAATATATAGAATTAACTGATATAATACATTGCAATCCAAACTCCAAAGTACACTCTGCAATTACACAAAAATCTACACTTAAAGAAAGATTACACGTATACAGACATACTTTAATCTTAACCGATCAAGAATTATTGTTATATTAACTCTGTTATTAGAAAACCCAGAGAATTAATTAAGAAATCATTTCCAATTTTAAGATATACGCGGTAACAATAAAACTTAAAAGTTGTAATCCGATTTTAATTTGTTTTCTACATAAAAAAAAACTGTTCTGGCCAGCACAATACCTCTCGCCATTTCCATTTTATTCTATACATATAAATATTATATTGCACTTAGCTGTCGAAACGTTTAGTTTAATAATAAAAGAGTTACATTCTTCCAAATTGGTACCTCGGCCCATTTTTAAGTTACAGTTCTAAAAACACACCCATTTTTGGCTAAAAACTTTAAATTTTCAAAAATCCAATTTTTATACTGTTAGATAATTTCTCAAAGCGCTGATTCCAAATTTTGAATCCGCAGGTCGATATCTTTATCTATTTCCGAGATATTTGTATGCCAAGTTGAATAAAAAAAAAATACCCATTTTTTGTTATAACCCTAAAATGGGTGGAAATACTGATTTTCCGTTATCATTATTCGATTTTATGGGCAAAATTACATAAGTATACCAATTTTCATAATTTTTAAACAGTGTATGCGATTTCCAGAACAAAATAACTGAATGTGGCCAAAATCTAAAAAAAATCTGATGTGGCATACACAAAACCTCTCGCTATTTAATTTTTATTAATTTAAATCAGGGTTGGCATGATTTAAATCATTTGATTTAAATTACGATTTAAATTATGATTTAAATCAACTGATTTTTTTAATAAAACTCATTGATTTTTATCAAAGATGAAAAAAATATTCAAATTATAATAAAAATGTATTTATTTGCTACAAAAGTATAAATGACAACAAAATATGGGCTGTATTCGAATTCTAGCAGATTACTGATTCCATGTTTTAACCTGTTTGATTTAGTTAGGCATTGTTTAAAGAGACGCCCGCGCGTGGACGTGTTATAAACTGCGTAGGTATAAGCAAAAATTCAAATACACCCTTTGGGGTTTATTACAGATTCCGTTTTCCTTTATGAAATAACATATTTACATTGTTTTAATACAATTTAAAAAAGTGCAATAACACAACAGATCATTAAAAATTAAAAAAATCAAAAACATGATTTTTTTGATTTTTTTAAAAAATCAATGATTTTAGATTTTTTTAAATAAATAATGATTTTTGCCAACCCTGATTTAAATACATACATCTACATATTTACTAACGCTGCAAACTGTTCTATTGCATAAAACTATTGCTTTATTTACTATTTTCTTTTTAAAATGTCACTATTATTAATTTGAAGTGATTAATTTTTTGACAGCGACATTTGCTGTCAGTTACATTCATTTGAAATATGAACTGTGTAACAAAGGAATTGTGTTTATCTTAGGCCTTGGGATTTTTAAATTTATCTGTAAAATTTAAAGAAAAAGTATTAATGTATTCCTGTAGAAAATTCAATAGTCTTTAATTTTCATAATGACAAAATGCGAAAAAGCGGCATTTAATGGAATTTTTTTGAAGAAAAACTAGTATGAGCTTCAAGTAAAGTACCATTTCCGTTTGTCCGATTTACACCAAAATCTAATATTATATTAGAATAGGGTAGAAATACAAGGTTCTGAATGATAGTATTTGAGTTAGAGAAGACAAAATCCATACATAAACACACACATACACACATAGAGACATCATCGTGAAAATGTTAAAATTGGATTCTAGGGACCTTAAAACGAGGTCATTTACTAAAATCTCGATATGTGATTTTTAGCACGACCCCTATACCTCCCTTACCAAGGGTAGCGGGAGGTAAAAAATTGCGATTTTTGGCCATTTTCAGTTATTTTACTCTGGAAAGTGTATACGTTGTTCAAAAATCTTGAAAATTTGGAATCATTGCTTTGGGAAGTATCTAATCGTGAAAAATTGGATTTTTGTGAATTTTGAAGTTTTTAGCAAAAAATAGGTATGTGTTTTCAGAACTGTAACTTAAAAATGGATCGAGATACCAATTTGAGAGTATGTAATTTTTTATTATTGAACTACTTTTCAACAGCAAATGTCTATATAGCATCAAATGGAAATGTCGAGAAGTATTGTGCTGGCCACAATAGATTTTTTTTTATGTAGAAAACAAATTAAAATCGGATTACAACTTTTAAGTTTTATAGTCACCTTATATTTCTTAAAATTGGAAATGATTTCTTGATTAATTTTATGGTTTTTCCTCAAATTCTAACAACAATTAAAGTCAATAAAACAATAAATTCTTGATCGGTTAAGATTAAAGTATGTCTGTACGCTTAACCTTTTTTAAGTGCAGATTTTTGTGTAATTGCTATACGTTTAGGACAATTAAAAATTCGCAGAAAAACAAAAAAAAATCGTAATGAACATCTTAAAAATGGGGTCATATAAAATTAAGGCACTTTAATTAAAAGATTGTAGCGGTTGTTTTTAACAAGTTAATTATGATTTAGTGTGCATAGTATTCCGGCAACCACAAATATATTTTCAAAAAATATTGTTTGAAATAATGTATTAAACATAAAAATGATTAATTATTTAATTAAATCTGTAAACAATATGTAGAAAAATAAATGAAAGAAAAAAAGTATTGTTTTCATACAGGTTGACTATTTAAAATATAAGACTATATTAATCTCGTTCGCTTGCTAGCTAAGCTTATATGTTGTAATTATAGTGAGACAATAGCATGTTATTAATATTAGAAAATAACAATCATTAGAAAATGATATGGGATCATGTATGATCATAGATGCAAGATGATGATAAGAGCGGCATTTTTGATCTTTCTCAAATACATTCCACGCTAAACAAAATCTGATTGATTGGATTTTTATGATTAATTATACGATCTATTAATATTAAATTAATATCAATAAAAATATAAAAATTCGCATATTTTTCCCCTACCTACATTCGAAGAAGAAATATAGTATTCTTCACGTAAGAATGGAATTAAACAATAATAATACCTTTTCGGTTTATAATCTGTGCTGACAAATATTTTTCTACCGCGTGCCTGAAATCTGGTCGCGAACCAGGTTCGATTCCGACCGACGCCAAATATTTCGAATTTTAAATGGCACAAAAGTGATCCCTGTGGTGCACTCTCACGCCAGCAATGAGGTGACGCCTGGTAAGCGCCCACACTGTATAAATATGTCATCATCATTACCGATATCTGCGATAAAGTAGATTGTGGCACACTCAGAAATGGGTAATATGCCGTGATGATATATTTATTTTGATAGTTTTTTTTTACATTATTGTTAATTCTCGTAAATGAACTATTTTGACAATTCCAAATTATTTCCTGAACAGAGTTATGACATGACAATTCCCAAGATTGGATTAAAGGAAAAATTTAAATATCTTATGAGACAATACACTTATCTAATCCATAATCCTATCCAAAGGCCAAAGAGGCAAAGATACTTATTACAAAAATAAGAAATTATTATTTCTGTATTACTATGGTTCGAATTTAAGTAAATTAGCCTGGATTAACTTAGCTAGTTTTGAATGTCAAAACGACATATTATAACTTCGATATATTTAAGAAACTAGTAAAGTTACCAAACGAAATTAACAACTAACCCGAATTAAATCTTCCCCTACTATTTCATACTTATCCCATATAAAATACACTATAAGAAACACTTAGTTTTAATACAACTTCTCTACTAATACAGTTCACATTATTTAAAAAAAAAAATCATTTGGCAACTATGGGTTTCAAATGATAGTGACGTAGCTGATGCGAATGACAATGTTAATGAACTTGACGTTTCTGTGAGAAAATTCATTGTTTGAAACTGAACCAAAAGAAGATACGACTGAAGTGGGACATCACAATGAAGTCGATGAAATTAATTTGAATCAAATTTATTTACACGAATATGCGCAGCAGATTATGTTAAATATGTACATAAGTGCTTAGTTTCATAATATTTTCGTTATGAGAGTCTAGTAATGACAGCACGCACTTTAGAATTCTATCAAATGAGACATTTGTTTTCGCTTTTCGCCATGAAGCGAAAATTTGGTATAGTGAAAATGAAATGCCAGAAGACTTGCGTCGTAGACCTGAAAAAAACTTTATAAAATGAAATATAACTTGTACAAATTATTTATTTTTAAATACAGAAAAAAAAAATATTAGTATTAAGTAAAGTATATATTAATGAAATTTACAAGTATTTCTAAGTCAATCTGTATACCTTTTACCGAATTTGAAATTATTTGAAATAAATAAATATATCATCACGGCATATTACCCATTTCTGGGTGTGCCAGTATCTACAACACATGTAGACATCGGTAATGATGACGATATATTTTACCGTGTGGGCGCTTACCAGGCGAAATAATTGTAGTTTATTTTTATTCTAAATTTTGGCATGACAATGTTTACATTAAATTTTATTTCGTTCGAATATACACCCTGTCACTATTGTCACTTGGTTGTCAGTTTACATTCATAATAATACATAAAGCTTAGAAAAACAATTTCAAAAACTAACCATGAATTATTTCCTCGATTATTTCGAAGGGGAATTGTGGGCCATTAATTTCGTTGACAGCCGTTCAAAAGGTATTTTTTCAAATATTTTTTTGCTATCAATCTTTAAATTTTGTATTTTTAGAGAGTAACAGATGCCCTGCAAATGAGCAAATCTTGACAAGCAAATATGGGCACCCGTGTCAGAATGATGTCCATAACTTACAAATGTCATAAATTTTAATTCAAAATTTCAATATTTTGTAAGTTCACGTGGTTTCTTTGTCACCAGATGTGTTGACTTTACTTGGCGAGTTAAATAAATCTCATGAAATTGGAAAATCATGAAATTTGGAATGAAAAATAATGACATTTGGCATCTATGTATGTGCATGATTACTGTTTCTTCTTCTTTGACCTCGGTAGCATACATGTCTCAAAATATTCGCCTGCAAGCGTACGACTCGAGGCGAAAGTGTCAAAGTAACGTCAATATTTTGCCACAATTCTATTCAAAGCCAATTTATAAATAATTTATACATTTATTATTATATACAACTATCATAATACTTTTTATTTTAATAGTATAAAATCCAAAAATTTCCGAAACGAAAAGCGAATATAGAATTCTAAAGTGCATGCTACTAAAGATGGGTCAATTCCCGAAATTTAAAGTTACGGGAAAATTCCCAGGAATTTTTTCGCAAAAAAATCCGGGAAAATACGTAACAAAATTTCTTCCCGCAAATCGTTACTGAAGGAATTTTCCCTGGGAAAAAACGAATTCCCGACGGGAATTTTTTAGCGGCACATCACTACATGGTACCAAGATTCGTAAAAGTAAAATCGCATTCGCCTGTTTTCCATGATAGAATTCTAAAGTGCATGCTACCACTACAGCTCTGCATATAGCAATGATAACATTCACAGTATATTTAGGAGGGGTGGAAATTTGGGTTTCTTTCTCAACTTAAATGAGAGGCGTTCCATAGTTTTATAGCGATCCGTCAGGTTTCTATGAGATAGAGTATAGCTACTGTAGGACCTTAATTTTTCTACACTGGCATTTCAAACGTCCTTATATATTTATTTGTTTGTGGCCACTGCATCTTTACTGCAGTTGTGCTGTACTTGTACATACAACGATCAGTCCATCAGATATCCAACGCTTGTCTTCTCCGCTCCAACGTTCAGAAGCAACCAAAGCCCCCGGTTGTAATTATGCATATTCTCTGTGTAATTTACTCGCGACTAGTCGTTATTAACATAATATTAACCTATAAAAACCGATCATCTATCATCCGCGAACGCCCCTAGCTAACTTCCCTTTCCTTCTTCCGCACCACCGAACAGAATGCTGCACTTTACGCAACACTAACTAATTAAAACATTCTAATAAAAACAAGAATATGGAGTTTCATTTTCTTGAATATATATTGCAGACAAGATTGAAGAGAATGCTAATTTAAATGTAAATAAAATTAAACGAGATAAAATAGACAAGGAAAAATTAGTTTATACAGGGTTGGCCAGAAAGGACGGACGTTTTTTAAAACGCCACAAAATTGATACTTTTAACTTTAGAAAAAAATGATTGGCAGATTTGAGTTCATAATGACCCAGCATTTGATAAAATCAAGTGTGGAAAACAACATCTTGCATGTGGTGTCCGTTGTTATTAATGCATTTCTGGGGGCGTTCTACGAAGTTTGCAAACACTCTTTCCAACATCGCTTTGTTAATTTGGGCGACTTCTACGCGAATAACTTCTTTCATTTCTCCCAATGTGATACGTACATGTTAACAGTGAACACAAATCCCTCTTTCACTTTAAATTTTATATTGATACTTTTTGTTACTTGCAAGGAAGATATACAACAATCTGGCAGAGCTTCAAAATGAAAACAATTAATGATTTTGCAAAAGGTGCGCAAAATAAATTATAAAAGAAAACGGGCCATTTCAATTTTTTTCCGAAAACTTATGTGACACATGTTTGTATTCCAGTCTTTTTACAGTCAGGAATCAACACAATAACCCGTATCAATTTATTTTATTTATATATTTCTTTTCCGAAACCAATCTTCCAATTTCCTACAGTAATAATAACCGTCTAAAATACATTCGCCTCGCTTTTTTCAATTTATTTTTTCTCCACGTGTTCTCCTCGGTCCAGGTAGCCTTAAGCCGCCATATGTTGGTAAACAGAGCAGGAAAACATAACATATCTAGCCGCCGACTATTGAGAACTGACATGTCCGATGGCGGCAGCACCATCGGACCGATCAGCTGTTTCTGAATTGGTACTCGCAATGTTGTGACATATGAATGCAAACAGCAAGAACAATTTTTTCATCTAATATGAGGCTAGCTTTCATGGAACATTTTAGATATCTGGAAGCAATAGCTAATTCTATATGTTTATAGAAAGTATTTATAATTTTATATATATTTTATCAATCAAAACTGATGATTGCAGGTGAGTGAATTATAAACGCTAACCACATCCTATTTATAACCAGAGCAATTACTGCGAAGCCACATGAAATCAAAATACATTTAGCGAGTTCTTCAGACAATTTAGATGCTGGTGCTGATGTATTATTATTTAATATTATCCTATACTACTTCATTTACTGCATTGCAATGTCACTAGCGTTTACTGCTTTTGACTTTACACGTTTGGTTTGTCGTAGCAAACGTTTATTATCAGGAACATTTACTAGAAATACAAGAAGACAAAGTGATGGTTCTTTTTAAAGTTTTGCGTTTAATTGTATCGAAAAATACATAAATAATTAGAACGAACACAACATGAACTTTTTATTCTAAGACAAAATCTGAACATTGAATTTTTTACTCACTAAGAAATATGTAAACTTTCATATGTTTCGTTATTTGTTTTGCACTAGGAATTGCATTTTCCCATGCTTTTCGTCAATCCATATCCATTTCAACACCTACACTTGTAATTTTAACTTTATTTTAGTCATGTTTCGGAATATTATAAAACCCAATGCATGTGTCTCGAACAGATCTTGAGTGGCATCCGAATACACAACAATTAGTACGACTTTTTCCCATTTCTATTCACATCAAATGATTAAACCACATGTAACTCAAGTATACAGTCACAATACAGTACTAAACCGGAAAGTTCATATTTTTCCCAGCAGATGGCATATCGTAGCTTGTCAGTTGTCAATACTCGTATTCGTATACTCGACAAGCAGGAGGTTGCGAGCAGTGGCCGCTCGTCAAGCAAGGCACGGGAGGCTAAGCCTATCAGAATAAAAACCTTTTCAAAACCTTTACTGTCATAATTATTCTTCTTTCTATTTTCATTAATTTTGTATTGTTTTACATGTGTAAAATGGTCTTAAGGCATAATTTTTCTGTATTAGTCATGTTACGCCTATTTTTTAGACCGCTGTGCATACAACAGAGGTTAAGCTCCTCTGCACTTTAAACGCACACCTCAAAGTCGTACGTGGTCGTTTTGCATACACGATACGTGAATCTAGCCATATTGTATCAGAGTATAAGTTAGCATGGGAGGCTGCCTTCCATTGCTCTTCGTGAATGCTCGGCATAATTCGTGACCGCTGTCGCTCTCTAAACGATAGATAGTAGGTTATTTTTATTTTTAATTGGGTGTAGTGCAAGTTTTAGTTTATTAAACATTTATTAACCACCCCCTCCCCCTTCGCCCTGAGGTGCGCCATCCCTTAGTGTCACGAGCCGCCACTGGCTGCAAGACGAGTATACTAGTATAATAAGTTTTATAGTTGCTATTGGTGGTGGCTGTTATGGCTGGTATTAGACTGTTGTCTACTCTTTACACTGTACTCTGTTCCGTTTTGTGGTTCATGGTTTATTTACATCGAGAAAATAGAGAATGTCTCCGGAAATAACTTACAGCTCAAGTGGACGTGAAGTAATACGCGTAATAGAGTGGCAGTGGCTATTTTTAGAGGTTTTGTAATGAGTATAAACGCTGAAAGGATTGATTGAAAAGTTATGTTTAATTAAGATTTCTTTAAGCTTATGTTTTACTGAACTTTATTTTAATTTATTTAATTACATTAGTGTCGACAGAATTTTCTCTAATAGGATATTGTCGATTGAGAGATTGTTGTCGCGCGACATTCTCTCAAAATCGACAATGTCCATTTGCGCTCGAAACACACACAAGATTTTTTTCTACAGTCGCCACGATGGGGTCCTCCATTACAACAAAAAATAATAAAATGTACACTTTGTATTTGTACATACAGTACTATTCAATAAATAACGATTATATTTTTTAATTTTAATTTATCGTTATATCCATTAATCTTGAGCAATCGCTTCAATCTGATCTAAGCATTTTTACTTTCGTTTTTACAAATGAATACCCTTTGTTATTTCTGTATTTCCTTACACAGGAGTACAGCATTTTGTTTGGTTGCGTAATATACCGACAGAGTAATCATGTCAGATAGACTTGTGAAGGTGGTAAATGTGTAAGTAGCTCCTGACTAAACTTTCCCATTAAGAATGTAGACAAGTGACATTTCTCAACATTTTATAGTTAAAAATTCGGACAGCGAGCGTTTTTTACTTTGTCGCGCATGAACGAGAAAGTGACATTTTGCGTTGACAAAAGCAAGCGCAAATGCCTACTTGTATATAGACTATAGAAAAAGTAAATCTCTTTTCAATATGAGCTAATTCTATTCATATTTGTCGCGTTATATGTCAGTTCTGCGCCATTTTCATTTAATAGCGACCTTAAACTTTACTCCAGTCACTGTATATCAAACAATTAATGTCACCAAAAGAAATAAAAATTAATTCGAACATACATCAAATTTAGCTCAAACTTTTTAATATCAAGAATGATATTTATGATGTGTAAAGTGTAAAGTAGTTATTTATTTGTGCTGCCAAGTTGCCATCTGTTTGCTCTAACCATATAAACATGGTCGAAGAATGAGAGAATGAGATTAAATATTTGGCGCAGAGAAAAATGTAGTACACTACATTTATCATTATTATCAACTAGCACTGATGCTTATATACGATACGAGTATACTTAGCTTCTTATGGACATAAGATCATTAGTAATAATTAATGTATGCGATTAATATATTAATGAGAATATTAAATTAATAATTAGCAGCTAGATGATTTATATTATCACCTGTAGCTGGGATAAATGCATAAAATTATGTTGTATATGGATTATCTATAGCTATAATTTCTACTCTTGAATTTTATATGAGTAAATTTTTTGGACTTAACATATTTTGCTAATCTAAAATGTGAAGCTTCTGATTTACCCTTATCGACGATGACTTGGATTATCAGTTCATTGAGGATGAACGCATACACTTATAGATGTGATTGATAAATACTGTTATGGAGACGAACACACTTAATATTTTTATACTAAATTTTATTTGCATATTTACTTAGAACTTATTATTAACGACTACATTAAACATAAGTAAACATAACTAACTTGTAAAGATGCTTATGCATCCCTAGGCCAAAATACTCACGATACACAAAACGCGAGCCAAAACTAAAATTCTACATGTCGCTTGGATTCTATATCTTTCCAGTATGAATCTCTAAACTAGACTGCTAAATATCAATCATACGCGTAGGCCGGCAATAACTTAAAAACTTAATTATCAATCCACTAAATGTCTAAGCGGCTGACATCGAGACTAAACAGAGAGAGAGGTGAGAGAAATGTTAATTTCTAAACAGAAGTTATTTGCTTGCTATTGTTCTGCCCTAACCTTGTCACAAATGGCATAAAAGTGGTGCACTCTCTACGCCAGCAATGAGCCCGTGAGGTGACGCCGGGTAAACGACCTCAAGAATATGTAATCATCATTATGCCTACATTTGTGTACAAAGCTTATTGACACACCCAACAATGGGTAATATGCCGTGATGATATATTCATTTGAATTCTTTTGAGGTTTTGCAGTAAATATTTACAAGAAGGAACTGTTTTGCAAATGAATGAAATTTACTATCATGTAGTAGAAAATTAAATGTTTTTAAATAGTTCCTTAATTGCAATGTTTAGTAACATATCTAAATACATTGAGACATGTTAGCACACCTTCAGTACATAACTAACTTCTTACATAGATGTATTTCCGGCTTCTTACATATTCTTATTACATTTGACTTTTTTAAAGAATTTAACCTAATTGTAAATTCTTATTTAGTTTTCTTTGCTCTGAAACGCAATCTACTTAACTGATTGAAGCCTAACGAGTATATGTACCAGGAAAATTGTATAAAGCACTTCTTCCTCATTCCTTTATCTTTGATCTTGGCTTTTCCTCTGGCATTTGGCTGGAAACGCAATGAGAACTGAGAACTAATTCCAGGAGTGTTGAATGAACACTAGATTGAATTGTATGAATTGCAACAGATGCACACAATCTTGTTAAGCCAGTTAGTCAATTTTTCAATTTCCTTGATACAGTAGTGTCGACCTATACTACGAACAACTTGTAATACAAGTTATTTATTTGTTATATAATTTGTTGTAATTTATATTCATTTACCTTTCTTTGAATTGCAAGAAAATAAATATGAATATAACACTAACTTTTTTCTTTATAATACCTAGAGGCTATTAAAAAACGAATCCTGTTTGAAACTCCGGAGTATCTACATTGACATATTGATTTGAAATTTTTATATTTTGCAGACACAGGGTTGAAAAGTATTTTTGCTACAACCGTGTGTAAAGTACATACTTTACGTACTCTTTACAGTGTGTAAGGTGTCACTTTTTAAGCACTAGTGCGTGAAAAGTAAATTGGCGTTGCTAGAAAATGTGCACATTCAATTAATTTACCTGTCAAGTAGATAATTAGGTACTAATTAATTATGAAAGTAATGAAATTTATTAAGAAATATTATTATACAATTCAAATGAAACAAGTGTAATCATTTTTATTAACAGATTGAGTACTAATCTAATTCTTAAAAAGAGTAATTTTGACTATTGATATATTATTATATTGTACAATTTGTACAATTCTAGAACACTAATCCCTGTGTCTGAGGTTCTTTCGAATGTTTAAATTAAATTTGGTAGAGTATTACGTATGAGAAAGGGCACCAACATTATTTGAAGATACCTACTCAGTATTATGAGAAATAGCATTAACATTTCGGTTGTAGGAAACATATTGTATGCAACTCGTGTGTAAAATAGTATTTTTTATCTCGTGCTAATTTCGTGTAACATCACATTCGACTAACAAAAAAGTACTAAGTTACACACTTGTATAAATAACTGTTAAACATCTATATAATAATATTTTGTCTGCTTTTCAACTCTTGGAGTTATAGCCCCAAATACTTTATTTTTTCTTTTACATTTTTACAATTTACAATTTCTTATTATATTATAAAGTATTAAAGACGCACACAAACATCCAGCCCCTGATGGGAATCGAACCCACGACCTCAGGGTCCGAGTGGTGAAGATCGCTTCGAGTGCTGCCGAAGACACACTGCCTTAACATGCTCGGCTATCGAGGTGGCTTAAACATCTACAGTATGTCCCCGGATTGAGTTTACAAGAGGAAAAAAATTCTTATTATTGATTTTACGAAAAAATGCCAAGGGAAGAAAAATTTTTCTTGAATTGAAACGTATGTTTCAGTTATTAAAACTTTTAATTAATGTAAGGTTCTTTTATTATAACGTTTTTTCGTATTTTGTCCTCCTAATAATATAGTTATTACATTGAATCTAACATGATTTTAGTTAGCTTTGAAATATTGACAAATGATTATTAATTCTAATTTCAGAAATAAAAAAAAAAGACGGCGAAAATCAAAAGACTTGTATTTTATTCAATTAACTCTTTTTATCTGAAATTAAAATTAATAATCATTTGTCAATATTTCAAAGCTAACTAAAATCATATTAGATTCAATTTAATAACTGTATTATTAGGAGGACAAAATACGAAAAAACGTTATATTAAAAGAACTTTACATTAATTAAAACTTTTAATAACTGAAACATGCGTTTTAATTCAAGCAAAAATTTTTCTTCCCTTGGCATTTTTTCGTAAAATCAAAAATAAATTTTTTTTTCCTCTTGTAAACTCAATTCGGGGACATACTGTATATAGAGAAACAAGTAAATAGCGATTTTCTAAGTTTGCCATCCAAATCTAACTATTACACGTTGATAATTTTGCTTAAAACGAATTTTCAAAAATCTAGGAACAGTATCTGATTTAATAAAAATTAGAATTTGGAAAATTTTGAATTTTTTTCTCAAATATGAGTATTTCTGATTTTTGGGATATTACTCAAAAATGAGTAATGTTGCGAACTTGGTGGTAATATCAGCGAATTCTACATATAATACTGCATAAGTATACTAATAATTTTTATTAGTTTGAAACAAGCATTTCAATTTTTAAAGCAAAACTTAGCAAAATGTCAGTCGAAAAATGGATTTTTAAAGTCTTAAAATGCTTAAATATTATTATATTTAGTATTGACACATGACATACATATTAGTTATTGTATTCAAATTTATTCAAAAAATACAATCAGGTGAAAGTATAGCTTCTCCGTATCTCCACAGTTGATGGTTTAATTTTGACACTTTGACATTTATAATTATAGCAACAACACAATAACATCTTCTTTAGAAACAAAAGCTAGATTTTAATTACATTAGATTTCTTTTCTTGTTTTCTTGTAAACTGTAAACCACATCTGTATCATTTTAATCTTAATTAATGATTTGGACATTTATGATTAAAAATCTAACGTATTCGGTTATTGTGACTATTGGCATACTTTCTAAAATAAAATTCTGAAGGTGTGTATATTATTTGAATAATAAATAAGCAATGTTAATGTTACATTGTGCTGATTACAAGTATGGGGCCAATGAAATAACTATAAAAAGTAGGATTTTTATTATGGTAATTTATTGCGTGTTTTTTGACTACAATTATGACTAAATTTAAAAAGTTACTTAAGAAGTATTTAAATATGAAATAAGAAATAAAACTTGGGTCATTGACACATTTGAATAATGAAATATACCTATACAGTGTGTTCAGAAAAAAACAATTCATAAATAAATATATCATCACGGCATATTACCCATTTCTGGGTGTGCCAGTATCTACAACACATGTAGACATCTGTAATGATGACGATATATTTTACCGTGTGGGCGCTTACCAGGCGTCACCTCACGGGCACTCATAGCTGGAAAACAATTCGTCATTATTCAATAGACACAGAATTGACATCACATGCAAGAGAGAGATAGAAGATCATGCTTTCAAACAAACCTCCCCTCATTGTCTTACGTCCCGCTCCGTGATTCTATCTGTCATTATGTTTGCATCTGTCGATTCAGTGTTAACCTAATTCTTTGTGATTTGTTCGTTGTTTTCAATAAAAATGAATTTAAAACCACAAGATGTGCGTGGGCAACCTTTTTTTGTTTGATAATATTGAAGATCATTCGATTATTCAACTAAAACGATGACTGGAGTGTAGAGGTCTATGGCTGATGACAGGTCTTTGTTTGGTAGTGGTAAACCATAGCAACCTTTAGTTCTATGCTTTGTCGTGAGATGCGCTCTTGCAAATTGCAATTGTGTGTCTATTCAAAAGTCACGTTGTCAAAATTGATAGTGAAATGTAATTTTAAGGAGAAAAGATTATAAAGAAGGATACAGAATATTGCCATTCATCGTTTTCTAATTTATTTCTATTTCTAAAATAAGGATTTAAAAAGAAAAATATATGATATATAATACATTCTTATGAGAAAGAAAACTGGTACCTATTTCAAAAATTATTTCAAAGAAAAATAGCATTTATGTTAAAGGAATAGTAAGATTATTTTATTCACAATCATTATAGTAATATACCGATTTCTAACCTTTTGGAGGTTGGGAAATACGTCATTCCTAACTTTAATGACAATCTCTTGGGTTGGAAACATCGACCTGTAAACTAATGGACCAAGTGTATCCTATTCTTTTATTGATTGTTAGAATAATGCTCCAACTTAAAAGGATAGAAATATATATTCTGTCCTTTAACAGTACGGAAGTTCTCAGTTAAAGTATACTGCGCATACGTTCGTACTCACTGTACATCTTTTTCAGCCATATGTAAACCTCTATACATCGCTCTCTATCACTAAATAGTTGTCAAAATATACATTTGACGTTTCGTGAATGTGTATTATTTACTTTTTTGGAGAACATTTACAATTATTTCTGTCAATACATACGTATATAATAATAATACTTTATTACCCAACAGCAAGCCATTTACAGGGTAAAAACAATGTACATGTAAACAATAGATAAAAAAATGATAAACAACATAGTGTGTTAAACAAAAATATCTGTAAAAATTTTGCTGGCATTCCGACACATTATGTAGACTGGTGAGCGTTGCAGCATGGCAGTGCGAGAAGTAGGGAGGTAAAAAGAACTGGCATGTCTGGAGGCCATCCTTGGTACATGGAATGGAATCCTGGATAGTAGAAACGGCGCATCAAATATGTGTTGTGAGGTGTGTATGCGACAAAATAATGGGGAAACGGTGTATTTCGTGCAGTCAACAGTACGTACGCGGTTCAGCTGTGTCATTTCACATGTAAGTTCTTATTAATTATTACTTGTTTCCTGTAATATAATATGTATATAATATATTGTATTAAAAATATATAATTATGCACAAAAAAAAATTAAATCTATACTCTTAACGATTATGCACCAAGTATAACAAGTTAGGGACAAATATTTTTTTATTTTGCCGCGTTTTCTTAACTTCCGTACTGTTGAAGGATAGAGATACAGTGTCTGCACCGTTATGGCGGGACAAGCGTTTTGCTCGTACGCTGCGTCTATTAGTTTAAAGGTCGATGGTTGGAAATAACAGATTTCACTTCCATCTCTCGGGTTGGAAATGTTTATGTAAAGGTTGCCTAGCAACATTGTCATAGATCGTTATAATAAAGTAAAAACAAATTTTAAGAGAGCTGTCAAAAATATTAATAAAAGTAAAGGTTTCTTTCACCTCGAGACTTCACCCTCGGCTGTAGTGAAACATCTCCCACCTCAGATGTAATATACTATTACTAACAGAAAATTCAAAGCAGAACCAGGCGATGCATGTCTTCACCTGTTTTGTATCCCAAATTATAAAGCAAATAGTAAGCGATATGCCGCTTTAACATAATTACAATATTTGTGCTTTTATTGCTAGTCCCGGCAAAGTCAATTTTTCTGACTATAGCCACAAATTCTTTGAAAAATTGTAAAGGGATCACTGATCTGTACCTAATGAAATACTTGTTGCAAAAACGTATACTGGTACTGTTATAATTCGAGTTTTTTGTAGAAAATAAAAAAATTGTATTCCACAAAAAAGGAAATTAATTTCTTTCTTGTGATAGCAATTCTTTATAATGGTTGCAAATTATATAGTGAAATACTAAATTACTATAAAAAAAATACAAATCAAGTTTATCAGCAAATCTATAATTATAGGATGAACAGATTTTATATCCATAAATAAATCCTTAATTTCTAGGCAAGTTTTCTCCAAAATATGATCAAAAAACACCTTAATGTATTTTTAAATTGTCTTGATTTTCGCAAACAACTCTATCAATCCTTTAGCATTTCCATAAAATACTCTTAAATTTCTTTTTTAATGTAAATTTTATGCAGTCTACTGCGTTTCCAGTATTTGATTTGAAATTCTTGCGCTAAATTTAAGCATTGTGTCTAAAATTCCTTGCTGAGAAACAAAACACTGCAAATGCATGTAAATGAAAACAAAGAAGAATCGACTAAACATTTGAATTCAATTATATCTTTATTTTCATTTGAATATAATTTTGGATTGGATGAAAACTAAATGTCAAGAAGAAAAATAAAAACAATTACTATTACTAGATGTGGGATGTGCAAATATAGTCTATTCATACTTATCATTAATCATAAAATACCGCTGTATTTATAATACATTCATATTTTATTCGAAATAAATGCTCCCGCTTTTAATAACGTATTTATTTCAAAATTTGGAATCGTAGTCATCGTTGCCTATGACGTCACATGCGTTCCTTCTGGTCAAACCGAACGTTAATTCCGCGCGCCATGTTGGTATTAATTCATTTTTTTCTTTTTTTCTGTCAATAAGAACTTGGTTACAGCTAGTTCGTGCCCACTTTTCATTAGTTTTTGAATAAAATCAGTGTGTTCTTAATAAAATATTTGTGGTAAACGTATATCTATGTATTAAACTAAGTATTTTGATTGTGGGAAAATGTTTTTAATAGTGAAAACAGCGAATGAAACTTTGCATTCACGGCTATCAGTAAGTTATCACAAAATATTTTTTATAAAACTACATCTAACTGACAGCGATGTACGAGTATAGCTTTAAGAAGTCTTCATTGTTATTTATTGAGTAGTACAATATGACGTTGATGTAATTCTCATTTTGTTCTCAAAAACTGAAATTCGCTAATAATTAATAGAAGTATTTCATACAGAATTAAAAAGGACACTATTACTTCGAATAATATAACTATAAAATATCTCTTTGATGACGTATCAGAAAACAATAGAAATAATTCTTATTCCCTCCCAGTCATTCTATGCCTATCAAACATCAAGTACCGCATCAAGTTGTCTATACGCTCATCTTGTATTCATTTGTCCTCGTGAGGTGGAGATTTCCCGCAGGAAACAACACACAAACGCAAACAAAACATCTCTCTCGAGTTCGACTGAACTTGAACCGACTAAATACATTATAAATCCACTTGATGAGCGCTTATCGGCTATAAATTCATCGAAGATGGCTATGAAGTTGACGTGATTACTACGCTCAATTGTCTGAGAATGTAGACATGATCACTAGATATTTTAAACGTGAAAGTAGTGCTGCAATCTAAGTCAATAAAAAAGAAATTATTAATTAATGCATGTGGCAAACAAAATACTTAATATAATTGCTACAATGCATCGCTAAATAACTTAAATCTCTCTTCTGACACATTTTTAAAAATAGCTAGCGATTCTGCAGACCTCACACGTTGGGGATATAGATGTGAAGTACTTGCACCATTTCTTTCATGTGTGACAACATTATTATGCTGACAATTTTTATCCACCTACGTGCGTTTGTTTGTTTCTTTAGTGGAATAGTTTATTTGAGTGTTCGTCATCTTCTTTATGGATGATATCATTTTATGGAAATAAGTTTGTAACATTGTGCGTAAACAATGGAATAAAATTGAGAATATATGGAGCAGAGAATGACGTTTATACGTGAAGAATTTTTTTATTGATGGAGTAGAATATATGCGAGAATAAAAATGCTCTTTCATTTATTTTACTGAAGAAAATGTTTGTTTTACCTCATATTTTCGTGTACTACTTGTGACGTAAAACTGGCTTTACACCAAACATAACAATTTTAAAAAAAAAACCTCTCAGCAGGATTAAATCCCAATTACTGAGTAGGCTCACATACACAAACTTCCATGCCTTAGTGGGATTCGAACCCAGAACTCCGAGCACACTCATTAAAAGGGGTTGCTCTAACCATTGAGCCACCGGAGCCGATAATATTGTTAATAACTTTTTTATCAAGATTTGTTGAAAACATATTTTTCTGGTATAATGAAGTATATACTTTGCTAAAATATGTCTATATATTAGAGAATTCATAGAGTCAGAAAAATGACTGGATACAAAACAGGCCGTTATCTGCGCCACTGTTTTGGAATGAAGATATGCATCACCTGTTACTCCCACCTACCCTAAGTAGTCTGTATAGTAAAATAATCTTACTACATATTCCTTTACTATAACCGCTATATTTTCATAAGAAATAATTTCAAACATAAATAGCATTTATGTTAAAGGAACAGTGAGATTATTTTAATATACAGAGCGGCGCAAATAATAGCCCGTTGACATCCAGTGTTATAATGCAAACAGTGAGTGTTATGCTTCTTTGTCATAATAGGCTAATTGCGTACCTTTTTTATTTAATATTTTTGAAGAGAAAGTAAAAACTTGCTACCCATATTTTTTCTTTTGACCAAATTTTTATTAATTAGCCAGAAAACAAATAATGAAATTTGATTATTTGAATTACCGCCATTAATGACGTAGAATAACGCCGCACCAATAAATGGCCGTAAAGCCACAGCGTGGTACCGCCCCATAGTAATGGCATGTTTGTGCGGGTAATGTTTGACATTTCAACAATAGTTTGGAGATTAATATTTTAGTTTGTCTTTCTGATATCGATATTTTAAATTACATGTAACTACCTATGTGTTTATTTGTAAAGTAATTAATGTATTTGAGAGACTAGAAAGAGAGAAAAATGAGCTAATGTCAAATTCAAATTAAAACTTTCTCGCACGCCATGCCATCTATAAGTTACATTCCTTAACATTGTTCCCTTCTTCAGTTAAATATAATGACGTCAGAAAATTTTCTTTCCTAATTTACTAAAAGCAAATATTTTTTTTTAAACAAAATTTATATTTTTATATAGGTTTTCAATATAACATTACGTATATACGAGGTGATAGAAATCGGATTTTCAGTACCACCCAAGTAGCCCATTATGATATTTATATTTTTATTGCTGGATCCAATATAGTCATTTTTTCTGTACACTTTATCTCGACTAAAGGACTTACACACACAAAATAAATTTACATTTTCTCTGCCATGTCTAACTGTAGTGATTTGGTATCTAGAATACTTGTATGTATCTTATTGTACTGGTTGCTTGCCGAAAATACTTCTTCCTGTCATCCTTTTCCAAAAAATCTAATTTTGATTCATTCGATAATAGCACTTTTCGCTAATTGATATGTTTTGCAAAATTTAGTCTACTTAAGGTTTTTTAACACTAACACGTTCAATACATCCACTTCTTTAAGACGTCGGGACACAGTACTTCGGATGACATTCGTAAGATTTTCTGTTCAAATTTCTTTTGAAATATCCAAGCCGTTTTCTTGGATCTGCTATAAATTTTAGATGAATTACTTTACCTATTCGCTTTGTTGATTTACTGGGTGTATGGTATGATGGCTTGTCAGCTAATGATTTTGATTGATTTAATAAAAAAAATCTCGCACGATGTCATACAGAGTGTTAATATTTTGCAGAAAGTATTACAGTCGTTAAGGGAAAGATTCTGATTAATAAGTGTAATTAAAGTACAATTTATAGTATCAATTACACTCAAGATGAATAATGATTAGAAAAAGAGAACGAACGTTTGAAATTAATTTTAATAACGTAATAGTGAGGAAACCATCTAGGATTCCTTTGTGAAAATTAATGGAAATCTCAAAGTAAAACAAAATATGCACAATTAATTGAATTTAAATAACGCTCCCTTAGGCGATCATTAATTACAACAAGATATTATTTTTACTTCAATTATTTCAATCATCAATGTATTAAAAAGATTCTATCTTCCATGACTGTGAATAAACTTGAATACAATACTTTCAATTCGCGTTGCAATGGTACGAGAAACTTTCATACCATTTTAGGAATACAGGTCAGACAAATAAGGCACAATGAATTAAAAAAAAAAAAATACGTGGTGCATATGCATTTCTTGCATGTAGTCATCATCAAAGAATACATGTCGATGAAATATATCAGATAGAATGAATAATCGTTTTTAATATAGCGACAGACGTTCAATAATATATCACCGAATACAGTCAATATTTTTTTTTTGTTTCATCAAACGTCGACTCGGTATAATGAGGCTACTATATTCGATTACTACAGGGTGTAGGGAATTTATATCAACGGTGTCGCATACACAATGACTGGTCGTATTTACTCCCATGGCTACCATTTAAAAATACATTGGAATGATTAAAAATCTGATGTGGCCGTCAATTCTATATATATATATTGTACAAATCTCATATCAAAAGTTCCTTGAAAAAGATTATATACATCCAGTAAAATTATAACACGAACGTAGACTATTTTCTACAAATTCCATACCGAAAGTTCCTTGGAAAAGATTCATATATCCTATAAATAATACGAACATACACTATGTAAATTGTAGTTGACACTGACCTCTGGTAATTAGAGATATTTGAATATATCAGCTGTTTCTATGATTATAGTAAAGCTGGTTGATTTATGAAAGTTAATCTATAATTCTTTAACTCTGTATCTATTGAATATGAAGGAGAAATGTATAATCAAACCGTATAGACAATAAGATATTCTTTCATAAGAAAAATTTGTCTCTCACACACACACACACACACACACACACACACACACACACAAACACAAACACACACAAACACACACACACACACACACACACACACACACACACACACACACACACACACACACACACAGAGAGAGAGAGAGAGAGAGAGAGAGAGAAAGAAATACACACATACATACATACATACATCATCGTAAAACTAATAAAATCGTATTGAAGGGACCCTAAAACGTGCTTATTCATTAAAAACTCACTATCGAATTTTTTGACCAAAGACAATATCTTCCATACCTTCCTTGTTATTTTAGTCATCATATCATACCTGGTTAAGAGTAAATACAACCGCTCAATGAATTTAAATGTTTACTGCAAAAGATATTAAACTTTTTTTACTTCAAATTATACAAAAAAGTATTTTATTTTTTTTCTAAGACTTCAATTTATCAAATGAATTAATCAGCTGTAATATAAACAATTTCTTTTATTTTCCACTGTAATTATTAATTTACTGGTATGTAATTGATATAAAATTAATTGAGTTTTTATGGAAAATTTTATTATGTCTTGGTAATCATTGCTTAATGGCATTCAAGATCTGTAATTAAGTGACAATTAAAATATGTTTTTTATTGATTAATCGTAGATATTCAGGTGTTGATTGTCAAGGTCATAATTATTATTTATTGCAATTAAATAACTTAAATACCTACTCTTGTTGTTTAATAATAGTTTAAAATAAATAAATAATTAACTTAAAACGAGAATCATTCAAATTTGTACCTAATGAAAAGTTGAAGGTAACTTATTAAATTTATTTGTAATTTACCTTTCACTAAATTTAATCTCGTACCGCGTAACCATTTAATAAGATCTAAAAAATTTATATGTCATTGTGTCAAATATGACATGACATTAAATATTAATAAAATGATAATAAAACATCATACTAGTGAAGGTAAAATGATAACCATATTTCACTTTCGCAGTGGGACGTCATAAAAATAAACGCGTAAAATTCTTACATATAAGAAATGTTCAAATAATCACTCGTAGTTCTATCCAGCGTATAAGCGTATGACAAAATAGCTTATTAATCTTATATTAATAGGGTACGCTCATATATTTAGTTTACATGCAGTTTTGAAAACCGTTTGCAAAACGTACCCAGCTGGTTTACCCTTACCGACAACGACTTGGAGGACCCTTCATTGAGGATGAACACATACACTTTCACTGAACACTTATAGAGATGATTGATGAACACTTTTATGGTGACGGACACACCTAGTATTTACATTTTTTATTTACATATTTATTTACAACTTATTATTAACGGCTACACTAAACATAAACTTAATTGTTTCCTACCCTACTTGTTAGGTTTCCTCTTTGGGTAGTGTATTTAATAAATAAATAAATAACTAAACAAAACTGAACATAACTAAATTGTTACATTGTAGCTCTAAATATGCGCACTGCTGTGTAGCCCACTCCAAAATGGAACCACAGACTCTAATCTTTCCAGTATGAATCTCTAAACTAAACTAACTAAAAGCTAAAAGACATTCAGCCCGATTCTGTAAAAAGTATCTAACATTGTTACTTGTTAGCAACGTTACTATGAAGTTACTCTGATAGCAACTATCCTAGTAACTGAATACATATTTCGTATTTTGTAATTATATGTTTAGAAATGTTACTCCCAGAGTAACTAAACAAACTTAGTTACTAAGATAGCAGTCAAATGAGGAACACGAATTGTGGTGCGCATGCGTATTTCTTCATCTGCGTGTGTTCTAATCTGACAAGTGACATTTATTAATGTTTATAAGTAACCAAGTGTTATATCTGTTTGCATCATGGTATATAACAAGCCTAGGGGTACAAGAACAACCAACGAACAGTTGGAAATATTAATAGCTTATTTAAAAAACCACAAAATAATGCTCGAAATAAAAATACATCCTCTGAAAACTAATGAGCTTAAATTGTCATGGGAAGAACTTACAAATATTTTGAATAATACAAAGAAAGGAGCCAAGAAAAATGTACAGATTACTTTTAAATGAATAGGTACGCCTGTTGATCTTATTGAAGGTTCCGCTAACGGAGTTACTTTTTCAATAAGATCTTGTACAATTGGTTTTGGTAATCGGAACAATTTTTAAAATTTTATATCCGGAATTAAGAAAGGATTACTCTCGTCTCTTACCAATCTATTTTCTAACCTATTTCTTCTTCTGTGAAATAAAAATATAAATTTATCAAATAAATTTTCTAATTTCATAAATAAACGTTACCGAAAATTATTTATAGTTACTTTTTTATATATACCGATTTTCCAAAGCTGCCAGTGCTCTATTAAATTCAAAATTCATCCAAATTCCAGCCATTCTGAAAGGTTACTACACCTTAAATACTATGTTTGGCTAGTCTCTAGCGTAATAACTTGTTTAACAACTAAGTATCTAAAACTGTAATGACTCTGTGCTTATAGAATACAAAAAATAACAAGTTACTGTAGTTGTAACTGACCTTCATTTTAAAGACTATTTTAGTAACTTTATTCTAGTAACTCTTCTTACAGAATCGGGCCGATTATCATCTACAGAGCATACCTGAGGGATAGCTAAATAAAATAGGCTGGCAATAACTTACAGACTTAATGATCAATAATAGTAATAACCCTTTATTGACAGAAATCAAAAGGCGAGATTCAGCCAAAGGCTGGTCTTCCACCTAACCATACAGATATTTAAACATTATGCCAAAATACAAAATTAACAACTTTATCAAAACAGTCCAACTATACAGGGTGTAACACGTACACCGACCACTGCCATTATTACCTTTATTATTATAGTTAGAAAAAAATACTATAGAACAAAGTTGTAGGGGACCAAGGGGGACATTCTTTCAGAGAAGAAAATATTTTTTTAAACCAATGGTTCTCAAGTTACAACACAAAGTTATATTTTTTCAAATGGGATTCTACATATTTTTTATGCCTATTCGATAGCATATTTTTTTCTGAATTCAACCATGTATTAGTTTTATATCCTTACATAATAAAAATATTGAAAAAAATGCGATTGAAATTTTAATAAATTTTTATTTTTAATATTATTGTACAGTAGGCTATGGATGAAAAACAATAACAAAAGAACAAAATATAGTTGCTGTCAAATAATAATTGGCGTACTAATTGTTGTAAATTGTTATTCTTTGTGTTTTGAGATTATTTTGTGACAAATGGCTGATGTTTATACAAATGAAGATTTATATAGTTTATTATTAATTTATGGTGAGTGTAATGAAAATGCCATACAAGCGTGCAATATTTTTTTATGCCACGAGATATCCAAACAAACCGCGTCCAGGGAGGTCAGTAATCAGGCGATTAGCACGAAATTTGAAAAAATGGATCATTTTCACAAAAACGTGAAAGGCAACATCCCGTGAGAAACAATGAAGAAATAGAAATCGCAGTTTTAGCTTCTATTGCGCGTAATCCCAATTCATCCACACGCGAAATTGCTCAAGAACATTTTATTTCTAATATGTCCGTATGGCGCATTTTGAAAAAGCATAATTTAAAATCATATTCATACAAACTATTACATGCTATACATAATAATGACAATGAACGCAGAATAGTGTTTTGCGAATGGTTTTTGGTGCAGTATCAGGACGATAATAATATTCTTAGAAAAATTCTGTGGACAGATGAATCTAAATTTTCAAATAATGGATTATTTAATAGAAATAATGAGCACATTTGGGCTGAAGAACATCCTCGTGAATTTAGAGAAAAAAATAATCAACACAGATGGAGCTTTAATGTATGGCTTGGAATGTTTGGGAATAAAATTATTGGACCACATTTTTATGAAGACAATGTAAACGCTGCACATTATTTATGTTTCTTGGAAAATGAATTATTAAATTATTTAGAAGATTTAAACTTGAATGAAAGACAAAATATGTGGTTCCAACAAGATGGGGCGCCGGCTCACAATACTCGTCGAGTGTACGAACGGCTCTACGAAATGTTTCAAGGTCGGTGGATAGCAACAAATGGGCCATACAAATGGCCCGCTCGTTCCCCGGACTTGACACCCGTTGATTTTTTTATGGGGATATCTTAAAGATAGAGTATATTCAAAACCAGTGACAACGAAACAAAATTTGATGGACAGAGTTAGAGAAGCTTGCACTGCTTTGATACCAGAAACTGTAATAAAAGCTACTTCTTCTGTTTTAAATAGAATAGAATTATGCTTAGAAAATAATGGAAATCAAATAGAACATTATTTATAAGGAGTAATTAACAATTATTAATTTTCAATTTAAATTTATCACTCTTGTTTCTCATCCATGGCCTACTGTACAATAATATTAAAAATTAATATTTATTTAAATTTCAATCGCATATTTTTCAATATTTTTATTATGTAAGGATATAAAACTAATACATGGTTAAATTCAGAAAAAAATATGCTATCGAATAGGCATAAAAAATATGTAGAATCCCATTTGAAAAAATATAACTTTGTGTTGTAACTTGAGAACAACTGATTTAAAAAAAAATTTCTTCTCTGAAAGGATGTCCCCTTTGGTCCCCTACAACTTTGTTCTATAGTATTTTTTTGTAACTATAATAATAAAGGTAATAATGGCGGTGGTCGGTGTACGTGTTACACCCTGTATACATGGAGAAGTATAACAATACAAACAAAACACTGGTCGTAATTTTACACAAACATTAACTGTAAATGATAATGTATTATGTAATACATAAGGAAAAAAAAAACAATAATACTACTGGAATAATTGCACACTGATCCTAATTTTCATAAACATTAACTATAAATGACAATTTAATAAGTAAAAAATCTGTTGTGGCCAGCACAAGACCTTCCGTCAATTCCATGGATTTTGTACAAATCCCATACCAAAAGGTCCTTGGAACAGATTCTATATAATATCATGTAAAAACACATACTATTTTTGACAAATTCCATACCCAAAGTTCATTTGAAAAGGTTCTATAAATCCAATAAAATTATAACATAAACTACACTAAGTAATGTCCTTCCATCTTCTCTTTGGCCTTTCTCTGCGTATCACTTGCGAGCAACACTATGACATACCAATTTTAGATCCTATACTTTTTTTGTCCATATTTGGTTTTGCACTTGCAACTGACATCTGTCAATTAAATTTTTTTGAATAATTATGTCAGCTGTTTCCATGATAAACAGCAAAGCTGACTAATTTTTGAAAATTAGTTTCTTTATAATGCTTTAAATTTACATCTATTGAATATGAAAGAAAATGTATAATCAAACTGTATAGAGAAGAGTATTTTCTTTAATATACATATATAATAACAAAATGTCAAAAAATAATATTTAACTGCGTTTTTTCAAGAAAAACTGTTAAAAACTTCAAATAAGGGTACTTCCGGTGGATCAATTATAACCAAAATCTAATCAGCTCTTCATATGGATGTAAAGAAGAGGAATACGAAAGAATTATAATTTTTAGAATTGTAGTATTGGAGTTATCGTCGGAGAAAAATTTGTCACACACGGACACACACTCGGACACACACACGGACACACACACACACACACACACACACACACACACACATACAGACATCATCTTAAAAATAGTAAATTCGTATTCTAGGGGCCCTAAAACGTGCTTATTCATTAAAAACTCACCTACGAATTTTTTGACCAAAGACAATACCTTCCTTTTACGGAAGGTAAAAGTTAAAAAAAAAAAATCCTGCTACTCAAATAATTTCTTAATCTTATTTTTAAATGAATTTACACTTAGAGATTTTAAATCATTCGGTATATTATTATAAAGATATGGTGCAAGATAAGGAAAAAAGCCTAAATTTTGATTTTCTATATGAAGGATTTTATGTATTAGACAGAGATACATCTTTCTTACACGATCATCAATAGAGAGCATCTTAGCCATTGAGCGATACACTAAATGTCTAAGCGGCTGACACCCAGACTAAGACACAGATATGTGAGAAAAATTATTATTATTTCTAAGCAGAATTTTGACTTACAAAGATAACAAACTTTTAATATTGATATTGAAACTATAATGGGCCCATAAACCATTTTTTTTTTTTAAATTAAATAAAAGTTCGTTTAATTTTGAAGCAATTCGTAGTATCAAAAAGTCATAATTGTTTTTTGTATAGCTGTATTTGAATTTTAAACAAACCTATAGCTATCTTCCTCACACCAGTTTCGGTAGTAGGCCGCGCGAGAAAGATACCAATAGTGTGACGTCATCTGTGAAACTGGAGATAAATTCAAATATCTCACAACGTAATTATTTAAAAAAAAATGTTTTTTTTATCCTAATCGTTATTTATTGAGTAGTACTTCAAGGATAAAGTGTAGGTACATTTTATTATTTTTTGTTATGGTTTATGGACCCATTTAGAAGAGTTTATAATAAAGTTATTAGCTTGTTATTGCTATATGCACTCACCGTGTCACAGAGCTAAAGCTATTTATTTCGTGTGGACATGAAACGTCACACGCCAAATTCTGAACTGTAAAATGCATATTTTGCTTATTACGTAAAATATTTAAATGCGGTTACTAAAAAATACCTGGTTCATCATTTTTTCACAAAAATAAAAATAAATAAAGAAATTGGTATAGAACCCTATTATAATAATGTCACCACCTTATATGTATATTGTAATAACTGTTTCCATAGTTTTAGTAGCGTCTGCTTAGTGTTAGGACAACAAGGCCGATTATTATAAGTATTTGCAATTGCAACGTCTTGCCTATGTCTAGTGTTTACACATCGTAAAGATGTTCATTAAACTTGAACACATGCACTTGTTTTGTTTGCATTACAATTTATAATTAACAGTGGTCACTGCAAGGTTTATTATTCTGTATAATTGTACTTCCTTTTCAAAATGATGTAACGCATTTACAGTTACAATTTACACGTAAACAAAAATATTTTTCAGTTGTTTAAATATATGCAAAATCATGGATGATTAAATAGTTACAGCCTTCATATCATTATGAAAAATTAAAAAAAGTGACAACAAATGCACGTACATATGTAAGTAACTATAGATACAAATTATATAAAAAGACGATCCTACAGCGACGAGGCAATGGGCTACTGAAAATCCGATTTCTATCACTATATATGTAATGTTATGTTGAAAACAAATATAAAAATATGAATTTTATTTTTTAAAAATTATTTGTTTTTTAGTAAATTAAGAAAGAAAATTTCCTGTGACGTCATTATATTGAAATGGAAAAGGAAACCATATGTTTAAAAACGTAACGCATAGATGGCATGCGTGCGAGAAATTTTTAATTTGAATTTGACATTAGTTCATTTTTTTTCTCTATCTGAGCTCTCAAATATATTAATTACTTCACAAATAAACACATAGGTAGTTACATGTAATTTAAAATATCGATACCAAAAAGACAAACTAAAATACTAACCTCCAAACTATTATTGAAACGTCAAACAGGAGATCTACATTATCCATACAAACAAACGCTATGGCTTTACGACCGTTCATTGGTGCGGCGTAATTCTACGTCATACATGGCGGGAATTCAAATAATCAAATTTCATTATTTTTTTTCTGGCTAATTAATAAAAATTTTGCCAAAAGAAAAAATATGGGTAGCAAGTTTTTACCTGCTCTTCAAAAATATTAAATAAAAAAATGTACGCAAGTAGCCCATTGCTGCGCTCAAAAATATGCATATGATTCAACTACAGTACAGAAGTCACAGTATTGATACGTCCCCTACCGTATATCTGAGTTTACCGTATATCTGAGGTAAAGAAGAGAATTACTGAATTATTAGCGAAAGTTAATAAGAATTCTAGAAAATAGTGTTTATCGCGCGAAACTTCGCAGACTTTATTTCTAGGAATTTGAGTATAATTTTTTAGTGTATTATTAACATAAAACCAATGAACAATTTGTTCTAAACGAAATTTTGTACATAGGACTGATGATATCAATTACCAAAAATAGCTGTGTTTCAAGTAGTCATAACATAAAGAAAATTTTCAAAAAGTGTACCGTTAATTTGTGGATCATACTATCTTCTTTCATACTATGTGTAGTTTGTAATAAATAGTTCAATAGTGCGAGCTGTAGCGTTTCGTGTAAATCTCATGTTTTACATCATTTTGAGGACTGCTATAGGATCGTCTTAAGAATTTAGCTAATGAAAAAATGTTGAATACCACTGTTTTCAAACATTTAAAACAATGGAAGTAGTTCGTTAAGTTTTTATAGCTTTAACCTTTCTTTAAATCATTTTGAACATTGAACAAGTCATAAAACTAATAGTAAATAGCTGTTCCTACTGTTTTTGTGTTATGAATGAAAAATGACTTAACTATTCTTATATATAATCAGTAATAATATTTAACGACTATTTTTAATATAGCAAACAAGACGTAAAGTGAAACTGAGGAACTACTCGATGACGTAGTCTGATGTTCTATTTGATATCATTCTTTTAGGAAAATGAAATCATGAACGTGTAAGGTGCAAGAATGTTAATCTTGACAAGGAATGGATTTTCCCAGCTGCAATATGAAAAGTTCCCTTCTGTATAGCATAGTTTGCCCAGAAATGCAGAATATTGATTTAATGAAATTTCTCATTGCATTGCAACTGACTGATTGTGCTAGTCATCGGTGTAGGAATCATTCATTCGCATATTCAAATAGATTTATATGCTCGTTTATTCAGTATTAATAATTGCTGATATATCTATGCAGTTTTCTAATGAAAAGATAATAAAATAACCGAATGGATTTTAATCTATATTATACTCTACGGATTACCAATTACTCAGCATTTTACATAAAAAATAAAACAAATAAGAATTTAACTCGATATATAATCGAACAAAAAAATCAAAGTCCTTTATCAAATCGGTCGGGTCTGTCAGTCTCGGCGCCACCTCCGAAGGGCTAAACATCTTACTTTAATTTTATAATTACTGTTACATTCTCTAGAATAGTTATTTACGAACTAAGTGCGGGAAGACTAATATGTGCCTTCAATTGCGTGAAAGCATGGAAGACGTCTTCACGCAAGTGGTTTGTTCAATATTTTTTGTATGAGCACTGCTATTTAAAAAAATGCATCATTAATTCAAAATATTTAATTTAAAGCAAACATAAAAATAAATAGGCAATGATCATTTGTTTCACTACATATATTTATTTCATAAGACATTTGTATTTATTGGATGAATTTTATTAATTTATTCCTATTTGTTTAACTATAAATAAAGGAAAATCCATGTACGTTTTATTTTACAGACTAAATTTTATTATTTTCAATGCCCCAAGGGACCAATGTATTTTGTATTTTTCAAATTTTACATTCGAGTCTATTTTGAAGCAGTTGCTCCTCGTCGAGTGTTGCATACGGGAAATGTCATTTTGAAGGTTACGACACGTTACGAGTATAGAATAAATTTTTACAGTACTTCTGAATCATTGGCAAAGTAATTTCAGAATAAATAAAATTGAGTTCGCTGTTATAAAAAAAAAACTGTTACACTGAAATTAAGTTACATTATGTTACGTGGAAACGACAGAAAACCTATTAAAAATAAGTAACTTGTAATTTAAAAGCGAAAAAAAAAATAATCAATACTGTTCAATTTTAAATGAACACATTTTCCTCGACATTTTCAATAAATTAATTCTAAACTATTTACATATTTTATTTTTCACTATTTTAAAGATTATTTCTAACAATATTTAATTTTTGCTTATCATGCAGCGCCGCCTCAATGTGCTGTACGTGTACCACTTAACACAGTGGTAAGTTGGTTAATTTTTAGATGTTAAAAAATCAAACAAATATTTGATTATAAGAACTTGCATATCTGCACTATATTTCAGTCTTAAACATCTCATTCACCAAGCTAAAATTTTTATATGTATGTTAGTATGTTATGGTATGTTTGGCATTGTATTTTTTTACCTCCCGCTACCCTTGGTAAGGGAGGTATAGGGATCGTGCTAAAAATCACATATCGAGATTTTAGTAAATGACCACGTTTTAAGGTCCCTACAATCCAATTTTAACATTTTCACGATGATTTCTGTATGTGTGTATGTGTGTGTGTGTGTGTGTGTGTGTATGTGTATGTGTACGAATTTTGTTTGCACTCTAACTCAAATACTATCATTCAGAAAATTCTGAAACCTTGTATTTCTACCCTATTCTAATAGGAATAGAAGCCATTAGATTTTGGTGTAAACCGGATAAACGGAAATTGTACTTTACTTGAAGCTCATAATGGTTTTTCTTCAAAAAATACCATTTTTTCGCATTTAATGTCATTGGAAAATTATAGATTATTGAATTTTGTACAGGTATACATTAATACTTTTTCTATATATTTTACAGATAAATTTAAAAATAATTTTTCTTTTTTTAATCCCGAAGCCTAAGATAAACACAATTCCTTTGTTACACAGTTTATTTTTCAAATGAATGTAACTGACAGGTAAACGTCATTGTCAAAATAGTAATCACTTCAAATTAATAATAGTGACCACTGAAATATATACTAACTGGAATGCGCGTACGAACCGTGACTGTGAAGGCATATTGAAAGCCTGCTGCTGGAGTAGTCGGCAAACATCGAGACACTTCGTGAGTAGACGGAGATTATTTCGTGTGGCGCATGTTTAAATAAATGAAGCATAATATGAAAACAAAGCGATCAGCTATGATACGAGTTATTCGGCTAGGTTCGGTTCGGCACGAACGTGCGCGAACAGGACCAGCCATTATTGTTCAATGAGGCTTCAGTGCAGCGTACGCTGATAGGTAGAGTATGCGAGTTCCAGTTAGTATATATTTCAGTGATAGTGACATATTAAATAATAAAGAAAATCGTAAATAAAGAAATAGTTATATGCAATAGAACATAATATAGTTTGAAGCATTTCTAAATACGTAGGTATGTATTTAAATTAATAAAAATTAAATAGCGGGAGGTTTTGTGTTGGCCACATCAGATTTTTTTTTAAATCTTGCGTTGAATCATATTGACCGACCTCTTGAAGTAGCGCTGTTTCCAAAAAATCGCTAGGTACTTCTACTGTCCAATGTTAAATTTAATTTAAAAAATTAGAGAAATAAAAATAAATTATATTGCAAATGGCATTTATTTCAAGTATTATAGGCGTCATTTACAAAAATATGATACCTACTGTTGACTATTTATGAAATAAAATTTAAAAAAACGAAATAGTGCTAGTTCAAGAGGTGAAGATACGTGCCATTAAGTTTTATGTTAATTTGTTTTTTTTTTTGTTTTGTTTATTTTGGTTTTTCTCTTGTATTTGGATTAATAAAATAAATATTATTAAAATTAAAAGTTTAAGTATTGAGGTTGTGTTATTTTTATCTTTCTACACGTTGGGAAATTCGTCTTTAAATTTTGGGTCACGGGCAAAAAAGGTTGGGAACCGCAACACATAATATTCTAAATCGAACATCTGGGTTGTAAAGTTTACATAATATGTGCCAATTTTTCGATGCGGCATTTTACTTTTTAAGTGACAGTTAATAAACAGTTTAAACAGAGATGAAAATAGCGTCTTTAAAAAGACAAAATAATTTGTAATTAATATTAATTAAATATATCTATAATTATAACTGCCAAGTTACATTATTCCTTAAAATGCATTTCGAATCACGGAATGCAAGTTAACCTTCTCTTGCTATCAGGATCAAGAGCACCTCATCACGATCACGATCACAAATACAATCACGCGTCAGACATGCCTATCAAGATCGAACGGAAAGATTAATTACATCCCGTCATTCGCACACACTCTACTCATTTCGTCAGGAGAAATTGCTGATTGATTCAATTATTTTCGCTATACCGTCTCTCTCGATGAATGAATGCTGATGGTGAAATGCCCCTGATTTTCTTAACAAATCGTCGCTTTATCCTTGACTCACATAAGCGTTTAATCGCTTGAACCGCGATCGTTAAGGGCAGATGAATATGACTCATGCCATAACCACCTCATACTCATAATTAAGAACAGATGCAGTCACAATGGAATTAAATTAAAATTGCGGAAAAGAAGATGAATAGTACAGAAATTGCAGTATTCATTCATAATACCTCTCGCTAAGAGAGGTACTGGATTCATACTAAAAAACGCATATCCAGATTTTAGTGAATAAGCACGCTTTAGACTAGAATCCGATTTTAATATTTTTACAATGATGTGTGCGTGTGTGTATGTGGATATTGAAAGGACGGTTTCTCAAATTCTATAAGACAAAAACCAATTTAACTACGTATTCGTTAATCTGACATTAATGGGAAGAGCTGAAAAGGTTTTAGTAACAATTGGTTAACCGGAAGTAGTCTTACTGAAAATAGAAAAATAAAGTGCTTGGAACTGAATGCTCGCAGCGCCAAAGCGGAATTTATTTGAACTCAAGGAGTTGAGATAAATTGACATTTAATAATTTCTTTTGTACTGTGTATATTATTAAAAAGTACTACATTTCTAAAAGTAAGTGATATAAATACAATGAATAAAATTAAAGTTTAAACAACCAAACTACCCAATTAGCGATAGTTCCGAAAATGACACCAGATGTCATATTGCTTAGTCAGTTGCCAATATAATGGAATAAATTTCGTAACTAATTTTTATAATGGGGTATGTGACTAAATTTTGATTTTTACATATATGTTACTAGACCAAAAAATAAAATGCCCGTATTTTTTTAAATTGATTAATTATTCGTAGTTTACGAGAAAATAATTATTAAAACTTTGGAGAAGGGATCTGTGACGTCAGTAGGGTAGAATGATAGAAGAAGACAGTTAGACTGAGATAGATATATTGTGGTAGGCGAAAATGACAGCAGCTGTCACGTTCGCCATTCCATAGCCTATCACAACATATCTATCTCAGTCTAACTGTCTTCTTCTACCATTCTACCCTACTGACGTCACAGATTCCTTCTCCAAAACATTAAATTGCTAATAACAATATTATTACAAACTAATGTTTAGTTTTTATTATTATAATGAGAAGCTATAGAGGTTTGTTTTTATATATGGTCGCGTATATTTAATATTACAGATGCTAATGAAGCGTGCTCGATTTTCTACAACTCATTGTATGCAATCATTGACAAATTTGTGCCAAAATACAAGAATAGGAAGCGAAAATACCCTCCGTGGTTTACCCGCGAAATTATAAATAACGTAAATAGTAAAAACAAATTTTACTTAAAATATAAAAAAACTAATACTCCATATTTCTTAGAGAAATATAAAGATTTACGTGCTACTGTAAAAAATCAAATTAAAATTTCATATAACAACTATGTTCGAAATATTGAAAATTCATTACCATCTAATTCGAAGTACTTCTGGTCTTATATTCGTAATAAAAAAGGTATGACAAGAATTCCTGGTAGTATGACATTTGATGACGAGAAGTGTGATGATCCTCAATCAATTTTAGAACTCTTTAAAAAATACTTCAGTAGTGTGTACACTGTTCCTGCGTCACGGGTACTTAGCCCTATAACATGGTCTAATAGCACTTTACATAACTCACACAACATTGAAGTATTCTTTACAGAAGATAGTATTATACGTGCATCAAAAAAGCTGAAAAATACAATGACCGCTGGCTTTGACACTATTCCTAGTTTTGTTGTTAAGGACTGTATACACGCTTTTGTAGCACCCTTGCTACATATTTTTAATTTGTGCATTTCGACTGGTACATTTCCCGATATTTGGAAATATTCAAAGGTTTGTCCCGTTTTAAAGTCTGGCGATCCGTCCAATGTGAATAATTACAGACCTATTTCGTTACTATGTAATTTTTCAAAACTTTTTGAAATAATTTTGCACAGTCAAATATTTCCGCAAGTTAAACATTTCATATCTGAATATCAACATGGTTTCTATCCACAGCGCTCAACACTAACGAATCTTTGTAATTTTTCTCAATTCATATCTGAAGCTTTAGATTCGAATTGTCAGATAGACGTGATATTTACTGATCTTTCCAAAGCGTTCGATAAAATCGACCACAGGCTATTATTAGCCAAACTTCAAAATTTTGGTTTCGATAATAGATCTATAAATCTTTTTAATTCATATTTAACCAATCGTTTACAGTATGTTTCATACAATGGTTTTCAGTCTAGTACTTATTTTGCTACCTCAGGTGTACCGCAGGGTTCAAATCTAGGACCATTGTTATTCCTTCTCTTTATAAATGATATCACTGATAAACTTGATTGCAATGTACTTCTTTACGCTGATGATGTGAAGATATTTAAGGAAATTAACAGTGTCCTAGATTGCTCTATTTTACAACGTAATATTGAGTATATTGTCGAGTGGTGCAATTGTAACATATTGTACCTCAATATAAATAAATGCAAAGTAATGTCATTTACACGTAAAATGCAATCTATCACTTTTGATTACGCGATTGAATCACAAACACTTGCTCGTACAACTTCATTCAAGGATTTAGGCGTCCTTTTCGATCCAAATTTAAATTTCATTGGTCATTTTGTCACTGTAACTACTGCAGCCAGTAAAATATTAGGCTTCCTAATTCGTAACACTAAACATTTTACTAATGTAAATACATTATTTTGTCTTTACTATGCCCTAGTTAGATCGAAGATTGAGTATGCTATCCCCATTTGGTACCCACATTACCAATGTCACAGGTTACTATTAGAATCTGTACAACGGAAGTTTTTGAAGTATCTTTGGTTTAAAACCACCTCAATTTATCCGCCTCAAGGAACTGAGTACATTACTTTATTAAATAATTTTAATTGTATCTCAATTAAGGACAGACATGCAATGATCTGTATAAAATTTCTTAAAAATGTTATAAATAACAAAATTGACAGCCCGCAATTGTTAATGAAACTTAGTTTTCGAGTGCCCCGCACATCTTCTCGTATGGGCAAACCATTTTATTTATCTTTATGTAAATCCAATATTTTAATGAAATCTCCCTTATATGTTATGTGTGATTTATATAATCAAATGATTTGCGATGAGTGATTTACTCGATTTATTTATTGTCTTTTTTATGTATACATATGTTGTATTTACTTGTATTGGGCTCTGCCTGTTTAAGTAATATTAAATAAATAAATAAATAAATAAAATAAATATATTATGACATATATTGAAATTCGATTATGGTCACATACCCCATTAGGTATGTGCTAGTAGTGAAAAAAATAATATATGCACCACGGTTATGAAGAGCATTATTGTCCTCGTGAATTATAATCTTTTGCTCGGTCATTAATGATACTCTTCATAACCTTGATGTACAATATGCTATTATTATCTTGTACACATTTAAAGATAGATAATTATAAATATGTTTGTAACTGACAAAAAAATGTAAGTGTCAAAAATCCAGATACATTTCTGAAAGCTTTTTATGGGAAGTACTTTTAATATTTCTCGTCACTGAATTCGAAGAATCTCGAACCATTTAGAAAAATAGAAGGAAACTTATTTATAAAATGAATTAAAAAAATTAAAAATATATTACAATTTTTTGTGTGTGCCAGAAATGTTCAATACAATATATAGCCTAATATGGAAATGGCGAGAGGTCTTGTACTGGCCACATCAATTTTTTTTTAATTCAATCCAAATCCACTTGCAATCATCTGATCGAAAACGAAAGTTTATTTGGAACAGGTGTTCAATTCGTGGGGTGTCCAACGAGATCTGTCTGCATTATCTGCGATGTATATCTGCCACACCTGTGGAAATCACGCACGTAGGTGTAAACACGCGTCAGTAGCGTAGGATGAAATGGGCAACAAGGGCGTACAACACAAAATCAAATTTATTAAGTGAAGATGTTATCAAGTGACCAGACATATAAATATCTACATTGGAATTGTTTATTTTACTGGATATTATTATTAACATAAATATTGCTGTTGCTGTTTTATGCAAATAATAATATCCTTCGACCTTATATTTTATAAACATCCTACTGGACAACACATATAAAATTTTATGACGATGGCGTATGAACCTATTTATAATCATAATAATAGTAATAGTAATAACAGGGATGCAGTTGAAATGTTGTAACATTTTAGTGGTTTTTCAAATTTATAACATTTTCAAAATTGGTAGGTGTTGAATGTACACGAGTTATAGGATTTATTGAATGATATTTAAAAAAAATTAAATACCTATTTAAATTTACAAATTATGATAATATTGTAGTAGATTTCCTTGACCGTATGTCAATTTTTTTTTTATCAGAATCTTCGCTTCAGGATCTTAATAATTCAAACCTATAATATGTACATGGCTGAGCAGAAGCAAAATATATATGACATCTAAGTACTATTAAAATATATTGGCCCGTATTCTTACCTCTTGAAGTATTCTCACCTCTTGAAGTAGTGCTACTTCGATTTTTTTTTTTATTTTTATTATATTTTATAAATAGACAAGAATATGTTTCATATATTTGTAAATGGAACCGATAGTATTCGGAATAAGTGCTTTTTACAATTTAATTTATTTTTATTTCTCTAATTTTTAATATTAAAGTTGACATTTGACAGTTGAAGTAGCAACTTTTCGGAAGTAGTGCTAGTTCAAGAGGTGAGATTATGGGCCATTGTTCTTTAAAAAGCCTTAAATTTGAAAATATCACGAAATATCCATTAAATATTTTACAGTTAAAATTAGTGTAATATTTTGAAAAAGTCACGTGATCTGAAACAGAATGTGACGTCAGATTACATACAGTTAACATGTGACAAACTATCGCCTACTTTTATTTATGTAAATAACATAAAGTTTTCCCATTGGCTGTGAAATTACAGAAATGGGGGTTGTTTTTCATGGATATTTCTGGCGCCAATCTTTTTATTTATTTACAAAAATAACATTATAAATAAATTATTAATATTTTTTACTTCCTTGTACGAAGTAAAGGAAGTATTGTAATCGCGAAAAATTTCGGTTTCCAGATTTCAACGGAAATATACATTATGACCATCCCTGAATCCATTTTGACTAATTTCGTCGTGACGTCTGTACGGACGTACGTATCTCGCATAACTGAAAAACGGGAAGCCGTAGAAAGTTAAACTTTTGTATTTATAACTGTTATAACATCTAGTTGTGCACCTCCCTTTTTGGTCATTACCTAACTTTTGGAAGTAGTACTTTACTTGAAGCCTATAGTAGATTTTAATGCAAAACTATATTAAAATATAATCCAAAACTTTTCAAATTTGGTATATAAGACTTTTATATCAATGGGAATAACATAATAGATTTTAGTTAAAATGGTCCACCCGGAAGTGGTGCTATACTTGAAGCCTATAATAGATTTTAATGAAAAACTATATTGAAATATAATCCAAAACTTTTCAAATTTGGTATATAATACTCTTATGTCAATGGGAATAACATAGTAGATTTTAGTTAAAATGGTCTGCCCGGAAGTGGTACTTTACTTAAAGCCTATAATAGATTTTAATGAAAAACTGTATTAAAATATAAACCAAAACTTTTCAAATTTGGTATATAATACTTTTATATCAATGGGAATAACATAATAGATTTTGGTTAAAATAGTCTAACCGGAAGTGATACTTTACTTGAAGCTGTTATCAGTTTTTCTTGAAAAAATAGTGTTATTTTGATTTTAATAATAAATGCTTCAAATAAAAGTTTTAGAGAATTGAATTCTGCGTCGAAAACATCAAGTATGATTCAATTAGCTCTTTAATAAGCGAGATATGTAAAATTAAAAATGATGTACTTTTTGGTTTCTGTAATTAAGTTTGCTATGAATTAGGACAAAAAATACGTGCAATTTTATGATTGGGTCTGTTATAATACATATTTTAATTATTAACAAAATATGTATAGCGTAACAGGCGTACAAGGAAGTCATGTGGTGTCCACATCAGATATTTTATTACTATGAAAAATACTGCATATATGTACCTACTTTCATTTAAAATACTTTTTAAAAAATGTAAAACCGGCTCATTATTCCAAACTTCCGGACTTATTTTGTCTACTTCTTTGGGAGAAACCGCTTTAGCAAAAAGGGTTAACGAGCTGATAGTACTACCATAGATCTTTTATAATTAATTACGTTAGTATATATAATCAATGGTACTACCTCATGGGTGGTCAAGGAAATCTCCTACAATATTACTATAATTTGTAAATTTATATAGGTACTTCAATTTTTTTAAATATATCATTCAATGCAATCCTGTAATTTGTCTACATTTACATTTTGGCATTACCAGGTGCTCAGTTTATTAATGAATGTTCATTGGATAAGAATTTACTGTGCAACTACGGTTCTTCGGAACCTCAATAAACTTTTGCCTATTTCAATAATATCAAGCAATTTTCAACTTTCATAGACAATATAATGTACCCTGAAAAGAAACTACAGTCATACAAAAAAGTCTCCGTACGACAGTAGTTTTAATGTATTTTAGGAAAAATAGCATTCTAGAACCCAATATATTTAATTTCCTTTTAATCCAAAATGAAACGCAGTATATTACGTTATTATAAATATAAAATAAACAAATAATTTACTTAATTTATTTATATTATGGGGTAAACATTGAAAGTATTCATAATTTCATGACAAAAAAGTCTCCGTACGATAACCAGAACATTTAAATAATAAACCATTTATTTATGTTTCGTAAAGAAATATAATATTTCGAGGGTTTTCCTTTGGTTTTTCCACCAGTAACTAAGCGATGAGTCATTGAATCCACCAAATTTTTGGTCACCGATGGCATTATATTCTGCCAGTTTACTTGTAATTAATTTTAAATTTTTTTTTGCTTTACATTTTTATTTATTTTTAAAATTTTCCGCACTTTCTCACTCTGATTAAAGTGCGGAGACTGCGAGGGATGATTAAGCATATTTTTAATGTTATACAGTACGCATTCTCTTATAGAGCGAATTATTTGTCGAATTTTTCTGAGGCATGAAATTAAAATTGTCTGTTAAGGCCCTATTTTTCGGCACATTGTTTAAAATTTTCTTTTAAAATGTCGAGGGAACCTTTGCTATCCATTGTTGCAATAATTACTAATTTTCGTACTCCCGCTGAGGAGCTATAGCCCCTAGACATAATGCTGTCACCGCCGTATTTAACTGTTACTATTAAATGCCTTAAATTTTAGGTTTTCTCCATTTGTTTATTTTATATTTATAATAACGTAATATACTGCGTTTCATTTTGGATTAAAAGGAAATTAAATATATTGGGTTCTAGACTGCTATTTTTCCTAAAATACATTAAAGCTACTGTCGTACGGAGGCTTTTTTGTATGACTGTATATTTGCGTCAAATGCAAAAATTTTCACAGTAGCAACGATTAGTTAATACGTAGGATTTAAAAGTTATTTGTTCATAAGATTGCTGGACGAGTTATACTATATTACTATATACTCTCAAAAAAAAATTACCTTTTTTCAACACCCTGTATTTTTATTTTATTTATTTTTACTATGGTTGTGTTTGCGTAACTCCCTAAATGTAATTCGGTACCTAAATATTTATTTATGTTTTGTGGAATTTATTAATGACTTGGAGTATGATATAACATTAATAAAAGACTTCAATTAATAATTAATAAATAATTTGTATGAACTGGTCAGTAAGGATCCTGGTAAGGATTTAGACGCGGCAGTGTACAGATCGTTTATGAGTGATAGTGTTATCGGAAAGCCTTTTGGTAAAACTTTAAGGGCCGTTTTCATAATAAACTTTATCTGCACTTTAACACTTTAAACTAAAATTAAAGTCGTTTTCGTTTTCATAATATAACTTTAGCGATCTCTGTAGCATTACTTTAAAATAAAGATAAAGTCTTAAAGTAACTTAAATTAAAGTTTTAAAGTGAGCCTGATTATGAAAACGGCCCTAAGCTTATAGTTTTCGTCACCAAAATTCGAGGGACAGCCATAAAAGGCTTAACCGCCCCTATACTATAAAACTAGAATGGAATAGTTAGTTTAGCATGGTACACCGCAAATTGCTTTAGTTTTGTGTGCAAAACAGTGACAGTATTCAGTCTTATTATTTATGATGGGCAGAAGTTTTAAGTATCTTTGTGAACTTAAGTAACAGGCGGTTCAGCTGTTTATGACCGTCGCTCGATTTTTGGTGACGAGAACTATACAGCAGCATTTTATTTCAAAGCATAACATTTAGAAGTGGGAGATAAAAATTCGTTTCTTCAGTTTTTATTGTTCACTTCCTTAGAAATCATTTCTTGTGGTTTTGTCCTAACTTCTGAAATTTCTAACTTTAAAAATATGTAGGTACTTCTTGCACAAGGCGTAAAAGACCCGAAATCGATTGCCAATAATCCTCTTCTAAGTTTTTGTGAAACTAGAACCAAGATAAATAATAGAATAATTCTTGAAAATGAGTTAGTAGTACATATATTAGTTAGTGGTATTGTAAATATCGGTGTTAAGTTTGTCACTTCTATTAGCTATTTTATCGCAAATGTAAATGTTAGCTGCTAGCTGCTGTAATCAAATACGAATGTACTGCTTCGCTAAGCGCCAGAATAAACAATTTTTTATGGATGAGTCATTTATGGACGATTGAAAATAGTTTTCATGTCATAATAATAAACTAGTAACCCCGATTTTCAGAAGTATTTCATCAAATGAAAATATTTCAAACATTAAAACTAATTTAAGTTAAACTATAGCTATTTGTGTATTAAGAGCGCAAAATGCGACATTGTAGATTGAGAGGTTGTTGCCGCGCGACGAAGGAGCGCGGCATTCTCTCGAAATCGACAATGTCCATTTGCGCTCGAAACACACACAAGATTTTTTCTACAGTCGCCACAATGGGGTCCTCCACCATAACAAAAAATAATAAAATGTACACTTTATACTTACAGTACTGCTCAATAAATAACGATTGGCTAATACAAAAGATACGATTTAAACTTAAAAAGGCTTTATATGATTATATCGTTACATTAGCCATCTATTCTATAAAAAAAAAACCAAAATTAGAGCGTGGAAGCAAGGATTTGTGATGATTTGATAAGTTTTTGTAGCAAAATGTGTGGTTAGTTGCCACGCCTGTCACACTGAAAAAATTAACAAATATTTCAAGGAATTTGTGATTATATAGACATGTATGTGCATTGACTGACTTCTCGCAATTATTTAAGTAACGAAATAACTAATAACTTTATTGCAATCAAAATAAATAGTTAACTAGAGATCAGATGTCAGTACGACTCGCAACTATCTTACCGCCATCTGTGTACAATCATTCCTATTACTAAACATAACTGTTCACACAATTTATTTTATATTTAATTTTATTTTATCGTTATTTTCCATTCTTCTGGAGTTTTTATTCAATCTAATCTAAGCATTTTATACTTTCGTTTTTGTAAATGAATGCCCTATTTCATTTTCACAGCAGTATGGCATTTTGTTAAATACCGACAGAACATATGTCAAATTGACTTGTGAACGTGATAAATGTGTAATTACAGTGCCATTAGTTCCTAACTAACCATTTTCATTAAGAGTGTAGACAAGTGACATTTCTCAACATTGTATACTTAGAAATTTGGACAGTGAGCGTTTTTTCTATTTTGTCGCGCATGAGCGGCAAAGTGACATTTTGCGTTGGCAAAAGAGAGCGCAAATGGCTACTTTCTATAGTGACTGTAGAAAAAATAAATTGTAAAATAGTAAACTATTTTTTTTTGTTTGTCAAATATTATACAAGTTTATTGCTAAAGTATAACATAAAATTACTTTTGTTATGGTGAACCCCATTGTGGCGACGGTAGAAAAAATCAAGCGCAAATGGACATTGTCGATTTCGATTTCGACAATATCCCAATTTTGCGCTCTTCGTACATAATAGTTATTTATGCACGGATGTATCATAATTTGACAATTATAGATGAATTTGTTTGACGTAAACGTCATTTTATAAGCCGCGGGCCTCATTATAGCCCGAAACTAAATTATAACCTACAATATAAACAATTTAAACAGGCAACATGAAAAGTTTTTATTACAAATCGAAAAATTTTATATTCTTTAATGAAAAATGAAAATTAATTTTGTGATATTTATATGGAAAGCACGGAAATACACAAAATAAAACTCAAATGACGTAACTAATAAACAGACAATAAACTGTTG
This sequence comes from Ophonus ardosiacus, assembly GCA_943142095.1. Taxonomy (NCBI): domain Eukaryota; kingdom Metazoa; phylum Arthropoda; class Insecta; order Coleoptera; family Carabidae; genus Ophonus; species Ophonus ardosiacus. Next base: position 32,024,558 of record OW964832.1, on the reverse strand, counting down.
TTCTCCGCTTTCATAGCAACACTAGATACTGGATGTACGAGGACAAATTCTTTTCAATACAATTTTTCTAACACTCATAATTTGAAAATTTTCATCCGTGCATTAAGTTTTGCATGTACCACGAGCGTAACTTGCCTTATGGCATTTGACGTGTTTTTATCCCTCGGTTACGCCTCGGGCTCAAAATCCCGCCGCATGCCATAAAAGCATCCTTACGCTTACGCTCTTAATACATAAATAACTATTATGGATGAGTCATATATTGACGATTAGAAATGGTTTCCATGTCATAATAATAAACTAGTAACCTCGATTTTCAATATTATTCATCAAATATTTCGAAATATTATTTCTATTCAAAACCACTGAAAGGTCAATTTTTGTAATGATTTTTTTTTTTTTCATTATTTTCTGTCGAAAAATTCATTTATTTGCTTAACTCTGAAAATTGATATAACTATGTAGTTATTTTCGTAGAATTTATTGATGATTTTCCCAAGTTGGTATCACGACCCATTTTTAAGTTAAAATCCTAAAAAGTCATAGGTACCCATTTTTGGCAAAAAAAATCAAAATTTCCAAAAATCCAATTTTACAATATTAAATTTAAAACCGCAGATCAATATCTTCATTCGTTCCCGAGATATTTGTGTTCAAAGTTGGATCCCAAAAACACCCATTTTTGGGTTATAACCCTAAAATGAGTGGAAATATTGAGTTGCCGATATCACCATTCGATTCTACCGGCAAATTACATAATTTTTAAACAATTTATTCAATTTCCAGAATAAAATATCTGTTTTCATTTATTTTACTCTGGAAATTGTATACCTACGTTGTTCAAAAATTTTGAAAATTGGTATACTTAATTTTCGAATGATGATGTCGCTAAGTCTGTATTTCCACCCGTTTTGGGGTTATTAGCCAATAATGGTTATTTTTGGCCATGACTTTAAATGCAAATATCTCGGAAACGAAAAACGATAGTGACCTGCGGTTTCAAAATTTGAAATCCGATTGATGAAAAGTATCTAAATACTGTATTTTTTGTAATTTTGAACTTTTTACGCAAAAATGACTTTTGAGATAACAACCGAAAGTGTTGAATCATTTCTTGTGAACACAAAAAAAAATTAATTCTATTCTTTCATTCTATGAGGAAGTTCCTATATGTCAGATATTCTTCCAATTTATTGACAACATTGGTGGTATTTCTTATGGATATATGCATTTTGCCCATAATTTTAAATATTTGATGAATAAAATAATTTAAAAATTAAATGTGCTTCCTAGAAAAACCTTTCAGTAATGTCACTAATGGCCGTTTGCACCTATGTTATCTTAAGTTCTACTCTAAGAATAGGATTTGGGTAAAAAGTCAACATTTTTGATTTAGGTATTACAGAAAGACAGTTTTTTTGACATTTAATTGGATTTTTTTTTAAGTTTAGTATATAAAACTTGCAAAGTTTATTTTTATTAATATAAATGCTTGTTTTATTACTGAATAATTTAAATAAGAATTAAAAATTACAAATAAATGTGAGCAGACGGTTATATGTTGTAACTATGGCGCCACCATAGGCATAGGGATGCACTTTCTATAGCTATGTAATAAAATTTGTGCACTTTGGTAGGTGTACGCTAGCGCTAGCGCAAAGTACTCATAATTGGAGAATCTGGTATTAAAAGTGACAAATCGTTTAATATTTGGATTCTCCTTTAAATAAATTATACTGATCTTGCTTACGCGATAAACTAGAGTTAGTAAAACTTCAATTCAAATTAAAATTCATCATCATAGAAATCAGTCACATCCATTGTCAAAGTTGATCGTAAAGGTTAAGTGCACTTTAAGCCATAGAATCTGAGGCTTAAAGTAAGTGCACTTAAGTATAACTTAGCAATACATTTTTAAAATTTAAGTTCCACTTAATGTTGTTATACTTAAGTAGATGCGGTGCAAACGGCCATAAAACTGTTGATTTTTAGCACTGACATTTATTTGTTAATTACAAATTATGTTACAAACATTTGAATTTATCAATTTGTTTCCTTGGTGTAGTTTGAACTGTGTGATTTATTACATTAGTTTATTCCATATATTACATTCTTTTGGAAATACGTTTCGTATTTATCGAGAACTTTCAATCGTTGTATATCATTATTTCTCAATTACAATGGGGTATGTGACTAAATATTGATTTTTACAGATATGATACTAGACCAAAAAATAAAATACCCGTATTTTTTTAAATTGATTAATTGTTCGTAGTTTACGAGAAAATAATTATTAAAACATTGGAGAAGGGATCTGTGACGTCAGTAGGATAGAATGATAGAAGAAGACAATTAAACTGAGATAGATATATTGTGGTAGGTTATAGAATGGCGAAAGTGACAGCTGGCCTACTGTGACAGATATCACGTGATCGTTTACATCGTGTGTCTCAGTCTAACTGTCTTCTTTTACCATTCTACCCTACTGACGTCACAGTTCCCTTCTCCAAAACATTAAATTGCTAATAACAATATTATTACAAACTAATGTTTAGTTTTTATTATTATAATGAGAAGCTATAGTGGTTAGTTTTTACATATTATGACATATATTGAAATTCGTTTATGGTCACATACCCCATTGCAATAGATGCAAGCAGTATTTTTAGAATACGTTTGTATTTTTTGCTACCGTATGTCCTCGTGTACGCCTATGTGCATAAAATCTATGTGTGGGTCTTCCACTGTCGGCACATGACATGACATAAAAATAAAAGAAACTTTTTCTACCATTTAACAACATGTTTTGTATCTAACACTTCAGTCTTTATCAACAACAACTCAGTAAAAAAATCTTATCACGAAATGTATTCTCTGAGGCCATGGTACCAGATTTAAACACTAAACTTCTTTTATTTCTGGTGGCTAACTAATTACATGTGTACCAACGTTGAACAACTGAGATTAATTTTTATAATTTTAGTAACTAATCGCTGTAGTGTGCTCTGTAATTTTAACCGTGAAACGTGAAACAAAGATGTTAATTATAGATTGTTATACCTAGGAATGTTTTAAAAATTAGCATTTTGTTTTATTTTGTTATCAATTCGCGTGTGTTTTTGTTAATGACTAAAATAATACGGAAGTAAAATAAAAATAAACATACGATTAGAATGAGCCGAAACGCGAAATATTTACGCAAAAAATTGGTATAATTAATATATTCTGTCAAATCTGTAACATTTGTTGAGTCATGTGGTTATCGTCGTGTGTATAGTACGTTAACCTCTATATATTTTTTTTATTCGCATGAAAATAAAATTGTTTTGTAATCTATTAATTTGTATTCAAATCAATTCCGTTTTTCCAAAATTCTGTCTGTAATAATATTTTATTTTCTCATTAAAATGATTTTAAAAATTCGTAACAAATTTATTATTAAATAAATTATATTTTACAAATATTTCACATTCTAGAAAAACATCTCTCATCTGTTTTTTTTTTCTATCTGAATCTAGTAACATTTATCACGATTTTCCTTTTTACCTCCCGCTACCCTTGATAAGGAAGGTATAGGGATCGTGCTAAAAATCGTATATCGAGATTAGTAAATGACCACGTTTTAAGTTCCCTAGAATGTTAGTGGATCCTCTTTACGCTCTAACTCTAATACTATCAATCGAAAAAATTTGAAGGCTTGTATTTCGACCCTATTCTAATATGGAAAGAAACAGTTAGAATTTGGTGTAAATCAGATAACCGGAAATGGCACTTTACTTGAAGCTCAAAATGATTTTTCTTCAAAAATTACCTTTGTAATTTTTTTGCAATTTATGGTTATGAAGATTATTAAATTTTCTGCAGATATGAATTGGTATATTTTCATATTTTATATATAAATTTATAAAATAATGTAATTTGCAAGTCCAGGAGCCTCTATATGTATCAAAGATAAACACAATTCCTTTATTACACAGTTCATATTTCAAATATATGTAACTGACAGATAAATGTCACTGTCAAAAATGTAATCATTTCAAATTAATAATGGTGACATTTAAAAAAAATAGTAAATAAAGCAATAGTTATATGCAAAGGAACTTAATATAGTTTGCAGCATTAGTAAATATATAGTTATGTATTTAAATTAATAAAAATTAAAAAGCAGGAGGTATTGTGTTGGCCACATCAGATTTTTTTCTTCGAACTGAATCTAGTGACATTTGTCACGATTTTGCTTTTTTCTTTCTCCGGTATGAAAGTCTGTTTCATTCTAAAATATTTCTAAAATCAAGTATCTATTTTAGCCACCTGTTTCTATCGGCAAATTCTTGTAGTATGTAGTACATGTTAGTTGGCAATGCAGACTGTCGTTTTTCTGTTGATCTGTTGTCAGTTTCATTTCCATGATTACGTAATCTCGTGCGTAGATTCCTCGTTTGATGTGTGCTGTAATGGGAATTTTACGACATTTAAGCATTTTTATTTTACATTTACAGCTGTTGATACGATGTCAACTGTCAATAAATGATCATTTGCAGATACAGTTTTATTTGAAATAAACCAAACGCTTTTGCAAAATCTTCAAAAGGATTTAATAGTGACATGAGTCTGTGTTACATATTATTATGTTTTCTTTGGAATAAACATACGAATTAAAGTTTAAATTAAACATGCAAATAGCTTCATTGTCAATTGTTTGTTTAGTCTGCAAAATAATTGAAGTTGTTCTAGTTTGGTAGATAAATTAAGCAAAAAATTCTTAATGTACATTAGTGCGTTATTACAAAATTGAGAAGGACATCATTTGAAATAATCGAAAATTCCTACATAAATTAATAGTTATTTATGTATGTTTCAAGACACTAAGTTCTATTTTTTATCACAAGGCCTCGGCAAGTAAACCATGAGTGATAAAAAGGAACTTCAGTGTTGAGGTGCATATTAAATTTTATTTGAAATCAAAAAATTGTGAAAATAAAAGAAATATTTATTTTATAGATTGTTTAAATATAATCTGTCAATCTGACATTCATTGTTGCTAACCTCGGACATTGAAGTTATCGTAAAGAACACTTAAAATGATGTGTTATCTCAAACTTCATCGAAATTATTTAGCTTGTTCTTCTTGCACATATTTGTCTCATTTTACGTACAAGTTTACTATTGTACATCGTACACCTGCCCAAATTTATCTTATATGAACAGCAATTATCATAAGGTTGGCAATACTACAATTGCATAATTGCATGTCGTATAATGGATTACTTCAGTGCCTATTTCTGAGCTTTTCATGACGATCTTTGTGCACTTTAGTGACAATTTCAAATAAAATATTTAATTTTATGATATTATCTAATGATGAGTGTGCCTATCTACTTTAAACACAGATATCAGTAAATGATGATGACATATTTACCAGACGTCACCTCACGGACACTCATTGCTGAAGTGGAGAGTAAGCAAATACAAATATACAAATAAGTATATTGTACAATTTAAATCTACTCTAAATTAAAACAATGATAGATTTCAACATTAATCAATGCAAAATAAATTTAATGACAGGAAATGCAATCGAAATATTGTAAACACAGATAAAAAATTTCGTAACGACATATATCAGTGACCCACATTGATCGAGGGATTTAAGATTGGAATGGACAGAAACTCAGCTATATTTAATCTTGATTTATTTTACATGTTGCGTCGACAAGTAAAATGCAAATTAATTTGGATTTGCAAACGTGGACATACAGTTTATGCTCTAGTTTTCAACCAGAGTAATGTTTTGACAACGAAATGTATTAGATATTTGCTTTAAATAGTTTGGGCAGTTGAAAGAGGACTATTCATTGCTCTGGTATATTCGCTGCTCAAATAGATTAAGTATTAAAATTCTTCCACAGTTCTGAATTATTGTTAATAATTATTTTACATCAAACTAATAATAATTCGGCCAATTTATATTTTCAATAGATTATAAAATCTACACAAATGGTTAAAAATTTCTACAAAATTATTTCGGCTCTTTATATATAAACTTAAGACGATCCTATCCGGGAGAGCCACATCCTAGAAATGGCAGCACTAATAACCGACTTATAGGGAAAACATTATATTTTACGTTTGCGCTAGTTGTATTTTGAGGCTTTGTTTTGTGGTTATTTTGTTATTTTTAATTGAAATCAAATATATTTATCATAATGTCAGATATATACATTTATTTAAATGATGCTGTGCGGCTTATGGTCGAAGGAGAAAGGAGAAGCAGTATATAAGGGTAAAATAAGATTCAAAATTGAGGTTATCTGCATATTAACTACTTATTTAATTATTTTTAGCTGGACATTTTATCTTGTGCGGATATAAGACAGATAAACAGAATAATATAGAAATAAATTAACTGTGTGTTCAAACATCTAATTTGAAAGGGGCTAACCACTCAATCGTAATAACACTAAATACAAATGCACATCAAGTTCTTTGTTTTGCACGTCTTCCTCTTGCTCAATTTCTTATATTTTTGTAGTTTTTTCTTCTTCCCTGTCTTTCCTATAAACAATTTAAAATAAATATATAATATTAAAGAATAATAGTTACTACTTACAGGTAAAGTCTCTCTATTTTCTTCTCTGTACAGGGGTTTTGTCGAATTTTCTTTGCTGTAATTTTTAGCTTGCTATATCATTTTTTTTATATTTTTCTTTTATTGACTACAAAAACAATCTAATAATGTTTTGAAGCATAAATTTTTATAAATACTTACATGGAATAAAATCGCTTAGGTAAAAATGTGAACGAACGTTCATGAACGGTGATATGTCCTTTCCGATTTTTAACGCGATTTTCCACTTATTTTTTAATATTTCTCTTTTTGGGAAATAATGAACGGATATGCCAGCACTTGCATAATTATTGCACTGCGGTACATAACAATATCTCTTCGATTTGCTGGTCATTTTTAGTTGTTTACTTATAATCCTGTATGACAGCACAACGTTTTCCCTACAACTTATATGTTTTATTTTGCCACCAGATGTCAGACACTTTGTTGGCTCTTACCAATAGCAATCCTCAAAATTATGTAAAACATGAGATTCGCGCGAATCACACAGCCCGCACTATTGAACATTACAAACCATATACATACTATGAAAGAAGAAAGTATGATCTACAAATTAACCGTACACTTTTTGGAATTTTTTTTTTGCCGAAGTTATGATTTCTTGAAAAATAACTATTTTTGATTGCCGTTATCATCATTCTCTTGCAAAATTTCAAAATTTCGTTTGGAACACATAACTACTAAAGGTGATGTAATCTAATATTAAATGGCGGAATACTTAAATAACATTCAGTTATTGTAAGTTTAAAATCTATATTGTAAAATAGTCCAAAGAAATGTGTACAAATTTCTCACCATTTGCGTAGGTTTTATAATTTGTTTGTTGAAAATGTAAACCGGCCGAACTATTATGAGTTTGAAAAAAAATTTTTCAGTGCATAAAAAAATTCTATAAATAAATGGCGCTTAAAGGATGTCATTGTCATTAATAAAATTGGCGTAACTTATGTCATACATTATGTCATTATACATACACAAACAATGCGTAACATTTTATTACCAGAGATAGGATTCATTAATTTATTATGTATCACATCTATAAGTGATCTACTAAATTGAACTATTTCCGTGTTAATGTTAGATGTTCATTGTTTAATACTAGGACGTCCTTGAATCGTCATTCTTCAAATCTTCGTCATTCTTTAGCATATCTTCTTTCATCGCAAATTAAATTAGTTTCTGATTAATAACAATGACGACATCAGAGTAAAGATAAAAATAAAATTGGCTAAAGGGGAAATTAAAGTTGTTTAAATATTCTTAAAGGAAAATATCACTTATCGATAAATTTTCATGTTTATTGCAAAAACCTTGGAGTATCTATTTTTATATTTATTTCTGTTTTACAATTATTGCAAAGGCGTGCTTGAAATCATGAATTTGTTTATTTTATCGTGCCACGAGTTTGTTTTTCATTTACATTGCTCCGCTCATTTTATTTGTTTTGCGAAATTTGTTTTTAAAAGGATTGAAAGTTCGTGATATTTCTGCAATTATTTTATTTTCACATTCATTTTTTTCAAACAAATGTATATTGTATTCCAGTTTAGAATGGACTTGGTGGTTCTTCAGGAGGTCTATTCTAAATTCATAGCCACATGTGCTATCCGCTATCCGCTATATAAGTTCCACTACTAGCCAATAGATGGATTCAAGTCGGATAGCCACATGTACTATCCGCTATCCGCTGTATAAGTTCCACTACTAGCCAACAGACGGATTTAAGTCGGATAGCCACATTGTGCTATTTGTTAGAATTATAAATAATTATTATAATTTAAATAGGTACTTACAATATATAGATATTAATCAAATATTATTGATATAACACACGAACACAAGTATTTGATTACAAAATTGAAAAGCCGAACTACTTGTCAACTTGACTTCTGGCAATATTAATAAGTTCCACTACTAACCAACAGATGGATTCAAGTCAGATAGCGTAAAGTCACTAGATATATAAAGTACCGCAATTGGCCGCCATATTGTGTCAAGCTTCGGCGCCAAATTTAAAATGGATTATCTTGAAACGAGTGCGTTATTACAAAAAATAGAAAAATAGTCGGCAGTGAAATAAATCTATGAAGGCAAGTAATTAATATTGATTTTATGTTCATAATTTTTATAAATGCGTACATATAAGTACAAAACATAACTGATCAAAATTATAAAGAAAATAAAAAATAAATACAATTAAGGTTAATTTTCTTCAGGTTGTTTGACATGATGACAGTATTGACGCTAAAGTCCCCAGATATAGTGACTTTTATAGGCACAGCCAACTACAACTAGATCCTGATGTGACCCTGATTGGCCTGATTCCGCCATATTGTGTCTAAAAAATGTTCTTCTCTCTCTAACACATTGGTACAATGAATTGCGGTACTTTATATATCTAGTGACTTTAAGATAGCGGGGTGGGAACCCCCATCTGTTGGCTAGTAGTGGAACTTATATAGCGGATAGCACATGTAGCTATGAATTAGAATAGACCCCCAGAGCCAGTCAGTTTTACACATCATATAAAACTTATAAATTAGTTTTTTAGCGATCGGCCAAAAATGTGCTGTTTCTGATCATTTTTTAGACTGGAATTTTTTTCTTTACTGAGCCAGCTAGGAAAATTGTCTACTAGGGATCAGAAAGTAACTTTATTCACAGTCTATTAATAATATAACGATTTCCGACTTTTAAAAAGTTGGGAAGTTATTGTTAACCTCATTTTCTAAAAGGTCGGAAAGTATACCATGAGTATAGCTGTTATACTCATGCTATACTTTCCAACCTATTACATCCCAACTTCGGGGCTATTTCCCGTTCCTACCCTGCAAAATCAGTGACATGTAAACAAAGCTTCTGTACATTTTATATGTAAAGAGACGAATGAAATTCTAAATAATATAAATATGTGTAGATATGAGAAATTAAAATTTAAGGTTAGATATCAAACTGAACTGACAGTTCATGTGATAAATGAACAAGCTCAGACCGTTTATTTATGTTAGCTTATCCGGGAACCGGTAAAGCTGAATGTTTCCATGGCGATCAGTTGTGTATTTATTTATTTATTTATTGTTTCCTCGCAATAAAAAAATAAAATAATCCATAACCTATAGATTTTTATTTATTTTTTTTTTAGGACCGTGAAAAAAAATGTCGTACCCAACATGAAATGAATTTCTTTTTACTGGGCTCCCAAGGTTCCAGAGCGAGCCGTCAGTAAAGTATCACTTTCAAGTTTTGTTACATAAATAACTATTTCGCTGTTGTAAACTTGGTTCGCGTTTAGATCAGTCAAAAAGCTATAATCCTTAGTCCTTTCTTAACTGGAATTAAGTATAAATACCTTTACATTTTTAACTTTAAACAAGGTATATTTTAATGGTTATTAATATTGGAGAAAGATGAAATATGTTTTTATCAATACAATTAGCAATTAGGTACTTAAAATTACATTTACTTGCTTGCAGATCGAATCAGTTGAACTAGCCCTAAACCTCCTAGATGGCTCTGTCTACAGAGGAAAAAAACTCCAAGTCGAGCGAGCTAAATTCGAAATGAAAGGTGCATACAACCCCAGTTTAAAACCGAAGAAACGAAGAAGGAAAGATAAAGATAAACTGAAAAAGATGCAAGAGAAGTATATTGTAAACACAATTTTATTTTGAATCAATTACTTTATTTGAATTTATTTAAGGCTGTTTGACTGGAGGCCAGAAAAGATGCGCGGTGAAAGATCAAAACACGAGCGAGTTGTTATTATTAAGAATCTTTTCGAACCGACTTTATTCGATAGAGAAGTTTCGCTCATTTTGGAGTATCAACAAGATCTCAGAGAAGAATGTGGCAAATGTGGAGAAGTCAGACGAGTTCTACTATATGACGTAAGTTGCTTTTTTTATTTATACTAGCCCTTCGTTATATTTATATTTATCAACAATGAAACAAAAATTTCTTTTTAACAATGTGTAAATTTACTTTAATATAAAAATTGATTTTTGTTCTTAGTCTTAATAATTGTTATTTTATGACGTAGATGTTAAGATCATTTTACTTCCCAAATAGTGGAATTAGCTAATAATGGGAATTCCAACTCAATCGAATTAAGGGAAATTAGTAAAAAAAAAAATACATATGCTTAATAATAAATACGAATATGAATTCATTATATATTATTTTGACTGGCCACTGAAGGACCATCTATAAATGCATAACAAATAGCGTGTTATTACTAATGGAAGTTAAGAACCTCAATTATCTGAGGAGTGACCAACAGTCTAGCACTGCAATTCTCAAACAGTTTTTATTTAAATATAAATTTCTTGCATTACACTTAATAATTTAAATACACTTACAATTATAATGTAGACCTGTACAGTGTTATATTAGTCATTTATTTATTGTAAATAAAATTAAAAAATAGAATATATTTCAAGAACATTTAGGTCCACTAACCGCCAAATTCACCAACCGTGAATCAAGTCTTGATTCTCTGATCAACACTGATCTGTAAATCAAGTTCTGGTTTACCTTGGAGATCAACAGTTTTAACAAAGCAACAGTGTCAAAATTTGTTGATCAGAGAATCAAATTTGATTCAGGGATGGTGAATTCGGTAGTAAGAAAACAATTTGGTATAAAAACTTATATTCATGACGTTACATCAATTTTTTTCAAACTTTGAGGGACCATAGCCCGCTTATTAATAGGATTTTTTTCACCGAATTTTCATCAATAGTCTTACTTACACTTTCAGATGAAATTATATTTAAAAAAATGGCAGAATCCCCCATTAGAGTCATAATTCTTTTTGAACACAAATTAATTTATAATTATACCCATTACTGGGTGTGCTGATGTAGTCCATTCTTACTTATTATTAATCATAAAATACCACTGTATTTATAATAAATTCATGTTTTATTCAAAATTAAACACATATGCCTTTTTCAATAATTTATTCGAAATTTAGAATCGAAGGGGTGCATTGCCTGTGACGTCACGGGCGTTCTGTGCTGGTAAACCGCCCGTTGATTCCACGCGCGATACTCGTTTAATAAGAAATTCATATTTTATTCAAAAATAAACACATATTTTTTCAGTAATTTATTCGAAATTTAGAATCGAAGGGTACATTGCCTGTGATGTCACGGGTGTTCCGTACTGGCAAACCGCACGTTGATTCCACGCGCGATATTCGTTTGTTTCTGTCAACAAGTATTTGGTTACAGCAAGTTTGTATTTAGTTTTCAATTAGTTTTTACATAAAACAATGTGTTCCTAATAAAATATTTATAGGAAAATTTTATTTAAATTAATTACCGTGATATAAATTTTAAGTGGGAAAACATTTTTAATAGTGAAAAACAGTGAACCAAACTTAGCATACACGGTGTATTTTTAAAAATTTTTTTTTGTTAATACAGAGACATCCAGAAGGCGTTGCTCAGATAACAATGAAAGAACCAGAGCAGGCAGATGAAGTAGTTAACCTCTTAAATGGTCGGTGGTTTGGCCAGCGACAATTAACAGCCGAAATTTGGGACGGAAAGAAGAAATACAAGTAAGGAAATTTATATTTTTATCAGAAAAATATTAGTTATGTAAGGGGCACGGTAGAATTATTGAATTATTATTATAGTATGTTACTAGAAGTCAAGGGATCATAATAAACCACTTACATACCCCTCAATTACGTTCACAAAGAAACCTTAAATTCTATCTGTCATAAATAAAAATGTAAACATAAACATGGTTTCCCAAATTTTGTACAGAGTTGGACTCTGTCCTAACAAAAATAAAATAGGCATTAAATTAAACAACTTTTTCAGTTACAACTTATTTAGTGTTGCTGTCAATTTTTATTATATTTGTATACACACAATTTTTAAATACATACATGTATTTAACATTAACAATAGTGTTTAGTCATACAGACATAATTTATATAAAAAATTACTCTTCTAATTCAGTACTTGAACTATCGTTATAAATACCTACTTGTATTATAAATAAATAAAAAAAAAAACATGTATTGTAAAAAGAATAATTTTTCCTTGAATCCGACCCTGGGTATTGGAAATTTTATATTTTTATATTTGTGGCGTTTAAAGCTGTTTATGGTGATCCCTCGACTTCTGGTGACATACTAATAGACAGTGAAAACAAAATTTATCTACACTTTCATTTTAGACAATTATTTATTTCTCAATTTAAAATTTTCAAATTAACGTTGCGACTCTGTAATTTTCTATAACACTATAGAACTGTAAGTCTCAACAAAAGCGCATCATTTTTTAATGTAGAACGATAATAAATGCATTAGTATACAAAAATTGTTGTGATTTTGTTAACTTTTAAATTTCTATAGCGTTACAGAAAATTACAGAATCGCACTATAAGTTCTTTTGCAAAGAGTGTTACACAATATTTTGTTTGTACAGAATTGGTGAAACGGATGCAGAGATATCTCAAAGAATAGACAATTGGGATAAATTTTTAGAATCAGACGACAAAACCGATAAAACAAAACCAAAGGGAAATATCGGTAAAACTGAAACTCCAGTTACAGATTCTGCAAAATAAGTTTACAAATAATAGGTATAATAATTTTGTATAAGAATAAATAAAAACAACAACTTACATGCAGAAAAATGTTTTATTGAAAAGGCTGTAATATAAAATCACAAGATTATATTAATAACTTAAATATATTTATACACATTTAATATCTTGACAAAATTACAAATGCATGAGCATATCTGTACATTCTGAAAGACCACTTAAAACACAATTCTGATAATCGGCTTACAAGTAAAGTTCATGAAAACCACAACCGAAAATTGAAATTACGAAAGTTCAAACCCAGCTTGTTGCTCAATTGCCTGAAGAAGTTTGTCTCTCAAAACGCTCTCTTGTGAAATTAACGGAAGTTTGAGAAGATTTAAACACGTGCTTGCTGTCGGCATCCGGTCCTCACTTCCGGCCGACAAAATGCAGAAAGATGGCGAAAGTTCCTAAAAAGTTTCAATATAATTTTTTGAATATTATAATTTTTAAAGACGTACTTTAAAACCTAGAAGAGGAGGACGAGAACAACTTGTAACGAATTTTAATAACATTTTCTTCTGAGTGTCTGTGAATGATTCGACTATTTTCCAAAATATTACGATGGTTGGATGCGTTGCTGTGAATTCACCTGAAAATACAAGTAAGTATAATTTAATTTAAATACTTATGTTAAAATACTTTAATATTTATTTCAAATTTAAATTCGAAAAATAAGTTATTACATTTTAAAGTTTGAGCGTCTACAAAAACGTCCTATAAAAATGTCTAATTATTATGTAATTGCTCATCAATGTTATTTTTCTATTTCTTAATCCAGTAAATAATTTTCTAATATTTTTAACATGATCCTGAATTTTATTAAGTTGCAAAAATTTATCAAAGTAAGCTAGAGAAATTATTCTTTGATTATCTCATTTTAAATAACGGGATATTCAGCCATTGCCAAGAAATAGTAACTTTAGTAATTATAAGGTAGCATACTTTAAACTAAGAATTTTAGTAAAATGAAAATGATGAACATCACAGTCCCTAATCGGTTATTATCGTAAAATGTCGGATGAATTCGGGCGAACTGGACCTACTATTCGTTGTTTATATTTGAATTCTATAGCAACACTACTATAGTCAGAAAAATTGACTGTTGGGTTCAGCAATAAAACTATAAATATCGTAATTATGACAAAGCGGCATATCGCGTACTGTTTCCTTTATAATATTGGATACAAAACAGGACATTATTTGCGCCGCTGTTTTGGAATGAAGACATGCATCGCCTGGTACTTCTACCTGTCTTGAGTGCTCTGTAGAGTAAAATAATCTTACTATTTCTTTAATATAAATGCTATTTTAAGATTATTTTACTATATTTTACTATGCAGTGCATATCTTCATTCCAACAGGGCGGCGCAAATAATGACCCATAAACACCCAAAGTTATAATGCAAGGATATGATATTTATGATTTTAATGCTGGACCCGTCAGAGTTATTTTTTTTTTTATGACATTCTCAAAACGTATCATGAAATAGATAGAAATAAAGTTTATTTCAAATAATTTATTTAAAATTTTTTCTTTATTTCTGTATTCAGTAGTAATTAATTTGACAAGTAAAATATTTTATAAAAATAAATGAAAATATATGCCTAATGAAGACAAAGCAGATACCCTTAGAATTAATTGTTTGAGAAGCATAACTAGGGACTATGACGTCAAATGTAATATCAAACATTAAAAAATTCATATCTCGCTTACTAATTCAAATTTTAACATCGCGTTTTTACAAATATTCTTAGATTTTTATAGATTATTAGAAAAAGAAAATAAAATAATTGTAGAATACCCCATCATTACTATACTTCATTTCACATAAGAAAATAGTAGATGGCGTTGGAGAGCCGACCGTTTTTACATGCATTAAATAAATAATTTAAATTCGTGAAACTAAATTTTGTCATTAATAAATATATGTAAAAATGTAAAAGACCTGAATATTAAAAATTAGAACAACACATGGTTAAGTATCATTTTTAATTCTGTCAATTTTATTTGATAATTGTTAGCTGACAGATGATATCGTTTTCGCTTTTGTGAAGCAGGTGTGAATTCTGACCAATCAAAAAGCAGAATTTATAACCCTATCTAAACCGACGCTATTTTCTTACGTGAAATGAAGTATAGTATAAATCTGAACATACCAGCATAAGCAGTATGATTTTTCAAATCATTCACATCCAATTCTTGCATATCTCCTCCCACAATAATCTGCAACTCCTTATGGCTGAATAATTTCAACCAAAGCAAGGGCACCACAGAATCCAATCCTTGCCTGAAAGCCGCACATTGCCTCTTAATTTGCTTATTCAATTTAAAATCAGCCAACAAATGTATATATTCCAATCTGTTATAATTTGTTACTGGAATATTCCTCCCGTTTGGTTTCATTTCAATTATCTGAAAAAAATTACTTTTTATTATTTTTCAACTTACATTTTATTTTATTTCTTACCCTAGTTTCGCCTAAATCATTGCTCGCCGTGGTAAAATCCAATCCCAAATCCTGAACATCACCTGAATAATCGCGAAGATAAAGTAGATTTCTATAAAGAACAGGGTCAAGAGATCGTAAATGGTGCGCGTCAACTCTTTCAACAAGCAGTTTTTCCAGAAAAAATTCAGCTAACGGTAAGTCTACTAAAATATTTTCAAATATTGCCTGAAAAATAATTATTTAGTATTTGTTGAAATATAAAATGAGGAGCAGAAATTCACAAGTCTTGGCCACAAGTACGAAAAAAAAAAAAAAAACGCATGGCATTAACAAAATTATCTTGAATTTCCATTATTTTTATTTGTAAGAGAAAAAAAATCACGTTTCGAAAGCGAAGAACCTGCTATTATCATCAGGTGAATTGACACTTATAGAAGATTTATTCAATATTCAAGATGAATTTGTTTTAAATCGAAGTGAAACATTATTATATAAATTTAAGTCACTTTTTAAATCTATGTTGTTCAATTAAAATAAAAGTTAATGGACTCTCAAAATGCAGTATTTAGAACGAAATGAGAATTTCAAAACGTAACTTCTATATTTTTATTTCTAAATGTTTAAAATATACAGAAATAAACGACACCAAACAAATATTTGTATGAAAATATAAAGACGATTTTAGGGTAAAAATAGAAATTTGTTACAGAAACAAACAATTTGTATCGTTATTAAAATAAAACCAACCGAAATTGACTTGTTTTCTTTATATTCATTTAATTTTATAGTTTTCTAGTTTGATTTTTTAAATGTGTAATAAAACAATTTAATTGTTATTACTAATATTTTATCAAATAAAGCTCTTATTTTTTTATAAAAAAAAAAGTATTTAGTCTCAAAACGCAATTTTTTCAGATTTATTTAATAATGACCAATTGAACAATATTTATTTCAATTTTACATATTCTTGTGCATCATGTATTTATCAATAATATGAAATAAAAAAAAATGTTTTATTAACAAAATACAGTATTTAGCGTTTAATTCAAAATGCAACTTGGGGCAAAAACTGCGTTTTAAATCTCTGCTCCTCAAATATTATATAAATTACCTTTCCGACTAAACGTCCAATAAAAAAATAGTGTCTCCCAAAATCTTCGACTATGAGATGAACGTTAGGGTTTGGATAGAGTAAATTGTCGTTTGTTAACAGGAAAAATCCACGATTAGGATCGAAAGCTGTTTTTAAAACTTCGTTTATAAATTCCTTAAATATTCCACCACCATCTATTCCGGGTTCGTCTAATCCGGCGTTATTTACAAATTGTATGCGAACTTTTTGCCTCAAATCTGGCTCTGAAAATAATTAATTATTCATTAATTTATTAGGGTATCGCTAGAATATTGAGAATAAGGCACATGATTCATATTTTTAAATATGTTTAAAGTAGTTCCTTTTTATAATAATACACTTTTCCATTTTTTCCTTTCACTTTTTAAAAGTTCCAAACCATTGAAATGCTTTATAAAAATATCTGGGAGGCTTAAAAACTGCCAAATTAATTTTAGACTTAGAAACTGATAAAATAATTTCAGACTGACTTAAAAGGGTCAAATTAATTTCAGACTGACTTAAAAATTTATTTCAAATTGACTTAACAATTTCAGATTGACTTAAAAATGGTCAAATTATATTCAGACCGACTAAAAAATGTCAAATTAATTTATTAATTTCAGACTGACTTAAAGGTGTCAAATTAATTTCCGACTGAATTAAATATTTTTCAGATTGATTTAAAAACTGTCAAATTATCTTCAAACTGACTGAAAACTGTCAAATTAATTTCAGTGACAAAAGTGTCAAATTAATTTCAGACGGCTTAAAATTGTCTAATTTCAGACTGACTTAAAAACTGTCAAATTATAATTCTAATATGTACTCTAATAAAAATTTTTAAAAAATATTAACTAAGGGCTGTTTTCATCTGACTCACTTTAAGACTAATTAAAATTACTGAGTCATTTTCATAATAAACTTTATTTTCACTTTAACACTTTCATTTTAAAGTTGTTTTCGTTTTCATAATATAACTTTAGCACTTTAACAAAATAATAAATATACAGCATTACTTTCAAATAACTATAAAGTCTTAAAATAATTTAAATTAAAATATTAAAGTGAGTCTGATTATGTAAACGGCCTTTAAGACTACCTTTCATTTAAAGTAATGCTACAGTGCTCGTTAAAGTTATATTATGAAAACGAACACAACTTTATCTTCACTAACACTTCAAAATTAAATATGTATTTGCTTTTATAATATAACTTTAGCACTTCATCGAGCACTGTAGCATTACTTTAAAATAAAGCTATTTTAATTAATGTCTTAAAGTGAGCCTGATTATAAAAACGTCCCAAGTTCTGACAAACTTATGAAACTGACAAATAACTTTTTATATTCTATAGTAACCGTTTTATAACAAAATTATTTACCATTTTCTACTGACAGTTTTTCAAAAGAATCTTCATATAAATGAGTTCTCCTTATAACAACTGCCGAATCAGCCATAAAGTCTCTATGACTGAACCCCAAACCATTTGTCATGTTATTTATTGACGATCTACACAAATCACGAAGTAGTAACACTCTTGAATTAAATTCTACTAAAAAGGGCAGTTCTTGAAGTATAGCTAGCGATCTTTGTTCCACTGTTAAAAGAGGAGGCAAATATTCTTCTTCATCTTCAGAAACAATTCCAAAGAATGGTTTCAAAGTTTTAGATAAATAATTTCTCCTGGATAAATCTTGGGAAATGTGGATTTTTTTCCTAGTCCAAAAACCATTTTTACAGAAATGTTTCCTTAAATCAATAGTGTGCAAGACTCGCAACGCATTTAAACAAGATTTGTACAATTGCACCAATTCGGGAGTTGCATGAATCTAAAAAAAAAAATGATTAAAAATGTTCATATTATTTGATTTTTTTCTTACCATGCTTGACCGGCACATAGGAAACGCAATATCAATTAAATTCAAAGAAATATTCTTTAAAACTTCGCAAATGTTACACAGATCGTCTGTGTTGAAAATGCCACAAGATGTATCGGAGTCTGTGTCGGTTAAAGTTGATGTGTATAATGTAAACATACTACAAAATACAGAAATGGATGTTTGTATGTTATTCCACGATGAAAATGACGATGTATATTGATTTGCTAACGTTTCTTCAGTTTGTTGAAGTTTTATACAGGACCAAAGTCTGTATAGGAATGTTCCTCGAAGAGCTAACATATATACTATCCTGAAAAAAAGAAAAACATCAAAGGATATCAAAATTTTGCTTTTTAATATTTCAATTCGTTGGAAAAAGCATAAAAATTAATTTTATAATTCGTCAATTAACAAGTAACAATAAAAAAATAGAACATCCCAATGTTAACACTCGCTGAAAAGCACAATTTTATTGATATTTAATTTTGATTATTCTTTAAATCTTTAATAGTAGGGTATTCCAGTCATACTAATTTTTTTTTATTAATTATTTGTGTAATTATTTCTTCCCGTATAATTGAGTTATTGACGCAAATTCCTTTTCTACATGTTTTATCCCTTTTTAAAAAAATGCTAAAATATATTACCTAATTTCAGAACGCGCGGATTTTCGCCGGGTTCGATGACGCTACCGAACCCGGCCTTTTTTATTGGCCGACACTGTAACCAGTGACTGGCAGGTTGTTCCACTAGAGTGTTTGTTTATAGTGGTTATATGCGTTACACGGCTAAACGTCATTTTCCAATTTTCTGTTATTATTTAATTAAGGCAGCAGAAATTTATTCATTATGTAAGTATATTTAATTATAAAGCAGACTATATAACTTCAGCCGCACAACATTGACAAATGGTTTAAGACTTCTGGTAACAGCAGCCAAGACAGCAGCTGCTGAGAGAAAAAGCATAATATAATGCCATTGCTATCCACCAATGGGTTCGTTTACATTGTAAGGCAGGAAACGCTAGATACCCAATATTTACCGTTATGTTTCGTCCATAAGAGGCCGAATTTAAAAAAAAAAGAAAAATTAGGAAATTTCTGAATTTAAAAATACCATTACAAGTAAAAAAAATCGTGGAATCCCTTGTTGCGATTGCTGTAATACATTTTATGTATTGTTAGGAAAAATAATAATAAGAAACTTACATGTACTTGTGAATGGAATCTTTGAAACATAATAACAAACTATGACATAACTGCGTCAAAGACATTAATATTTGTTCATTCTCGCTATGTTGGTCAAAATAATTAAGAATTTTCTTGACCCGATCTTGATTATTTAATAAAATCATAAAATCTTGAGGAATTAATTTTTCTTCTGATATTTCCATTTCTTCTTCATCACTGTCCTCATCAGTTAAATCTACTACTGATGGAATATTATATAAATTAGTACTTAAAGACGACAAGACTTGTATACTTTCTACTGTGGGTTCTACAAGAAACAAATTAGTTATTCTTAATTATTGTACTTATTGATAACTTACCAAAATATTGAGGTTCCAAGGCTAACACACAATACAACAAGTTATTAGTACAGTCAATTGTACAATTGTAATTTAAGAAATGTAGTAATTCATCATAAGGGAATTTATTAGTACTTTTTATGAAAGGTATTATTGTAGTTTTAATTGTTTCAGTAATAGTAGGGCATAAAAAATGAGTACAAAACTCTGATAATATAATTTCTGTACTAGAAGGGGATGACATTAAATTTAACGTTATAAGTGGTCGATTAATAAGATTTAATATACAGTCAATATGAATATTAGAATCAATTAATTGGCGTAATTGTTTAAAATATCCTAAAATCGAAATAAATTATTAAATTACTAATACAATAAGGGCGAATTACTTACCATTTTTTATGAGGTAAGGCCATATTTCCAACTTATTTCGCGAATCCGTATTAGCCGTATAACTATCCAAACACTTTAGACAAATTTCTGTTGCTTCATTTATTTGTAACGCACTCAAACACAGAGTTAAAGTTTTCCGAATTAACCAATTAATTGATCGATCATGATCTATAGCCTGAGATACTTGAATCTGGTGATCTAACAATTTTTTACAAACTTTAAGTAATCTGTTCAAATCTTGAGGAAAATCACAAATAAATAATAACTTCCTAAGTAGAAGTTTAAGTGAATTTACGTCTTGACTAAGTGGTTCATTTTCATCAAATGATGCTCTCTCTATTCGCTTTTTCTGTTGACGAATTAAATAGCTTCGAATACATGATTGAATCAATAAAGTACTTTGCAATTTCCTTCTTTGTTCCTGAAAACAAATGACAGTTATATAGAAATCAAATTATTATAGAAAACAAAACACTTTTGCATATCATACCTCTCTCTTTTGTCTTTCTAAATGGGCTCTTTTAAGCAAATTGTCTCTCGATTCTTTTCGACTAGCCCCAGCCAAATTTTGTTCAGGACGTCGTCGAGCATTTCCTTCAAAACTATACATCATTTTTGTTTTAATTCAACTGTAAAGTAATACAATAACATAACCTATTATATGTACGTCAAGTTGTGTGTTATACGAAGTGTTACAATGCTATTCAACAATATTTGAACGAATGGCAAGTAATAATGACTTACTTTTTTTAAAATTCTAGTACAGATACTACACATTTGTATTTGTCATTGTGTCATTACTCATTTCACAATCATATGTTTTGGCAATTCATTGCATGTGAAGTTTGCTGTTTATATGACATTTATGACATCGTAACGACATTTTTCTTAATTGTAATTTCCCCTATTTATTTATTTATAACGATAACGAAAGGTCGTTGAACAGGAACAAATCCGAATTATAGCACAGCACCAATTACGGAAACAAAAGCAAGCAAAGGTTTTTTTTTACCCTAAAAAAGGTTGGGTATTTGAATTTTTATGTTGTACATATACAAAATATTGTCGGCACTCTTATTTAGTTTTAACTTATTTCTGTTGCAAAATAGCGCAAAAAAAGTTATTTGTCGACTTGAAGAGGATAAAATTCGTTACAAATTTGGTATTAGATTTTTTTCTACAATTAATAGTAACGGAGTTATCATATTTATTTTAAACCGGCTGAATGGTATGGTGGATGTATTTATAGGAAATTGTTGACAAAAATTATTTTAAAATCATTGATTATATACTTCTTTCGATGCCACGGCGAATGTAAACTGTTATAAATAGTAAAACCTATTAGACTAATTATTAAATATCTAATATTGATTACTTTTTGAATAATTTAAATTTCTTTCATTAATTGTTATTCTGCTAAAATATTTTTCAACATCTCTTTTTCATTTTAGATTAAAAATTAAAGAACATTTTTTGTGTATTAGTTTTAAGACCGTATTCTTGTAAAATTTTGATACGGGCCATTGTTTTCGAGAAAATTGTCAAAATAAAAAAAAAAACTGTTTTTGCACCTTTGATCCAAGATGGCGACTCGCGTCGGCTTTCCCCCAAAGCCGAAAACATGAATTTTTCTTCTTCAAATCTAAAAAACACATTCAAATCATAAATTCGCCACATTTTGCAGTTCTTTTAGTCTTCATAGTGGTAAGAAAAGATAAAAAAAACAATATACTGGTCAAACATCATGATTTAATCCAGTTGAAAGTTACATTATCTATTTATTTACAACTATTTAAGCAATAGCGCGTGCCAATTCCTCAGCAACTTCGACAGCAATTTGAGCTTCAGCTTTGTCTTTCTCTGAAGCTGCAGACGACAATTTACTTTGCGCTTGGCTTAAAACATCTCTTACAGCGCCAGCATCAAAATAATCAAGAGGATGTGCTTCTTCAGCAAGAATTTGAACAGAACTATCATCATTAATTGTCACTGTTCCACTAGAGACGAAAATTTTCTGGACTTTGCCGTCTTCTTCAAAGACTGTAACTATTCCTGGTCTTAAGACGGCTAGAGTTGGTACGTGTCTTGGTAGAATACCGAAAGATCCGGAGAATGATGGTACGTCGACTTGTCTCACTGGTTTAGCGTGGTAAAATACTTGATTTGCGGCGGCGAATGTAACTCGCATTTCATCGAGGTTTTTTTCGCCAGGTGCAGCATAGTTTCTTTTTGTGATTGCGTTGAGGGCTCGGTGGTTGAAAACACGGGAAACTTGGCGAAAAGCAGACATTTTTCTGTGAAAATATTTTTCTGTGAAAATGAGACATTTTGGCTGGTAGTGCGAGCTCGGTTTTAACTAAAACGCTGTTTTAAGAAATGTCAAATTCAAATTTCAATATTTAAGTACACCCTTATGTTTAAAGAACGATTTTTTAAAAAATATTTGTTTAAATACAAACTATGTTCTGCTTAAAAATCATATTTTGATAAATTTGATATTATTTATTTTTATTATTAAATAATGAAATTTGACATTTCTTAAAACAGCGTTGTAGTTAAAACCGAGCTCACACTACCAGCCTTTAAGTCGATTAACAATATTAAATAACCTTTAATGTTACATAACAAAGTTCAATAATTAGAACATATTTCTGGTTGTAACCGTTAGATATTAACAGAAAGGTATATTAAATGTAATTATGCATTTTTTGTGCAATCTTATTTGAACATTTACTTACAATTTTATTGAAATTTATTTTCTAAAATCCGGACTGTTAACTGGTTACCTTCCCCAACACGGCCAACTAAATTAATGTTGGTACTCCTTTTTATTTGGGGATTTTTGAGAATTCCGAAAAATAAAAACGATTTGAAATCTATTTAAATAAAATTCACTAGGTATGTATAATACTAAAATACCCATGCCTCGTTCTTTTCATTTCTTGTTTTGTTAAGTTTCATAACATTTAAATTTTGACTGTGAAGTTGGCGCAGATGAAGTACACTCCGCAGTACAATTCAAGCCATATTAGTGTAGGGTCGGAGCGTGCCGCCATCAAATGAGCAAAAAAATGTTTCGGGTTTTTTGCTATTTTGTCAAAAACAGTGGCCCGTATTTTACAAGAATACTAAATTAAAACTCGTAATTTTTTGTAGAAAAAAAGGTTTTTTACGTGTTTTACCTACGACGAACTTGCAAAGAGTTTAAAAATATTTAACTAGAATAACAATTTACGAAATAAATTTAAATTACTAAATAATTAAACAATATTAGATATTTAATACTTAGTCTATAATAGGTTAACAGTTTACATTCGTCGTGGCATTGAAATTATCGATGATTTTTAATTAATTTTTGTCAACGTTTTCCTACAAAATTATCCACCACGCTGACCCGGTTAAAGATACAATAACGTGGTTTGAAAATTTGAATTCAGTATTAAATTCTCCTTCATGTTATGTATTACACGATTTTTGCTGATGAGCGATTCAAGAGTATACTAACAACTTAAACTAAGGCCGCTTCGTTCGGGTGGGCCGGTTGTGCCCCGCACAAAAGCACGTCAACCATAAAGGACGCCATTTGAAGACAATTAAAAATAAATTTAAAAAATCTGTTATTTGAAAAGAAAAAATGAATATACACCTTACACAGTGTTAGTATTGAACAATATATATATTTTTTTAATTGTTTCTACTAGATGTTTTGTTTTGTTAAAGTTAAGTAAGCCATCAAACGGATATTTTTCTAGCATTGTTATATTGAAACAATAACTGGGAAGGTGTTAATTACAACAAAGAATATTTTGATTATATCTCAAGAATATTGATTACTAAAAAATTTTACAAGAATTTTGCGAAAAATTAAATGCGTGATTTATAATTCTGAAATCTTAGTGAGGAACTTTATTTTTCGTTTTTGCCGATGTTGAATTACCCTGATTTACTATAATAAAAATTTAGTAGAAAAAAGAAAAAGAAATATCCTGTCAAACGGATAATTTTCTGGCATAGTTCTTTTTTCTTTTGCTCACAATAACTGCAAAATTGTTGATTACAACAACTGATTTTAACAATATTAATTTCAAGAATTAATCTAACAAAGAAAATTTCATCAATATTTGAAATCTAGCATTTGAAAATTATACATTATGGAGGGTGCTGAAATACAACTATGCACAAAAGCGCCTTTTACCCACGAAACGGTACTGTTTAAGTTATAGTAAATCCTGAATCGCTCATTGGCAAAAATCGTGTAATACTTGACATGAAAAAGAATTTCGTGCTGAATTTAAATTTTCAAATAGCGTTATTGTATTTTTAACCGAGTCAGAGTGGTGGATAAATCTGCAGGAAGGCGTTGACAGTTGACATAAATATTAAAAAATCATCGATAATTTCGATGCCACGACAAATGTAAAGTGTTATAAATAGTAAAACCTATTATAAACTAAGTATAAATATTTAATATTGTTTAATTTTTGAGTAATTTAAATTTCTATCATTAATTGTTATTCTGTTTAATTATTTTTTAACATAATTCTTTGAAAGTTCATCCTAGGTAAAACATTTAAGAAACCTTTTTTGTACCAAAAAAAAAGAACTTTAATTTTGAATTCTTGTAAAATACGGGCCATGTTTTCGAGAAAATGGCAAAAAACTCAAAACATTTTTTTGCTCATTTGATTCAAAATGGCGGCCCGCTCCGACCCTACACTAATATGGCTACCGGTTGGAGTGGGGGAAGCAGCTTCATTAGCGATTGCAATTCTATTTGTACTGCTGAGTGTACTTTTTAAATTGTGAGTGCGCGAAGTTATTCTACGCAAACTTCAGTCGATATATGAACGTTATGAAACTGCGAAACAAGAAATGCTCAGGGTGATGTATGGTCATTATGCCACTGCAAAATCAGCCCCTTAAATACATTGAATTATAAAATTATGTAAATATGGTTATTATAGTTTATAATAATTACAACTTTTAAATATTTATGACGTCACGTGTCGTTTAAAGAGAAATCTGTCAGAAGTAGAAAGTGACTCATTTACAAACTGTAAGTAATCATTAAACTCAATAAATACATAATTAAACATATAAATCTGCAGGTTTAAAATGTTTTCGAGCTCTCCAAACTATACAAAATTAAAAACTCATCTTCGATTAGCAATAAATCGCCTAAAATTAATAGAAAAGAAGAAAACAGAGTTAACACAAAAAGCTAGAAGAGAAATCGCTGATTACATCCAGCTAGGAAAATATGAACGAGCAAAAATACGAGTCGAACAGATTATTCGAGAAGATTATCTAGTCGAGGCAATGGAAATTGTCGAAATGTACTGCGATTTAATCTTAGCACGATTCGGATTAGTAACCCAGATGAAAGCTCTTGACGACGGCATTGCAGAACCTATTTCCAGTATTCTTTGGGTAGCCCCAAGACTGCAAAGTGATATCCAGGAATTGAAAGTAATTTCTGATATTCTGGCAGCTAAATATGGAAAGCCTTATGCAGAAGCTGTTCGCAATGAATCTGTATCTACTATAAGCGAAAAATTAAAACATAAGCTTTCTATTCAAAGTCCTCCAAAGATCCTTATTGAAAAATACATGATTGAAATTGCAAAGAATTATAATATTCCGTATGAACCCGATCCAAATATAATGAAAGAGGAAGGGACGGGAATGATGGATGCATTTTTGATTGATTTAAGTGATAAGAATAATTTGGGCGGGGGAGGTATGGGAATGCCTCAACCGGCAGGATTCATCGGATTTCCTCAACCTCCTAGTATACCTTCGGAAACGCCCATGCCTTTCTGTTATCCAGTAATGAAAAGAAATATATTTCGCGGGTCGAAAATAACAAGGTTGTAACTCAAGTTTTTGTATGGCTAGGTTCTATTAACGATATTCTACTTCTTTCTGATATTAGTTTTAAATATTGTTGACCATTTTCAAGATAGTACAGAAACAAAGTTCTATCTGCCAAAAATTTAATCTTACGTATAGGGACGAAGTTCTATCTGTAACTCAGTATAGATGGAAATACTTTAAAAGCCAGAGAAGCTAAAAAGGTTCAGAAATAAGCGTTGAGAAGCGGATTACTTTGAAAAAAAATATAAAAATAAATAATAATAGCTGAAATGACTGAGCAATAGCAATGAAACGAAAAACAATATTAAAATTAAATTAGATTTTTTTTAATGGAGAACTTTATTATTTTCGTGTTTTATTAATAAAAATAAATAATAATTTTTTGTGTCGTAATGAGTTCTTTTTAATATGCGCAGATAGAACTTTGATTCCGTGAAGATGTAAAAATTTGAGTTACTGCCTATTTTGATATTTTTTCATCAGCTAAACCTTGTTATTTTAGACCTGCGATGTATAGTTGCAATTTTGTAAAATATTTATATTTTAGCCTTTATCTGGCGAAGGAGAAATGACCCCAACTCAAGGGCCTAGTGCTCCATACGGTGCCCCATTTTCGTATAATATTCCTCCAAGTGTCGAATCGAAAGAGCAAAATATTGATCAGACTAGATATTCTTGTCCTATTTCTCCAGATTGTAATTTACAGGTTGGTATTTTTTTTTTACAATATGTATATTAAATTCAGAAAGTAATATACACAATATAATGTACAGAATGAAGAAAATTATCCGAAACCGTTGCCACGATCAAAACTAAGCGAGAATCAAGATTTCGATTTGCCCAATTTACCAGCTGTTCCGTCAGATACTATTCCTGGAACTTCTAAGACAGCAAGTGATGATATTGATTTTGATGATCTGACTCGTAGATTTGAGGAGCTCAAGAAAAAGAAATAAATATTTTATGGTTATTAACATAATATATGAATTATTTAAAATAAAAAATATATATTATTGTTGTAGGTTCATATTAAATATTAATATACGCTTGTACTATTTTATATATTGTTGAAATCTTTTACATTTCACTAGATAAGCGACAATTAATATTATTGCCTTCATCTTAAATTAAAATTATGAGCTAATACCTGACAATAATATTGATAAATTATTAGAAAAAAAAACAAGATTTCAGCATCTGAATCAACCTCTCGCTCTTTTTTCAGATGCTGTATTTTCTTCTAATAATTTATTAGACATTGTTTTACAGACAGTTCGCTATTGTACAGATTGTTTCATTTTTGATGTTATTATTAAGGTATTTCGTGTAATATTTACGATAGAGCAAAATAGTTTGTACATTCCATGGTAAACTTTTTGAGAAAAGTTTAATAAATAATAATTTATTTACTTCAAAAGCATATTTAATCAATTTGTACCTCTCGGTAAGAGAGGTATTGGATTCATGCTAAAAATAGCATATACATATTTTAGTGAATAAGCACGTTTTAAGGTCCCTAGAATCAGATTTTAACATTTTTACGTCTGTGTGTGTGGATAATTCAAGCACGGTTTCTCAAATACTAAAGACTTAAAACATGTTTAGCTATGGATTTCTCAATCTAACATTAAGGGAAGAGTTGATAAGATTTGGAAACAATTGGACAACCAGACGTAGTAGCTTCTTAAAGTATTCTTCTAAATATTATTTTTTGAAAATTTGTTATTACATATAACGAACATTAAATTCTCAATCTGATACATTTAAAAAATTTATTATATCGTCAATAGATTTAGAGATAATTTATAGAATAATCTGTTGCAATAAAATCTCGCTGCTCAAACAACTCCATGAAAACCAGTTGAGATATTTAAATCTTTGTATTTGAAATAAAAGTAAGTCGAAAATTCCTGTCAAAAAGTTGACCCTGGGATATGCAAACTATTTTGTTCTATAGTTAATATTACTCGAGATATCTTACAAAACCATGAGAAATGAGACACGTGTACTTCATTTAATAATATTGATACAGGTAATGAATGAAATAATTATGCGCTATAGTGGAGAGTGCATGACGAGAATATTTTGCAGATTAATGACAATATTCTATAGATATGTACAAAATTATTGCAGTTTAGTTTTCGCTTGGAATTGATTCACAATTTAAAAAAAAAACAACAAATAAAATTACAAACATTAAGTTTACAATAAAAAACAATACATTCACGTCCACAATGCAGTTCTATTGTCAATAAAATTGAAATAAATTACTTCTTTTTAAAAAATGAGCTAATATTTTTGCTCCCAGAAGCCGCCTTAACCCTAGCTTTTTCTTTGGATGTCATAACTGGAGTTTTTGGCTTAGTTTCTAACTTTCCACTTAAATCTAAAGCACCATTTTTAACTCCTTCATTTTCTGGTGAATCGGTTTTTTGTTTCTTAGCTTCTGGTGGCATGACACTGTTTGTGCTTTTACGTTTACCTGAAAGATTTGGTAAAGGACTTTCTTCAGGAAGACCAAGTTGTTTTAATAATTTTTGGCTTAAATCGTCTATGAGATACTCTGAAACAATTCCATGGGCATATCGAAGATAGGATTCGTCGGATTGATCAGATTTTGATGATTTTATAAATGTTGCTGAAACTGCACCACCACCTACATGGATGTTTTTCTGTTTTAATATATCAGCAACTCGTTCTGTTTTCTTTTGTAGCCACAACAAAGTTTTTTCTTCGTTGTATTTAAATGCGTTCAGATCTTCGTCTCCCTGTAATTTTAATCAATTGAAAGGTGTAACTAAAATTAATAAAATTACCCCTTAAGCTTAAGATTAATTTTAATAAAGCTAAATACGTATTTCGAGAACTAAGTTCTCATCATCAGTAGTACAAAAAATAGAAAAACTTAAACAGAGTAGGCAGAATTACTCATCATATCAACCATGCTAGAGGTCCTAACAACTCTGTTATTTAACCTTAAGATTCTTAATTAATTGTAAGGAATGCCTCAAAATTGAGACTAGGCATTTTTCAAAACCAAATCTATTGGTTTTTAATTGACATTAAGAAACAGTAATGCTGTTTTTCATCATCATAATTTAGGTTTTCTAAATTTTATGTATCTGAATTGTAGGTATCAATATTAATCGCGAACTATTAATTGAATGTATATGTACGATTTGTGTGAATTTCATATTTCAAAAAGAAATTTATAGCAGATATTTTTAGAAAGAAAATGTACCATATATCGCTACAATAAACGTTGAGAAGAAAGTATTAAAAATATGGACTCTCAACATTTCAACGAAAATTCTGGCTAAAAAATTAACTATACTCAGTCTCATATTATCAGGACACTAAAGAATAAATGCAACATTAGTTACACAAAGAATATTGTCATATTCGAGACAATGAAAAGTAAAATAATTATACATGATATTGTCGAATTTTTTTTCCGGAAAACGTTTCGTTTTAAATGATGAGTTATTTTATTTTTAAGATAAAAGTGCAAATGCATGGTTTTACATTTACATTGAGATTATTTCTGATAAAGTTCAAACAAAACCAAGAAGAAATTCGATGCTCGTATTGGCAATTTCACCTTTAGGCACCTCCCAACCATTTTTTTTGTCCTTTAGTACTGGAAATTAACCAGTGTGCATATTTAAAAGAGTGCAAAAATAAAGACATTTTTACCTCCCGCTACCATTGGTATGGTAGGTATACGGATTGTGCATGGATCGCATGTCAAGATTTTTGTAAATGACTACGTTTTTAAGGTCTCTAGAATCCGATTTTAACATTTTTACGATGATGTCTGTATATGTGTGTATGGATTTCTCAATGCTCTAACTCAAATACTTTCATTCAGAAAATTCTGAAACCTTGTATTTCAACCCTATTCTAATATGGAAAGAAACCATTAAATTTTGGTGTAATTCGTAAAAAAATACTATTAAATGTTATTTTTTTCGCATTATAAACATTAAAGATTATTGAATTTTCTACAGATATACATTAATACTTTTTCTATATATTTTACAGATAAATTTATAAATAATCTTTTTATAAATCACAAAGCCTAAGATAAACACAATTCCTTTGTTACACAGTTCATATTTCAAATATATGTAACAGACAGATAAATGTCAGTCAAAGAACCTAACATTTCAAAAAGAAAATAGATTCTGTGCCAAGTGTCCCTTTCGCAAAAAACGTTCGTAGTAAACAATGATAGTCCATCTTGTACGCTCAAATGGGAATTTTTGGTCAATACTTAACGAAATGGTTAACTTACAAAGTTAGCCAGCAAAAATTGAGACCGCGCTATAACTTTAAAAACTTAGTTAAAACGGTATTTATCTATGTGTTTAATTTTTATAGGCATTTAAAACTAGACTATTAAGGTAATAGAACACTAACCTTCTTGTCTGCTATTAAATTTAGATATTTTAGTCCAGAAGACTTTAACAGTCTTTCTGTTTCTGGAAATTCGTCGTCTCTTAATAATTGATCTAAAGGAACAGATCTAGATATACAATGTTTTCTTAAATAAGGCAAAACTAAAAATATTGGATCTATGGGAGTCGATAAATGCATTTTTCCATCACTTTTCACTGACTCGTCTATAAACCACGACCTTTTTGCCTCTGAAAATGTTAGTATTTCTTGTACTGAATTATTTGCTGGAGAAAATAAAAACATTGCTGGTTGGTTTGTTTTTGGATGCTTTAAAGTAACCATATCAGGAGTTCCAGCCCCTGTATATTGTTCAGGAACTTCGAAAACTTCGCCTGAAATTAAACAAAATACCATATTATATTTATGGATTTATCAATCTTAATATCTAAAGTAATGGAATATTAACCTTTAAACAGAAAAACCCAAGTATTTGTCGTTTGTTGTATATTAGTTTTTACACATTTTTTAGGCGAAGACTTAACGCGAGGCATTTTGTTATTTTTTAATGAATATTTCACAAAATAAGTTTAGCACATAACTTATGCCCTGCGCCCGGTAAATGTTTTTATGATTGAAAACAGTCGATTTTACACCAGGCTGCATGTATTTTATTTTTGTTGGATATATCAGTTTGACCAACAAAGTTATCTGTAATAACTGCTATGAAAATGCGCTTATTGTAGCTTCAAGTTGTTATGGTCTACTTTATTATTTGCGTTCTGCGCAGTGCATTATGCTCTGTAGCAAGCGGGAATGGCCAATAATAAATAATATTATTTAAAATATTAATACTGTAAGAAGATGGATCAATCGCTCAATATTTGAATACTTTTACAATGCGTTTTATTAAACATAATTTACGCATTTTCCGGTTCGATAAATCTGGCCCATAAAGACATGAAATTCGCACGTATTGAAATGAAATGCCAGTTCAGTCAATAGAAATTTTCATCCTACAAAAGTGGGGGGTAAAGATGCAATTTTTTTTTTGGATTTTAGCCATTTTTTCAAAAACGGTGACCTATATCTAAATTTTATAAGAATATAAAATTAAAGCATTTAAAAAGGGTTTTTACATTTTTTATCTAGGATGAACTCTCAAACAGATATGTTAAAATCGGCTTAGTTTTCATTTTTTCATCTAAAATTTCTACACGATTAAAGATAAACAATATTACGTATTTAATATGTGTCGAAATTTAGAAAAAGAAATTTATGTTACAATATATTGAAGTAGGCTATACAATACAAAACTGTTACGACTGTTGCATAGATAACAGTAAAGCCATTTTTTATTACATTTGTAATTTTTAATACAATTTTCCTTGAAATAATTGTTATACAACCATATACAATATTTACATTGCTGAAATCAGAAATAACATCTCATTCTAATGAACTAAAAAATTATAAAGGTTACTGTTTAAAAAAAAGTTGTTGTGGCCACCACAAGACCTCTCGCCATTTCCATATTAGGCTACATAAGTACATATTCACCCCAATTCTGTAAGAAAGTTGTTAAGTCTTAGCAACGTTGCTATAGCAAATAACCAATAATAATTGTGAATACTGAATAAAACTTGAAAATGACGCTTTACATTTGTTTCTATTGGTTGCAAATTTTAGCAACGTTGCTAAGACTTAACAACTTTCTTACAGAATTGGGGGGATTGTATTTAACATTTCTGGTACACACACAAAAATTGTAATTACATCTACTATTAATATAATTTTAAATATGTAATTAATAATAAAATAGAAATATTAAATGTACTTCCCAGAAAAAGCCTTCAGTAATGATCCTAGATTTTTGACATTGACATTTGTGCACATAAAATTCTTATCATATCTATTTTTTTGTTGTATGAGGACGTTCCTAAATGTCAAAGTTTCTTCCAAATCATTAACAAGACTGGTGGTATTTGTTATGGATATATGCATTTTATCTATAATTTCAAATATTTAATTAATAAAGCAAAAAGAAAGATTAAATGTTCTTCCCAGAAAAAAACTTCCAGAATCTCTCTGAAACTGTATGTTCGACACTGATATTTCTCTGTCATTTACAAACTATGTTACAAACATTTTAATTTTTGAATTGGTTTCCATGGAGTTATTTGGGTTGTGAGATTACAACGGATTATTTTATATACTTATCTCTAAATCTATAGAAGATATAATGTTGCAAACTAAAGTAAATTGAAGCTAGTAAGTTTTTTTTTTGTCTTTTTTTCTCGCACTAAGAACATATGTAAGAAAGGTAAAAACGCAGATAAATAACAAACTTCGACTCGAAACATTAAATGTAAAATAAAAGATTGTAAGACTATATGTATATTACATTGTTGACAATAATTTTTTTTTTATATTATTATTAGAAGATATAATAAAAATGTTCAATGTATCGGATAGAGAATTTTATATTCTTTAAAATAAAATAAATAAATATATCATCGCGGCATATTACCCATTTCTGGGTGTGCCAGTATCTACAACACATGTAGACATCGGTAATGATGACGATATATTTTACCGTGTGAGCGCTTATATTCTTTTATCTACACACAGACATCATCGTAAAAATGTTAAAATCGGATTCTAGTGACCTTAAATCGTGCTTATTCACTAAAATCTCTTAGCGAGAGGTAAAAATTTAGTTTTTTTTTACCATTTGAGAACCACTTGCTGAATTTTAAGTTTGTTATCAATAATAAATTATCCTCTTATTACTGATCGTATTTGTGCATAACATTTGTCTCTAAAGTAATTAGTTCTCCCGAAAAAGTACTGATTGTTTAAATAAAAAAACGCCTGTTCAACAATGTTTTTGTGTTGTGTTGTGTCTCAAATTGTGTGGTGGCTCAAGAACTTTCTTCACTGCTTGGATCCTGTGTAGCAGAGATCTGGTGCAAAACTTGTGTGTGGTGTGTTGAATTAAATAACTTCTAGACCTGCAACTCCACATGCAAGACTTGGGGTTTGCCCGAAGATTTTATTTATTGATGGTAAGATCATATTTTATTATTTTTGCAATTATTTTCTCGTCAAAATTGAATTGCTCTCTTTGTTTCATATTTCAGAATTATTTTACTAATTAAAATACGTAATAAAGAATTAGAAAACACTTGCCATGTTTCACAAGATTTCAGCATTTGAATCAACTTTTCGGTCATCATCAGATGCCGGCCGTTGTATATCTCTCGCTGTGCTTAGTTGGTGGTTTGTCTATTGTCTCTGCAAAGAGACGGCAGTTACATCACACTGATGAGCTGCAATAACAGCGAAACGCGTCTGTGGTTACTAGCTGGGCACGGCCGGCATCTGATGATGACCGAAAGGTTGATTCAGATGCTGAAATCTTGTGAAACATGGCCGTGTTTTCTAATTCTTTATTAGACATTATTTCACCTAGAGTTCGTTATTGTACTTTTGTTCTTTGAAATACTTAAATTAAAAAAAAAACATTTTAAAGTTTTGTCCTTTATATTCAATAATATAAATAAACAATATTGATTGAATATTTAATTGTTTTGTTACAGATCCCAAGATTGGAGAGATAAGCTGTACATTGCCGAGATTACGTACATTTGAAGAGAATTTTTGAAGGAGATTACACCCTGGCCATACCAAAAAACACCCCCAATATGTATTTTTATCTATTGCACCCTTAGTTTTAAGATTTGTCTAAATAAATAAATTATCCTACTCATGGAGAAACATTTATACATGTATTTTTAAATTTAGGAGACGATTATATTTCGTAACATTTACTAAAATCATGATATATTTGAGAAACCTTAAGGCAGTTTATGATGGATATAATAACTTATATTTTATCTAAAATGAATCATTTTCATAGAAATAATTTTTCTAATTTGGAAAGAAAATTTTTATGAAACACAGTTGGCAACACTGGCACCGTGACAGATGAAAACGAAATGACGCGTTGATTGTCAGATGTTTGGCGTCCATAATCGTGTATATTGTTTGTTTAGTGTTTAATAGTTTATTTAATGTTATATTTATATTGTGTTGTATTTTGAACAATTTAAAATGAAACTACAGCAGTAGAACAAAGATTCCAGTTGCATCTACAAGGTAAATTGTTTACGAACTTAATTTTTGTATAATATTGATGTTGTTTGGTATATACACGTTTATTTAATTAGTCGAACTAAAATCATTTAATTCACATGCAAAACGAAAAAACGAAATTTCAGAAATTAATTTTCAAAGTATAAGTAATCATATATCTGACTTTAGAAAATGTAAAAAAAACATGCATTTTTTATGATTCACATATTCATCATCATAAATTTATTGATTAAAGATAGAACGTAGATCATGTGAAACCTAGGTAATTTCCATATTTAATGTAAAGTATAAGATTAATAAATAATCGGTATTAAGGTTTCTTTGTATAGAAAATAATGCTGTTTTGCTCGATACACTGTTTGAAATATGTTTGTTTCATATTGAAACTACATTTTCTAAATTAAAAATAATGTAAAATGTGTAAAATGAAAACAATGTCATCCAGTAGAATTATTTGTCAAATAAATTTTATTTCAAATACATAATGAAAAAAAAGCATTTAACGTATTGATCTATTTATTGTTCATTACATTTTTTATAAATTGCTTGAAAACCAGGTATATTAAAAGTATTTTTTTTATGGTCCATATTAGAATAATTGTATCGCGAAAAACAGCTTATAAAATGAAGTAAATTTGACGTTACACGTTGAAATACTGCAATTCATGTATGCATGTTTATATTAATGTAACTACGAGGAAAATACAACTTAGCATGTGATTACACATACATGATATTCATATATTTTTATGGGGTCCCGTGGCCGCGTGCCTGAGTGTCTGGTCGCGAACCTGGGGGAACCGGGTTCGATCCCGACCGGTGCCAAATATTTCGAATTTTATATGGCACAAAAGTGACCCCTGTGGTGCATTCTCCACGCCAGCAATGAGTGCCCGTGAGGTGACGCTTGTTAAACGCCCGCACGGTACAAATATGTCATCATTATTACTGATATCTGCGACAAAGCAGATTGGCACACCTAGAAATAAGTAATACGCCGTGATGATATATTTATATATTTTTGTAGCTCTACTTTATTTCCTATCAAAATGGTATAGATGTGTTCTAAGATTTATAGATAACCTATCTTTTTGCTTAATGAAATTTAATGTACATAATATATTAAGCAATTTTTAATGTATTAAAATATTGATCTATTTTTAATTATGTCGAAAAGTAATACATTTATTTATAATATTCGCGGTATTTCCATCTCGATAAGTCTTAGAAAACATGTTAAAATTTATATAAATTGTAAAATAAAACTTAATCTACATTTGATACACATTTTATTTATTTGTAATTCATTGAAAATTATTACATTATAATATGTTAATTAAGGTAAAAATGTATTACATAACTCTTAATAAACACAGTAAAATGAACTCAATTCTCAATTCAAAAACCTATTTTCACATCCTCAAAATTAGCAATTCACCAAGATACGAATCATCAAAATGCGATCAATAGGTGTGAACGATTTACAGCCAATAGGTCCGCAACCAGCAAAATTCGATCATAGAGCACCGTCAAGCGATCCACGGCACGATCGCCTGCACCGCAAAAATTACTACCTAGTGCACAGCAGATTACAAAAGCGTGTAGCCTACTACAAAATTTCTAGCTAGCAAAATCCGAGCCGCGAGCAAGGCTTCTGGTCGACAAAATTCAAAAATCATGTAAAAATCAACGTTTTAGAGCTGTAGCGGCCGAAAAGTAGCACTTTTCTGCCGCTACAAGCATTTTTTAGCTCTCAGACGGATTTTTAGCCGATCCCAAGGCATATACTCGATAAAATTAAAATTTCCTGGCTGTAGCTACATATCTGATCACCAAAATTTAAAATTCGTAGAATCGGAAGGCTACAGCAAGACATTCCCCCACAAAATTTAAAATTCAATCGCCTGGTGGTGGATTCATGAATCCTAGCCTTCCCACCACAGATTTCAGCTTTATATACACCTGTTCGTTGAATTTACAGCCATTCGGCGTGAGAGGTGGTTTTGAACCGGTCGCTCTTCTTCGTAAAGTTACGTAATAACGGCTATAATCAGCTATATACTTTCTAACGAATTTCTGGCTGGCCAGCCACCAGGCCCCATAGCCTAGACCGTACGCTAGGCTATAGGCAGGTGGGTGGGTTGGGCTCCTGGAAGCTCGGTGGGTTGCTGGATGCTAGCTAGTAATCGGGAATCGAATTTGGATTTTTGGTTTTGCAGGTGGCTCGGCGGGTTGCTGGATGCTAGCTATTAATCGGGAATCGAAACTGGATTTTTGCTTTGCAGGATTTTGTAGGTCGCCGTTCTGCCTGCAGAATGGCGGCCTACAAAATGCGTGCTAGCAAGCAGGATGTGTACCTAGATCTTTGGAATGCGATTTTTGGTCGGTGTATTAGAATGAAATAGTTTGATATTTATAACAAGGATTTATTTGTCATAGTGTTACATAATAAATGATATTACAATACATAATACATGAAATACATTATTTTAACAATGAATAAATAATTTTTGATATATGCTCTGATTACATCAAATTTGATTTTGAAAATGATACCTAATTGTTCATCTTATAGATAAATAATGAATAACAACAACGCAAATATGCAGTCCAATTTTTAACAGGAATAATATTTATATTAAAACATACATTTTAATGATACAGTTTTGCGATGTTTATATGTACATAACTAGATACATAAGCTATATGTGTAATCAATAAAATAGGAAGTATAATGTAATCAGAAAAATATAGAAATATATAAAGTATATCATATATGTTTTTAATTTGTCTGCAACAATACAATATCAACAATGCAATTATGAATACTTACAAACACATGTATTTTTGTAAATGATTTTATTATCGTATATGAAAGATATATTTATATCATCATATCATATAGTATATCATATATATTTTTAATATGTCTACAACAATACAATATGAATATAAACACATATTTTTGAAAATGATTTTGTTGCCGTATTTAAAAGATTTTTTTCTTTTAAGTATGCGAATATATGAGTGATTTCCTACAGCTTAAAGTGTAATTATTTTATTAGGGTATATTATTCTATATAAGCGTAACAGAGTAAATGTATGTCATCTTTTACATATGTCTAAGAAAATACGAATTTTCTACAGATGAAAATATGTATATGAATAATTTCCTAAGTGCATGAAGTATACTAATGATAAATAGTGTGAGAGTGTCTACGTTTTTAACGATAAGTTCCAACGACTAGTTTGTAACCAATCATGATGCAAAACACTTAAAAATTCAACCAATGAGAATAGTATTATACTGATAAAACCCCGTTACCCCGATAATTTTCCGTTACCAAGTAAATAAACAGTTGTTATTGTTCATAACTGTCAGTGTGACAATTAATAAACTTTTATTTTTAAGCACTCATTTTTTTTTTGCTTTTAAGCAAAATCACTCAAGCAAACTGACATTAGGTAAAACCCCTCCTCCTTCGGAGTCGGGATTTACCATGCAGTTTACTTTCGTGTTTGTTGCTAAGCAAAAATATTCGTGCATATTACTTCTGATAATATGTTTTTCTTTGTGTGTGGAACAATATAATATTTTCTACGTTGATATTGAAAGTAGTCTTTTCAAGGCGTCAGTTTAAAGTTTAGAACAAAAAATTGATAAATGAAGTTAAATTGCAATTATTTTTATGTTTAATAGCTGAAAGTATATTTTTAGCAGGTATAAATGAATAATGAAATTATTAAAAGTAAGATTTGAAAATTTAACATATAGAAATGGGCTTAATGAATCAGGGAGATTTTATATACACGAAGAAAGAATTCGAAAAATACAATGACCTCGCAGGGATTTGAACCCTGGATCTTCTCAGCTCTAGTTTAGACAAAAGCAATTTTATCATCTTTTTCAACGGACGTAGAAAAAAATGTTTGTGTCTCATGAGCGTAAAGTATCCTTTTCTGCTCTAGATACACAAATTACTATTTCACAAATTGCGAATGTATTATGAAATGTTTTTCAACTGGTGTATGAAGAGGGTTAAATGTGTTTTTATTAAATAATAAAATAAAACGGCCTTTTCGTTAACTATGTTTTATTTAGAACGATCAAAGTTTCTCAGGGTATTAAATTTCAAGTGTGCACTTGTATGTATGTATGGGATGTAAATGGTGATACAGAAAAATAGAGCTAAGTCCCAATTACTTAGTTCAGAGATACTGAATTTTTAAAGTTTTAAATATCATTACTACAACGTATCTCATATAAAATTATTTTCTATATGTAAAAGTTATTTCAGTAATAATAGTACAATAGCGTACTCTAGGTGAAACAATGTTTAATAAAGTATTAAAAATGACTATATGAAAAAAAAGGAAAGACTTGTGTTTCCAAATTTGGATGTAGAGTGTAATTTACTAAATTTATATAAAATTTCAAAAATCAGTAATGTCTGGACTTAGCTCTTTTGTTTCTTGCACCCTTCAAATAATTTGCATGTAATATGTGTTTGTGATTTATATGGTATGTGAACCTAACGCAATATGCTTTAAGATGTTGAAATATAATTATGAAAATGAAACATGATTTTATTCGGTTATTTAAATATGCTTATATGTATGTATGTCTTAGAC
The DNA here is from genome assembly GCA_943142095.1 of Ophonus ardosiacus. Lineage (NCBI taxonomy): Eukaryota > Metazoa > Arthropoda > Insecta > Coleoptera > Carabidae > Ophonus > Ophonus ardosiacus. The sequence continues at coordinate 31,984,889 of OW964832.1, read as the reverse complement.
ATATTTTCATAAAGTTTTTATTAGTAGAGTAGATGATTTTTCACTTTAAAATGGTTATATCATATAAGTACTTTAGTGTATAGGTGTGAAGTAAAGTTTTATTTATTTATTTACATAAATTTTATAAATAACGACTTGAGGTGTACAAAATCCATGTCGGAGTTGTTTTGGGATGCGATGCTCTGCAAAAGGGTGACCATCTCCAATGCGGAAATCAGGATTCATGAACTGCAAGTCGCTCGGGTATTTTTGCAGCACTGTCTTTCTAAGTGTATAGCTTATCTTTCTGCAACATTTGAATATATACTCGAAAGCAACAAATTAGTTGTTGTCATAGAAAATAATATGATTTTATTTGACAATCATTAAGAAAAAAAAAATATATATATTAATGTGAAATGAGGTACGATATTCAATATTAAAAAGAATGTATAAATATTTCAATCAATTAATTTGTGTACGGTATTAAAGTATTTTAATAATATGGTATAAATTACAATTACATAATTTCAGCAATCAAAAAACGATGTCACCATTTGTCGTAATGTCGTGCATATTCATAATTACGTATATGTGGAACAAAAGATATGTAGTAAAATATATGGAACATAAAATGATGAACACAAAAATTCCTAACAGACATTTAACATTAGAAAACATTTTTTTTTTTTGCTTTATATTATTTAGCGAATAAATGTTAGATTGTACCTATATAGTAGAAATATTGAATGTTTATGAATTAATGCAAACTATTTACGATATAATACGAACAATTATTTAAATATTGCTTATTACTGTACTAGAATAATCCTTCAGAATTAATGGTTAGAATAAAGAATACAACTATAAAATAATATAAAAGTAAAAAAAAACTAATTTTGAATAAATGATATATACCTAAACATGTAACATAACTCCAGTCCTGAAGGTATTCTTATGTCCTCTCCAAGTGTCAGGAAGTCGTCCACGCGGTCACAGTACACCAGCACACCACACACATGTCTTTACACTAGCACTGCAATAAACAAACTGAAATAATTAATCCATGTAATAGTAGGGTGTTAGGTAATTTACCCCCTAGAAATACCAGTCAATAATTAAATAATAATGCATCATTATACATAAAAATTGTATGTATTAGGTAATTTATTTAGAATGTTTTGAAATTTATGAATATAGAAATAGCGCGAAAATTTTGTGAGTACACAAGGGTTGTAAATATATGAAGAAGTAGTAAACGACTGTGCTAAGGATGAAAGTAAAGATTTACTCAGGATTTCAGTCAGTGATAATAATTTTATTCTACAGCCAACGTTTCGCCCCCATTTGGAGCTTTGCCCTGATGAAGCTCCAAATGGGGGCGAAACGTTGGCTGTAGAATAAAATTATTATCACTGACTGAAATCCTGAGTACATCTTTACTTTCGTTGTAAATAAAGTTGCATTTACGGTGTAAACAAATTTGAACTGAATACAGTTTTTATTAATAAAATAAATTAAAAACTAAGAGAGACAATCATTGATACTTTTCAAATTTGGATTCAGGGGGTTATTTTATTACATTGTAGTAGATATTTCTTTAAATTTCGCCCATGGGGACTAGCTGTTCAGTCTTCATGTTGATAAATTTAAATTAAACAAAATCATTCTATATGTAGTCCGCTAAAAACCTACTATCCTGTCTTTAATAGAAAATTATCATTTTCCCACGCTGATTACGGGAAAAATAATGAAAAATTCCCAAGGTTTTAGTTTACAAAATATTTTTCTTTTATTTTGATTAGAAATATTACAAGTTTTTTTTTTTAACTTTGACGGTAATAGGTACATTGACGGGCATTAAGCCATTCGATTTTATGGACTTTTCTACATATGTTTACAAATTTTTATTAGTCGTGTCGAGATAGTATAGTAAGAGCAAGCAAAAAAAAAAAAAAAAAAAAATGGCAACTTCAAACCCTCAGTAGTCTACCAAAAAATCCAACCACCTGTATTTAAATGAAAAGTATATCACGGGAAAAACAATGAAAAAATTCCTAGGCCAGTGATGTTTGTTTCAAGATATCGAAATAAATATCTATTCTGAATACATAAAAATAAAATAATTTAAAAACTGAGATAGGAACTTGCAGTTTCCAAATTTAGATTCAGGTTTTTTTTTTGTGTAAGTACACCAAGTTTCAGGAATTCGAATTTTTTAAAAAATATTCAGTAATGTTTGTTTCAAGATAGCTAAATCGTCGGTTGGTTATTGAAATGTATATAAAAATAGATATAGTCAAATTGGGTTTCCCGTTATTTTTGTATAGTTTCGTACCATGTCCCTTAAAATAACATACATTAAGAATTGTTTTGAATCAATTCCAGAGCCAATCAGATTTCATAATTCTGTCACGTGCTTCTGGACATAGTACAGTAAAAATAAGAATAAAATCCTGTTGTCACCAGCACAATACCTCTCGCCATTTCCATTTTATGTTATATAAATATTGTATTACACTATAATCCAATACCTCTTTTAGCGAGAGGTAAAAAAAAAACATGAAGGCTGTTCTCTTAATTTTAGTCCGAGCCTGATATAATAAAACATGGTCTTTTATTCTGAAAATATTCTGTATGACTCTTTCTGTTCTGTTGAGGTATACACTAGATCACCAGAATTAAAAATGGACAGTCCCGAACAGTGGCGGCTCGTGCTATAGGGCACAAGGGCGCAGCCCTATCAAATAAAAAGACAAGAAAAAAAGAAATAAGCGAGTACATATACATTTTAAAAATACATTAATTATTATTTATTTACTTTCATTATTATGCAATTCTTACTACACCGCCGATAGCTAGATAGCCTATATACTGACGTGTGACGTGTGCACGTACCGATATACTGGTAGAAGCTAGGGCACAAATGTTTCTGCCCCGGTCTCCCACTATTTTTACTCGAATTTTGACCAATAGCAGCGAAGCGCGCGAAGCTGCATATGACTGCATTAAGCCTGTTCAGGGCACAGCCCAATTTAAACGAAGATGTCCGAGTATGTCCGGCATTTTCCGAGGTAATCTGTAATTGTTGAATTGTAATCGTCTAGTACTCATTTAATTACGAAGATGGCTTCTGTATCTTAAAGATTAAATAATTTAATATACTCTTTTTACTTTTTTAAATTGTTGTGCCCTACCATACAAAGATATCACCAGCCGCCACTGGTCCCGAACCCAAGATTGTTTTGTTAAATTAAAATCGGGATGAGGCATGAGGCGCAGTGTAGTACTAGAAAAGTTCGGTATTTGTGAAAATTGTAGAAAATGTGAACACTAGACCGTTGTTAAACTTTTTATTTCATACACATGAAAATTGGTATAGTTATGTATCTAGTATTGTGTGTAAAATTGAATAATATTACCAACAAGTTTATAACTGTTCTCATTTTTAACTTTTTACCCCAAAAAATCATAAATACCTATACATTTGGATAAAAAGTAGAAAATATTCAAAAATCCAATTTTCATGTATCTCGTACTTCCCAATGCACTGATTCCAAATCATGAAAACGTAGGTCGATATCTCTTTTAGTTTTGGAGATATTCAACCTCAAAGATTACACATTACTGGGCTACATCTCTATCTACAGACCGATTTTTCACACATGACCGTTACGTCATAGTTTGATGTTCGTATATTAGATATACGTATGGAAGACAGAATGTAGGAAACCATAAGACAGAGATAAACTTACGATACGTATATCTAATATACGAATATCAAACTATGACGTAACGGTCAAGTGTGAAAAATCGGTGTGTAGTTTTGAATTAATGTCCCAAAAGTCAATATGGCCCATATTCAGATAAAAACTTCAAAATTTTCAAAAATCTAATTTTCACATATCTTGATGGTATCTCCAAATTCATATCTCGACCCATTTTTCGATTATTACCCAAAAATGGGCAGTTTTGAGCAGAAGTTTGAATCTAAATATCTCGAGAACGAAAAGAGATATCGAACTGCGGTTTCAAAATTTGAAATCAGCATACTCAGAAGTATCTAGATACAAATTAGATTTTTGAAAAATTTGAAGTTTTTATCTGAATATGGGGTATATTGACTTTTGGGACATTCTTAAAAGAAAATTGTTATCGCGTTATTCTTGAAAGTTTGTGTGGCATATCATGTAATTTTAAAAGTTATCGCAAAAATTCTAGGGTCCTTAAAGCGATGCTTCTTCACTAAAATCAGGATATTCGATTTCTAGCATGAATCCAATAATTCTCGAGAAGTAAAAATATATCGTTTTATCTGGATAGTGCAATCTCCATGCCAATAATGAGTGCCCTCGCCAAATGTTGTGATGTTAGTAAAGTTTCCTAATAAAATATTACAAATCTTGTGCTATACTTTATCTTTATCCAAGATGAAAATTCCTGTAATAAATTTCTCTCAAACTTAAGATGCATTTGAAGCAGCTCGTTATTTTTGCGGAAAACTGGCAGATATTATGTTCTTAAATGACTTGTCTGGGATGATGTACTTCATTACAATTTATTTTTCAAACTACATATACTTATTAGTTTGAAAAATGAGATCATTCAGAATTAAAATTTAACAATATTAAAAAATGATCGTGCATTTTACCTTCCGCTACCCTAGGTAAGGGAGGTATAGGGATCGTGCTAAAAATAGCATATAGAGATTTTAGTGAATAAGCACGTTTTGATGTCCCCAGAATCCGATTTTAACATTTTTACAATGAAATCTGTAGGTATGTGTGTGTGGATCATGTGGACACGATTACTCAAATACTATCAATCAGAAAAATTTGAAATTTTGTATACCCATTCTATACTAATGTGGGAAGAGCTCATTAGTTTTTAATGTATATCGGAGTAGGGACCATCAAACGTGCTTATTCATTAAAAACTCACCACTGATTTTTTTGACCAAAGACAATACCTACCTTCCTTACCTAAAAGTGACGGAAGGTAAAAAAAATAGTAGTCAACAATTAAAATAGAGAGTATAAATTGTATATATATATTATAATTTTGTAATCGTTCGTAAGATTTTTTTTTAAATTAGTATTTGTAAACAACGTCTATGGATTACACGCAAAACATAATTTATGAACTTTAGGGTTGATAGAAAGATGTTTCAGGAATTCTAATTGCTGAAAAACAGAATTTAGTTATATTTGTTTCAAGATAAATAGGTAAAAGTCTTTTGTGTATACCATGATAAAAATAAAATAATTTAAAAATTAAGTGAGCTAGGGACTTGTAGTTTTCAAATTTGAATTCAGGGGAGTGTTTTCTGTGTGTGCACTAAGTTTCAGGAATTTTGCATTGGAAATTTCAATTTTAGGGCTCAAAATTCCTGATACTAAGTAAAATAGGAACTTGTACGTTTCAAATTTGATTTGACCATGATACATAAGCAAAGTTTTAAAACACACTTTTCTGTAGGAAATTTCAACTTTTGATATTAATATAAAAAAGCGGTATTATTAATACAGATAAAAACAAATTGTAGATACAATAAATAAGTTATTACATTTATAATTTTATTAACAAATCATTTCTTTTTGCAGATGATTACGTTTTCAACGTTCCAGCGGTAAGAGACGTAGACATCGCGACTTGGAGGACCCGTTCGTGTGTCTGTAGTATCCTGGGGGCTTCTCTCCGGACCTGGTAGACATGATCGCGTTGTCTGGATCAGGAAACCCTCTTCAGCGGTATCGTGAAATGGTGAAATCGTGAACCGGTTCGCTTGATCTCCAGACTTCAAATTCTATGAAATATAAATGTGAGTTAAACTGTATATTTCACTACAATGTCATGCGTTGTTATTTCACATTTTTATTTATTACTCCTACATGGTACATTGGTAAAGATAGGAACTTGCGCAGTGAAAATTTGGAATCTACATAAAATTCTCTGTAAGATACGCCTGATTATAATTTTTAACTTGGATTAACATTTTAAATAATATCTAAAATTGTAATAAGCAGAAATACGTTGTATAAGTTAAAAATGAATTTTGAATATTTAGATTTTATTGTAAATAATAATGAACATTTAAATTTAGTGCACTATTAACTTATTAAATTTAGATTTCTTTTACAAAGTTTAAACAAATTGAAAATTATTTAAAGTTATTTAAATATTTTTAAGAAAGTTATAGGGTAAATCTAACTTTTTAAAAATATATAGCGAACTATACGATGTAAATAGAGAACGATTGCAATAAAAATTTCAAAGTTTTTCGTTTGCTATGTACACTATACGATTATTCACAAGCACACGATGTTCACTTCACCAAAGACCGAAAGGAACTGAAGTCTTTATTCTAAAAACATATAGCTCTGTTTGATGAGAAGTGCTTGAAGTGCAGAGCAAAATAGTGCAGTGCAGTGTAGTGTACACTAGTTCAGTCTAATTCTTGTGGTTTCATAAAACACACTAGTGTATATTTGTGCAAGTTTGCTCAGTTGTGAGTAATCAAGCCAAGCGTAGCCAAAGGTGTAAAAGGTTAGGTTGTTTATAAACACAGTCATATCATAAAGCTGCAAAGAAGTAACTGCAGAAATGTCTGTTTTAAAGAGCATAATGTTTGAACTAATAAACGATTCTGACGAAGATCAATCATCACTTGATTCTTCATCAGATTCAGAGACAGATATGTTAATTAATTCTTTATACAACAAAACAAAGAGAATATATTATATCTGAATCCATTATTTTATTTTCTCAATGTGTAAAATTTTAGGTTAATAAACAGATGTGTAGATAGGATAGATTTAAAATGTCTACCGAACAACATTTAGTTACCCCCACTCCTACTCTGCACTTTTCTACACTACCTCTCGAGTCAGGTCAGAAACGTGAGCACTAGTTCTTAAAAATTTTGTCATCGAACAGCCTGCCAGAAGCTGCCCGTTTCTCATAAAACATGTTAGTGTAAGAAAGTTAACACTAGGGCGGCCTAGTACATGTCATCGAACAAAGCTATTATTAATATTATCACGTAATACCCCTACTCTAATTAAGTGTTTATTTATTATATCTTTTGTACTTTGCCGCTCAAAATATACAATGTTTATGTTTGTTTACAGGTTCTGCGAAGGGCCTACTACACCCAGCAATAGGATACGGTAACTACAACACTGGCTGATGATAATATATGACTATTTATAAGAATAAATAAATAAAAGAGTAGTTTTCTTACCTTTCCTATGTAATAACAAAAGGGAAGGGAAATATTCTAATATTTAAGCATTTTTCCGAATTTTTCTATGCTATCTTTTAGTAATAAGTTTTCTAGGTACGAAAATAACCATCCGATAGGAGTCCGCCCTTTTATAAAGGGCAAAGGGCTTATTTGAGCCCTTGGGGAAAATTTGACCACGGATTTCATTTATGCAGATCCAAGTAGGTTTAACAACACTTGTCTGGATTTTCTAGCTCTTTTAGTTCAGGAATTAGCGCAGGCCCTTCGCCACAAACTTGAATGGCAAATATATTGTAAACCAAAGAGTTTTTATCAATTCTGTGCAAGCGAATGGAAAGCGCGGGTTCGAATCCTTCCGATTCGCTATTTTCCGGCCCTTTAGCCGTATAAATTAACGAATTTTAAGTGTTAGTCCCTTTAAAAAACTTTAAGGGCCTATATCTCGGAAACTGCTGGGTTTTCAGCGTTTTCCTTAAAACGCTGTTCCTTAAGGGAATTCGAATGAGTAATATAGGGTCAAATTACAGCATACCAAAGTTTGAAGGGCGTAGGGCAAAATTTTTCTAATAAGGGTTTTTGAAAATTTTCGAACATTTTTTGATTTTTTTTTGTTTGCACTATAATTTTATAGTTTGTTTTTTAAACATTATAAACAAAAAAATAACCATCCCAAGAACTCTTCCTCATTCTTGTTCCCGGAATCTATGAAAAATTTTCGACTCAAAATGCAACACTTTTTAATTAAGGAATACATTATATCTCCTAAACTACAAACGGTTGAAGGGCCGGACAAGGTTTTTTAGACTAAATGCGACCCGTAGAATACGAATCCGGTCTCACATTTAAAATATAAGAACTCTTCTTATTCCTGTTATCCTGATACCATCAAAAATTTTCGACTAAAAACTTGAGTAAAGTTAGGTATAAGAAAAAAATGTTAATAGAAAAATTGTTGCTTTTTTGAAGGATTAGAAGGGCTGAAAAATAATCCTTTCGGACAGTGTTCACAGAATTGCAGTATACCCTTTGGTTCACAAGATATTTAACCCTAAACTTCGTATTGTTGATGAGGTAAATGACCTCAGAAAATGTAGTAATAAAAACCTGTGGGGTATATCTGAGGGTTAAACAAAAAGGATTAATGGGATTTAAAAGATAAACTTAAATTTTGATATATTCTGTCTTATTATAATATAAACATAATATACATTATTATATCACTATAAATATGTTATACAATACATTTTATTTACAGTTTCTATAGCTATATCCTGGGATGTCCTTAAGACCCTTTGTTGAACCTGTAATCATAAAGAAAAACATTATTAAACACAGTTCATTGACGTTACAATAATATTATGCGCTTCTAACAATTATCTCGAAAAAGAAAAGTCGGAAAGGAAAATGTTTCAAATAAATGTTATTTAGAATTTAATTTGTACCAAAAAATCCTAATAAAACTTTCCCCTGAAGTCTATAATTTTCCCATTATTTCCAATAACCGACTTTAGACTTGAATAACTCCCCTAATATCAACCCCTATAGGCTCAGATTTCGCTATTCATTAGACCTTTGTCCTTAGTATACGTATACCAAATTTGAAACAAATCTGAGTCAAAAAGTTTTTTTTGCCAAAAAAACCCCAAGGCTAGTCCATGGTTTTCAATTTCGATCGGGGAAAAAAATTTTGAGTTAGACATGGCATCCCTCTAATTCGACCCCAAGAATTACGAATCCGGCGTCCAAACTGTGAAATTACGAATAGATCTTACGTAATTCAATGACATCATGAAATGTAACAATGAATCTCATATAACAAACGGCCGTATGGCAAATCGGATTCGTGATCTACGGGTCGTAATTAGTTTAATAAAAGTTGTACGGCCTTGCTACCCCTCATAGTTTCAGAGATATTTAACCCTAAACTTGGTATAGTTGATAAGCTCAATGACATCTTGAAATATAACAATGAAGCACGTAATAAACGCCCGAAGGGTAAATCTGACATTGAATTCGTGTTCTACGGGTTGTAATTAGTGTAATAAAACTTGTCCGGCCTTTCTACCCCTCATAGTTTAAAAAAGCAATAATTTTAAATTAATTTATTACTGATAGTTGTATTTTACACTATTGTATTTCATGTAACTACCCTTAATGTACTTTGTAAATAAATAATATACTTACCCTTGTCCTGAAAAATTAGAAATAGGGATGTTTAAATAATAGTTTGTATAAATTTCACTTGTATTTATTGTTTATTTGTATTTTACACTGTTGTATTTCATGTAACTACCCTTAATGTACTTTGTAAATAAATAATATACTTACTCTTGTCCTGAAAAATTAGAAATAGGCATGTTTAAATAATAGTTTGTATAAATTTCACTTGTATTTATTGTTTATTTGTATTTTACACTGTTGTATTTAATGTAACTACCCTTAATGTACAATATATTACACAATAAAATATAAATTAAGTTGTAAAGTGTTTATTTTTGACCCCTTTATTATCACTACACGTATATAGTTCTTAAAATGGCCGTCAGAGGGCAACACCTATTAGAAAGGGGTCTGCGCCTAAAATATAGGCAACCAGAAATACTACTCCACTTTGAACAAACATACGTTCATACATCATTTTAGTGTTATAGAGTTAGTGAAAATGGGACGAAAAGGCTCTATAAAAAAGATGTTTAAATACTGGGTTTAAATTCCCATTACCTATGTCTCATTTTAAGGTATTTAATTAAAAATTGATGTACGTTTCATATTTAGGGTGTTAAATTTGCCATTAGGTATTCCCAAAATGATGTATGTACGTACGTATGTTCACGAATGAAACTTTTTTGGGTTAAATTTACTCTAAGTGGGAACGTTTTTCGACAGGCGCTGCCCCCTGGTGGCCGTTTTAAAAACTACATACGTGTAAGGACTTTTAGATTAGATTTGTTGACAATGATTCGTATAAATGACTCCATTTTCAGACTTTAATTATATAATGTAAAATAAGATTTAGTAGAAAATCTGATGGTTTTATGAAATAAGGATTAGTTTATTTTCATAAAAAATTTTTATTATTGGCAATCGATTTCGTCGCAACGGACATCATCATGCCACAGCGTCAATTAAGTAATTAAACAGAAGTATATAGTATTTTCATTTTTGAAAAATTTTTAAAAATTTAAAAAATATGAAAAAATATGAAAGGTGTTGAAAACGTGTGTTTTCAACACCTTTCATATCAATCTTTTAACGTTGCCAAACAGGCTTAGCTGTAAAATTGAAATGATTGTTACCAAGTAAAATTATCATTATTTTGATTGTAAATATTATGAACTAGTTTGCATCTTTATTTTGTAATAAAACTAACTTCCATTACAAAATAAAGATGCAAAATTAATAATATTCACAATCAAAATAAGGATTATTTTACTTAACATTTCACTTTTACAACTAAAGCCTGTTTGGCAACGTTAAAAGATTGTCACTAAATTTGTTAACAAACTTAGTAAGAAATAATTATGAACAGAATTTTGAAACACAAATATCTTTTACGTTTCATTTATGTTATAATTCTGTTCACAATTGTTACTAAATTTGTCAACAAATCAGCGGCGTCTCGTGCATTTTATAAGAAGGCAAGCAACAATGGCGTAGGTAAGGTATAAAAAAAAAATGCGCCGCAGGCGAAATTTTTTTTTCATTCAAGGTCAAATGCCTTATAATTGACTTACATGTTTCGAAGGGATGTGCAAATGCATGTTTTTCCCCTTTCATGTGCAAAAAACAAAAATTGCCAGATCACAGACTTGACGTGATATTGCGTATGTATATTATTTAAGTCGCAAAAGCCTCGCTTAATATCATTCCATACTGATTTTTCTTTATTAAATAATAAACATGGTCAACAATATAATTTTAGTAGTTTCACTATCGCATAGCCACACATATTTGTCATATAAATCGGTATTAAAATGCCTTGTTATATGTTTAACAGTTGTTGTTAATAACTTCATAGGAGGAACTGGTCTGCCATTTGCAAAAAAGGTTTTTTTTCTTCAAAATTTCAAAATGACTTTTCTTGTAATTTTTTTATTATTATTGCACAAATGTTATCCATTCTGTATAAAAATATAAGGAGTATTATTATTTTCAAAATTTAATTGAAACAAAATAAATGTAGAAATATAAAATATAGATACCTTACAAATAAATTTTACTTTTATTCGTATCCTATTTTAACATTTACTATCTATTTCACTTAAATTTTGTTCATGGAAGCAATATAAAAACTGCTTGCAGATGAACCTAAACAGCGAAATATTTTCAGTATAGAAGGCTACATGTTCGGCAATGTTCGGTATAGTGTAGGTATAGGCGGTGTAAGCACTCGAAGTTCTGCTTACCAGCACGTTTTGTACAACATGGTAAGATCGTAATAGTACGTATCCCAGTGATAGAATTAGATTAACGGTGCGGTAGGCAACAGCAAATACATTTGTGTCTTTACTTTTAAATTTTGATATATTAAAGTTCTAAATATATGAATATAATTGTAAAAATGTTTTAAAAGTAATAAAATATAAAGGCAAGCACTGCTTGCCTTGCTTGCATGGAGAAAACGCCACTGCAACAAATCTAATAACAATTTATGACAGTGTCAAACATGATTTAGTTATAAAACTAAAACGTTTGTTACCGAATATAATTATCATTATTATAGTTGTATTATTTGTTGTTAATTACTTTGCATCTTTATTCTGTGACTGAATAAAGATGCAGTAGAATGTAACACAAATAATATAACCATCATTTTATTTGGTAACAAACATTTCAGTTTTATAACTAATACGAAACTCTACATTTATATTATTGAAGTATTGAGGTAAAATAATACTATATTAAGCAGAGTTTCGTTTACAATACTAATTTATTGCTATTACAAAAGACTGTTTAACATTATAATAAATTTTTATTAGATTTGTTGACAAATTTAGTAACAATTGTGAATAGAATTATAGTACAAAAGAAACGTAAAAAACATTTGTTTAAAAATTCGGTTCATAATTATTTCTCACATAGTTTGTTAACAAATTTGGTGACAATCTTTTAACGTTGCCAAACAGGCTTAGTTGTAAAATTGAAATGATTGTTACCAAGTAAAATTAACATTATTTTGATTGTAAACATTATAAACTAGTTTGCATCTTTATTTTGTAATAAAAGTAACTTCCATTGCAAAATAAAGATGCAAAATTAATAATATTCACAATCAAAATAAGGATTATTTTACTAAACATTTCACTTTTACAACTAAAGCCTGTTTGGCAACGTTAAAATATTGTCACCAAATTTGTTAACTAACTTAGTAAGAAATAATTATGAACAGAATTTTTAAACACAAATATCTTTTACGTTTCATGTGTTTATAATTCTGTTCACAATTGTTACTAAATTTGTCAACAAATCTAATAACAATTTATTATAATGTTAAACATGGTTTAATTACAAAACTAAAACGTTTGTTGCCGAATAAAATTATCATATTAATAGTTGTATTATTTGTTGTTAATTATTTTGCATCTTTATTCTGTGACTGAATAAAGATGCACTAGAATTGAACACAAATAATATAACCATAATTTTATTTGGTAACAAACATTTCAGTTTTATAACTAATACGAAACTCTACCTTTATATCATTTAAGTTTTAAGGTAAAATAATACTATATTAAGTAGAGTTTCGTTTACAATACTAATTTAACAAATTAAATCTTGGTGGTCCCTAAATAAGATTCCTTGTTCCCATTTTTAAAGGTACAAAGATTTTTTATTCAGTTGAAGACCATTTCAGAAACTTCATATTATATTATATATTTTGTTACCACCCAAACCTCCCACTTACCAAAATATATAATATTTATTAATACAAAGCTTCGTTTACAATAATTAAAATCTAACTTTGCCCTGACCGCGTCTAAATACTTAATAATAATTACAATTTTTACTAAAACTACCTACTTTAAAACTAAAGGAACATGGCATCAAATTAAAATAAACGCAATAAAAGTTTGTTTTATTGTTGTACATACATTTTAAACAAATGAAGAAGAAGCCATGGTCTGCGTCTCCAATCGGCACTGCAATCTTGACGATAGTGGAGGTGGGAAGTTCTTTTTAACTTTAAAACTATCTTAGAACTAAAAACGAAACTTGTACTTAATAATTAGTATATATAAGGGAAACACCGCCCTCAAATGCCAAACCCACGTTCCCTTATATATACCATTTATTAAATACAGTTCCGTGTACAATAATACTTATAATCTAACTTAAATTATTGTAGTTAACCCCCCCCCCCCCCCCCCCCAAATTAAGTTAGTGAAGTGCGCAAAAAGCCTATCTTACGTTAAGATCTATTTCAATGAAAAACAAGTCTAAAAAAGCCTATCTTACGTTAATAACGATTTCAAAGAAAAGCAAGTCTAAAAATGTGAAGTTACGTTAATTTTCTCTCTCTCTCGAAAAGCAAAAACAACCCTTCCTACTTATATATAAGCTATCTTATGTCTACGCGAACTATCTTATATCTAGATTAAACTAATCTAAAGGCGAAGTGTGTGTGTGAGAGAGAGAGAGAGAGAGAGAGAGAGTACGAGCTAAGCAAATGGTGAGAACGCCGTGGCGTCGAACGCCGTTGTTGGTTCTCACGGAAGTTTACGAGCGGGTTAAGCCGACCCCACGCGATGCAGAGCATTTACGGCCTAATACACGAACTAGGTAGGAAGTAGGATAGCAGTTAAATGTAACTATCTAGGCTACACGTCACCTACCTAGCTACTCCCGGAGACATTCGCCCGCGCCTCTCGCGGATACCCTACACCGAACGCGGTTATTAACCCGTGTGCTCAACAAAGTTAATTCAAACAAAAACTTTACCTTGTCTTTAATTATTCGTTGCCATTACCATTAAATGATGATTACATTACGTTGCCTCCGGATGAGGAGAGCACATAAGGCCATAAGTAAGCTTTCTGTGTCAACTATGGATTAATGTCCCTAGAAACATTCACACAAGTGTGAAGCGATCCACCATAACAACAGGATTCACATGACGGTGCGCTGTACATATCAGTCCACTCAATTATGGCTATCGCGCACGAAACCTACCTACCCAGCCCCTCTAACCGTGTGAAGTTAATTGAATAAGGAACCCGAACACCCACATCAAAGTTTCGAATCTGTTACCTCCTTCCTGACTCACTCATCCATCCACCTGCAAGCATACCCCGATACGTCCGTATTTTCTTTTCCCAAGCACTCTCCCTAGCTACCGTCTGGGTAAGCCACGATGTACGGTTACCGCTGCAACCATAGACGCACGATTTTAGGATGATCGCCACGGAATGCACTTCAAATTAATCAATTTATTTTTAATTTTTAAAGAAAACGCGTGTTTGCTCGACGGCGCGATGAGCCAAAGTTTAATTAAAACCTGAAAATACATTTCCAAGAACTTAAAACTATAGTATTCCTCACGTACGAATGGCATTTGCACAAGTTCAATTCGCTTTATAATCTGTGCTGACATCTAATAAGAAAGTATCTTTTCCCGCATCAAGAAACGCACATGAATTGAAAAATCAACACTAAACACAAAAATGTTAGAACACCCGCCAATGTATACGAACTATGTTGACAGTTTCAAATTGTTTCCTAAACAGAGTTACATATGTTGTCTCATGAACAGATTGTATAACCTGTGTGACAAAAAAACTACTTCAATTACGTGTCTTTAACAAGTATACACTTTATTGCGCGCAATGCCATTCTTAAGTAAATAATACTAAAACTTATAAAACTACTATTATTTTAATCTTCTAGATGTCCGATTCCTGAAAGACATATGCTAATCATTTGTTCCCAGATATTGATTTTATTGATAAATAGTCGATATTTCAATTTCAAATTGTTTGAATTTTATAAGGACATTTATGAAAGTTATATTTAGTTTACCATAGTACTCAAAACTGATTTTGAGATCAAGATAATATTTAGGCACAGTTATATTCCTTTGACTATAAGTTCTCATGGTTGACTATGAGAACGATATAATAATTAGGCATACAGTCATATTCCTTTCACTACAAGTTCTTATGGTTGAACATAAGAACAAGATAATGCTTTAAACATTACAATTATGAGAAAAATAAAGTTTCCTACCAGTTCATCCATCGATGGCCGCCTACGTCGAAGATCTGTAGTGTTGAAATCCAAAGCTTGTAAGCTATATCCAAATTCTCCAAGTTTTTTGACGCATCAGACCAACCAAAGGTCCACCTATTAAATATTAATTATTAGGTTGTGGTATTCTTTAAACCATTTAAAAAACTGTTGGATAAAATTTCGTATGGCAAACGAGTATTCATTACGTAAAGCACTTTAGAAAAGTATGAGATATTTTATTCAACAGTTTTTAAATGGTTTCAAAAGTATTTGATATTTACTTTAATTTGATATTTTCGAAAGCACATTTGATAAAAAATAGTGCAAAGAAGGCAACCCAGTTACTATGATGTTAAATATGAATGTTTATCTCAAGCAACGTAAGATAAATATTCATATATTAACATTACAGTAACTGTGCCCAACTTACTCTGCAATATGTTTTATCAAATTTCCTTTTGAAACATCAAATTAAAACCAATGCTTTTAAATAAATCTATTCCATAATAACCGCGTATTTTGTATACAGGTTTTAAACAACAGTTTCTAGTATATTTCGAATGATTTTGATGTAAAAACTATTGCCTTAGTGATCTGTCTAGATGTTTTATAATACGACGAATAATTTACGGCCATATTGTAATACGAATATTCAGACATTTTCGTCTGCAATTATTCTAAATACGAGCCCAAACTCATAATAGTTCGGCAAGATTTGTTTTCAACAAACAAGTTATAAAACATAAGCAAATGGTGAGAAATTGCTACAAATTTCTTTCAACTAGTTTAAAATAGATTTTAAACTTACAAAATCTGAATAATGTGTCAAAAATATGGGCTCAATTCTTTCAGATTTGAACTCAGCCATGTTCCTTTGATATGTACACAGTTTTATTAATTCAAGTTGATTGGTTTAAAAATTATTAACAAATTTGTAATTTTGAACGATTTCTTTTGTCTTTGTTAATAACATGTAAACCACCCAACAGTTGTAAATGAAACTTCCCTAAATAATAATTTATATACAATATATTTACACCGGAAGTAGTTTTTAAATTATTGAATAATTATAGTTGAAGATATCAAAACTACTTTCCGCGGTGGTCCTGTACCTTTTATTCAATAACTCTTGAACCAATCAATAATAATTAATAAAATTTGATTTGTGTATCAAAGAAACATGGCTTGAGTTCAAATTTGAAAGAATTTTGGCCGTATCTTTTGCGGATACTATTTTAAATTGTTCTCAACTCTCTAAAATTTATTCAGAATTGCTAGAAACTATTTCAAATTGTTCTCAACTGTCTAAAATGTATAGACAATGGCCTGAAAGTATTTTAAAATGTTCTGAACTGTCTAAAATTTATTCAGAATTGCCGAAAACTATTTTAAATTGTTCTCAACTGTCTAAAATGTATTCAGAACTGCCGGAAACTGTTTTAAATACTTCTCAACTGTTTAAAATTAGTTCGGTCGGTTAACATTTTCAACAAACAAATTATAAAACCTATCCAAAGTTCTACAAACTTTTTTCGATTACATTAAAACAAAGATTTTAAACTTACAAAAAATGAATATGTTTTTCAAGTATTCTGCCATTTAATATTGGATTACATCGCCTTTATTAGTAATATCAGCTTTAATTCTATTAGGTACTGTTTCCCTAAAGCCCTGTACATTTGTTGTTTTACATTATACCAAAAGTAAAGGGTCTCGGTAGAAGCTAAATCTGGACTAGAAGATGACCCTTAAAATACCAAAATTGCACCATTTTTTGAAAAGTCAAGTTTCTATCTCAATCTATCTTACAAACTACATTTATTGATATGATGCTTTCTTAGATTTATACTTCATTTCACGGAAGAAAATAGCGTTGCTTTCCATAGGGATATAAATTCGGCCCTTTCATTGGTCAGGAAGCTAACCTGGTTCACAAAAGTGAAAAGAAAAATCACTTAACACCTGTCAATTATCAAATAAAATCGACAGAATTAAGTGATATTTAACCATGTTTTTATGTAATTTTTAATATTCAGGACTAGCACATTTTCAGAGAAAAAAATATTTTTATTATTGACAAAGTTTATTATTTATTTAATGCATGTAAAAAACGATCGACTCTTAAGCGCCATCTGCTATTTTCTTACGTAAAATGAAGAATACATATACATTTAAAATAAATGTGGCCGACTTCCAGAAACATATTTTTCAATTATATCACTACCCAGCCAAGAAATAACGCACTTCTCATTTAAAATAAATTTAATTAATTCTACCCTATGTGATGATGAGAGTTGCTCAGTATAGTCGTCGTCAAATGAGTACGGACTGATGTTTTTCTTTCTTCTCCGCACCCTGTGCCTTACCCAGCGGTGTTGTCGCTTCTTCATAACTTAGCATTTTCAACATTGCCTCTGAATTGGCAACAGTGTAGAAAACTCCAGTCCATACTTATTTGACGGCAAATATAAACATATACAGCCCGATTCACAAAAAAGTTTAAGCTAACCCTCATTTTTGGATTAGCGAATTCTACTCTAATTTTGACAGTTTATATCTTAAAATATAGTCTAATCTATTCCTAGTATTTACCTTTATTGATATAAAAATTAAATTTTAAATACCGGAATAGAATAGAATTCACTAATCCAAAAATGAGGATTAGCTTAAACTTTTTTGTGAATCGGGCTGTTACAATTTTAAGTTTACTTTACAAAACAAACAACTGGGCTTCGCTCCAAAACCGTACTCTAAAGTACGAAATTACTTTAATTTGTTCCAAAACTAATAACGTTACTCTTAATCTGTTCCAAAACTGTCAGAGTTTACTTCAAAGTGATAATCTACGTACCCTACTATCGAGGAGGATACAGAAATTACAAGACAATCACCCCAATTCTGTAAGGAAGTTAAGTCTTAGTAACGTTGCTAAAAATTATAACCGCAATAGAAACAAATGTAAAGGCTGTCATTTTCATGTTTTATTCAGTGTTCGCAATTATTATTGGTTATTTACTATAGCAATGTTGCTAAGTCTTAACAACTTTCTTACAGAATTAGGGCGAATATTTTCAAACATGGATGCTCACGATTCTCAAAATATGAAAGTAATTTGTCTTCTTGAGGAAGAAAACATACTTTTGGTTGAAAATAAACATAAGTAAATCTATTGGCCTGTATTACGACCACACTTATACAGGGTGAGTCACCGAAATAGCCTTCTTCGATATCTCGCTTATCGTTAGAAATACAGCAAAAAATTATTTACCGAATTTACTCGACTACACAAGGGGCACAAATTGTTTGTCTATTCTTAAATGGAATACCCTATATATTTTGAATTGTATTACATTCCTCTATACGAACATATGAAATTTGTTTTAGTTTTCCGCGGCGTTGCCAAGTTATTCCGTTTTTTCTCTAAAAAAAGACCTAAAACACGCACTTCTTTATAAAGGCATACTGAAGTTATTTTAATAGTAAAAATTAAGATTTTTTTCTGTATAACTATAAACTATAATCAATGTTTTCTTATACTTTCTTTTACATATTATAAATACAGGGTGTTAAATAAAGCGAATTAAATTTAATGAATTTCAAATGGCCATAACTTGTCATTTTCAAATGGAACACCCTATATTTTATTATTCAGTTGTGTTCCTTTTTGTATTCTCTTTAAATGTTATTAAGGGTATACTATGCCTAAAACCAATAATTTCGGAGATTATTATTATTATTATTATTATTATTATTATTATTATTATTATTATTATTATTATTATTTAATATACTATACTACAGGCAAAGCCTAATTACAGTATAGGCGAAAGACAAAGATTAAATGTGTAAAGCTATACACAATCAGAAAGAAATAAAAAAGAACTGAATTTAAATACCTGTGAAGAAGAGGACGATAGAGCTGCTTGGGTGATAGAAAAAATATGTCATGAGAAGGAAAGTTTAAGTCATATAAGTAACACATTTTGTTAATAGGTGAAGTGAAGAAGACATTAGTACGAGCCGGTTGCAAGTAAAAAATGAATGAGTGACGTGTGAGATACAAGGGAGCATGAAAGTTTATTTTTAGAGAAAAAACGGAATAACTTGGCAAAGCCGCGGAAAACTAAAACAAATTTCATATGTTCGTATAGAGGAATGTAATACAGTTCAAAATATATGAAAATATATAGGTGTTCCATTTAAGAATAGACAAATAATATTCACTCAGCTGCAATGCAACACCCTGTATATGTGAAAATAATTTTACGTTGTGCCCCTTGTGTTGTCGAGTAAATTCGGTAAATAAATTTTTGCTGTATTTCTAACGATAAGCGAGATATCGAAGAAGGCCATTTCGGTCTCACTTGTATAATAAAAGCACTTTTATGGAGCGTCCTTTCACGTTATATTATGAGGAGAGTGCTCCACAAAAGCGCTTTTATTATAAAAGTGTGCTTGTACGAGCCCTAACAACATAAGGTTCGGACGATACCAATTTTTGAAATTAATAGTCTCTATACGTACTAAAAATCGTTAATGATTAATTTTTATTAAATGATTTGGAAATGCACAATTTCAGGCTACATACGGCAATCAATAGATATACTAGTTTTTAAAACATATAAATTTTTACAAAGGGAAAATGAAAAACCCACCAAAAAACACTGGCTACTTAATGCTCGGACGACTGTAATTTGTTAATTTATTGTAATCAAAGTTGCCATGATTATATGACAGATTTGATGTCAAAAATGAGCCGTGGCAAGGCTACTTCAAAGAACATTCGTAAACTTGTAGTGAAACACTACCATGAAGGGAAAAGCATGAGTATAATTGGAAAAGATTTGCAGTTGGCGAAATCCACTGTAGCAGATATTAAATGTTATGGCGAAACAGGTGGCTACGAAATTCGAGGAAAAAGTACCGGACAACCAAAGAAACTGACTCCTAGATTAAGGCGGCAACTTGTGAAACTTTGTAAGAGTCACCGAAAAGCCACTCTAAGGGAGGTAACGGTTTTCTTTACTACAGAAACCGGTGTACAAATTTCACGAGAGAGTTGTAGGCAGTGGATTCACAGGTCAGGACTTGGTTTTTATAAGGTAGGTTAGGTATATAACATATTGTCTATCTGAGTTTATTTTAATTTTGTATATTATGTTCTTATAGGCGAAAGAAAAACCGCTGAAACAGATGAAAAACCGTCTACGTTGGGCTAAGTCTAAATTGCACTGGACAATAGACGACTAGTCCAAAGTCGTATTTAGCGACGAATCCAAATTCGATATCTCTGTAGGTGACTGTAGACAACGAATTATTCGGGATAAAACGGAAGCTTTTCATATACTAGTGGTTCAATAATAATAACAAGTATCATCTTAAAAGATGACTTATAACCATACGACTGTCATACCAAATTTTATCCAAATTGAATAAAGCGTTTTTTTATTATAAGCAAAATTAATTTTTTTTTTCGAAGAACTTTGAAGCAGAATTCTGGCTAAATGGTACACTTTCCGGTAGACACCTGTATAATATATATATATATATATTAATTCTAAACTTGTGCGCACATAGGGATGATGATCCTTTATATTATAAATGAAACAATCTTAAGAAATTTCTTTTTACCTCTCGCTAAGAGAGGTATTGGAATCATGCTAAAATTCGCATGTCCAGTTTTTAGTGGATAAGCACGTTTTAAGGTCCCTATAATCCGATTATAACATTTTTACGATGATGTGCTTGTGTGTGTGTGTGTGTGTGGATGTGTGGATGTTGGAACCACGGTTTCTCAAATACTCTACGAAAAAAATATTTAACTGCAGTTTCCTCAATCTGACAATCCTGGGAAGAGCTGATTATATTTTGGTAACAATTGGACAACCGGAAGTAATAGTTTCTTTAAAAAAATCTTCTAAATATTATTTTTTGAAAATTTCTGTTGCTTGAAGAACATAAAATTCTAGATCTGATACATTTAAATATTTTATTATATCTTGTATAGATTTAGAGATAAAGGCACTGTAATATATAGAATAATTTAATGTAGTACATCGCAGAGGCTAAGGCATTAAGAAAACCAGTTGACAAATTTAAATGTTTATAATATAGTAATGTTTACAACATAGTTTGTAAATGACAGATGTCAGTGTCAAAAATCAACAGTATTATACTCGCCGTCAAATGATTATGGACTGATGTTCAACTTTTTCCCTTCTCCGCACCCTGTGCCTTAGCCAGTGGTGTTGCCGCTTCTTTATAGCTTAGCATTTTCAACAATGCCCTTGAATTGGCAACAGTGTAGAAATCTCCAGTCCATAATAATTTGACGGCAAGTATAGTGACATTCTGTAAGCTTTTTCTGGGAAGTACATTTAATCTTTCTTATTGTTTTATTAATTAAGTATTTAAAGTTGTAGGTAAAATGCATACATCCATAAGAAATATACCCAAATCATTCAAGCAGCCAATGCACGTCATTAATAAAAATTGAATTTTAGTAACTAGATGTGTGACGTCATGTACTGCTACGTTTGCAGAGGTTTTAGAATCTTTATGAAAAGTTTTATACAGATTGCAATCTATATTATTGACATGTTCATGAACTGTCACATCTACAAAATAAATACTATATTTTCGTCACTGTCCATTTCTATTTAAATTATTTTATAATACTAACCTTATTTATACTTATGTATGCCATAAAAGGCAAAAATAAAAGTGAGCCGAATTTCAAAGAAATATATTGAATTCTTCTAATTGATTAGAAGTGTTACCTTTGGCAGATGCACAGATTTTGTGTTTGCGTTAACGGTCACGTTGCGTCGTTGCGTTGCGTTTACATTACTTTATTATACATAGACCTTTACAACGCCCAAAAATGTTTCAAACACGATACAAATATTTTTCAAATAATAACTTTGACAGTATGAACATACAAATTATCAATGTTGCCAACTATAGCAACAATTAAACGAATAATATGACGTTGATGTACATTATTTATATATTATTCATGTCATATACGATAATTATTCTCTACTATTCATCTTAATAATTACTATATAAGGCTATACACTTTTTGACAGTTAAAAATGATTGAAATTTTATTTCATTTTTCACTATTAGTGATTTTAATGCACTAAGGTTTTTACACTAAGTGATGACGTGCATTGGCTGCTTGAATGATTTGGGTATACCGCCAATCTTGCTAATAAATTGGAAGAATCTCTGACATTCAGGAACTTCCTCATACAATGAAAAATAGATATAATAAGAATTGTATGTGTGCAGAAGACATGTTAAATACAATAAAAACAATATTTGGGTAAAGTTCTGTAATTTTTTGTTATAAAACGACGGTTCGTTAGCGAAGTGTAATACAATAATAATATGGAAATGGCGAGAGGTCTTGTGCTGGCCACAACAGATTTTTAATTCTGGTGATCTAGTGTATGCCTCAACAGAAAGAGTCAAACAGAATATTTTCAGAATAAAAGATCATGTTTTAATACATCAGGGCTCAGTCTAAAATTAAGAGAACAGCCCTCGTGTTTTTTTAGCTCTCGCTAAAAGAGGTATTGAATTATAGTGCAATGGAATATTTATATAACATAAAATAAAAGTGGCGAGAGGTATTGCACTGACTACAACAGATTTTTAAATATGAATAAATATATAGGTGTTCCATTTGAAAATTAAAAGTTGCTATCAATTACTCGAAAACCGGAAGTAATATTGTTGACCTACTTCGGCTATTATGTAGAGGAGTTTAAATACTGTAATTTATGTTATACAGTTAAAACTGCTAAATGTAATAATAAGCGAGATAATTGCTGGCTAATTTGGACATCCTATATAATATCATCACGGCATATTACCCATTACTGGGTGTGCTAGTGTCTACAACACATGTAGACATAGGTAATGATAACGAAATATTTTACTGTGTGGGCGCTTACCAGGTGTCACCTCACGGGCAAGCTGAGATAATGTTTATACAATATTTTATTCAATTTTGACCAAATAATAATAAAACCAATATAATATTTAATTTTGACAAAATAAAAAACTAATCAGTTAGTGGGCTGTGCATGAAATTCGGCGATGATAGACGTCAAGACATCTATTTAAAAAGCATTATTGTCTGTCATTTGTGTTGTGAAAAATAATGAAAATGTCTGATAATATCTAATAAATACTGTGGTAAGTGTTATTTTCGTGCCTGTAGTGGCAGCACGCACTTTAGAATTCTATCGAAAGAGGCATTTGCTTTCGCTTTTCGCCACGAAGCGAAAATTTGGTAGCATGCGTGTCCCAAAATATTCGCCTGCAAGCGTTCGACTCGAGGCGAAAGTGTCAAAGTAATGTCATCATTTTGCCACAATTCCATTCAAAGCCAATTTATATACAATTTATTTATTTATTATATACAAATGTCATAATATTTCTTATTTTAATAAAATAAAATACGAAAATTCTCGAAACAAAAAGTGAATATAGAATTCTAAAATGCATGCTACCAATATTCGTAAAAGTAAAATCGCATTCGCCTGATTTCTATGATAGAATTCTAAAGTGCGTGCTACCACTACTGATGTTATTTTAAATCCCGACAGACGCCAAATATTTCCAATTTTAAATAGCACAAAAGTGACCCCTGTGATGCACTTTCCACACCAGCTATGAGTGCCCGTGAGGTGACGCCTCATTTGTGTTGTGAAAAATAATGAAAATGGCTGATAATATCTAATAAATACTGTAGTAAGTGTTATTTTCGTGCCTGTAGTGGCAGCAGGCACTTTAGAATTCTATCAAAAGAGGCATTTGTTTTCGCATTTCGCCACGAAGCGAAAATTTGGTAGCATGCGTGTCCCAAAATATTCGCCTGCAAGCGTTCGACTCGAGGCGAAAGTGTCAAAGTAATGTCATTATTTTGCTACAATTCCATTCAAAGCCAATTTATATACAATTTATTCATTTATGCATGCCCGTGAGGTGACGCCTCATTTGTGTTGTGAAAAATAATGAAAATGACTGATAATATCTAATAAATACTGTAGTAAGTGTTATTTTCGTAATAGTTATTACCTATACAAAATTCTAAAATCCACTTTTTATTTTGGCTCCAATATGGCGGACGAGTCAGCTAGGTATTTTCTAGTAGCTGTTTTTTGCTATCTTTCTGTCGCACCCTACTCTGTTTTAAAGAAACTGATTTAAAATTTTAACTCGCTATTATGAAACAGTGAAACACATTTTTATTATCAAATTACCATTGATTCGGAAGATTGTTGAAATGCTGTATTTAAATTTTTTATCGACGTAGTATACACACTGTATAACCTGTGTGGCAAATAGACACTACTTCAATTACGTATGCCTTAAACAATAGCTTTGTTCGATGACATGTACTAGGCCGCCCTAGTGTTAACTTTCTTACACTAACATGTTTTATGAGAAACGGGCAGCTTCTGGCAGGCTGTTCGATGACAAAAATTTTAAGAACTAGTGCTCACGTTTCTGACCTGACTCGAGAGGTAGTGTAGAAAGTGCAGAGTAGGAGTGGGGGTAACTAAATGTTGTTCGGTGGACATTTTAATTCTATCCTATCTACACATCTGTTTATTAACCTAAAATTTTACACATTGAGAAAATAAAATAATGGATTCAAATATAGTATATTCTCTTTGTTTTGTTATATAAAGAATTAATTAATAAATCTGTCTCTGAATCTGATGAAGAATCAAGTGATGATTGATCTTCGTCTGAATCGTTTATTAGTTCAAACATTATGCTCTTTAAAACAGACATTTCTGCAGTCACTTCTTTGCAGCTTTATGATATGACTGTGTTTATAAACAACCTAACCTTTTACACCTTTGGCTACGCTTGGCTCGATTACTCACAACTGAGCAAACTTGCCCAAATATACACTAGTGTGTTTTATGAAACCACAAGAATTAGACTGAACTAGTGTACACTACACTGCACTGCACTATTCTGCTCTGCACTTCAAGCACTTCTCATCGAACAGAGCTAATCATACACTTTTTATTGCGCAATTCTATTCTGAAGCATTTTTACATAATTAATTTAATTCTTCGTTCGAATACAATTAAAGTCGCTGTGACATCATATTAACATTAAGAATAAAATGTAATTGAATTGAAAACAATTAAAACTATTTAATACTGCAAACTGCTTAAAAAATGAATCGAATTTTTAATTAAATTATTAACAAAATAAGAGTAATTGATAAATTGACGCTGACGTTTTACGATATCATTGCCCTCGATATAAAATTTAGCATGACTTACATTAGAAGATCTCAGCTACTCGGCATCTCCACAAACTCGTAATTAATTACTCGGAAACTCGGCTGTCTCTATTCCAGGTTGTATGGCTGTTGCGTGACACCTGCAAATTAAGAAATATATAAAAATTAAATTATTGTTTGTTATTGTTTAAATTTTTCTTTGTTTGAAATATATTTGCTATGGAATGTTTAATAAATATAATTTTTAAAATTGTACTCAAATCTTCAACAGGAAATTTTTTATTTTATATGAAAAAACTAATTCATTATCAACTTAATTAACCATTAATAGAGTTGGGATGTTATTTAAACTAACGATAGTTATTAATTTGCAACAATAGTGAACAATATTTCTCTATAAAAACAATAATATATTAAACTAAATACTCTTTTAAATGTATTTGTCATAGCAGAACTAAATTCATGTTTCCTCAAAGACGGCTGCTATACGAATGTCAGACGAGTACGAACTCCGCAGACCAATAAAGACGAGTTAAATTTGGAATTCTGTGCTGCCTATAAGTAATGCTATCAACGAAATATTATGTTTAATTTTATTAAATAAAATATAACTAAAAATTGTATTTAAAAAAATATAAGGGATCGAACGTAAAATTTTATACCAATAAAAATAATACCAAATTTAGTTAACCGGAAGTATCACTTATACAAGCTTTTAGCAGTTTTCCTTGAAAAAAATCAATGAATAAAATTTTTCAGCAACTTTTACTAATAAAAATTGAATATAATGGTACAATCTTTAATTCTACGATAATAGCATTTAGTACATAACTTTAAATATAAAATTAAAAAATAATTTAGTTTTGTACATCTTGCCTAGGCGTCAAACAAAAACATAATATTTTAATAACAATTTTAACATATTTAAACAAATGTCACTGTCAGGAAGCAATTACATTAAAATTAGTAATGAAACCTTGTTAAGGAGATTGTTTTGGAAATTAAGGATTGTAAAAATAATATATTTCCCATCATACATAAATATTAGAAGTACAGGATGATCCGATTTAAGTTTGCTATGTTTGTAGCACTATGAATTAAACAGCTGTCAATAAGCAAAGTGTCAAATATTAGTTTACAACTACACACTAACAAAATGGATTATGTAAAGCAACAGATATATGCAAAGAAACTTAATATAGTTTGCAGGATTGGTAAATATATAGGTATGTATTTAAATTAATGAAAATTAAATATCAGGTATTGTGTTGACCACATCAGATTTTTACCTCTCGCTAAAGAGGTATTGGATGCATATCCAGATTTTAACGAATAAGCACGATTTAAATTCCCTAGAATCCGATTATAACATTTTTAAAATGATGTCTGTGTGTGTGTGTGTGTGTGTGTGTGTGTGTGTGTGTGTGTATGTCTGGATGTTGGAGGGACGATTCCTCAAAAACTATAAGTCTTAAGACCTGTTTAACTATGAAATCCTCAATCTGACGTTCCTGGGAAGAGCGGAAAAGGTTTTGGTATCAATTGGACGTCCGGACGTAGTAGTTTCTTAGAAAAATTCTTCTAAATATAATTTTTTGGAAATTTTTGTTAGTATAAAAATTGAAGAACATAAAATTCTCGCTCTAATATACTTAATTTTTTTATTATATCTTGTATAGATTTAGAGATAAAGACACTATAATATATAGAATAATCTAATCACAGAGGCTAAGGTACTAAGGAAACCACTTGACAAATTCAAATGTTTATAACATAGTTTGTAAATGATAGATGTCAGTGTCAAAAATCAACAGTTTTACAGGCTTATTCTGTAACTCAGTGGTTAATTTTTTAACCAATCAAGTATGTTTACATATAACAAAATATTGGATTTTTAGTTGTCAAATCAATATCTATTGGGTAACATTTTTAACCAGTTGTTATAAATTAACCACTGAGTTACAGAATAGCCTCGTTAGTGATATTCTGATATCATTTTCTGAAAAGTACATTTATGCCCGATTGCACCAACATATCTTAAATATTAAATATGGTTTAAATTGACAATATTGCATCGAAATGAAATGTTAAATGAATTATAATATATTGCTGTCAAAATTTCGATTTGCATTTTTTTGTTTAAATGTAGATTAAACGTGATTAAAATTAATTTCATGTTGGTGCAATTGGACATTAATCTTTCTTATCGTTTTATTAATTAAATATTTGAAATTATAGGTAAAATGCATATATCCATATCAGAAATACCGCCAATCTGGTTAATGTATTGGAAGGATCTCTGACATTTAGGAACTTCCTCATACAATGAAAAATAGATATAATTAGAATTATATGTGTGCAGAAGACATGTTAAATACAATAAAAAAACAATATTTGGGTAAAGTTCTGTAATTTTTTGTTATAAAACAACGGTTCGATAGTGAAGTGCAATACAATACTTATATAGCCAAATATGGAAATGGCGAGAGGTCTTGTGCTGGCAACAACAGATTTTTTAATCCGACATGAGGTCCGGATCGTTTAAGCCAAAAATCCACAAAATGAACAATATGGAATTGGAAAATCTGCCAGTTATTTAATTACCTGGTAATTAGTTAAAGCCGCAAATACATTTTTATACGCAACAATATAGGAAATGTTTCAAATATCGCGTACCTAGTTTTGTAACTTGTTCATTATACAGCTTACCCCACTCAATATTAGATAGGATTTGAAAAGATCGGACATTGCAAAATGCTTTCTCCTACCCTAGACCCGCTGGCGAAGTATTATAAACATCGACACGCTGCCAGAATTGTAGTTCATTAGAACATAAACAAAGTTTTCATTGTTATGAAAAAGTCATTTTTGTAGTCTAATATGCGTTCACCAAATAATTTTCTAGTGATAAGTAACAAATTTTTCGGGAAAAGGTGCAGATCAACTGCAGCTATTAGCCTTCCAGAATTTGAGGAAAAGTATGAAGAAGAAATAGATGTTTTTCCAAAACCGTATAGTGAAATTCCGGGGCCTAAAGAGTTACCAATTATTGGAAATGCATGGCGCTTTGCGCCCTTTATTGGTGAGTAGCTATAATTTAATATTTTTAATATTAACCCTCGCCTGACCAAAACAATTTTATACCTTTGGCCTGTGACCCGAATTTTTTTTGCGATATTTTGTTATTAATATGACAATATTTATTAATGTTTTACTATTATTATAATTATTAAACTTCCTTTATTAGTTATTATGATTTTTTTTATATGTTTAATAATTAAACTTAATAGAAAAACATACATAAATTATAAAATAAAACATTTTTTCTACCCCTATGCGTTAATATATTTATTAAGTAGGTGTCATCTGTACTTGAATGACACTTATGATACAGATTTTCATTTTATCCTGATTATTATTATGATACTGATTTCCTTTTTATTTCGATACAGATTATCATTATGATACAAATGCGCAAATGCATCTTATAACTAATTTATTGGTTTATAGTTTATATTTTTAATTATACTTGCCGTCAAATAAATATGGACTGGAGATTTCTACACTGTTGCCATTTCCATTAGTCATGTTGAAAATGCTAAGTTATGAAAAAGTGGCATCACCGGAGGGCAAGGGACAGGGTCGGAAGAAGAAAAAAATTGAACGTCAGTCAACACTTATTTGACGGCGAGTATAGTATGTTCAAGAAAACAATCCTAACTCGGAGTAGGTTATGAACAAAAAAACATGTCAGTTTGATACGAGATATTGTCAAAAATATTATTTAAAGAAATCAAAACCTTTCTTCTTGAACCCTTATTTTAAAAATAGAAATAAATTAGTAAAGGTTGAATGACAATATTTTGTATCCTTCTTTATTATATTTTCTCTTTAAAATTACATTTCACGATCACTTAACTTTTGAATTAAATAATGATCGGACATACGTTTCTATATTCATAACCTATTCTGAAGTTTTTTTTTGAACACACTGTAGAAAAGATAGTGTCTTACTTACTTACTTAAATAGGGTCATCGTAGACCCAAATAAATAACTCAATACCTTTTTATTTTCTATAAACGAACATTATATAATATATTATATAATATACTACAAAATATTAATATATATTAGGGGAATTCTCAAAAGGATTTTTTTTTTGTAATACTTCTATTAGGAGAGTTATTAGCAAAAAAACAGGATCAGTTTTGACCTTGTTTTGGTCAGGAAAGGGTTGAAATATATATCATCACGGCATATTACCCATTTCTGAGTGTGCCACAATCTGCTTTATCGCAGATATCGGTAATGATGATGACATATTTGTACGTAAATACATTCAAAAATTTGAAAAAATAGAAACTCCATTTCATGAAATAAATTACTAATATTCCCAAGTCCATACTTCTACCTACTTTTGAGTTATGCCCCCTAAAACTCATACTGATAGCTACTTTTGTGTAATTTTTTGTCAAATTCAAAAATTCAATTTTTATAATTTTACATACATTTCAACGCGCAAACTAATATCTCTCTTACTTCCTGAGATGTTTTACGTTCAAAAATAGACCGAAAATGGGTGGAAATACATTCTGGTGATTATGCCATTCGATCCTACGGGCAAAATTACATAACTATAACAATTTTTATTTTTATTTTTGAATTTATAAATAATAATTTTCATAATTTTTATAAAAAATATTCAATAAAATTTAATATCAATAAAATCGTGCATTTATGTAATTAGCACGCGTTAACATA
The DNA here is from genome assembly GCA_943142095.1 of Ophonus ardosiacus. Lineage (NCBI taxonomy): Eukaryota > Metazoa > Arthropoda > Insecta > Coleoptera > Carabidae > Ophonus > Ophonus ardosiacus. The sequence continues at coordinate 31,954,394 of OW964832.1, read as the reverse complement.
GGGTGCAAACCAAAGTTTAAAGTTCTACTTTTAGAATGCTGAATGTTGATTATTGTTTCAAATCGAACCATATTTTCGCCTGGACTATATTTTTATTTTATTTTTATGTTAGGAAACGAGATTCAGCCGGATTTTCAAATTAAATTTAAATATAAAATAAATAGCAAATGAATATTTTAGTTCAGAAATGATCACTAGATGGTACCAGAAGTGTTTGTACCGTTGATCGATAAATAAATATATCATCTCGACAGGTTACCCATTTTGAATAAATAATACAATTTCTAGAGCAAAATAACTGAAAAAAAAAATTAAGGTGCACCTCTTGCGATTTTTTCAGATTTCTGGCCATTTTGTGATATTTTACTCAACAGATTGCAATATCTATTCAAAAATTATGAAAATTGGTATATCCAGGGTGAATCACTGGTCTTGATTATTATAAACATATTGGAAAAAAAATCAAAGTTTATTTTAAATTAAAATTTGAAGTATATGTTTCTCTACAAAGTATTCCTTTTTTTACGCATTAGTATGTAACTTTATATTTTCTAACCGAACACCTATTGTTTATTCAAATTTGAAAAGCACATGAAATTTATTATCCAATAGTATAAAAACAATCATATCTTATATTATTAAAAAATACAATGGCGAATGATTTAATAAACATAATATTTTTATTAAATACCGAAGGCTTTGCATTTCATTATTTTTATATTAGGTACATCTTTTATATTTAAAGAAAATTAATTAATTAAATATTTCTTCTATATCTCATTATTATACCTTTTATTTTTTTTTTTTAATTTTCAGATAAGTCTAATTTAAATAATAATAGTGCAAAAGGTTTTTGCATTTAATAAAGAGTTATATTTTCATTAACATTATGATTGTTTTTATACAGTGTGTCCCATTTAGAAGTGCCACCATTGGGATCTCGAGAACTGTAAGAGATACGATGTCGGTTAAATGGAAAGAGAAAAAAATAATGATTTTTTTGAGACTGAAATCAGATATGGGTTCCATTTAAAATAATATAAGTTTGTGTTATATGTCGAAAAAGAAAAAATCAACAATATTAAGTTTTTCGTCATTATCTAGTGCCTATGAGAATTTTTGGAAAAACAAAAGCATATCTGATATGGCCTCCTAAAGGCGCACAAAAAGTTCCATTTAACCGACATCGTACCTCTTATAGTTCTCGAGATCTCAATGGTGGCACCTCTAAATGGGACACACTGTATAATACGGCAGTTGCAAGAATTTTTTATATGACTTCTAAGTACCAAATTTTAAAAGATATTGTTCTTCAAAGAGCATTAAATTTGAAAATATCATGAAATATCCATTAGATTACACTTAAATACTAAAATTCGTGTAATATTTTGAAAAAGTTACGTGATCTTAAACAGAATGTTACATCAGAGTACATACAGTTTAACTATCACCTACTTTTATTTATATAAATAACGTAAATTGCTTTCTTATTGGCTATGAATGACGTTCTGTATGTACTCCGATGTTACAGGTGGGGGGGTTGTTTTTCATGGCTTTTTCTGGCGCCAGTCTTTTTATTTAATTATTTACGTAAACAACAAAAAAATACTGTTATTATTTTTATTATTATGAAAAATATTGCATAAACTTTCTTTTAAAATACTTTTAGAAAATGTGAAAACGGCTCATTGGATAAATTTCATGTACTTTTCAAATTTGAATAAATATATAGGCTGTTCCATTTGAAAATATAAACTTACATTTTATTGCGTTATAAAGGAACACTTTGTAGAAAAACCTATACTGCAGATTTATAGGCTCGTATTACGAGCGCACTTTTATAATAAAAGCGCTTTTATGGAGCACACTCATAAGAATATAATGTAAAAGCGCGCTCCATAAAATCACTTTCATTACAAAAGTGCGCTCGTTATACGGACCATAGACATTCTAATTTAAATTTGAATTTTATTTCCATAATATTTAAAATAATCGAGATAATAACAAAGAAAAGCGCGTTGACATGTATCTAAATAAATTTAAAATAATTCTTTCTACTGGTTATGAAACATAATTATAAAATGCATTAATAACAAGTAAATATTTACATCGAAATTATATAATATTTTGCATAGTTTTTGTGCTGCAATGAATTTTGCATAATACAAATATGTTTCACTTTTCATTTACTTTTCGAACGTATTTCGAGTTAACAATGCATTACTAATTATTCTACGCCAAAACATTATATAATGTCGAGTATAATGTGTAAATTCATCTAACTGTATGTAATGTTAAAAATAATATTACCGAAATTAATTTGTCAAAACAAACAATAATAAGAAAGTGTGTGCAACTCATTTTCTAACTTTTCAGGCCATTACAAGATCCCTGAACTCGACAAAGTCATGGTCCACCTTCGAAAAGATTACGGAAGGATCGCAAAAGTGGGCGGATTGATCGGGCATCCTGATCTACTCTTCGTTTTTGATGGAGATGAAATTAAAAAGGTTTTTAAACAAGAAGAAAGCATGCCGAAACGCCCTTCAATGCCTTCGCTGCATTACTACAAACAGAAATTGAGAAAAGAATTTTTCTCGGGAAACGCCGGCATCATTGGAGTGTAAATAACAATTACTATCACTGGTTTTTATGGGAAAGAAAGACATTTAATTATTGCGAAACTAATAAGATTGACATTTGAGAAATTACAATAAACAACTTGAATTCTGTTTCACTTATTTTACTTGTATTTCTCGGTACAGATTTTAATAAATCTATAGTTTATAATCCATATTTAAATAATCTGTTTCAGCGTGATTCGCGAGTAGTTGACTAACACTGTTTTATTTCTGTCAATTGTGAATAAAACCATACCTTATACAGGGTGTTTCACGGATACGGGAAACCCGGTTATTTTCTTTATTATTAGGAATAGAAGAAAATCATTCAAATAAAAGTTGCAATAGATGAAGGGGGACATTCACTTATTGAAGAAAAAAAAAATTAAACAACTGGTTCTCAAGTTACAAACCAAAGCAACAACTATAAGTAACACTTTTTTCACATGTGAATTAAAAAAAATTTAAATCACTCTCACAAAATTTTAACTCACTCTGCAACAAATAATGCATTTTAAATAATGTCAGATACGAAAATAACACTCACCATAAAATTTATCAGACATTATTAGCCATTTTCATTATTTTGCACGGCACAAATGACAGACAATAAAGCATTTTAAATACATGACTTGACGTTTATCAGCGACGATTGTCATGCTTAGCCTACTAACTGATCAGTTTTTTATTTTGTCAAAATTAAATATTTTAATGGTTTTTATTAGCATTTCGTCAAAATTGAATAAAATATTGTACAAACCACGTGAGCTAAGAATGTTTATTCACTCGAAGAAATTAACTCACTCGCCCTTACGGGCTCGTGAGCTAAACTTTCTTCTTATGAATAAACATTACCTTAGCTCACTTGGTGTGTAAATATCTATTAAATGGGATATTATACATTTTTAGGCTCATTCGACAGAGTATTTTTTTCTGAATTCAACCATATAAATATTTTATGTTCTTGCATAACAAAAATATTGAGAAAAATTCATTTGAAAATTAAATAAATTTTATTTAACATACAAAACAGTAGGCCATGATGAATAACAAAACATTAACTTACACTAAACTGCTATTGTTATGTCAAAATATCATTATTTATAATAAGTAATTGTGATTGTTGTTTTTAGTAAAGTTAATTGTTTTGTTATTGATCATGGCCTACTGTTTTGTGTTATGTTAAATAAAATTTATTTAATTTTCAAATGATTTTTTCTCAATATTTTTGTTATGTAAGCACATAAAATATTTATATGGTTGAATTCAGAAAAAAAATACTTTGTCGAATGAACCTAAAAAATGTATATTCCATTTAAAAAAATATAACTTTGGTTTGTAACCACTGGTTTAATTTTTTTTTTCTTCAATAAGTGAGTGTCCCCCTTGATCTACTCCAACTTTTATTTGAATGATTTTCTTATATTCCTAATAATTAAGAAAATAATTGGGGTGTCCCATATCCGTGAAACACCCTGTATAATAATGAATATACAAAGTACAATTGCAATTCTTGGTGAAATTGTTCTAATATAAAATTTAAAAATTCATACTAGACACGTTTCACAAGATTTCAGTCTCTAAATATCAACCTATCGGTTATTTATCAGAGACAGGCCCAACCGCACAACCAACGTGTGCAACGTGCCAAGTATGAATTTTTAAATTTTATACATAACATATGAAAATTTTAAAATGGTGCTTACATAATAATGTAATTTATAATTGAAGAGCTCTTAGCAAAAACAACCATAACCAAATATTGTAAATATGAGTTACATCATACAGAGACATGTCCTTTCATGGATGCCAAACAGTTTGGCAAAACTGTTTTTCACAAAAAATATCTTAGTCACAAGTTACTACATTTTAAAGTTTGAGCGTTTCCAGAAAAACACATTACCTTTCCTCAATCCTATAATTTTGTACAAATCCTATACCAAAAGTTCTAAATATCCAATAAAATTGTAACACGAACATATCCTATTTTCTACAAATTTCATATACCGAAAGTCCCGTGGAAAAGATTCTATAAATCCAATAAAATTATAACACGAACATACACTATGTAAATTGTGCTTGATACTGACATCTTACAATTATTTGAATATATCAGCATTTCCACGGTTATAGCACAGCTGGCTGATTTATGAAAGTTAATTTCTTTATAATTCTTTAACTCTATATCTATTGAATATGAAGAAAAATGTGTAATCAAACTGTATAGACAATAAGATATTCTTTCATATTGATCACCACATAATATGTTAAAAAATATTTCACTGCATTTTTTTTTTTTTTTTCAAGAAAAACTATTAAGAACTTCAAATAAGGAAACTTCCGGTTGTCCAAATATAACCAAAATCTAATCAGCTCGTCATATGGATGTAAAGAACAAGAATACGAAAAAATTATAATTTTTAGAATAATTACAGTGACATACACACACATGCACACAAACATTATCGTAAAATAAATAATAAAAAATAAATATATCATCACGGCATATTACCCATTTCTGGGTGTGCCAGTATCTACAACACATGTAGACATCGGTAATGATGACGATATATTTTACCGTGTGGGCGCTTACTAGGCGTCACCTCACGGGCACTCATAGCTGGCGTGGAGAGTGCACCACAGGGGTCACTTTTGTGCCATTTAAAATTGGAAATATTTGGCGTTTGTTGGGATCGAACCCGGTTCCCCCAGGTTCGCGACCAGACACTTAGGCACGCGGCCACGGGACATCATCGTAAAACTAGTAAAATAGTATTTTATGAATCCTAAAATGTGCTTATTCATTAAAAACTCCCAACCGAATTTTTTGACTAGACAATTCCTTCTTAGGTGACGGAAGATAAAAATGGACTAAAGTTGTTTTTGCTAACAGCCCTTTAATTGTTTTTTTTTTCTTATTTTTTAAAATCAGCTATAGAAAATAAAATAACTATTTTTTTTTGTAGACATGGCCCCGAATGGGAAGAATTTCGACGACAGGTTCAACATATTCTTTTACAACCTCAAACAGCGAAGAAATACGTTGAACCTTTAGATACAATTGCTTCAGATTTTCTAATGAGGTGAGAAAACAAATATTTTAGCTTTAAATATTTTGAGTGTTTACAAATATTTAGTAACACAAATATATTATTTACTTTCATTGTTTGACATTTAACCTGCAAATTATCTTATTAAAAACAGATATAAGCTCTTCCGTATATTGCAACAGAAAACTGGGAAGATACATTTCGGATAACCGGTTATCTAATTTAATGTGTCCATTATAAGTAGGACATTTCCTTATTTAACGTCTTTTGTTTGTAGCTTATTACATAATACTGCCAAAATTCTATACAGCATTAATAATTTATACTAGGATGGAAGTATAAAAGATTATGCTTAGTACTTAGTATTTAATCTTGCTATAATATTATATAACGAATTGGACCAGTAACTCGTATTAATTTTATTTTTTTCAATGTGTCGACCTGCAGAAATATATTTAATGTTTCCTACTTTCTATTTTCGATATAGATCACATTTATTCTACAACAAAAATTATAAAGCATTCATTGTCACAAATGCAACGAACCATTGTGAATTAAAAGATTAATTAATTTTTTAGGTAACAATGGGTGTTGCTATATCTTCAATACATCAATTTCTCTGTTGCAAAATCTTAAAGAAAATTGTTAGGATTTTTTCTGAAAGAAATTGCGAAATTTAAGGTGCGTTATAGCAAAATGGTTGCAATAAACATGCGTATGAGTAAACGTGTTAATCGTTTACTGATGTTCAATTAAATCAACAAGAAAAAAAGAAATACCAGGCTTGTAAGTTTATGAAAATTTTCTTTTCTTCAAGCCTGTTACTAGTGTTACAAAATTCCACAATAGTTGTGTAGAGAAAGAAGTGCAGGGTTGGGAAAAAAGGACGGACGTTTTTTAAAACGTCACAAAATTGATTTGCTTAAGAAAAAATTATTGACAGATTTGAGTTTGTAATGACATAGCACTTGACAATTACGTGCGGAAAACAGCATCTTGCATGTGGTGTCCGTTATCATTAATGCATTTCTGGAGGCGTTCAACAAAATTTGCAAACACTCTTTCCAACATCGCTCTGTCAATTTGGACGCGAATAGCTTCTTTCAGTTCTTCCAATGTGCGTTGTTTGTGTTCGTATGTACGTATCCTGAGGTGGCCTCACAAGAAAATACGCATATGGACAAATCAGGGGACCGAGGAGGCCATTGAATGTCACCAAACCTGGAAATGAGGCAATCGGGAAAGAGAGAGCGAATAACGTCCATTGATGCTCTGGCTGTGTGGGCTGTCGCCAAATCCTGCTGAAACCGCACACGTCGGATAGGAACTCACAGGCAAAAAGAAGTAATTTATCATCTCGATATAGCGCTCAGAGTTCACGGTAACATTAGTTCCTCCGGAAATGCATTAATGATAACGGACAACACATCCAAGATGTTGTTTTCCACACTTGATTTTGTCAAATGCTTTGTCATTACGAACTCAAATCTGTCAATATTTTTTTTCTTAAGCAAAAAGCATTAATTTTGTGACGTTTTAAAAAATGTCTGTACTTTCTGCCCAATCCTATATAACAAGGGTGACTCATCGATCTGTTCTTTTTTAAAATTCGATTAATCTGAAATAGACATGTTTTTTAAATTTATTGTATTTGAGTTTACTGCTACAGAATACAAATTATAGAATTTTTAATAATACTCTGATTCATCGATGTCAGTTTGCATTAGAGCTGAAGGGACACATTTTGAATATAGTCAGAAAAATTGATTGTCGTGTCCAGCAATAAAAAATAAAACTACAAATATCGTAATTATGACAAAGCGGTATATCGGTATTTGCTTTAATATTGAATACCAGCAGGCCATTATTTGCGCCTCTTGTGCTCTGTGTAGTAATATAAACATAAATGCTATTCTTGTTTGAAATAATTTTTGAAACTACAATTTTTATTCTTATACGAAATTATTTCAAACAAACATAGAATTTATGTTAAAGGAACATTAAGATTATTTTACTGTATTTTACTATACAGAACATATCTTCATTTCAACAGAGAGGTGCAAATAATAGCCCGTTGACATACAATGTTATAATAAAAGTAGTGAGCAATATACCGCTTCGTCATAATTATGATATTTATAGTTTTATTGTTAGATCCGAATCAATTTTTCTGACTATAGGTACTTAAGAAAAAAGAAATGCAATAAATATATTTGATGAATCACCCTGTATGAATGAAACCTGACATACACTCCACAAATACAACAACGCACGAAATTCTAAAATTAATTGTTGGTTACATCGCCTATTTCTCCAAATCTATGAATTGTTACTTTCTCGTGAGTGTCTGAACATCCAAATATTACGAAACTTTTTTGAAGATAGCCACCTTCTTTCCGCATTATTAAATGTAATAATTACAGACTATTACTTCCGTTTAACTCGTGACATTTATAAATTTGAATTTTAAATTTCAGAATTGATGAAATGCGAGATGAAAACTTAGAACTCCCAGATTATTTCCTTTCAGAATTATACAAATGGGCCTTAGAATGTAAGTATACAAGTACTACTGACATATTACATAATACACAATAAATTTAGTTGGAGAAACTTATGCTAATCATTATCATCGAATATTGAATATTTATCAAATTCTAGCTGTGATTCGAGTTGCATTAGACATACGTCTAGGATGCTTGCAACCAAATCTATCACCTACATCTGAGGCTAAAAGAATCATTAACTCTATTAATACTTTCTTTTGGAACGTGGCTGAGGTCGAGTTGAGATTTCCTGTATGGCGAATATACAAAAATAAAAATTTCAGGAAGTATATTGGAGCTTTAGAAGATTTTAGAATGTAAGTAGGATTACATAACACAAATAATTAGTAAGAAGTATAAATGAGGACAAAATTAGCCCAATTTTTAAACAATGACTGTGTAAGATTTGGAGGAAATTATTACTAAATATATTTCGCTCATATATTGTTGCGCACTACAGATAATGAGGTCTTGCATGATTTCTTTTTAGAATTGTTACCTTGGCTTACACAATTATTAATACACTTCACTTTTATCAATAAAATGTAAAATTAAAAGGGTTTCGAAAAAAGAAATTCATTAAAAAAATCGATATTTCAGAATCAAATGATAGTCATCAAATTAAAAAAAAAAATAGTTTACTTTGTGTAATTGTACTGAAAACAAATTATATACAAAAATCTGTTGTGACCAGCACAATATCTCTCGCCATTTCCGTTTTGTTACATAAGTATCAAATTTAACATTTCTTGTACACACAAATATAATTCTAATTATTCTTTCATTCTATAAGGAATCTTGTTCTATTCTTCTAAAATGTTCAAGATGGTTCTAATTCATTGACGGGTATTTCTTAAGGAATATGTATTATTTCTATTAATATGCATATCTACCTACAATTTTAAAATATTTAAATTTAATTAATAATTTAATAAGAAAAATTAAATGTACTTCTCAAAAAATCTGTTGTGGCCAGCACAAAACCTTCCGTCAATTCAATGTATTTTGTACAAATCCGATACCAAAAGTTCCTTGGAAAAGATTCTATATATCCTGTAAAATTGTAACACGAACACACTATTTTTTACAAATTCCATATTTCAAGTTCCTTTGAAAAGATTCTATAAATCCAATATAATGGGGTATTCCACTTAATTTTTTTTATTATTTTAAATAAAACTTCATTCAGTCTTGAAGCAATTCATACTATTAAAAAATCTTAATTGTTCCTAGTTTAACAGTATTTTATTTTCGAGAAATCAGTGTAACGTCACATTTCCCCTATACTTGTCTTTCTCACACACACTGCTCTGAGTACGCTGCGAGAGAAAGATAACAATTGTATGACGTAAATTTTCCCTTTTAGGAAATGTGAAATATCTCGTAAAGTAATTATTTAAAAAATGTTTTCATTGTTTTAACTATTATTTATTGAGCCATACTTTATGTTAAATTGAAATTTTTTCAATTTTTTTTGTTATGGTGGAATACCCCATTATAACAGGAATGTACATTCTGTAAATTGCACTTCACACTTCCTCATTCCTATCCAACGCATCTTTTTCACACAGTTCTTCCTCTCTCAAATATTCTGCTACACAGTCCTTCCAACCTCTCTTTGGCCTTCCTCATACTCCGGCATTGAAACTGCAAGTCACTTGCGAGGGACACTTTGTCACTTATGTTACTTTCTGATACTATACTTTCCACTTTGATTTTGCACTTGACACTGACATCTGTCAATTAGAATTTTTTGAATATATCTGCTGTTTCCATAATTTTTGCAAAGCTGACTGATTTTTGAAAGTTAACCTCTCTTAATCTCTCTATAACTCTATATCTATTGAATATGAAGGAAAACGTATAATCAAATCGTATAGAGAATAAGATTTTCTTTCATATTAATGATCATAAAATGTCGAAAAATGATATTTAACTGCGTTTTTTCCAGAAAAACTGTTAAGAACTTCAAATAAGGATACTTCCGGTTGACCAATTATAACCAAAATCTAATCAGCTCTTCATATGGTTGTAAAGAAGAGGAATACGAAAGAATCATAATTTTTAGAATTGTAGTTTTGGAGTTATCGTCGGAGAAAAATTTGTCACACACACACACGGACACACACAGACATCAATATAAAATTAGTAAAATCGTATTCTAGGGATCTTAAAACGTGCGTATTCATTAAAAAATCACCACCGAATTTTTTTGACCAAAGACAATACCTTCCTTTTGACGGAAGGTAAAAAAGCTTTCAGTAATGTCAGTAAATCTGTTGATTTTTGACACTGACATTTTTACGTTAATTACAAACATTTGAATTTGACAACTGGTTTTTGTGCCATTTATTGCAACAGATTTTTCTATGTACACATAATTCTGAGTGTAAACATGGATTTTCTGCATAACATTCTATGAACATCGCTATGAATCAATCTCTCGGAGGTATAGGGGATCGTGCCAAAAATCACCTATTGAGATTTTAGTAAATGACCACGTTTTAAGGTTCCTAGAATCAAATTTTAACATTTTCACGATGATTTCTGTATGTGTGTGTGTGTGTGTGTGTGTGTGTGTGTGTGTGTGTGTGTGTATTAGTGTGTAAGGATTTTATCACCGCTCTAACTCAAATACTATCATTGAGAAAATTCTGAAACCTTGTATTTCGAATCTATTCTAATATGGAAAGAAAACATTAGATTTTGGTGTAAATCGGATATCCGAAAATGGCACTTTACTTAAAGCTCATAATGGTTTTTCTTCAAAAAATACCATTAAATGCCATTTTTCGCATTTTATGTCATTATAAAAATTAAAGATTAATGAATTTTCTACAGGTATAAATTAACACTTTATCTATATATAAATAAATAAATATATCATCACGGCATATTACCCATTTCTGAGTGTGCCACAATCTGCTTTGTCGCAGATATCGGTAATGATGATGACATATTTGTACCGTGCGGGAGCTTACCAGGCGTCACCTCACGGACACTCATTGCTGGCGTGGAGAGTGCACCACAGGGGTCACTTTTGTGCCATTTAAAATTCGAAATATTTGGCGTCGGCCGGGATCGAACCCGGTTCCCCCAGGTTCGCGATCAGATAATAAAAATAATCTTTTTTATAAACCCCAGAGCTTTTGATAAACACAATTCCTTTGTTACACAATTCATATTTCAAATGTATGTAACTGATAGATAAATGTCACTGTCAAAAAACTAATCACTTCAAATTAATAATGGTGACAGTTTATAAAGAAAATAAAGCAATAGTTATATGCAAATGCACATAATATAGTTCACAGCATTAGTAAACACGTAGATATATATTTAAATTAATAAAAATTAAATAGAGGGAGGTATTGTGATGGCCGCATCAGATTTTTTTATTTATAAGTAATGTAAACAATAGTCAATGACCACAAACAATATTCCAATTACATCCGGCGGAAAACAACATTTCTCTTGTTTCCTTATCCTATATTTGAATCAATTATCAATTCTATACATATTGCGAAACTATTTACATATTTTTTTAAACACATTATCCATAACTCACTAAGTATTTCTCGTTACATAAGCGAATATCTGAAACCAGATGCTCATGGTTCACCTTTCCCAGAGACTCGAGGTGGTCTTGCATTACAGCGCCTGTATACAAAGTGAAACACTTTCACTTTGTTATGTCACAAGAGGAAAAAAATTATTGAACTTGGACTTGAAAGCGAAAGCAGTAAGCCGTGATTTGGCGCGAGTCATCATGGTGAATTTATACATTCAATGGCAATGTCAATAGTTGCTGAAATGACTGTTTGTTTTTATTAGCGACAATCGAATTTATTACTATTGTTAATGACTATTTTATGGATTATTTTAGAGTCACTTCAAATAAAAGATGTATACAATTAATTTTTCTATACAACTGTTAAGAAGTATTTTTCTCTAAAAGAATTCGTAAACGATTGACAGCATCGACCTTTAAACTAATGGACCAACTGCCTCCTATTCTTTTCTTGTTAGAATAATGCTCCACCATAAAAGGATAGAAATATATATTCTGTCCTCCAACAGTACGGAAGTTCTCAGTTAAAGTATATTGCGCATGCGTTCGTACTCATTGTACATCTTTTTCAGCCATATGTAAACCTCTATACATCGCTCTCTATCACTAAATAGTTGTCAAAATCTACATTTGACGTTTCGTGACTGTTTGTGTATTATTTACTTTTTTGGATAACATTTACAATTATTTCTACCAATATATACGTATATGTGTTGTGAGGTGTGTATGCGACAAAATAATGGGGAAACGGTGTATTTCGTGCAGTCAGCAGTACGTACGCGGTTCAGCTGTGTCATTTCATATGTAAGTTCTTATTAATTATCACTTGTTCCCTATAATATAATATGTATATAATATATTGTATTAAAAATATATAATAAAACTAATTATGCACAAAGAAATTAAATCTATACTCTTAGCGATTATGCACGAAGTATAACAAGTTAGGGACATCTCATTTTTTTTATTTTGCCGCGTTTTCTTAACTTCCGTACTGTTGAAGGATAGAGATATTGTGTCTGCACCGTTATGGCGGGACAAGCGTTTTGCTCGTACGCTGCGTCTATTAGTTAAAAAAAACAAAACTGCTCGCTAATCACCCTTAATCAATTGTTCAGATAAAGATCAATAATTTAAGAAAAACGACATTTAAACTTTTGTGATGTGTTAAATACAAGGGTAGGCAGAATATACGGACATTTTTTTAAAACGTCACAAAATTGATACTTTTTACTTAAGAAAATAATTATTGACAGATTTGACTTCGTAATGACCTATCATTTGACAAAATCAAGTGTGGGAAACAACGTTTTGCATTTTTTCGCTATTATTAATGTATTTCTCGAGGCGTTCTACTCGGAGCGCTATATCGAGATGATAAACAACTTCTTTTTGCTTGAATTACGAAGAAACCTTGTTCCTATCCAACGTGTGTGGTTTCAGCAGGTTGGGGCGACAGCCCACATAGCCAGGGCCTTAATGGACGTTATTCGCTCTTTCTTTCTCGATTGACTCATTTCCAGGTTTGGTAACATTCATTGGCCTCCTCGGTACCCTGATTTGACTATATGCTATTTTTTCTTGTGGGGTCACCTCAAGATACGTACATACGACAAACCCCGCACACTGGAAGAACTGAAAGAAGCTATTCGCGTCGAAGTCGCCCAATCGCCCAAATTGGGAAAGCGATGTTAGAAAGAGTGTTTGCAAACATCGTAGAACGCCGCCAGTAATGCATTAATGATACCACATGTAAAATATTGTTTTCCACACTTCATTTTATTAAATGCTATGTCATAATGAACAATTCTATCAATAATTTTTTTCTTCAAATAAAGCATCAATTTTGTAACGTTATAAAAAATGTCCGTCCTTTCTGCCCAACCCTGTATTAAGATGCTAAAGAAAAATTAGGATTACTCAATATGTCAACCATGCCAAAGGTCTTAACAAGTCTATTGTTTCAACAATAATAAATAATATAATTAACAACCCTAATGAATGTCTAATTGATAGATGTAATGACATATAGAGAGTGTTTTTTAAATTGTTTCCGAGATCTTTTGTATTAGAATCGAAGAAAAACTGACAAAGATAAATGATCGAATAAAATTTTGCCTATGCCAAAATGCAATAATAATTATTTATGCAACAAGAGTAAAAAGTACAGTCTTATTTCACGAATAGAAAAGTTGGACAGAACGAGCCGCAGGACTATGAGTGAAATAAGAAATAAGATACTTTTTACTAGAGTTGTATACAATTTTTTTACGTCTGCAATAAAAGTATGAAAAAAGTGCCGTAACGTTTCATTATTTCACGCGTTTGCGTTAAAAAAGTACACTTTTTTCGCCTTTTTATTGTTTTAAAAAGACTTACTTTATTTTCATGAAAATAAGTGAACTTTTTTTTAACAGACGTAAAAAAAATTGTATAAGAAACATTTAAAATAGTTAAGAATTTATTTGAAAATTAAAAAAAAAACAAAAGCACATCTAAAATGACCTGTCAAAGGTAAACAAAAAGTCGTCATAACTTTTGTAGTTTTCTAGACAGCAGAGATAAACTCTGTAAAATAGCTACTTTTGCTACAAGTGAGCAAAGTATGTCTTTTTCTCACGCGTCCGGAACTTTTCTAAAAATGAAAGATTGTAATTTTTTTATTAATAAAAAAACTCAACAGTACACATGTTTATAACTGAATTTAATGTAAAGTTTACTATAAAAAAAATATTGTTCCTTCATGTAGAATAGTAGATATTTATTGTAACAATTTGTAACTCCATCAAAATTTATGACTCCTGACATAGATAAGGCTTGTGTATTTTGCTCACTTGTGAAGAAAGTTATTTACTTTGCTCACTTGTGATTCAACATGCTACTTTGCTCACTATTTTAAATTGAATAATAATGAATTTTGCTAACGATTGTGGAAAAACTCATTTTCCACTGCCTTATATCTCGGAAACTATTAAAGATTGGGCCCATTAAGCTGTTTTTACTCATTTTGGTCAGTACTATATGCCTTTAAAATTTGTACCCGAATTATCTGTATACGTAAACAATAATAAAAAATACAATTAACAACCCATTGCAGAAATCATAAAAAAAAATTATAAGTATTGGGCAACCATTTCTGCTGTTTTTTTTTTGTTCTTTATTCTTTCTTTTTAAATAGGTTATGCATGAAATATATAACAGAAACTATGGAAAAAGTAGAAAACAACCCAAATGACAACAGAAAAGAACATGACATATCAATAATAGAAAGAATATTGAAAAAAACTGGTAATCCAAAAATAGCTGCCGTTCTTGCGCTAGATTTACTTCTTGTTGGAGTTGATACAGTAAGTTACAATTACCATTACCCATTTCCATTTCTGGGTATGTAAATCTCCGTTTGTTAATTTCTTCGTAGACTGCTCTTGCAGCAACATCGACAATGTATCAGCTTTCTCAAAATCCAGACAAACAGAAAAAACTACATGAAGAATTAAGAACAATTCTTCCATCTACTGATATAGTTATCGATAATAATATGCTTGAGAAAATGAGCTTCTTAAAAGCGTGCATAAAAGAAACTTTAAGGTACGGCTTTCAATATTATTAAATACACTTAGATACAAAGAAAACGGGCCATTTTTCAATTATTTTTTTTAACTGTCACGAGATCTATAAGAGCTACGAAGTCGGTTAATTAGACAAAAGTTGTTTGAAGAATGCCATTTTAGCAATGTATTGTTTATTCAGAATAGATACATAGGTCACTAGATATAAATATATAATTTTTTTTTTTTGTTTTTGCTAAACTTCTAACTATGAAATAACTAATAGAACACTTTTTTAAGCTCTTTCAAATGACGATACTATTTTTTTTTATCACTATTATATTTCAAATCATAATAATAATAAATGTACAAAGTACAATTACAATACTTAATGAAACTGTTTTAATAAAATTTAAAAAATTATACTAGGCACGTTTCACAAGATTTCAGTCTCTCATTCAAACTCTTGGTCATTTAACAGAGACTGGTCCACTCAATCAGAACCACAGACGCGTTTCGCTCTTATTGGAGCTCTTCAGTGAGGTTTGCTGACGCCTCTAGGAAGTACTGAGTAAGGTTGATCGAACGGATGATAAAAATCCCAAAAAGCACTCACTATATCTTTTTGGGATGTTTATCATCCGTCCGCTCTACCTTACCCAGTGCCAGTTAGTACACCTCACTGAAGAGCTCCAATAAGAGAGAAACCAGTGACCTCTATATACAAAATGGACAGGCGGCTATAATAACTTGCGTGTATCCATCGGGAATACCACCCGCCTGACTGGTGGGGTGTCCATCTCTCTCTAACTTTCGTGTATCGTTGGACCAAGCAGATATGCGAAAATGTATTTAAGCTTTCTTTTTCATGTTCATCGTTAATTCGTCGTACTGGTACTAGCTGACGCATGCGTACTTCTCACTGTTAGAAAGAGATAGCCACCCCACCATGACAGTTGAGTGGATACAGCTCGCGCCGTTGTAAAGAGATAGGAGTCGCCGGTCCATTTTGTATATAGAGGTCACTGAGAGAAACGCGTCTGTGGTACTGGAAGAGTGAGCCAGTCTCTGATAAATGACCGAGAGATTGATTCATAGACTGAAATCTTGTGTTCTATTGAAAATGTTCCAATAGGCTGAATTCCGCACTCTTCACTAATCAAATGATCTTATCTAGTAACTATGGAAACAGCTTACATCTTTTTCTTATTAATGCATTACTGCATATGTCTCTATTTATTTTGTTACTTTTAGTAAGCTTCTTTAGTTAAAGAAGTGTGCTGAATTTGGCCTAACGCAGTTTACAAAAATGATCAAAGTGGCCCTTTTTTGCACCTGAATGTATGTTAATTAATTTATTTATGTAGGATGTATCCCGTAATAGTTGTAAACGGACGAAGTTTGTCTAATGATACAATTCTTGGAGGATATCACGTTCCAAAAGGAGTAATAAATGTCTTAAATATATTGAGAACTGTACTCAAATTTATCATTTTTAGACACACGTAATTTTTCCACATCATGTGGTTAGCAATTCAGAAGAATATTTCCATGAGCCTCAAAAATTCATCCCAGAACGTTGGATGAAATCCGAAAAAGCTAAAGTCTGCCCTCATCAAAAACCAATACATCCTTTCGTTTCTCTACCTTTTGGCTATGGAAGAAGGGCTTGTCTTGGCAGAAGATTTGCAGAAATCGAACTACAAATCTTATTAGCAAAGGTACCCACAATAATCTTTGAAAATATATCAGTTAACAGTCATCTATTTTCAGATATTCAGAAAGTATAATGTCCAGTATCATCATGAACCATTTACGTATAAAATTACACCGACTTATGTTCCAGAACAACCACTTAGATTTAAATTGCAACAGTATGAATGAATGATTATGCATTAGCATTATGCAACTACACCAGAAGAAAGTGTAGCATATACCAATAAGTTTGTAAATTGTAAATGTATATGCAGTTTGTTACGATAAGCAATAATTTGTAAGTTATACAACTAAAAGTATCGTTTAATTATGAAAAATTTATTGTTAGTCGTAATAGTTTGTAAACAAATTAATTATGAGTAAAGAAAGTGAAACATATACATAAGTAGTATTTATGTTAATAAACGTTACTTACAATGTATGCAATATTCTCTCTACTGTAATTAGGATTGGAACACAACAAAAATACACCCACAAGCCACAAAACCGGCTATTTTATACAACAAGAACACGTGCACCGCCATATTTGTTAATAAACGGATAAAAGGACAAAGGACGCGTACCGGACGGTCAATTAATATATTCAGTAGTTATACAACAAGAGGTTCGAAAATAATCGAATATACAGTCGAAAGGAAGAGATGTGTTTTCAGGTAACACATCGAGTCCGCAAACAATATATTCAAATGATTATTGAAGCTCAAGTTGTATACAGTGTGAACACTGAAAACCGTGACATAGCCGTTTAACATGGGAAAACAGTTTTTTTCAAATATTATCTGTCCCGTAAGACTATAGTGGGAGCTTTTGATATGGTTAGAAAGATTATTTAATTTGGCATCGAAGAGTATCTAAATGCTCTTAATTTAATGCTTTATTATTGAAATATTTACGAAAATAGAATGCTACTTGACAGTTATTACTTATAACTTACTAAAAACAGTAATCATGGAAACGTATTCGGTAGCTGACTTGGTTAAATCAAGGCTCCAGGGAACAATCAAGGCTCCATGATAATTTTTCACTAGTTCAAATCCCTCCCGGTTCAAGTTAATATTTTTATTATTTTTATATTTATTTTGTACAATTTATTATTAAATAAATTACAAAATTAAATCGAATAATTTTTTGGCACATCAAGTATTTTATTGACTAAATGTAGAAGAGGTGCAATAAATATGTAAATTTAAGCCAAATTAAATTTAGTTTTATGGTCGTCATTAACGCAACTGGTTTTTTCAAATTTTAAAATGATTCGTCTAGTTCGTTGAGATGCAATTTGTCTATCAGAATATATCCTAGCAAAAAAGTCTCGAATTTCTCGTAAACTCATCCCTTGATTGTAAAATTTAATTATACTAATTTTTTCTTCTAATGAAAAATCCACTAGATTTACAAAGTTTTCGGAAAAAATGTATTTAATAATACAAAAATAAATATAAAAATAATAAAAATATTAACTTGAACCGGGAGGGATTTGAACTAGTGAAAAATTATCATGAAGCCTCGATTTAACCAAGTCAGCTACCAAACACGTTTCCATGATTACTGTTTTTAGTAAATTATAAGTAATAACTGTCAAGTAGGATTATACTTTCGTAAATATTTCAATAATAAGGCATTAAATTAGGAGTATTTAGATACTCTTCGATGCCAAATTAAATAATCTTTCTAACCATATCAAAAGCTCCCACTATAGTCTTACGGGACAGATAATATTTGAAAAAAACTGTTTTCCCATGTTAAACGGCTATGTCACGGTTTTCAATGTTCACACTGTATGTTAAGACTATACCACGAATCAACAAACTAATTTTTACTAAATGTCAAAAACATTTCTTGTTTTTTATATCCATGGATATGATTACATATGATTCATTTGTTTCCTGCCGAAATACGCTAAGCTAAAATTTATCTGTATTATTGTATATTCACCGTTAGATGAAAATAGGTTTGCCCAAGTCTGAAACGTCCGTAATAAAGAATTTTACAACATACGTGCACCATTTAAGCCTTTAAACTACTCAACGGTTGGTTCTTCCATTCCTTAGCAATTTTATACCTTGGGAGCTCAATGCAGAGGATATAATTTGGTAGAGCTCTGAGTTTCTGCAGTTCTACATTTGAAAAATGCAATTCTAAATTCAAATTTGCAATTGCTTTCACTTCTCTCTCTATATTTATTATTCAAATTTGTCGGTACTTTTATTATCAAACATATTTCTTTGAATTAATAAACCTATTAATAAAAATATGATTTAGTTTTTTTTTTTAATTTACCTATGCTTTGTATGTAAATAATGTGGTAAATAGTAATTTACGTAACAAGACCTGAAAGTGATACTTTACTGGGTGAGCAAGCATATTCCAGAGTGAGCCGTAGTTGAGCTTTGGAAGCTTGTGAGCCCAGTATAGACACTTTCAGGTCATGTTGGGTACAATATTTTTTTTGCGATCCTGAAAAAAGAATAAAAAAGTATTATTTTATTTTTTACTGCGAGCAAATAAAAAATAAATAAACAACTGATCTCCATGGAAACATTTAGCTTTACTGGTCCCGGGATCGGTAAAGTACTTTCCGATCCCTTATAGACAACTTTC
This sequence comes from Ophonus ardosiacus, assembly GCA_943142095.1. Classification (NCBI taxonomy): domain Eukaryota; kingdom Metazoa; phylum Arthropoda; class Insecta; order Coleoptera; family Carabidae; genus Ophonus; species Ophonus ardosiacus. Next base: position 31,934,741 of record OW964832.1, on the reverse strand, counting down.
CGAGCTAGCTCAGCAAAGAAGGACTTTCTGATCACTATTTAGACCGGAAAGTCCTTCTTTGCTGTATCACTTTCAGGTCTTGTTACGTAAATTACTATTAATCAAATTAATTTTGATTTAATTCTTTACATGAAGAGGCGTTAAACCTGCAACTGCTCCATGTATAAAATATGCAAGTTTCAATCAGGTATTTGACCTTGAACTCAAAAAAATTTCACCTCCACCCCCTTTATTCTTGAACTCGATTTTTTCAAATTATATCCCCTGGCCTAATGTAGGTACAACTGTGACTCGAATGTTTTTATTAATACGACAATATTTATTAATGTTTTACTTTCATTATATTTATTAAACTTCCTTTATTAATAATAATGCAAATTTGTATTTGTTAAAATATAATTCGTTTTCATACAAATATACATTTCGGGTCAATGTAGCTGTTTTCTCGTATAGCCCAAATATAAAAAAAAATGTTAAATAACTCATTACTTTTTATCATTACCGATATCTGAACAAAACAGATTGGCACACCCAGTTTCTCAAGACAAATTGTTTGTCTTATTTCTATTATGAGAGTCCATAACAAAGAAAACAGGAAATCGGGTCAGTTTTGACCCTATTTGGTCAAGCAAGGGTTAAATATATGCACATTTTGTGAAAATAAAACCGATTTGTGAAGAAAAGAACAAATTTCATTTCTTATCTCATAGTTACTTCACGATAACTCAATATAATTATTATATTCTCTATTATTTAAACATTAAAGAACTTATCTAAAAAAAAAAAATATATATTATTATGTTATCCCCGAGTTACGTAATTAATGCGTTCTGTAAACTTTTACGTAACTTGAATTTTACGTAAGTAAAATTTGCAATTGTTCAAGAGTAATTCCTAAGAAAATGAAATCAATGGCTGGTAGTGCGAGGTCGGTTTTAACTAAAACGTTTTAAGAAATGTCAAATTTCATTATTTAATAATAAAAATAAATAATATCAAATTTATCAAAATATGATTTTTAAGCAGAGCAGAACATAGTTTGTATTCAAACAAATATTTAAAAAAAAATCGTTCTTTAAAAATAAGGGTGAAATTAAATATTGAAATTTGAATTTGATATTTCTTAAAACAGCGTTTTAGTTAAAACCGAGTTCGCACTACCAGCCATTATGTATATTATTTACACAGTATTATTTTATAAATGAAACATAATGCAGCAGTATTTACTTCAATAAAAACTATAAAAGTATGAAAAAAATATATAAAAGAATATAAAAACAAATAGAAATAACACTTTTTAAATAAAAAAAATGTCTTCTTGTGAGAGATAATTTTGCTCTATACATTTATTACGTAATTTGGAATTTACGACGTCGCTTGTTACGTAAGTCGAGGGATTACTGATTACTGTATCTAAATCGAACAGTTTACTACAAGAAATTTAAAAAAAAAAAACTCACCAATTGTTGATACAGATTGTGGAATGGCCAGGCATCGAACTCTCCATCCTAAAACAAGACATTACTAATTAGTTATACAATAGAACCAGGCAAAATTATAATAAAATGATTGTTAGACATTTATTAATCGATTGATATATAAATTATTAATAATACTAACATTTTAATCACTGAAAACTTTAATAATTGGGGAGCACAACACCAAACATGAAAATTTTCTCCATCTTGTTGAAACAGTTGCCAGCTTTGTCAAGACTCAAGACAACGCGGCGATCGATCGATCGTTTTATTTATATTTGAATAATGAATATTGTATTTAAATTATTATTAATACAGTTGGAATATTATTTAAACTTACTATATTATTAATTTGATATATAAAACCCCAAATAAATAAAATTCCACGATTGAGGCACATCATCTTGGCAGTTAGGTCTGAACTATTTTCTGGTATTAATAATTAATAGATCGACCCCAGTAACAAATATTATCTCAAACGTTCAACTAACACTTTATCTCACTTTTCTATATGAATTTTCCGAAGTTCGCAAAGTTTTTTCATGTAAGATGATCATAATATCGCACAAAATGCGGTTACTTCGCTTTGTGAATAGCCATGTCTCAGAAAGACTGTGATTGGATTGGAATAAGCGTGTTTCATGACGTCATTGTACTTTCAATGGTATAAGGGTTTGACAATGAAAAAAATAGTACGAATGACTACGAAACGTATAACGATAGAAAAATTTATGCAGTGTTTACTTTAAAATAAAAAATAAAATATTATTATTATTTATATAATACACTATAGAAATCGACCACTTCGTAGTTTTGAATTTAATTATTTTTCTTTTAGAAACTAGACCTCAGATTAAAATAAAAATTATGCTGTTTGAAAGATCATTTAATACGCTTTAACAAGAGCCTAAATTAAATGTTCTATTTATAATTTATATTATCGTATTCTCAAACGAAAATTTGTAAAACAAATTAATATTTACACTTAGAAATTGATACAACATTGGAAACCGAATTATGTGCAAATTAATGCAGACAATAACTGCAATATGTCATAACTATGATATATTCGCGATAACAACAATTTTCTGATATTTATTAACCTAATATTAAAATGAAAGTTGAAAAATCAATATTCGACTGTGTTAGGATGGAAGTAGATACAGGAAAGTAAGAATTCTTCGGACTTGCAGTCAATTAATAAAATTTATTCACGCCGACGTTTCGACTATACAATAGTCTTCTTCAGGGCTAGAATGGTCTAGACGAAAAAAGGAAACCACATGTGGATAACAGAACATACAGCACGGACAATTAAAAAAAAATAAATAAATAGATAAATAGTTAAAACCAACATATCACAGAGAGAAAATCGTCAAAAAATGTAAAACTTGTCTTGGATGAGTACAATACATATGGAACTACAAATAACTATAAACTACAAATAGTTATTTGTAGTTCCATAAGTATTGTACTTATCCAAGACAAGTTTTACATTTTTTGACGATTTTCTCTCTGTGATATGTTGGTTTTAACTATTTATTTATTTATTTATTTTTTTAATTGTCCGTGCTGTATGTTCTGTTATCCACATGTGGTTTCCTCTTTTCGTCTAGACCATTCTAGCCCTGAAGAAGACTATTGTATAGTCGAAACGTCGGCGTGAATAAATTTTATTAATTGACTGCAAGTCCGAAGAATTCTTACTTTCCTGTATCTACTTCCATTAAAATGAAACTTTAATGCATTTAAATCGAGGTTTAAAATTCAGTATCAGCCATGTTTGTGACGTGCTGGATACTGGCAAATGCTATTGGCTGATCGAACGCGCAAGCCGGGAGCGTGTATCGCCTCCGAAATATTCGTACTGGTTTTGACGTGACATAAAACGACTTACCCATCGAGTTTGTCATATATCCGTCTTACTCAGCTCTAGAAACGTATTAGTGTAGATGACGTCGTCAATTTTTTCGGGTCTCATTTATTGAAACTTTAATTTTTTTCTGGTGTATTAGAAACTTTCTGGCCTAAATACAAAATACGGGTCTAATATTTTTATGTATCGATTAACTACAATGAAAAAACTTGGAAAGTTGACGATTAAATTATTTTTTTTACAGTCTACATACAAAGTATGCATTTGCATATACAGTAAAACATTTGTCTTCAAAGTTTAAATTTTTAAAGATAGTTGGCAGCACATGTCAAATCCTCCCACACAATTCCTGAAATTGTTTAATTTTTCCAGTGCAGACGCCTTGTTTAAGGGGCTTGATTTTATTATTCCCCCAAATATTCATATAATACATGGTAGAAAGTTTGTACCGACAGGTATGGTTTGGAATGCGATCGAAAAAAATTGAATTTCATAGAGCGATGCGTGGTAAAAAATCAATAAAATAAGTTCGACTGCTCATTAGATTAAACAGAAATTTTATAGATTTTTTGGCGATATTTAAACATAGCATTGAAATTATGAATATAATATCCGCGGTAACCACCGTCAATAGATGGCAGCATTGACATCTTCGTAGTGGGGAAAACATTGTATTTTGTACATTGATGGTGTAGGAGTAATATCGATTTTTTTATTTAGTTCTCTTTATTTACGTGAAATAATTAATTAAAATAAGATGTTTATCTCACTCGGAGATATATACATATATTTAAATGGTGCACTAAGGCCAATAGTGGAAGGAGAAGCAACATTTAAAGATAAAGTAGTTAGTAGAAAAGTTTGTAAGGTAACATTGAAAATTTGTAATATTTTAGCTGGTCATATAATAATGTGTGGTTTCCAATTTAATAAAGAAAACAATGTGGAAATTCACGGTTTTTGTTTACAAACATTTAATTTAAAAGGGATTCCACATAATATCCGCATTTGCCTGGAAAACAATGTACAACAGTGGATGTCTACGTTGTATTTGGAAAGACACTTTTAATTTATTGGTTTTAAAATCATTATTTATTATATAACTGCATCCATGTATGGGTCTAGGAGATCCAAAAAAATCTTCTCTAACGATTACCTTATCAGAGGTTCTGCCACCAAAAGCAGAACTTACGAAACATAATAACGCCTGCCGGTGTAACTCCAATTAGATATTTTAAAGTATGTCTTTTTTATAAGTAAAATATGATCTTATCCTGCGACTCAAACACTTTGATTTCTGAATATCAATTTCAGTGCACTCTAGCCCTACTCTAACATTTCTGATTTTTTTAAAAATATTTCGGAATAGGTATTTAAAATGTGTTGTTCTCTTATCAGGTATGAAAATAATTGTTTTTAAAATTGTAAGTATTTCTAGCATTTCCCAAAAATATATTCTAGCAGTTGAATATGGTAAATTAAAAATGACACTTATTACCTTAAGTGTATTATTCGTCTTTAATTTAAAAACAAATATTTTTTTAGTTGGACAGGCATTCTTTTTCAAAAGAGATCTTTTATTTGGGTTTTTTCCTGTAAATATTTTTTTTATATTAAAAAAAATATATTGAAACTGTTATACGATTTACCTTCATAATAATCCGAAGGCAAAAAAAATGAGCTGAACACACATTCATATATCGTGTCATTTTCTTTCCTATTTTTAACATAATTACCCATTTTTTCGCATTTCTTTGTCTTTCGGGAAGTAGTGCATTGACATTTGTGCACTAACGTAATTATTGCACTGCGGTACAGAGCAATATTGCTTACATTTGCTAGACACTTCTCTCACTTTTGCTTGGTTCCTATGCTAGTACAATTCACATGCCGCAATGTTTTCCCCACGACTCGCATTTTTAATTTCGCCACCAGATGTCAGATACTTTGTTGGCTCTCATCAATAATATTTCGTATAAAATATGTTCATAATTTCAAAAATATTTTATTTATTATTGCAGTTCTTATATTCATATAATTTTTTTTTAAATTCATGGATCCTAAAAGTCAACGAATGGTATAATTGTATTTTAAAATATTAATTAATAAGAAAAAAATTGTTAACACCTAATCTACATTTGTTTTTAAATAAACATAAGAAAAATCAATGTTAAATGATTTATTCATGCAAAATACAAGGTATACACATAAAATAATCAAACATATAGCAATAAGAAACCTTTTAATTCATAATATAGTACGATTATTACATTCTTGTAATCATAACTAATCCAGCTGCATATCTTCATCATCATCTTTTTTCTCTTTTTTCTCCTTCTTCTCCTCTTTTTTATCCCCCCCTTCACTCGGATTACCCCCACTACCTCCCGAATTTTTCTCTAAAGCTTTAACAAATTCCCTCATATTCCCCTGAGTGGCGGCCGCCACTGCTTCGGGGTTCACAGCCAACTGCGAAACGACGGGCCCGAGTTGCCCAGACTGCAAAGCGCTTGAAAATTGAGACACAGCTTGCTGAAACTGCGGCGATGTTAAAGTGGAGCGTAACTGCTCCTGGGTGGAGCCTTCCACAGCGGGGAGATGAGATTGGAGTTGTTCAATAGCGTCGGTGTTGCTGAGGATGCCGGATAGGGCGTCGGCTGTCAAGGCAGAAGATAAATCCACTAAAAACAAATACAATAACAAGCACGTCACATGGTATTCTTAGGACAAAGACAAAGCACTCCAAAAAGTCTACAAAGTCTACAAAGGTTAATTTATTGGGTTATTGTAGGTTAGGTGTTAACAATTTCTTGCAAACCAAATATAACATACTTTGCTCTTCTGAATTCTTCATTTGCTGTTCGGCTTTCTGAATATATATTAAACGCAGATCAATTTAAACAATGGTAAAGTAAATACACAAATCACAATGTCTGTGACCTTGAAAAAACTTTTAGCCAATCATAGAACTAAAAAGATAACGACAATGAGGCGCGTGCAGCCACGTGACTGACATTTGCTTGTAGGGCCCAAACAAGAGTACAGCTTGTGTACCTCGCCTGTGTTGCCAAATTAATTTGAGCGTAAAATTAATAAATAAAATTGTAAAACTAGTTATTATTAATTAATTTCAAGTAGTGTTACTTTCTAACACAACCTTAATTTTTAAAATATTTTTTTAAAATTATAACTTGTGCTGCCCTCTAAGTTTAAAATGTTTAGATTCATTTCAAACAGACATTTATATATATACAGGGTGTCTCAATAAGCTTGCTCACTATTGGTAACTTTTTTATTTGAAGAGGTACGAGGTTGGTTAAATGAGCAAAATTGTGCCATTTTATGTTAGGAAATTGGTCATGTAGACAAAATAAAATTTGTGTCAGCGGTTCTCAAAATTTGGGACAATATATATATTTTTTAAATGGAACCATATACTTTTTATTATCTTATTGGAAAGAGTATTTTTTTCTCTTTCCAATAAGGTAATGTTGTTTATGTACAATTTTTTCAAATAAACGAGTTATTTAAGGTTAAAAATTTAAATTTTGTAAACTATTTTATTAATTTTTTAGTAAAGTAAGCCATGGAAATAATTGATTCTTTGTTTGTTTGACGTTTAATAATTTCTCCCGTAAAGTTCTCTGTGTTCAATAACTTTACAAATGAAGAAAAGTTAGATATGATCGTGCTATATGGAAAGTTATATCTAGACACCAGTTACGTAGAACGGTCGGCTCTCTTTCCAAAAGAGTTTAAACGTGCGAAAGAAATAATGGCTTTCAATTTGAATATTTTCTTTGTTTTGTTATTACTGTAAAATAAATTAATAAAATAATAATTTTATAAAAGACAATTGTTTCCATAGTTTACTTGACCTAAACTAATAAAACATAATTTTTATCTTTAAACGTAAATAACTCGTTTATTTGAAAAAATTGTACATAAACAACATTACCTTATTGGAAAGAGAAAAAAATACTCTTTCCAATAAGATAATAAAAAATATACGGTTCCATTTAAAAAATACATATATTGTCCCAAATTTTGAGAACCGCTGACACAAATTTTATTTTGTCTACATGACCAATTTTCTAACATAAAATGGCACAATTTTGCTAATTTAACCAACCTCGTATCTCTTCAAATAAAAAAGTTACCAATAGTGAGCAAGCTTATTGAGACACCCTGTATATATATATATATATATATATATATATATATATATATATATATATATATATATATATATATACTATTGGGGTTTACGTATGTAAATATGCTATAATATACATATTAATATAGCATCGTTCTATTCATTTTTCTAAATATAATTTTCATTTGGCGTGAACTTATCCGCACGTTACATCAGTTGTTTCTTTCACTTTTGATTTGAGATTAGACGATTAGACGCTAGAAGGTTATAAACGCACGTGACACATTGAATACATTGTAGAATATTATTTTATTCTTTATTTTGGCACAAAACAACGTTTTATCGACATGTTTACTTTCATAAATTTTAAGTTATCTTTAAATGTCAACCTGCCGCGTTTTCAACAATGATATTTTTAATCGCAATTTTTTCATTACATATTAAAGATATTTAAGGAAAAATAAAAAATACGGGTCTATTATTTTTCACTACTTTATCGATTAGTTATAAAAAAAAGTCGTGCATGGCCTCATTATTTATTAAAATTCATTAATAAAGATTAATAGGAAATAAAAAAAAGTCATTGTGATTAAAGTAAAGGAAAAAAAATCATGCAGTATTAAATTTCTTATTACATCTCTCACCGCTTTGGTCAGGGTTGGTCGATATTCCTTGCAGAAAATTCTGCAAATCCGCCAACTGTATCGGATTGCTCGCGCTGGTCGGTGGGTTCGTCCTGGTAACTCTAGGGGCGTCAGGAGTTGTCACCGGTACCGAAGCATTTGCCGGAGTACTTGGAGGAGGTACGGCCGCTGCTGCTGGAGTGGCCGTACCTGTTGTAGTTCCAGTTGCAGTTCCGCTGGTAGGAGTCGAAGGGACTGTCGGGCGGTGGGTTATAGCTGGGGTGGAGCCCGAGCTTGCCCTGCTACCCGTCGACGGCCGACTGGAAAGAATACAAATAATATGTCTTAAATATAGTTTTTCTTTGCGCAAAAGTCTCCAATTAATTTTAGTCAAAAATGTTTAAAATAAAAGTTGTAGATCATTACATTCTACGCCTAAATAACTAAACAGATTTAATTTTGCACGTTAGGTAATCTGTAAAATCTAATTTGAAATTGTACGAATATTGCTCATTTTTATCGATTCTCATAGAATTGAAACAAAAGTTATAAAGAAAATCACTACACAGGGTATTATTTTTAAAATGTAACACTTTTATTATCATTCTTTCACATTTTGTAACCTATAAAATTAAATTTCCAAGTTCAAACGATATGAATTTCTTTGTAATTTTGTTTCAATTCCATGGCTATCGCTACAAATGAGCAATATTCGTACAATTTAAAATTCGATTTGACAGGTTACCAAACGTCTAAATTAAACTGGAAGAGTTTTCTCAAATTTATTAAAATTGTAGTTTTGAAAATAAAATACGTTTTCCAATAAAAGTTTTTCTTAAAATGAGTCTGTCTATTAAAAACTTACTTTAAAACAGGGTTGGCCTGATTTAAATCAACTGATTTTTAAAAAAAAATCACTGATTTTTATCACAGATGAAAAGATTCAAATTGTAATAAAAATGAATTTATTTACTACAAAATTATAAATAACAACAAAAATATGGACTGTATTCGAATTCTAACAGATTACTAATTACATGTTTTGGCCTATTTTATTTAGGTATGTATTGTTTAAAAAGATGCGCGCGCGTGGGTACGTTATATACTAAATTTATGCAAAAATTCAAATGCATCTTTTGGGGTTTATTACAGATTTCGTTTTCGTTTATGAAATAAAATATTTATATTGCTTTTAAAACAATTAAAAAAGTACAATAACACCACTAGATCTTTAAAAATAAAAATAAATCAAAAAACCATAATTTATTTGATTTTTTTTTAAATAAATGATTTTTGATTTTTTTAAATAAATCATAATTTTTTCCAACCCTGCTTTAAAATTTGAACAAATGCATGGAAATTCTGTGACCTTGCTTTTTTTTATAAAATTATTTCGGTTGAATAAAGAAATAACAAGATATTACAGTTCTTGTGACTATACTTTTTTGATGACTATTATAATTTTGGATTAAGCTACCAGACAATTTGTATGTATAAATTTAATTACAAGTTTAATAGCATTACATTTATTGATAAAAATATATTTCGAATTTTATATTAAAAATAGTGTTTCATTCCTTAAAGATTTTAAAATTTCTTTACTATATACACACAAACAAGTGTTTATTGATTAGTCTATAATTGCCAACACTATTTACGTGAAAAAAAAAAGCATTATGTATACGTATCTATCGTCATTTATATAAATAACGGAGTCCATTTTGGAGTTAAATTTTAGGGCATCCGTTTATTTATTCCTTTGGAATATGAAATTTAAAGGGTTCTGTTAAAATATAATTTTTATTATTTCTTACTATTGTCTCGAAAAGTACGCACAATATCCTGGCAAAATTCCAAAGTTTTGCTACAAAAACAACTAACAAAAACCAATATTTTATTTTTAACGTAAATATATTTCCGGAAAAACTGTAACAAAAATACAAATTATTGTCTACCTCATTGTTCCTAGCAGACTAGATAGTCCGCCAATCTGCCCAACGCCTCCAAACAGCTGCATAAGTTGCGACTGGGACATGTTGTTCAACAACGACTGCAAATCCTGATCAGCTGCGTTACTGGAAGGCAGATTACCTGGAGGATTATTCAGATATTCGTTGATTCTCTTGCAGTATTCTTCGTCCCTGTCCGTCCTAGGTTCTTGCATCCAGAAGAAAAGCTTCCGGTTCGATGATTTAAACTTTAGGACGAAGACACGACCTGTTGTGCACTGAGTAACGCGAACATATTCGCAATCATCGGGGAAGATGATTAGGTCATCTTCAACGACGCCTGAAAAATCATTTTTATGAAGAATTTATGTATTTTTTTTTAAATATATTTGTGTCCTACCAGTATGGCGATCTTGCCAGCAAAAATGCATCAACGAATCTTCGCTTTGATAGATGTATAAAAGTCCCTTTCTTTTATCAGGATGAACCATGCGACCTGTTAATTTCACACAAATTTTACAGATTTGAGCAGTTTAAATCAATAGCTGACATACCTTTTAAATTCATACGCCCTGCCCTAAATTCTACTAAATGTTTCACGCCTCCAGTCGATCCTGGACCGCTAGAAGAATTGCCGAATAATGCACCACCAGAAGGCATAATGAATCTGTAGATAAAAACTATAAAAAACACTAAAAATTAATGTTACAATGATTAATATATAGTACAAACTTGTAACAATGTATAATAAATGTTTTTTGATGGAAATATATGGCAATAATATATATTTTAAGAGAAATACCTTTAAAATCACGTACAAGACGAAAATGATGCTAGTTATGACGATGACAGATCAAAACTGAAATGACAAATGGCGGACTCGATTATACCCGATTTATGTCGGAAGCGGCCGAGAAAAATGACAGACTTCACTGATTTAAATTTGGAATTTTATAAAAATTAAACAATAGGTAATAAACAAATATTATGTTAATTATTATACATTTCATGTCAGAAATAATTCACTTATTAAACATTGTATTTACTGTCGTATAATTTTTGTGCAATAGACGTTAATATTTATTTGCTTTTTTTGCTGTAAAATGTTGTTCATCTCAGGACTCGATTTCCGCGCTTTTTACATTTGAAATATTTACAGCTGTTCATTGTATTTTATTTCCAAATAAATAAAAATATTTAGCAACCAAAATTGTGGTTTATGTTTGACGAAATTGCAGGTTATTCGTGGGTAGTAATTTCCCGTCTTTGGCCTTGAATCTATTGGCGTTTTCGTCTAATTTTTGTGTGTACATTTAGTCGAGATTAGTATGAGATCTTCAAAGCTGTGAGTGGGTCAGCTGTATCTCATGCGCAGATGTATATCTGCATATGTTACGTCATGTATTTGTGTGACAAATCTTTGGACAAGTCCACATACAGTCTGCTTTAAAACCAGCTGATCGAAATGTCAAGAAAACAGCCCTGCGGTCTCAAAGTAGTGGATTGTGACGAAGAAACACATTGGTTCTAAGCGCTGAATAAGAATGGAAACCCAGAACAAACAATGGGTATGTCACCCTGGACAAATGGGTCCAGAAGATCTGTCACGGCCCGATAAACACAAAGATCAGCTGCAGATTTCCGATATTCAAAATAAAAATGGCCTTGATCAGTTTTTTGTACAGCAAGTTGAAGATACTATATGGTTAGTTCACTGATAACACTATTACTATCTTGTTGTGTGTTAATTTCTGTACTATGTGTGTTATTAGTGAAAATTCGCGTCAAACCATTCTGCGAATATTGGACGAAGTAACCCGGCTCACCTCAATCGAAAAGCTTCTTTTATATCTTAAATTACCAACCGATGTAACAAACATATCAGATCCATTACGACAACCTTTAAATCCGTTAGGGAGCCGAACTGAAATCAGCCAGACTATTATGTGGATTCGAACGCATTTAGAGGAGGACCCAGAACTTTCACTGCCCAAACAAGAAGTTTACAATGAGTATACGTAAGTTTAAAACAATTTTGATTTTTAAAAAATAACGCTTGACATGTTTCACAAGATTTTAGTCTCTGAATCAACCTCTCATTTATTTCGAAGAGAATTACTACAAAAGTAGTTGGTAGCTGAACGTTTTTTTACACTCATGTATAAACTGTTGTTAGCTAGTATTTTGTACAAATCTGTCGATTATTAAACGAGTTACTACGAAAAATAATTGCATGCATGTGTAAAAATTCGTGAAAAATATCATACTTAAAACTGTAGTAAATGCTTCCATGATAGAAGATAGAACCACTGTAAGGAGTGTTTTTCTTGTAGTATACATTGTGCCAATAATAAAATGAAACCACTGTCGACTGCCGATTTTGGGAAGGTTATGAAACAAGTGTACCCCAGTGTGAGACCCCGCAGGCTCGGGACGAGGGGTAATTCGAGGTATTGCTACGCAGGTTTGCGTAAAAGATTCAAATTAGAAGTCCCGCAATTACCTGACCTTGGGGATCGACCACAGGTAGGGAAAAATGAAACAAATCCATTCTAATTTTTCAATTTTCTAAATAAATTATAGTCCAAAGGAGTTAAATAAGGGCTGTACGGGGAATGGTCTAATTATAAGAGGTGTGGCTATAAAATAATCGAATTGTGACTATTCGAAAACTTACGCAAAATAATGTTGGACGCAATGCTGCAGGTCTTTTTTTGTAAGATTGTTCATAATCTCCGTCGCTTGTTCTTTAACTACATTTGCCTTCTTTTAACCCGGTGATTTTGTGTTTTGACAGACAGGGCGTTGTGTACCGGCGCATTGTTTTCTTGAAGAATCCGTGTCGTTTTTTTTTTTTTCACATTTAGCCCTTTTTCTTCTTGTCCATGTACGAAAGGTTATTAGAACCTTTTTGTGGTATAGGTACTTGGTTAATGAATTGACCCTCAGGCATCCAATCCACGTGAATCATCCCTCGGATTTTGAAAAAAAAAAAACGATATCCTAAACTTCGAGTCATTTTTCACATTTCAGCCCTTTTTTTTATAAACCGTGCACGAAGGATTATCAAAACCTTGTAGTAAATAACATGGGCAATGGTCGATTATTGAATGGATGATGGGTACCATAAATTTTACCCTAATATAGACTAATGTAATAGTCGAAACGTTGGCTGGAAATAAATATTTCATACATAAGAATGCTTGTTCAATTATTCTCCTTGAATTCTTGTAGTAAACCTGGTTACGGTGTGCCCCTCAGCCATCCAATCCAGGTGAACAATCCCTCGGATTTTGAAAAAACGATGTCCATTCTTCCCTTTGTAAATATTCTAAACTGCTAGTCGTTTTTTCACATTTCATTTTTTTTTTCTCATCCGTATACGAAAGGTTGTCAAATCCTTCTTGTAGTACACATCCAATCCACGTGACAATCTCTCGGATTTTGAAAATAAAGACGATGTCTTGTCATCCTTATTTAAACCTTCTAAACTGCTCGTAAACTGGAATACCTACTAGATAGACACACATTATCATAAACTTTCTTCAACAAATCGTTCGTTTTTGTAGGTTTTTTCGACAACACTAACACTATACCGCTAATCGTCTCCGATCTATTTTATTCCCTCTTTAAACCTAACTGCTCAAAAACTTTAATAGAAAGACATCACCATAAACTTTCTTCATTCTCCAACAAATCATACGTTTCTGTGGCGGACTTTTCAAGTTTTACACATAATTTCACTTTAACGATAACATAACGCCACTAATCCGATCTCTTTTTTTTCCTTCTCTAAACCTTCTAACTACTCAAAAACTTGAATACTAGAAAGACACTCATCACAATAAAACTTTCTTCAACAAATCGTATGTTTCTGCAGCGGATTTTTTAAGTTTCACACAAGATTACACATTGACACTAACATGATTTCGACGTACAAGAATTTTAACTATAGACGGAGGGAAGATAAATTAATATGGTATACCGTGCAATGTTGCCAAATTTACGGGCGGGAAAAAAATCTGGTTACTTTATTGCCATACTTCTTTAGTTACTATTTTTAAGTTGGTAACATTGTTTCACAGCCAGATATATAATTATTTTATTGTATTTCGCTACACTATTTTATTCTTACATTTTATGTGATTTTGCGTAGTCTACTGAGGTAATTTGCACTCAAAACGAGCTGACTTCAGCCGCCTGTACGATCATATTAGATTGGGCCGAAAGCATACTAGGAACTCGATTTCCTTCTGTGCAAACTCTAGCTTCATATCTTGTGAGGCATGCTCCACAAAATGTTAATATTAGTAGTAGTGCAGCTGCTATTCTTGCAGATTATTCCGAAAGCTTACAATCGAAAGGTAATATATGTATATATTTGGATGAGAATGAATGCGAAATTTCCGTGGTTTTTGTATGTTTTATAGATGGAATATCGCAAGAATTATTGCCATACAGTAACCACGTAAACCCAAAACATAAAGAAGCCCAGCTGCACTTGCAAAGAAAATTGCAGCAGAGGGAGTTCAAAAGAAAATTCCAGGTAAGTGTTTTTATCAAAACATAAACTGAGAAATATATTTGCCCGAAGGAAGATCATTATTTAACTTCTTTATCGTATGTATCTTCCTCTAGCTGCACTCTCCAAAAGCAGAGCCCAAAGGTAAATGTAAAAAAAGCAAACTACAAAGCGGAACCTCTCGGGCAGTTAGTCTAGATTCAGCGGAAAGCGAAAGTCCAAAATCTCAGGGCTATGTGAACATTGTCTGTGATAAACCAACAAACGAATGCACTGTACCTACGTTACCTGACTTTAGCAGTTTTCATCTCAAAAAACCAGAAGAACCAACGAGCGACAAATCTACAAAGAAAGACAAGCCATCCAGTACTCAAGTTTCCCGATCCAACTCAATAGATAATGAATCGTATGAACCTGAAGAAGTTGATATAAAGCCTAATTTCGCGGGGAAACTTCCAATACCGAGACTACCACAAAAAATAAAACCAATTGGACATTCATCTAAATCAGTTATATTACAACCGCCGAAAAAGGGAGCCAGGAATTTTAAGTACAAACATATTCAGCCAAAACCAACAAAAAGCGTCGAATTGGACACTACAGAAGTTATTCCAGATGAAACATTAAAAAACGCGGATTATTTGACGCGTGAACGGTTAATAAGTGTGAGTCAAGTCGATAAGGATGCTTTAGATGACTATTTACACGGCGGCAGTAATTCCCAAGAGCAAGAAGAGGAACTGATGCAGTACTTCAAAAATAATAACAATAGTACAAATGAAGAAAATAACCCTCAAAGTATCAATAATATCAGTCAAGACCACGACGATTTAAGTAACGGCAGCAAATCTGACAAACTATCTCAACTTCGCCTATTATTGGAACAAAATTTAATGAACGTACCAATCACCAAAAATATACTCCTTGATAGTCCGAAATCCAGCGCTTTTAAAACCGTACCAAACGTCCAAAATATTTTACAATCTCAAATAAATACACAGGTCAAAAGAAGAGTCAGCTTTGAAACATCAGTAATGGAAAACGAAACTGTACCTCCGAGTCCAAATACACGTCGGAAAAATTTTAGTTTTACACCTATCTCTCCTGGACCTCATTCGCCCGGTGGACGTCAAAGCAAATGTAATAGCACAAACGCAAGTCCATTTGTAAGTCCACGTAACACGCCAGTCCCTCGCGCCAAATCAACTCATGTTCAACAGCAAATTCCAGCCTCATTTGTTGCTCAACAAATGGTATCAACTCCGGCTAGGAAACATCCAAATGTAATCAAACCAACCCTGAAACCAATAATGAAACATGATTCGGAAATTTATACCGAATCGGATAAAATATTCGGTGATTTGATGGAAGAGAAACATTTTGTTAATCCAACAGACATCATGCCGAAGTCTATGCCGATGTCAGCGCCACCTAGTCCAATGCTGCCGTATAAAAACAATTCAAACTTATTGCAAAAATTATTAGATTCTAACTCTAAAGTCTCGTATGTTCCAAATTACGAGAAAAATCAAGAAGTGGATAACGCACAATTTAATCCGAATTCCTACCGCTCTCAATCGGTGCCTTTGCATCAGATGACTTCCATCAAAAACTTAATGTCACCTTGTATGCCAAATTCACAATCACAACCAACTCATTTTAATTTCAATTTTGCTGCTAGTAACGCACCAACTCCCGTGCCGTCAGAATTTTCAGATTTTGATGCATTAACAGAACTTAATACCGGCTTAAACAATGAAAATTTGAATCAAATTTTGAACATACTTGAAACTACTCAACCAAATCAGCAGCCTCTTCAACCAGAAACTCAACAATCGACGGAAAATGTTTTTAGTTTTAATACAAATCAACCTCAAACAGAATTTATGTCTGTTCAAAAACTTATCCGATCTCAAAGTATAGATTTTGATATTGAAATGAGAGATCTATCAACACCAAAATATCAACAACCATCGAGATCTGTTCCGAGTACTCCATTACCATATGCGAAACCCAAATTTCAAATAGAATTGAACTTAAACAACAACCAAACCGATTTACAGCAATCAATAACTGAAAATTTATTTGTGAACCAAGATTTTTTGCTGAATGGACAACCCGTTAAAGGAAAAAATATTGAAGGAGAGACATTTCCGACTAGTTTGGGTTTTAATATGAACGAACCAGACAATAAAATGAATTTTGTTGCTCGAAGAAATTTAAATCCGATGTTGGAGCAACAATATGCAGAAACAGATGAATTTGCCGCTGTGCCTAAATAGTGGTCTTAATTTAAATTCAGTGTTTACACCCCGTACATATTTTAGTCCAAGCATTAGGGAGTTTTGCCCGGAAAAAATCCAGGAGTTTTGCAAATTGGCAGTTTAAAAATACTAAATTTGAACTTTGGAGCCTTACCGCTCGCTCCGCCATATTGAAAAAATGGCGCCTAATTTTTTTTTGACAATATCTCCTTTCTAGTATCTCCTAGACAAAAAGTTGACCAATTATAACCAAAATTACTTGTGTATTTAGGTATAAACTCGAGGAATATGCAAAAATTATAATTTTTGGAATTGTGGTATTGGAGTTATGTGATCCAGAACGATCGACACACACACACACACATACTCTCTCTCTCTCACACACACATACATACAGACAATCGTAAAAATAGTGAAATCGTGTTCTATGGGCTCTGAAACGAGCTTAATAAAAATTAACCAAATTTTTAAACCAAAGACAATACCTGTTTTACCTAAAGGTGATGGAAGGTAAAAAGGATTCTTACATATTTTAATTTAAATTTCTTTCATAAATTTTGGTTAATTATTTTTTAAAGTAATTCTGACGGTGCATTCTAAGTAAAAACATGGTGAGCTTCAACTTGGTTCTCCTTTACTTTTTGTCTAGGTAGGAGATAATGGAAAAGAGATATTGTCAAAGATTTTGGCCGCCATTTTTCCAATATGGCGGAGCAAGCCGCGGAGTCCCAAGGTCGCAAATTTTATATTTTATTCATGAAATTGTACTAAACTGCCAGTTTGCAAAACTCCTCGATTTTTTTCGAATAAATACGGCTTTGACTCTCTATTGCTATTTGTAAAAGCAGCTAGCACATATCTGTGTAGATTTACAGACTTCTCAATATTTGTGTAAGTTTTAACTGTGGACCACACATACATATACAGACTTTTTTTATTTGGCTTAACCAGCTGTACTGAAGGAAAAGAAGAGAACGCGTCCGGCCATAAGACAAGGTAAGGTTGCCAATTATTCCTCGATTCTGTGATTGGATAAAGATAAGAGTTTAGAGAGATTTTCGAAGGTCAGTACAGTTTAATGATGTATATATCTGTGATAAAATATAATAAAAAAATAAATAAAAATATATATAAACAATAACCATAAAGGGACACACTGAAAGTGTGTGTTCGATCGCTCAAAAATTGTCCAAATTGCGGTGGTTCGATATTGGAATTGTTATCGTTTTTGTTGTTTTATTTGCTTGTTGATTTTATTCTTGACCGGCGAATGCACCACTGAACTCACTACATACATTGGAATGCGAGTTCAGACTTATAGATTTCGCACTCACGCACTGTAGTTGTGAAATGTGCGGCCGCCAGCTTTTATACAGAGGAGACGGGCGGGGTCGAAACCACAGGAAAAGAAAAACGGGCGCCATGTAACTGTTAACTTCGGGTTTCTATTACAAAAAAATTAAGTCTTAAAATTAATGTGGACCAATGAGCTGTACGCTTTTGCCGCTAAAATGCGGTTCCGTTCTAGGTTCAAAATTTCCCCTAGTCAAACCGTTCCTGACTGAAAATTAGATGAGAACAATTTAAAATTCGGACATATGATTTGAAAACACTGTATTTATTTATTTACCGGTTTCAGGATATTATACTTGCTGTCAAATAAATATGGACTAAAGATTTCTACACTGCTGCCAAATCCATTGGTCATGTTGAAAATGCTAAGTTATGAGGAAGCAGCAACATCGCAGGGTAAGGATCAGGGTGGGGAGAAGGGAAAAAATTTAACATCAGTCCATATTTATTTGACGGCTAGTATAAGTCTGTTAACATAATGCATAAGTAGGCTGGTAACTAAGTAATAATTGTACATACAGATAACGTTAGTGTATCGTTCTTAACTTTATTGTAAAATAATAAACATTAGGAATATAGTACATAATTTGAATATTTGTCATATTGACATATGTCAAAATATTTTTTCTGTTTATTATAGTATTCTGAAAGTAGCATAAATGACAGAATTTTAAAAAAATCGGATTTTAAACCGACATTTTTGCGGCAGGTGTGATACACCAAAACAATAATAGCTATTGCGTGCGCATTCCAATGTGCGTATTGAGCTCATTGGCGACAAGGAAACTTTTCCACGTCTCTCATTACATTGTAAATCGTTATAAAAATGGTACAATATGTGTTACACATCTAACTTTGCTTAGTGATTAGCTATTTCAAGTACCTGACATCATTTTCATTTATGTATTGCATTTCCTTTATGATTATGTTGTACTAAGCTTAATTAAAAATTAGATTTTTATTTTATATACTATTGATGTTATTTTATTTTCGCTTGTATTTTTATAACTTTTAAATTTATAGCTTAATGTTGACTTTGAAATTATTATTTCGGATGTTATGAGTAGCTAGTCTTGGTCTATTATTTTATATTTTATGTCTACCAGTACCAATCAGTCAATAAGATTCATATTAGGATTGTTCGTTTAATTATTCACAGAGAAAAAAAAAAAAACGAGCAAGTCTAATATCAAAAATATTGTCTGCATGCAGTGGAACATTAGCGCCACATTACTTTATACTTACATTAGTAATTATAGCTGAAACATCGACGTTTCACTGCCCTACTAACTTTAACCACCATCCACACGCTTCAATGAACTGAACATAAAAATATAAACATTATTTTTTCTAATAAAATGTTCGAGTTTGTAGAAAACGTTGCTTGAGAACTAATTGGAGACTGTTAAGAAATATACCTTTCCGAATTAACGAAATAACTACTTTATAATATGTAAGAACAATGTACAAAATATAATGTTGATTGTAATGTTTAAATCTGATTGTCCAGAAGAAATATATTTCTTATTTCTAGAAGTAGGAGCCTAAAATGTGCCTGGCTTAGTAGTTAGACCCCGCGAAACACGGACCTGCTTAAATCACATATTCAGTTTATGTAATAAACTATCAATATTGTCTTACAAATATTCAAACTCATTAATTGTCTCGCACGATTGCTGTGAATGCGAAAAAAAAAACAAATATTTGTTTTTAACAATAAACAATCAACAATGTAGAAATATCAGTTGTTTGTCTTATATACACAACTATAATTTAAAATCTACATAACGAGGTGTGGCAATAAAATATTCCATTGTTGGAAGCAATCCTGCAGCCCTTTTTTGATAGCTCTACCTGATTTTCTATAACTGCATCTCGGACTCAAATTTTGTTCCTTTTAACGCAGATTTTGATGTACCAACATGGTGATTTTGTGTTTCGTCAAAAATATCATTACAGACAGGGAGTTGTCTACATGAAGAATCCATGGGTCGTTTTTAAAATATTTCAGCCCGTTTTCTTCTAGCCCGTACATGAAGGGTTATCAAAACATCCTTGTGGTATACCTGACAAATGATCACTGGAATTTCGAAATGAAAATAAAAAAAAATGTCCGTGCACGGCAGAGACAATAGTCTCTGATCTCTATTCTTCCCTTTTTAACCTTCAAAAGTGGTCGAAAACTTGAATACTAGATTGACCCTTATCACCATAAATTTTTTTTCAGTAAGTCGTACATTTCTGTAGCGGATTTCTCAAGTTTCACACAGAAATTCATAATGACGTTAACATGAACTTGACGGATTACATAAAAAGGGGTCCACTTCATTCAAAGTATACTGCCGAATGTTTTGTGTAATTATCTTGAAATTTTAAGCGTGGGTATAGGGAAGATAATAAATTAATATGACACCCTGCAATGTTGCCAAATTTATAGTGAAGCCGAACAAAATCCCATTATTTTATTGCCTCACTTCGTATTTGTAGTGTGTCTCAATTTAAAAGCGAACTGACTAAGCTAGTAAGGGTGGCAGAATGTTATTTCTGTTGGAAAAGTTCTTTATTTCAATATATGAATCAAGAAAAATATACATTTTCTTGATTTCAAAACCCAGTGATTTATTTATATTTAAGTTTTTATAATAGTTAAATTCTTGATAATCTACCCTGACCAGTCAGTTCTGAGACATCATCGGGATGATTCTGTAACTCGTTCGATAATATGGTTGCACTGAAAATTTCATTTGACAATTATGACGTAAATATACCAATTCTTATAAAAAAAAAATACGTTTCTATAGTGATAACTGTTTTGTTTGATATCGGACGAGTTCAGAATCCCACTGCTGATATGCGTATAAAAGCAAATTTGTTAAAAACTGTATTTGTGTGAATTTTCCGCATTATTTTACATAAAGGCACATTCAGACTCACCATTTAATTTCTGTCACTAATGATCTCGTTTCATTTAATGAATTCTGTTTAATAATTAACTTTAAGTTGTATTGTTTAGCGTTAGACAACTTACATTAGATAAAACTTAATGAAACCATCCATACATCACATGTTAAATACAAAACATTTCATCAAATTTTATCTAATTGTAAGAAGTAAATATTAATCTTAACTATGTGTGTTCTATTAAATTGCCTACAGAGATACGACAAAGGATATTATTTAACGGGTCGTTTATGTGATAAGCCTGTTTCTGATTCGTATGATAAAGTTTTTGTTGTGCTTATTTTAATGTAAAATCAGAAACAGTTTTGATAATAATGGAACTGAACTGAGACTTGTGTATGATACAGTCAATTAGAAATAAACAGAATGGAAAGTTATGATGATGCACAAAGTCTAGAATAGATCAGGTTTAACAGTAACAGATGGATAAGAGTACAAATAGAGATGAGAGCAATGGTGAGAGGTTATTTTATTATTAAGCCTGGATGTTTGGTGTATGCTATTTGTATGAATTATAGTGAAATAAACATGTATTTCATTAATATTGTTTTCTTTTTTATATCTACATTTACCCTGGAATACGGCCTAAGATACACCTGTATGTGAAACTTTGATTACAACATTACAACAATGAAACTTCATTCTCATAAATTTCATTGTTGTAATGGAGGAATTTCTTCAGCTGTATTTCAGAAAGTGTCCATTGTAATTCAGAATAGTCTATTTTATAGCAGGACGCGTCAAATGTAAGTTGGAGTAATTCAGGTAGATCCAAATGTAATTAAGAATACTCAATTTAATTCTAGACTACACAGCGTCCAATGTACAGACTAATCAATTTAATTTAGAACGTTTAAAATGTACCGCGGAGTAGTTTTAATTTAATTTTAAGTTTGTTTTAATTCAGAAAGCCTCAAATAAAATTTGGGGTAGTCAAATTTAATTCAGAAAGTTTCTAATGTAATTCAAAATATTCAATTTAATTTTAAACAGCGTCAAAAGTAATTTATATTAATTTTAATTCAAACATTCAAAATTTATACTAGTTCATTTTAATTCAGAAAGTTTCAAATATAATTTGAAGTAGTTAATAAGTTAATACGAATTCAGAGAGCTACAAATGTATTTCGGAATAGTCAATTGTATTTCAGAAGGTTTTTCATAAATTTGAGTTAGTCCAATGTATTTCGGACCGTGTTTTTAAACTATAGACAGCACTAGACGAAGTCACATTTACACCGCTAAAAGTTACCAAAAAAAGTCACTAGATTTATTTGGCGGGGGAATTGAAATGTTAAAATGAAGGTCACGTCAGCATTTATACTTTCTAGGTTATATTTTCATTAACCAAAACTATTATAGACTTATAACTTAATTTATTCATATAAAATCATAAATACATAACTTTTAATTATAAATTAATTAATTGCATTATTTTTTTGTAACTCCTTGATGAAAAATTTATATATTTTTAAAAATACTGTTAACTCTTCGTTTCAAGCATGCTGTTTTTATTCGTGAAATATCACAAAAAGAGAAATGCAACAAAAAAACACGTGCAAATTCAACACGTGATTTGACAACTACTAAGAGTTTGACGTTTCAATTACGTTAGAAGGTTAACTTGAAATTTCGTCTGGTTAAATGCGGCTTCACGAAATTGCTCAGCAGCCAACACAGGCTTTGATTTTCTCACTAGAATTTCTAGTTACTGTCTATAGTTTAAAAACAGTTTTTTATAGTCATTTTTAATTTAGAAAGCTTTATGGCTCAATTCTGAACATATCTGCACGTCTTACTTATCTGTAAATAAATAATGAAGAAATTCGCAACGAAAGCTTTTATGTATAATTTTATATTAATCAACAAAAATAGATGCGTTTTTGTCAGTTTTTTTTTTTTATAGATCTGTAAGACTTATGCCCGTATTCATAAACATTCGTAAAAATTTTAAACGGTTCGTTATACTTTTTGTCCAGTAAAAACAGTCGACATTGAAAGAAAAATCGAAATTTTATTTGTCAAGTTTGATCCTATTTGTCAAAAATTATAACGAACCGTTTTGAAACTTTACGAGTGTTTATGAATATGGGCATTACAGATATGTTCAGAATTGGCTTATTAAATGTATTTCAAAATCGGTAGTCAATTTCATTTCAGAAGAAGTTTCAAACATTTAATAAGTAATATTACTTATTAAATGCTTCAAATGTAATTTAATATAGTCAATTTAATTCAGAAAGTTTTAAATGTAATTCATTCTTTTTGAAATTAATGCCGCAATTCTGACCAAATCTGTAAGTCTTACAGATCTGTAATTTGTAAAAAAACTGACAATAACGCATCTATTTTTGTTGATAAATATAAAGTTATACATAAGACTTGCAGCTTTCGTTGCGATTTTGTTCATTTTTTACAGATTTACAAATCTGTAAGACTTACATAAAACGGCATAAATTGGGTAGACTACCCAATTTAATTTCAGAAAGCGTCAAATGTACTTTGGAGTTGTCGATTTGAATTCAGAAGTCATAAGTAAATCATTATAGTCAATTTAATTTCAGAATTTAATAAATTGAACAATTCTTTCAATTATAATAAATCGTACAGTATTTTACTACCTGACGTCCTGAAAGAAAATGGCAGGGAAACAATATAATTATAGTTGCACTATCAACATGTTATAATTGAAATTAAGTACAGTCATTCATATAAATCCATCACATCGCAACAATAATACTGAGTATGTATGTACAAACAAGAATTCATTACCGTTATGACTGTTGATTGGTATTGGTTGTTAACTGAGCCTCGTCTACTCGCGTGGTGGTGAAGCGCGTTCCTCTTTCCCTCTGCCTAGAGCCAGATCCAGAACTAGAGCTCCCATCAACGCCGTCGCTAGCCCTACGGGGCCCCGCTACGTTAAGGCTAGAATTAGAAGTTTTTCCATGGAAACTCTTACTTATTCTCGTCATACGTGGAGGCTCAATGAAGGTTTCTTTTACTACAACCCCACCGAATTTAGGAACCTGGAGTTCATTACAAATCGACTTCTCGCATTTGGTTTTTACTTCGTCTACGTTCAAATTTTTGGCCAGATCGCATGCTAGTTTTTTATCAAATACTTCATTCATGAGATTATATTGATTAGATTTGTTAGTTAATTTGTTTTCTTTAGTGTCTAGAAACTTTTCTTTGTTTGTGTGCCATTTATCCGAGCCGAGAGATGAAATATTTTTGGCTGATTCACTATAGTCTTTATCGAAAATTCCCTGTAGCTTGGTTTGGCTGTCAATGGATGGACTTCGATGATACGTAATTCTTCCTGGTAAGTTACTTCGCGATGAACTCGGACCGATTTGAATTCTTTCTGAGTTCTCTACGTGTTTCAAATGAGGCTGGTTACAAGAATTTAGATTATTTGACACGAGATCGAACGAAAGCGATTTAACGTTTGTATGTTTAGTTACAGTGTCACTGCTGATATTACCTGGATTAAGTTTAGTGTCCACACATACCACACTGGTATCACCTGAACAACTTAGTTGAGGCGCCGAGATGCTTGAATCAGGTAGAGGCGTCGTTTGACCTCCGATACAATCGTCTTCAGATGCGTCGAAGTCTTCCGTTACTGTTACATCGGCTTCGGCTGTGGATCCCGCGGTCGCATCGTTTGTATTACAATCAAATTCGGAACAGCCAGAAACTGGAGTGATTTCTCCACTATCTCCTGAAAATAATATTTATGGAGTATGGGCTCATCCACTATTTTTATTTGTTGTGAATGCTATTTGTTAAGCCATAACAAATTTTTAATACTGCTCAAAACAATTAAAGGTCTTTTTTTGTTGGTAACTTTTGTTACAAGATACGAGAATTGTATATTATTAAGGTACCTAGTTGTAAATTAAATTTCATATGAATCCTGCATTTAGGAAGAGTTATCAACAAAAAAACTGACCCTTTTTTTGAGCAATGTCCAGTGTATGCATAATCCCCGCGCGACTACCATTCCTCTACCTTGTATTGTGTGCAACCTCCCGGTTGTAGGTGAATAAAATTCCGCAATTTCCATAGAATCTCCAGGTATCTCATTCTCCAGGAGAATTCCAACACTTCCAAGATCTTGGTCCAATCCTGGAGCCGTTGGAAACATCTGACATATTGCGCCAACATTTATACTGCACCTATAAATCTTTCAATGGCGTATCTGTCATCATAATGAGCTAGAATCGTACCCGTCGCTGCTTATAAGACTAGCAGACATATCACTACTGCCTCTGGAGTAGCCATCCGACATACCCGTAGGAGATGATGGACCGCTACTTGACACAAAACTTGGAGGTCCTGACCAACCTAAACCTAAGCGGGTTCCACATTTTGCTTACATTAAAGATAGAGAATTGTGTATGAAAACGAGGTTTGTTCAATAGAAAGACGAACCACCGGGGCTATTTATTTCAAACTTCCATACCCAAAAACTGGTACGTTTTACATTTTCAACAAACAAATTACAAAACCTAGGCAAGTAGTGAGAAATTTCTACAAATTTCTTTTGACTAGTTTAAAACAGATTTTAAACTTACAAAAACTGAATATGTTATTCAAGTATTCTGCCATTTAATACTGACTTACATCGCCTTTGTTAGTAATACCAGATTCAATTGTAGGAGGCATTATATCCCTGCACATTTTTCTGATTACTGTCCCATATGTCTTGCAAAGTACGCACTGGATTTTTACGAAGTTGCTTTTCCTTGCGCCAAAAGTAAAGAATCTTTGTAGAAGCTAAATCTGGAGTAGAAGATAATCCTTAAAACACTGGTCGAACTATTATCACCAGTCATTTGACCCACAGTTTTTTTACAGTTTTAAGTCTATATTTAAAGTAGCCGAAAGAATTTTGTAGAAAATTTTAACCATTTGTAATATATTTAAGTCAATCTAATACTTCTCTTCTCGTTTTTGTAAAGTGACTAGAGAGAAAGAATTATAATTATTTGGGAATATCCAATATAAGGCAGAAATAAATTTACATGAGATATCTTACATTTCTTTTATACGAGGGATCGTTTTTATATTCCCGGACTAGGCAGTTTTCGATTTTAATATAATTTTTCTTAATATTGTTTATTAATCACATATGCCTTGGTAACGTGTGTGACAATTTATAAAACAATTGCAGGAATATTAGTTCTAATATCTGTCAATTTGTGTTGTCACGCAGTGTCCTGTTGCTTCCACGGCAATGCATTAGCCCACAAGTCAAGACATTCAAAAGCTGCCGTTGCTGAATGTGGCTTCGGAGAAATTGACCATCCACCTTATAGTTCAGAACTAGCCCCTGTGACTATTTTTTGTTTCCAAATATTAAAAAAACTCTAATGACCATTTGCATAACAAGACTTAAATTTTAAGCTAGGCTTAAACAAAAAAATACAAATCGAAATATTGACAGCAATATATTATAATTCAATTGACATTTTATTTCGATGCAATATTGTCAATTTAAGTCAAGTTTAATATTTAAGTTACGTTGGTGTAAACGGCCATAAGACGAACAAAATTTAGGG
The DNA here is from genome assembly GCA_943142095.1 of Ophonus ardosiacus. NCBI lineage: Eukaryota > Metazoa > Arthropoda > Insecta > Coleoptera > Carabidae > Ophonus > Ophonus ardosiacus. Next base: position 31,907,986 of record OW964832.1, on the reverse strand, counting down.
ACGATAACGAGCTCATAGTGGCTGTTAAGACATTTTGCGGACAAACCAAAGAAATATATTTTTTAATGGATTAAAGATGATATAGAACCGATATAATACTTGAATCCAAAAGTGAAAGGTCTATATTGAAAAAAAAAAAAAATATTGCTGTTCTAATATTTTTTTTCATGCATAATCCGGGAATATAAAAACGACCCCTCGTATCTCTTGCAACGTAGATTTTTCTGTACGCACTGGATTTTTAAGTCCCACAAGAAGTAGCAGCTAAATCTGGACTAGAAGATAACCCTTAAAATACCGGTCGAACTATTATCACCAGTCATTTGGCCCACAATTTTTTACAGTTTTAAGTCTATATTTAAAGTAGCCGAAATAATTTTGTAGGAATTTTTTACCATTTGTATAGATTTTGTAATATGTTGAAAATGTAAACCGGCCGAATTATTATGGGTTTTGGCTCGTATACCACTTTCTATATTATGCTAATACTTCTCTACGTTTTTGTAAAGTGACGAGACAGAATCATTCAGGAATTTCCAATTTCTAATTTAAGGCAAGGCTGAAATAAATTTACCTGGGATACCTTAATTTTTTTTAATATATACTATTTGATAATGAGGGGACCAACATACGACAACAAATTCTAATTGCGAACGAAAATGTAAGTAAAAGAATTGAACAAGAATTTTGTAATTATTGAAATGTGCTCCAACTCTTAGTATAAATCCAAGCATTTTATATGCTTTTTTGCAACAATGTCCATACGAATGTTGTATATGAGTTTACTGTCTAATATGATTTCAAGATCTTTTACTTGAGATACACGATTGATTACATTTTCACTGAATCTACAAGGAGTTTCATGTAGTAATACAAGGCTTCGCAGTATTAATTTTAGATAACAAAACGAGAAAAAAATCCCAATAAACATTGGTGCCACAATACTTCGTAACATATATACCGAGGATTTCATAAAAACCAGAAAATAGTAGGCTAGTTTTATTTATAACGAGTGGTCCTAGATGAGAGGTTACGGAAAAATAATGAGATGACAACCCTTTGCGAGTTACACATTCCTGCCTGCAATTGAGATATGAATTAAACATTTAAGGAAATTTCATTTAAATTCATTGACTAAAAATTGCTTTCTATTGAACAATCCTCATATCTTTCATTCAATAAACATATACAAATAGTTTGAAATAATTTATTTCTTATTAATTAATATATATCTGACTCCCAGAGGAGCAAAAACTAAACTTACTGTTGCTAGGCGACTGCAGTTTTAAAGGTGGTGGATGATTGGCTTGTGACGTAGTGGTGGGGTGAGATTGTTGTGTGGTGGGGGTAGGTAAAGGAGTTGAGGGGTACTTAGGAGGGGAAGATGCAGGTGTTCTATATAACTGGGTGGACGTCATTTTCTCCAAGAAGAAATCCAACTGTCTTAAAGAGAGAGCGTTGTGCAGGGTTTCTAACGGACGAATTGGAGGCACTCCACCGAATCCTTCAATCGCTGAAGGGTTAAAGAGTGTTAAGAAATATTTATTATTACGTATATATCAAAAGTTTTGGCACATATGGGGTAGTTATTGCCTATTTTGATTTTTTAACACATGAAAGTATTTTTTATCATAATGCATCATAATCACTGATTGGCGTGCTAAAAAGCGGGCAAAATATCAAGATTAAAACACAAACAATAAATGATGATCTGTAATTCATCTTTATTTGTTTCTTAATAAATTTCATTTTTTTTCACCACAAAAAATTAATTATTCATGTATTATTATGTTTAAAACAATAGAATGTAGACTTGTTATACATCATTGAAAAGCTTATAAATTAAGGAAAAAGATGAGACCATTTTAAATATGTTTGCATTTAAAAATATTATGTTTGAGAATTATTAAGTTTTTAAAAAACACCAATTTATTATACGTAAAAATCGTATAAAAATTATTTAAACATTTTTTTGTTATCTTTTATAATAAGCAAGACAAAGCATTTTCAAAATATGCGAATATCAAGTTTAAGCATGTAGCTTAAAACAAAAGACGATCGAAAATTCTTGTGATGCCTATTAAAATTTTTTTTAAAAAGTTGGTCCATAAAGAACATCAATTTTCTGTAGCGTACATAAAAAGAAGTTTTTCATATACGGAACTAGAATTTGTTCCACCCTATTCGCGAGTGAAGAAGAGGAGGAGCTTAGCGCGTAACGTAACAATATGGCCGGTTTAAGGTAGATACTTCGTTTTCCGCAACTGTCTATTCTTATACACTGCGGCGTATGAAATACAAAGTAATATTAATATTATAGGTAATATAAAATAAAAATAATGTTTCTAGTATGAATAACATTTTGAATTTACATGATTCGATTCTTTGTTTTCTTAAATCTACATAGTACTGCATTATTACAGTCTTTGGTAGATTAATGGAGAGAAGTATTATTATTTTATTGTCATCTTTGTGCAGGCAGGTCTACAAGTTTAGATTTCATTACGAAATATTTTAATAAAGACACTAAGTAATTAAATATATTCTTGCTTCACAAAATTCAAGGAGCATGCATATTTTTACTCGGTTCCTTTCCCATTTTAAAAGATGAATGCATAACTTTCGTCTACCAACTATTTCAAATTGGCAAATTTCTCTAATAAATTTAGGTTCTTGTTTCCGGGAAATTATGGAAATTAATTATTTCTGGATTTCTGCGTGCTAATGACGTTAAACGTAACAAAAACGTGTTGAAGTTTTAGATTTTGTTATTGTACTTTATTTCATGTAAGAATAGCGTTGGTTTAGTTAGGGATATATAAATGCTACCCTTTGTTTGGTCAGAATATAAACCTATTTCACAGAAACGAAACAAATATCACCTGTCAGTTGTCAAATAAAATCTACAGAATTAAGTGATGTTTAACCATATTTTGTTGCAATTTTAGATTTTGACAATTTTACAGATTTATTATTGACAAAGCTTGGTTTCACAAATTTAAATTATTTATTTAATGCATGTAAAAACGGTCGGCTCTTAAGAGCAATCTACTATTTTCTTACATAAAATGAAGTATAGCCTACAAATTTCACTCCACTCGTGATTCATTTGTTAAATAAGTGGGAGAAACGATGCGTTCGCCGCTACCTCGGGTACGACTTACTACCATGCACTAGTACATATTTTTGCCGCTAGACGTCATATTGCTCTATTTCAGTAGCGAATAACCAATGCGCGATGAGTCACTTACGCATTTTAGTTGCCAGATGTGCGGCCGCCAGCTTTAATACAATGGAGAAGGGCGGAGTCGAAAAATTTTTCTCGCTATCATGAAAGAAATATTTTATTGCAATATCAAATGTCACTGTAGTATTTCGAGTCCCATCTAAAAAGATACTAGCGCTATTTGCGGCTTTTAATAAGCATATAGTAACTACCCCATGGACAGATTAAGCGATGAATTTTATGCCAAAACCTTTGTTATATACTTTTTGTGTCCCGAAAGTTACAAAACTGAACGGGACACTATTTGAATTTCGCGGCAGCCTTACCGGAAGCAGAGGCGGTGTTGGGTATCATATCCCTGAGATTAGGAGCCGAAGAACTTCCACTGATGACCGCCGTACTAAACAGAGAGTTACTGCTACCCCCGGTGAGCTTCTTCAATCCTAAAGGGCCTCCGAATCCAAACCCTAGCATCTTGATGTAACTCATATGTCCAGCAATGCTGTGTCGATGGCGTCGGGTACTCACGCAAGCCGACTCTGGATTCACAGCGCTCGGATTGGTCAAAACTGGCGAAGGGTGGGGTAGGACAGGAGTGGGGGAAGGTGTAAGAGCGGGTTGGCAGTCAGTAGAGGGGGAAGTGTCATTGCACATAGATGCGGAAAGCGTAGATGGATGCGAAGCTGATCTAGACGGCGGGGCATTTGACGCATGAGGGTAAAAACTGAATGGAAAGCAAGCTGTTTCGACTGGAGACAAATGACAAGGTTGTGAAAGGGATCTCAAAGGAGGAGCTGTACATTTAACGGGAATAGGAATTACAGGAAATGATGGCGAATCTATTGGTGGGAAATATGGTTTTAATTCTGGTTCTTCCAATATAGACAACTCCAAAACTTTAATCGGTTTTTGTTCATCTAAATCTAAAATATTCGGATCAGAAAATGACCTCTGGGGCTTTTGTCTTTCCATGTCCAAAGGCAAATCTTCAATTTTATGTTCTAAATGTTTAAATTTAATATCAGATAACGGCAATTCATTCGTACTCGAAATTGGACTATCTTTATGTTGCGAACTCAGATCAGATTCTGATGTAAACAAATCCAAATTTAATTCAGTTAAAGGTAATTCATTTGTTGCTGAAACTATCGATGATCGAGGAGTAATATTCATATCCTTTTTAATTTTTTCGTTCAAATCTAAATCTGTATAATCAAACGAGCCTAAAATAGGACTTAAACAAGGTTTTTGTGATACGGTTTTGCTTAAAGGCAACTGCATAAACGAAAAATTCTGCAAACTTTTCGATTCAACTATTTTCTGATTAATTTCTTGAAAAGTAGGCGAACAAATAACTGCAATGGAAGAAGTATGGGACGGAATTTCTATTGGAGGTGTGGTTACTTGCTCTATGATATTAAACGAGCAGTTAGCATTCAAGGACAGGACATGCATAGCAAATTAGGATAAAAATGGCCAGGTAGAAGGAAAAGAAAAGAAATAAGAACAGATTCATTAAATGTCCCAACCCATACAATAATATACACACAACAAAAATCATTGAATCATTACTTACACCGCTTAAAATCTTCTCAGCTGTAGTTAATGTTAATTTGGACACACGACAAAAACATGCATACGGTTTATTCACACAGCAACGGAAAAAACTAAGTGTTTAAATTAATAAGCACATTCCACAAGAAAGAAGAGAGAGAAAAGTATATTAATCACTTCAAAATACAACAGATAAAATTGTTAATCGTATTAAGAACGCGCAAATTCAACCAGAAGATTTGTTTATAACAATATACTTAACAATACAAAACTATTTTTTGTAATTAAGAATATTCATTTTGATCAATATCATATGAAAAGGCGAGTGCAGAGCAATAACTTTATTATAAACTCTTCTAAATTATGGTTTCAATAACAATATTTCAACTCTGTTATCTTTGTAAGTCAAAATTTTGTTTAGAAATAATTATCCTTTTTATTTTTTCACACTATAATAATGTTTTTAAACGCCAGTCTAGATTTCAGCAATCTGAACATTTATAATATTTACAATTAGGTCTAGAAGTTATTGCAAACCTACGTGTCGGGTTTATAGTTGGTTAAGGAAGCCGTATCATACTTGCATCCCTGAGATATATTATGACGAAGATGATAACGTTTTTAGTTTTTTAGTCAGTCATATGGAGTAAACAAGTAATGTCGGTGTTCTGTCTGTTTGAATTTTGGCGTCCTGCGTAAAGCCGGGACCACACATTTGGCATTCGGCGAATGCCGAATGTGTGGATGGGCTGTTTGCCGCAAATATTCAGTATTCGTTGTTTCTCGTTAGTATTTCGAGCTGAGTCAAAGGGAACGAATATTTGCCTGTATAATGTGCGTTCGGAGAATGAGTTCTATTCCCTCTTTTCATTCTGCACGCTCCCAGCACCGTTCTGTAATTACGTAGAGGGATACGCGTCTTAATATGGAGCGTTCAACAAATGCAGAATGGAGTCAAGTGGAGTGAATATGAGTTTTCGCGCGCAAATGTTGTTTTATTTTGACTCAAACTATTGAAAATGGAAGGAAATGTTACATTTATGTACTATAATTGGAAGATCGCCTATTTGCTATAAGTGTTATTAATAATTCTCTACCTTTTCTAATTTACTTTCTTCATCACTTTCTTTAGAATCATTAAAGGATAATTCCAAACTGAATAACTTCCGGATGATTCATTACTTTTTTAGCAGTATATTAAATTGTCAAAAATGAAGTTATTATATTCGTGCACTAAAATTTTAATTCTAGTCGTTCGGTTAATCCCAAATAATGGAGTGTACCTTGTTTCCTCTATATACTCCACCTCCAGCTCTACTCCCACTCCACTCCAACACCGCTCCGCTAATACTCCAACACCTATTAGTTGTATAGAACCCGCTTATCGATGTTCGGCAAACTATGCATGTCTGTACCAGTACGCTCGCCAATTGACAAATATTACACGGTGAAAGGCGAATATTCGACAATTGGCGAATACTAAATGTCTGGTCCTGGGCTTTAACGTGAGTATTTTGGCTAAGGATGCTTCGGCATCTTTTATGATTTAGTTTAGTCCAATTAATAATAATATTTGCAAATTAGTATAAATATAAAGAATGTCCGTGTCCATATAAGTGTTCATAAGTGAGAATGTGTGTGTGTGTTCATCCATCCTCAATGAATTATCATCAAAATCATCAAGCGTCCACCAGTTAGTTCAAGTGTCATCGTTCGGTAACGAATAAAGTCCACAAGCCTCCTCCCTTTATGTTAGGGAAGGATGTGTGTTGTGTGACGTCAATTTCATACTGTTCTATACCTCTCTTTTGGTTGAATTCCCGCACTTTTTATTTGGAAGTGACTGTCGACAGTTCGGTGCGAAAGATTTGCTCCGCGTGCAGAAAGAAGCTGTTTTTGTGTTTGGGACATTGTGGTTAGGAGTCTAGGCTGGGAAAGTGACAAGTTGGTTTGCGGGTGCGACTGTGTTAGACACCGTAGCGGTTAAAACTGCGGTGTCCAGCACAGTCTCGCTCTACAACACACCAATCGAACGGCAAACGGCGCCAGACAGATGAGATAATCAATCTTTGCACCTCCAATCCATGTAGTTTAGTTAGTCAGGTGGAATAAAAGTAACAGAGGACATAACTCAACAACAAATTCAAACATTCAGGGAGCAGTATAACTATTTTTTTTTTTGTAAATAATTAATGGTTCCCAAACTTTTTAGATTCATGGCTCCCTTAGAGCATATTTTTTTTACGGCGCCCCAGCATTTCCAGCTAAGTGTCTTTACTAAACTCTGTTCGCCCAAGTTATACCAATGTACACGAATAGATTTCTTAACAGACCCCGCCTTCATTCATTACTACGTTCTGTAACGCCGTAATGAGCTTGGCGTACATACGTCCTCTCTTTAAGCAACGGGTTGGGGTTTCTCGGGCGCCAACAGCGCTAGCGTTCTGAAAACAACATTGAGATAACGGCACGGGTAGTTCTGTAGAGTGCAGGGCAGGGTTTTTGTACAGAAAAGCGCTATACGTCTTAACTAATAGTTTATTGTATTAAAATAAGCAACAATAATAAAGAGAAAGACAACCCTTGTTTTCCCTGAATTGTGACAACTGTGATGGTACTCGTGTCAGGGCAAAAGGACAGAAGGCCCTAGCTGAGCACAGGACGCTTTGTCACAGTTCATACAAGAACGGTTAGCGTAAAACTTTAGAACTACATATTTCTTTACAAGAAATATTTAGTTTTCATTTTTGTCAAATATTACCAAAAAACAGTGTGAATTTTGAACCACTAACTTTTATCAATTTTACGTTACAACGTCCTCTATTGAAGTAGCATATATTTATATATGCTTTCGACTGTGGGCGAGCCCTTACTTACTGATCAATAGCGTACAAGGGTTCTTACTAATTTCGTGAAAATTCATGCAATAATGTTAGCATAACTTCAGCGAACAGACTATAGAAACTTTTTGGGTTTGTTTCCCAAGTGTTATCCTTGGGATCCGTCAATGTGCAATATATCCAAAAGGGTGTATAGTGAAGACACCTAGAGAGAAAAGTTGAAACTAAAAGCCTATGTATAACAACAAAACGCAAACGCAATAGGTAACGTAAAGAGTTAAAACACATGCTTGTAATACGGACCATATATATCAGTAGGTAACGCAATGAACGATAAGTAAGACATGGCCAACTTTCAGCGTGATGCCGTACGTTTACTTTAGCGTATAACCAATCACTTGTCAGAATTTACCGATGCGCACTTGTCAGTATTTACCGATGCACGCGTATCTTCAATTCTTAAAATTCATATTTATTTGAGTCATACAGTTGTGTTGTGAGTTCCGATTTGCACTTATGCATTCTGATTGGTTAGAAGCAGCAAATTTAGCATGGTTATAAATTACACACTTTGCGAGTGCGTTTGCTTTGCGTGCTTACGTCACATCTTGCGTTGCATTGATATAAATAGGCCAAAACGCCCTGCCTCCCGCGAGACAATCAATCTGGTTATTTTTGGGTATTTCCTCGTATTTGTCAATACAAGTTTAGCAAAAAAACTATAGTTTACAAAGTGCCCTAAATTTAAATATATGCCCCTGAATGTTCTGAATTTCTATGTACAAAAGTTTAAAGGTACACTACACAATTTTCTGTTAGAATCTACGTATTATATACCTAGTAATTATTATTAGAAATCGCTGCGTATTACTGCAAAAAAATTACACCCAAACTGGGTATATTATACAAGAAATATGTAACATTTTTCAAGTTAACAAATCGTACAGTTAACATCAAAAAATGTCCGTTTTCTTAGTTATAAATATTCTAATGCTAAGCTATTGGCTACAATTAAGCAATAAATTTCTTCTTCTGTTATGTCCTCTTGAAGAATAATATAAACAAAACCAGAAAAAAATACAATATAAAGAACTAAGATAAAATATGTTTAAGCGTAAAGTCTGTTTTACCAAATAAAATTTGATATTAGTCCTTAAAAAAGTTTAAGTCGAGAAGCTGTAATGCAACTGAAACAAGTCCTCAAATTTTAAATTTAGTACGAATCAAAAAGTTCCAGCTACAGAAATTATTAGCATGCCAAATACAAATAAATAAAATGTCAAACAATAATTCTGGAACTAATGAAACAACTTTTACAAAATACAAACCATTTCTCATGCATTAAAAATTGTTGTTAGTTTCCAAATTCCATTTTTAAATGGTTGTTAGGCAAAGATGATAGCAGTGCAATGATCAAGAAGCAAAAAAGTGTACCTATGATGATTTTTTAATCGCGAAACCACCCGAAGTCAACAGCAGCGCATTAGATTCTCAATAGAGAAGAATTTTAACTCTCTACAAGCCCAAGAACAAGATATTATTGTCACAAATTTTTTGACTTTAGAGGCCTATAGCTAATGAACAGTAAAATATAGATAGACGATTCCATGAACTTTTCCGCATCGCATATGTATACCAATTTTCAATTAAGATGAGCTATAGAGAGTTAAGAAAAGTGCGAACAAAAGTGTAAAAAGCGAACACAAAGTAGCATTTTAGTGAAGACACATTGAGCAAGCGACATTGTGATATTAAGCGTACCTTGATGGTGGTTTACAGCGTCCAGGCTCTGATACTGAAGCTGTTCGGCTGAAGGATTAACATTCAGTTAGATACATTCCACTACCGAATATCTCCAGCTATTCTAGCCGCGATAATCTAGGAGTTTTAAATAAAAATGATGTCTGTTTTACAAACAAACAGAGAAAACATACTCAAAATTATGAGTATAATAATCCGTGGAAATACAGTGTGTTTCATGTAAGAGTACAAGACTTCAAAGTATGAATTCTAGATACCAAAACTAGTAAAAAAAGACAAATGAAATGACAAACAACACTTTTAGTTATTACCTCAAAAGTCATTTTTGCATAAAGTTCAAAATTTGAAAAAATCCAATTTTGTATTTGGATACTTTTCATCATCCTGATTTCAAATTTTGAAACCGCAGGTCGCTGTCTTTTATGGTTTCCGAAATATTTGCATTTAAAGTCATAGCCAAAAACACTTATTTTTGGGTAACATCCCAAAACGAGTGGATATCCAGACTTGGCGACATCACCAGTCGATTCTAATTTTCAAAATTTTTGAACAATGGATTACAATTTCCAGAGTAATCTGCGGGTACCTTTCGATTTTTTCATATTTTGGCCATTTTGACATAGGCAAGTCAGTATTTCCACCCATTTAGGGTTATAACCAAAAAATGGGTGTTTTTGGAATCCAACTTTGAACACACATATCTCGGGAAAGGAGAAAGATATCGACCTACGATTTCAAAATTTGGAATCTGCGTGTTAAGAAGTATCAACGTAAAAATCGGATTTTTGAAAATTTTGAAGTTTTTAGCTAAAAATGGGTACAATTTTTTTTATAGACTAACTTAAAAATGGGTCGAGATACCAATATTAAATAACAGGTGTAATAATTCAATATCGGTTTGAAATGTATGCAATATTTAATTAATTAAGTTGCATTTCTATCAAATGAAATAAACAGAAGGGGATATAAGTATGTAAGCCAAGTATTTTCTGCTATTTCAGTTACAGCACCGCATCTTAGTTATGAGTGTGCTCTGGGTTCTGGGTTCGAGCTCCACTAAACAATGGATGTTTGTGTATGTGAATCTACTCAGTAATTGGGATTTAATCCTGTTGAGAGTTTTTTTTTTAAAGAAAAAAAATTGTGCTTCTTTTAAGACAAATCCTCGGTATCTCTGTTAGGAGAGCACAAATGTATATTGGGATTTATTTCTCATGTCAGTATCTAGAATTCACACTCCGAAACCTTGAACTATTACATGAAACACACTGCATATTTATTGTTTCAAGCTGGTATCTGGTATCAAATTTTTTTTAATTGTCTAGCGCCCTATCCTACTTGATAAAGGCGTGATTAGTAAGTGCTCAAATGTTACGCAGTGCATTGTTAACTAAAACTTCAAAATGAAAGCTTTCTGAAGCTTGTAAAGCACAGATTATCACGACTAGACAGCACATTTTTACTTTTGCCTTCTCGCTGGTCGCCTCTCTGTTCGTAACTTCTTGATCTAGGTTCTGGATCTGGACTTGTGGTTCTCTCTCGATGACGCGTTCCGTAACTTTGACTTTGAGGACGACCTTCTAAGAGGATGGAATCTTTGTCTTGTTGTGCGGCTTGAGCAGCTAGTTCTGCACTTAGTTTTTTGGCGAGATGAGCGGCTTCGTGACCGCTTACTGTATGCGCACTACTGGGAAAAAATAGTTTTTTTGAGTTTGGCGGTCTATAGCTAATGAACGGTAAATGATAGAGGTATGGACGTTGTGGCACTCGATTCTATGGACTTTTCTACATATGTGTACCAATTTTCAATTTTCGTGTGCAGCTGATACAATATTATCAAGCAAATAACCAAAAAATGGTATGAATCAAAATTACTTTCATACGTAATATAACAAGTGATATGATTATCATCGATGATATTTTCGAGTGGAACCGAGTTGCAGATTTCACGAGTAATATTTTCGTTTATTAATCATAGCAAGAGCTTATATTTATTGAGAGAATATGACGATTTTTCTTTAAATTAATTGTCAATGTTGTAAAAATCCCTTAGTAATGAGTATAAATAAGGTGATAAATTCATTGTTTTTTATCATCGTTGTGATAGACATGTAATTAGGGAGATTCTGATTCTGAATGCTGATTGGCGGAAAACATGTCACGTGACTGAATAATTATATTCTCAAGTAAATGATAAATATTGTCATCAAAAAGAAGGCACAGTTATGGGAAATAGTTTATCACCATTTTTGGCTAACTTATTCATGAATTAATTTCTAAATTGAATTTAATAAAAATAAATATTTTCTTACAGTTTGGATTACATAAAAGTAAATTTAACCGTAACTTGCAAATAAAGTAATACCATTAAAACTTTATAGGTAAACCAAAAGATAATGTTCGTATAAAAAAAATCCGGTATTTATAAAATTATTTAGAATGATTGTAATAAAGTTTACATCGGTCAAGTTAGAAGACAAATTAACGCTTGGTTTAAAGAACATTTATATCATCTTAAAAGTGGTAATCCAGAAAAATCCAGCGTAGCTCAACATAATGTTAATTAATAATCACAATATTAACAATTCTAATATTAAATTATTAAAACATATTAATAATGATAGATATTTAGATGCATACGAAAGTTTAATATTAAACAATTGTAAAAATAATTTGATGAACGCAGATTTCGGTCCCATACCAAACTATTTGGTTTAATATAAATATAAATTTTAATTTTTTATTCTATACCATTAAAAGATGTATTTTAAAACTTTAGTTATTGGAAAATTTAAAATCTTTAATGACTCATTTTCATTGGACGATTTGAAATAATCTTAGTTTATAACCATTCACCCATGATTCTCGTCATTATATTATAATCCTAGTTCTCTCCCTTGTTTTTCAGAGTTGTTAGGAACTCTGGTATAGTTGACATGTTAAGTAATCCTGGCTACTGTGTTTAATTTTTCCTAATTTTGTATTACTTTGAGGTTTGAGTACTTTGAAATTGTCAGTTGCCCATAAAAAATCTGTATTGACTTACCCGATAGGAATAGGATCAGACGTTTTCAAAAAACTTCCTCTAGATCGATTATATATCGGAGAACTGGGTGGACTATCTATGTTTAAAGTTATGGACGCCTGTTCAACTTCGTCTACACTGACTAATTCTGCTTCTTCTTCAATACGTCCTCCAGAACATTGACTATCATCTGGAGTAGCTGTAGCACTAGTTTCACCACTCTAGCAATAAAAAAATCTACAGTGTACTCTCCCATTCGTTTCAAAAATAAAGCAAACTATGGAGTTTAGGAGAAAAAATAATTCAAAGAAACTCCAGAATAAGATGGATGATGTTTGAAGCGGTAATCAAAAGTATATAACTCTACGGGGCGGAAATATATGCATGGACAGAATTTAAACAAATAGAAGACATACAAATATGGTACATAAAAGGGATTTCGGGCATGGATAGATGCACACCAGAATATAAAGTAATGGAACAATTAAGCAAGAATAAGTACAGGGTCCAGTAAGGAGGTATGATATTTTTGAAAATCTACTAGATCATAGATGTCATTTCTCAGTTCAGTAGCAATAGCAATGGTGCTTTGGTCTGCAGCACATCGTGTGTCGTGTGTTTGTTTCATAGACAAGGAAAGATATATACTAGACCGAGTTTACAATGTTCTGAGTTTGTGCCGAATTCATTGACGTATTATACCTAATGTAGACCCAGCGCAGCCTATGCTGCTGCACAGTTTGTTGTGATGTTAGAGCTGAAGGTGGGACGGGTGGGACACAGGGGAGTGGCACAGTCTGTATCGCGGGTCTGCATAGTTTTGTTTACAAGTTTGAGAAGTGCAAACGTCAAAGCGTGATCTTTGTTTGATTGTTTGTGAATTAGTGTCTAAAGAAAAAATAAATATATTGCTTCATTTACGCCACGCCAAGCGATGACTTCAATTTATTTCAAATAAGTTGTTCAATGTATGCAGACCCGCGATATAGACTATGCCACTCCCTTGCTCCTCACCTCTGGCTCTAACATCACAACAAAGGCTGCGTGCTGGGGGTCTACGTTAGTTATAATACGTCAATGACCGAATAAATCAATGGGCGCCATAACGAGACGCTTATAGAAAGGGGCGAAATTTAAAAATAGGAAAAATATGTTTTCTGAAACTAAAATATACACGTACACCGTAAATGCGGAAAGCAAACAAATTAAATTATAAAATATATTTGTACAGGAAGCAAATAGCTAAACAAACTTTGTAAACAAATACTAACCAAAGAAATTTACTTGAAAGACCTTCGCTAAGAGAAACATAAATAAATAAAATTCACTGCAGCTGAAGAAAATATTTATTATAATTATTGTAAAAATAAAGAAAATTAAATATTGTTCGTAGTTTTTATTGGGTGACTGAGTTTTATTATTTTGAAATGATGTAAAATACCTACGCATTTTAAGTTACTGCATATTTACTTTTTTTTCATTATGTTGTAAAATTTACACTAGAATTAGCGTCTCGATACTATTCAATCCGGCACAAAGCTGGACATTGCCGCCATGATGGAAGCTCGGTCTAGTATATGTTTTTCCTTGTCTATGGTATGCTTACAACACATTCATTTACAAGGGTCGCTCTGTGGTGCTCACATAGGGACGATTTAGAAATCATTTTAATATTGGTCGTCATAATCGCGTTCCAAAATAGGATACCACTATGAAGTGGGCGAAACTATAACGCAAGAAATTAAAAGATTACGCGAGTGGCATGCTTGAAAGAAGTATGGACAAATTCACCAATGACAGCGCCTAACTGATGTGATTTTTCGCAGCTGATTATTTTTTTCTTGTTTCGTTATGTATTTTCAAATGGCAATGTACCAGTAATTTATGAAAACAAATTTTGAAATTCGTTCGAAAATTGTGAAACACGGTACCTCCTTGTCGGATCCTGTGTAATATAATAATAAAGAAAACTTACTGCACTTTTGCTTGCAGCGGATTCGTTCCTACTATGAGGCCTAAAACCCGGCCCCGGAGGTAAATTTTTCTGAACGCAACAATTAACACCAGGACTGAAATGCAACTCTACGTGAAAACGTTCTTCACTACTTGGATCTTTAGTAGGATCTTCGTATAACATGACAACTACTTGGGACATATAATTTAATTCAGACACCATTGAAACGTATTCCATTGCTCGGCGCCATTGTTCATCTTTAACAATCTACGAGAAGACAATTAATACTCAATTTTGTATAGAGGTAGTGTATAAATATTATAGGCGTGCTAACTCATCAAAAATATCATGTATCGTATCCCCCTAACTCAGACACGGGAAAAGAAGGAAATCTAACATTTTTTTTATACTTTGACGGCCTATGAGGAGATACCTAAAAATAACCGGGCTAGTTCCAACTTCTCCCGCCAAGAGTCTTTACTAGACAGCCTTTCGAATCTGTTTTCCCAAGCGTCATCCTTGGTGATATATCTAAGAGGTCAGTGTGAGTTTTTCGTAAGCGCTGTTTGACGTTTCCAGCGATTTTGTAAGGGCGGATATTAACATCAAGTTCTTTTTCTTGTTAGGGAAATCAGCAACAATGCCTGGGAGAGCTTACAAAAAATCCATATCGATTTCTGATTGTTTTTTCAATTCTCGGCATACATTCAAATGGTTGGCTCTTTGGTCGTCAAAAAGCCCACGTGGAATGTTTTCATCTTCAAATTTGAGGTCACAATTCATTGGCACAAATTCTAAGATATTTCAGTGAGTTTCTCCAATTATTCATCGACTGATCTACGAAACGAAGATCAGATATGATTGTATCATGGATTTTTTAATGCTCTCGTCCGTTTTGAATTCGAGAGATGTTCCGATCCAGATTCATTTTTAATTGACATTCGACTACCTTAAAGACGAGAAGACGATTCGTAAACCCCTGCTTGTTTCAAAGCTTTCTCTCCAGAAGCCAATAAGCCCTTCGAAACATTGCGACAGTTTTCGCTGCTGATTTCCCAAACATAATTCGTCAAATATGTCACAAAATTACATGGTGTATATATAAATCTGCTTAGTTTCTCTGCTCTACAATTACTGCATAAAATTTTTTTAAATGATTTACATTATTTGCACATATACATAATTTTAATTGACTTTTTTGAGGTATGTCTACTAATATTGCGAATTTTATTAATTATATATAACCAGACACTGAGGGAGCAAGCTATCTCAATTTGTTGCTGGTCCCAAGCCCAGGTAAATGGTGAGGGTTGGTGGCAGGAAGGGCATCCAACTGTAAAATCTTCGATAAAACCAAAGATCGGAAGTGTAGTCTAGGATCGGAAAGTGATATATGGGCTCGAGTGTTAATCGCAAGTAACATGCAGTTGCATCCTCACCTGACCTCTGTATCAAGAAAGAAGCTAGTCCTCAGGATTGGAACTTTCAATTTCGGGAGTATGAGGAAGGTGAAAGAGCAAGCGGAAGGTCTGTTTCGCGGAAGACTTGAGAGAAAAAGGACTATGTGAAGAAGATACGTTCGACAGAAATGAGTGGAGGAGAAGAGTAAGAACAGACAAGCTGGAGAAGAAGATTTTTCTAACAGAAAACACGTCTAACAGCGCTTACAAAAAGTCACATTGACCGCTCAGATGTTTCCCCAAAGATGACAATTGGGCAACAGATCCAAAAGGATGTCTAGTGAAGGCACCTAGAGGGAGAAGGTGGAACTAGAGCCCTACCACCAGCCAGAAAATAAATCCGATTATATTTGGGTACCCCTTCGTATAGCTACTGAACAATAAAAGATACAAGGATGGACGTTGCGTCCTTCGATTCCACGAACATTTCCACATATATGTATATACGTACCATTTGATACAATATTACCAATAACAAAAAAATTAGGAATTGTCAGGCCTATAATATTTATACTCCATAGTGTTTCGTAAAAATTACATCGAGTAGTCCGCCATGTCTCAAGACAGTCAAGAGAGAATGAACATGGCTTTCTGAGGTGAAATATAATCGAGTTCTGACATGTCTTCCAGGACTGGAAACACCATGGCTATATCTTGGATTCAAACGGTTGACAGTCTCTTCTCCAGATTCTTCAATGTTCCTTTGAAGATCAGCTCTGATTTTTTTCAACAAGGGCGTACAAATTCCTTGTCCTATTGTTAACTTTTCTTGAGCCGTCAAGCCATATTCTTGAGGAATAACAATATCAGCAAGATATTTCGCATAAATATATAATTCTTCAGCTTGTTCAAATTGTAAAGTATGTTGATTATGTTGCAAATCATACTTTATGCAATCATATATATCAGGTATCTTGCTAATGTCGAATTTTTTGTTTTTAGTGTAAAAGTCTTTTTCTATCTTTCCCCATCGCCGTCCCATGAGCTCCCAAGTTTCGCCATGATACAAAATGGCGTCTTTTGTTTTTGCGTCGTCTTTTTTAAGTTTAACTATTTCCATTAATGATTTTATTAATTCGTGGACATGTTGGCAACATTTAACAGGGTTTTTAACAAAATCTAAAGCAGCGTCTATACTTAAAGCGTTACCGGGATTTATTTTTTCCCGTTCCTCGGCGGTAAATTCTCTATCTATTTGCATAAGTTCATGTAGGCGCGATTTACACCTAAAATTACGAATGTGTAAGTGTTGGTCTACATAAGACGCCATCGGAAAATTCCCGCCAACTATAAAGTCATAAATGACTGGTAGCGCCTTCTGTGAATGGGCAGGTTAATATATTAATTTCAACTGACTAAGGGTGATGCCTACAATTTGAGTCTAAACAGTTTTCAAGACTGAACTATTAATTTAATGAATATACGAGGCCTGTGAATTACATATTTCAAAACAAATTTATGGTACATCATTTTTTGAAAGAAAATATACCAAAAGCCAGTATATTTTTTAAAACACCAGCCAGGGTTTGGTACACAACCTACAAAGATTAAGAAAGCCTACAACTGTAGACTGGATGAGTAAGTTAACAACAAATCTGGAATCTCAACGAAAATGCTTACTAAAAAAATTAACTGTACTCATGCCCGTATGCACCAACATCAAATAAATCTTTGAATAGCTTATTCATTGAATAAGAGAAAAATATTGCATCGATACCATAACACAAATGAAGGTATTTATTCTAGCTGTCATATTTTGATGCGATATTTTTCTCTTATTCAATGAATAAGCTATTTGAAGATTTATTTGATGTTGGTGAATACGGGCATCAGTGTTAAGACACTAAGAAATAAATGCAACCTTAGATACAAAAAGAAGATTGCCATATTCGAGAAAATACTATCAAAAATTATATTCAAGGTGCCGGCGATTGTCGGAATATTTTTCCGGAAAAAGTTTCATTTTGAATGGTGAGTTATTTTACTTTTAAGAACTCTGATAGAAACGCAAATGCAGGATTTTACTTTGAGACTATTCCTGATGAAGTTTAAACAAAAACTAAGAAGAAATTCGAAAAGATATTCTCGTATGGTTGGCAATTTCACCTTTTAGGGATCTTCAAAACCATTGGAAATTAACCAATTTGTATATTTAACTAAGTGCATTAAGCAAAGAGTGGACTTCACTTTAAAAATTTAGTTAAAAAGGTTTGTATTTAACTACTTGTTTAATTTTTTAGTCATTCAAATTTAGACTCAAATTTTAAGCACCATTCCTTCCGAGACTGGTAGTGCCACCTATGAATGGGTACGTTAATGTATTAATTTCAACTGTCTATGTACGTCATTCATTTGGTGACGATTATTTGCATAAATTGTTACAAATTATTTGATCATAATTGTCCAAAATTATAATTAAGGTCTTGAACAAAAACGGGCAGTAAGATGGTACTTAAGAGAAACTTCTTCACATTCTACTGTAAAAAGTGGGTTCAACAGTTTGGCCTTTACACGAAATAAAACATCAATCTTTTCAAGGGAAAAGGACTTTCCGATAGCGTCTTGTGAATCGGTGTTAAAAAAATTACAAACGTATTCTTACATATTTTGGTATTTGCTAGAATCACAGTCATTATCCAATAAGCCATTAGTATTCGCACTTTTAACCATTTGTACTAAAATAGGAGTCAATTCGCCTTCGAGAGCAAGTAATCCTTTAGCAAAAGCTGCCGCAGTCATCTGCACGCGTCCTTCATCCGACGCGTAAATTTTCAAATCGTGTCGAAACGTAGAATGAAGACGCAATAATCCCAATCCTTGAGTGCCAGCATATTCCCCTGTTTCAATCAGAGATTTGTTCATTTTTAAAACAAAGTTTTGTTAGTAAATCAATGACATATTGTTAGTTTCTTTGTCGGAATTGTTTATTTTGCGGATACTATTATATGCTTTGCAACAATAAATTAAATATAACAGTGCAGCTGTTAGTTTTCGTGTGAGTTGGTCGTTAAGAAGCGAACGAAATACAATGCAAAACACAACAACACAGAAAGAAAATACGAGATTTGTCACAGGAATAAATGGTTTTAAAATTACACAAAGAATAATAAATTTTTGACAGGTTACAGCCTGTAACTTGTGAAACAATTAATGTAAAAATTATTACATTACATGATTTTACAGAGAATTTAATGTAGATTTAAAATTTCCAACGCGCGTTGTATCTTTAACCGTGTCTGAGTTATAGACAAAAATACGGAAAATGAACCAATTGGAAAATTCAACAATATTATTGTGATTCAGTATTCGATGACGCTCCACTGGTTCTAAAACACAATAACATCTCCCAGCACTTGGAAGCTTAATCTTTCGGGATTTACAGTACCGTGCGGATCTACGAGTTATAGTGCCCATAAGAAAAGACAGCAGTTTGCTGTAATTATAGTTGAGTGATACAGCTCACAGTCATTCTAATGGGGTATTCCGACATTTTTGAAAAATATTTTTTTACATTAGTACAGACCAGTAGGACTCTGAATATCTAACTTTGACTAAGAAAATGTATGCATCACATGAGAACTTTAAAAAATTTCATCGCAATTCAAATTTTCTTATCATGGCGCGCTTTTGACGTCAACTCGATGGTGACATCTGCAACGAACTTCAGCGCCTAAATCCACATGTTCATGACAGCCATTTGCTTGTTTTCATATGATTTTAGTAGGAGCGTGTATTTCGGTGTTTGTCCTGTTTGTTTATGGTAAAAATAGGAGTAATAATTATAAAGTGGACGAAATGTCAAACAAGAAATATACCCGCGCGTATTAACTACTGGCACCATCTGTGTTTTTAAACGAAAATATTTACTTTGAAATGAGTAACAGATTATCAACTTGACGTCACAAATTTCAAGGACGCTTCTAGAGCTGTAAAAATTACAATTTTGTAACATTAACACGTTCACTGCCGATCATCTGCCCTGTTACTGCCTGTTATGCCGGGTCTTAGTTGTGGAAACTAACTATATCACAATTATTTTTACTATGCCATATGACAGAACACTTGTGTCATTACATTTTTGGTAATGGGACTCTAGAAATTAGTGATATGAGATGTATTATGAGTTTTTTATACCAGCTCATGGTTTTCCTTTCAATGGCATGTCAGCATTTAATCCTGGCAATTTACTCCCGACATATTGATTATATTATATTATCGCTTTTGGTTTTCTAATACTTCTCCACATTTTTTGTTCTGTAATTCTGCATCTGATATAAGCTTTTTGTCACGACAAGAACGTACTTTCTTTTGCACCGATGGTCCCGGCAATTGATTGTCCATTGTAGAACTCAGAGTATCCAAAACCCAAAACCAACTATGTACCTGTATAAAGTGTACCTGAGGTGCTTATAAGAGCGCAACTTTAAGTTCTTAATGCCTGTGAGATACTGAAGCATAGAAGAATGTATATAATGATGGCACAAACGTTGTGTCATCGGCATAGCACGCAAAATACCAGATGACACAACGTATGTGTCATAGGCAGTGAACGTGTTAAATTATGAATTAAAACTTTTTATTAAACATGTTTTATTATATTTTTCTACTATATGAAGATGGAAAGATGGAAACTATAGAAAAAAGTTATTATTTTGCATTAATTCCATATCACCGGAATACCCCATTATTGTACAGGTATAGCGTCCAGTTGTGGATCACCAGATGCTTGATTGATATGTTATGTGTATTTGATATGCATGGGATATGTGAAATATGCTTTTGTATTACTTGTTTGTGGCCGCAGTATTTTTCTAATTATCCGAAGGGTTGTCTGGGACAACACCAAGTGAGAGGCTGAGGTCCGAGAGAGTCTGGGACCTATTTGCGATCGTAAGCTAAGCTCTGACAAAGGATCTGGGACCCATGGGCCCCTGGGAGCTCAACATGTCTAGGACATTTTTGGTGGCTATGGTACCGCTAATAGTGAAACACCAGGGTAGTGATCCCAATGAAACGCTATTATAGCGTAGTAACAAATAACATTTAGTTTCCTTAACAACGGTGGAAGTTTATAGGGAAAGGAAAGTGAAACGTGAGGGGCATTTGCGCTACGAATCATAGCGTTGCCTTGAGATCCCACCACCAGGTGTGAGAAACATCAAATGAGAAACTGAGATCCACGAAGGTTTGAAAACTATGTGTGATCGTAATCTAAGCCCTCATAATGCGTCTGGGACGAACCTTATACCTGCCCCTCTACTGTCTAACTTATTAGATGATAATGCACGCTTGTGATAATTGTTGTGATTAGAGTGACAATTTGTACTTTATATCACTTAGGGGAACGCGTCCTAGAGGGCCAGTTCAACGCTGACGAGTTTGTGTGTGTGGAAGAGGACGTTGATAACAGGTCAAAAGGAATGTGAAATATATATATTAGATTAATGCATGTATTATCGCCCATATATTCTTGATAATAAATAGTTTCAATGAAATGACCATTAATAGTCCTGACTATAAAGGAACTTTAAAATGATTTGAATCTTTATTAATCTTTGTACAATAATAAAAACCATTATATAACTGTAACATTTCTTGTAAAGCATATATACACATATATACTCAAAATAAAATAAATGAAAAACTTATATAGATAAACTTTGAAACGTACTCAATACCTTACCATTTTTACACAAGAATTTATCCTTTCTTTCAACCTATCCTAATCAAGAACGTGTTAGAGAGTGCAAAACAACCATTAAGTCACTTACTACAACGAAAGATCTAGGTATAAACATCTAGTATAACAAAACAGTTTGACTTTATTGTGGTAGATGGAAAGTGAACTGATCTACTGATATAAAAGCAATGGCCTATAGACTGTTGCTGACGCGTTGCTGCGTTTGTCGAGCTGTCGGTTAAGGTGAGTAATAAAAGTAGTAAAGTGTGAGTACGAACCAGCCAGATGTCTACCTTGTCCTCCGGGGTACATGCATCGGAATATCCTACCCAGTTCTTCGGCTTGGATTCGCCCCGCGGGCGTTAGCTCTCCCCCCCATTTCAGGATAAGAACCAATGAGGGCTCGGCTGGAAGATCCACTGACAGACATGCAGCGAGAAAGATACAAGGTTAACACATCTTGGGTAGTAGGGACTAATTAAATTGACGTCACACAACATAGATCCTCCCCTCCAGTATTACATGTCTTTCTAAGAAAACAAGCTCAAAGAGAGAGAGACAACACCAAAAATGTTTGAAATAGGCAAACGAGATTCAGCATACAAGTTGTATATTAGAGTAAAAAATATATGCAGAAGAGTTACGTCATAAAAATATGAAAAAAAAAAAAAACTGTAGTAATGACCGAGTAATGTTTATGTTTAGAAAAACAAATAAAATAAATTCTTCGCTTATCGCTTATAACTGAAAATCTCGTTTAATACGCATTTTTTACCTAAGAGGTCATCGTAATACTTAACTATCTCTCTCTTCAAACTTGTTGTCTCTGTCTAAAAAGGTAACTTCAGAACTCAGTAGATAGTAAAGTCTGTTCGATCCTAGCTGAAACAAGCCGATAATTTATTACCCCAATAGTTATTACCACAAACCATAAACCACTTTCTTGAGCCTTTGTTCATCAAACGGCGGTCAGTTGTAAATGGAGTGTTGAACAAGGATTGTATTCAGTTCGTTTTGATATATGCGTTTGTTAATTTTTAAGAGAATTTTTTGAAATTATTTTGAAATGTATTTACAGCTAGGTATTATCATTGAATAGGTATAATTAAGAATTACCTGGAAAGACGTTTTCGGCTAATGACATTGTTTTCGGGTTTGGCCATCATCATAATTCTAGGAATTATTTAATCTACTATTCATTTCAGTCACCCTTGATTGAATTTCGTTCCTTTATAATCCCGGTTTTAAGTTGTAAGTGAAATTTTAAATATGGAAATGTAGAGGATTATTTGATTATTTTATGACGAGTATAACTGTATACTTGTAATAATGACATCTTCCCTTACTTATGCAGATTTCGAATACGTCCCTGTTCCACACTACCTGAGGATTTTCTATTTGTTTGTGGTAATATCTATTGGGGTAATAAAATATCGGCTTGTTTCAGCTAGGAGCGAACAGACTATAACAAAAAAAATTCTAAAATCTATTAAGTACAAAAAAGTTCACACAAATATTTTTGACTAATATTTCAAAGCAACAAAACAATACATATTATATATTGTAAACACACAACAAAACTTGTAAGTAAGTAATTATGAAATTTGATTCAAAATCAAATAATTATCAACACTACAACCAATGAGTCACTGCTAGCATTTTTAATAAACAATCAAAATAACATCAACAATAATAAATGTAAATGCTAGCAATGGTGCAATAATAAAAAACATATAAAAAAGTGTCGTACTACTGCTTGTTTTACCATCATCCGAACTGCTACCCCGTGGTCGGCCCCTAGGTTGATATTTCATCTGGACTTTTCTGTTTATGCCAGAAAAATGACCGTACCTAGATGATAAATCATAAATCAATATACCTCTTATTTTTAGTTGAGATAACGTACATTTCTAGAACGCTTTTAAGTTGTTCAAGTTTCCCTTGTTTTTCTTCTATTTCCGGATCCGCTTCTCTTTGTTGTATTTCGGCTAAAAGAGACCGCGCTATGTCCAAAATTTCTTGAAGTTGCTTAGGACGTTTTAGTTTCACATGGCCGTGTTTGTAACCATCGTATTTTTCAAAGATTTCAAAAAATCTGGGTAGCAAAATAATGAAGATTAATGTAGAATTATTGAAAACAACATGGTTTATATTTTAAATTTGTACATAATATTTTTTCCCCTTCACTTTCCAAAAGCTGAAATTTTTATTTTAAATGGAGATTTCACAAGTTTTATTTTGGTTTGGCGGCTTTAGTTAATGAACGGTAAATGATAGAAGAATGGAAGTTGCGACATTCGATTCTATGGACTTTTCTACATTTTAAATTTTTGAATCCAAATAACCAAAAAATTGGTATCTTTAAGTACTCAGTGGTCCACAAAAAATTCGACCAGCCTGTATATAAATGAAAAGTATCATATCCCCCTAATCCAGACCCGTTGATTATGGAAAAAATAATGAAAAAATCCCTGAGTCTTAGTTATCAAAATACAAAGTTTTATTTTGTATGTAAATCTTACAAGTTTTTTGGACTTTGGCGTACTAAAGCTAAATAAGGAAAAAAGATAGAGTGACGGATATTGCGGCATTGGATTCTAGGGACTTTTCTTCATATGTATACCAATTTTCAACTTTTGAGTCCAATTGGTATATCAGCAAGCAAATAACCAAAAAATCTGATGTGGCCAACATGAAACCTCCCGCTATTTCATTTTTATTAATTTAAATACTTACCTACGTATTTAGTAATGCTTCAAACTATATTGTTCCATTGCATATAACTATTGCTTTATTTAAGATTTTCTTTATTATTTAATATGTCACTATTATTAATTTGAAGTGATTAGTTTTTTGACAATGACGTTTACCTGTCAGTTACATTCATTTGAAAAATAAACTGTGTAACAAAGGAATTGTGTTTATCTTAGGCTTCGGGAATAAAGAAAGAAAAATGATTTTTAAATTTATCTGTAAAATGTATAGAAAAAGTATTAATGTATACCTGTACAAAATTCAATAATCTATAGTTTTCCAATGACATAAAATGCGAAAAAATGGCATTTAATGGTATTTTTTGAAGAAAAACCATTATGAGCTTCAAGTAAAGTGCCATTTTCGTTTATCCGATTTACACCAAAATATAATGACATCTATTCCTATTAGAATAGGGTAGAAATACAAGGTTTCAGAATTTTCTGAATGATAGTATTTGAGTTAGAGTGCAAACAAAATTCGTACACATACACACACACACACACACACATACACACATCTCGTACAGACATCATCGTGAAAATGTTAAAATTGGATTCTAGGGACCTTAAAACGTGATCATTTACTAAAATCTCGATATGTGATTTTTAGCACGATCCCTATACCTCCCTTACCAAGGGTAGCGGGAGGTAAAAATGGTACCTTTAAGTACTCATTGGTCCACTAAAAATTCGACCAGCCTGTGTATAAATAAAAAATATCATATCCCCCTAATTCAGATCCGTTGATTTTGGGAAAAATAATGAAAAAAATCCCTGGGTTTTAGTTTTCAAAATACAAATTTATATTTTGTATGGAAATCTGCTTTGGCGGACTATTGCTAACGAAGGGGAAAAGATAGAGTGACTAGCGTTGCGGCATTAGATTCTATGGACTTTTCTACATATGTGTACCAATTTTTAATTTTATGTCCAAGTGGTACAATACGAGCAAGCAAATAACAAAAAAATGGTACTTTCAAGTATTCTCCACTAAAAATTCGACTACCTGTATTTAAATAAAAAGTACTTGCTAATTACGAAAAAAATAAGGAAAAAATTCCATGGGTCTGTTTTTTAAAATATAAATTTTTATTTTATATACGGGGATAGTCCCAAAAGTATCCGACCCGACGTATAGATGACAGTTGTTCTTTGAAAAGAATTACCTTGGTAGAAAGTACAAATCTTGTAAAGTTTAAGTTTGAAGTTTAGGGACGCTACGTTGTTTAGTACTTGTTTGGCAGCTATTAATAGTAGTGAAAGCTTTCAAAAAGTTGGTCATCGTTATATGATACAATACTTTCATTTGAAAGGCCTAAGTCCAACCGATATCAAAGCAAATTCTACTCCGCGGGAGTCTGTTCCTTCGTGTACAACAGCGTAATATTGGGTGGCAGAGTTTAAACGACGCCATACTAGCTGCCACGACGAAAAACGCAGTGATCAACCAAATGAGGTAACCACGCCAGAAATGGTGCAGAAAATCAGCAAAATGGTATTGGAAGACCATTGGCTGAAAGTGCGCGAGCTAACAGACATGGTAGGCATTTCAAAAAATGCTATGCATCGCATATTGACTGTTAATTTGGACAAGAGAAAACTGTGCGCAACATGGGTGCCGCGATTATTAACAATGGAACAGAAACAGCGTCGTGAGAATGTTTCAATCGAGTGTTTGGCAAAGTTAGGTTGGGTAATTATGGGACTACCCTCGTAGAGTCCCCGTCAGCTAAGAAAAAGCCATTTACGTCATCAGCGCAGAAACGAATTTTTGTCATTGCCCTTGGTTGTCATAGCAACGGCTTAGCTTGTTCATGGATACCCCAGTGTCGTTCGTGTTATGTTCTGACGTTTAGTTCTAATGAAAATGTATCATTTGAAGTATCATATGATTAATCAACATATCAGGTGTATTTCTAGGTTTAAATATAAATGTATTAAGAACAAATGTAGAAACTATACTAGGCTTTGCAGATTAATTTCTAACAAACAATTTACCCAGATGTACCCGAAAAAGTTTAAAGTTAATACCAGAAGAGGTCAAAGATGTAATTCAACTGAAATTATTACACCGACTTAGGATTACTTATTTTATTACAGTCTTATCCATTAGGTATAAAAGATTAACTGAATCTAATTGTCGTATGTAGTTGTGTACCGCGCAATTATGTTCCATAAGTTTTCAAACAGAAAAATTAAAGATTTGAGTAGAGAAGGGATAAGTATTCGTATAAATAGTACAACAATTTGTTAATTTAGTTATATTTCAATTTACTTCCGCCTTACCGAGTGTTTATGAAATATTTTTATGTCAAGTCGTTTGTGTGTGTTTTTTTTTTTTTTTTTTTTTTTGGTTTTTTTGTGTATGGGACAATTCCACAGTTGAATTAATTTCATTACTGGTATTGTTAGTACAGTGGGGCTCATATTTCAATCTTTGAACAAAAGTTGCTTATAAAGTTCCCTGAAATAAACGAAAAAAAAGGGTTGAAATACAATCACCCCAATGCTGTAACATATTTGCTAACTCTAAGCACCATTGCTGTAGCAAATAGCCAATAGCAATGTTGCTAAGATTTAGCAACTTTCTTACAGAATAGCGGTAATTAAGTTTTTAATTATCAACTTAGTTGAGAGACCGAAATATCGGCTCGCACTAAAATAATATAAAATTCCGTCGTGTGATGGCCTAAAATCAAAGCAGACGCAGTGAATAGGTATTTAAAAATGTCTCTTTAGCAAATTTACATGTCATTTATCAATAATTTGTGATAATCAACTAAAATAAATAGAAAAAATAACAACTGAAGTGCGCTTTCACTATTTGGCAAAGAATAAGATGGCACGCCACTGCCTACAAAATCTATGAGCCTACGTCATTGCCTCGCGCATCTATTGATGACGCAAATGGCTCTTTCTTAGCTGACTAGCACTCTATATTATACGCTATAGGTTGGTACCAAATTAAACCAATTTTTGGATGTGGCATCATTTTCGGCTAAACTATCAAATTTACCAAAAACATTTCATAACAAAAGTTGTTCGACATTTAATTTATATAACTTTACAAAAAAAAAAAAATTGTAACATTAAAACATTATCAATAATTTTGACTTACTTTGGATGTCTAACTTCAACTTTCATCTTCTGTTTCGGAGTCCTATCCCCATGTCTGATAACAGCCACAACACATCTGAGTTCCATCATCTTCCCAAAAGTTGTGGGTACTATTGGTGGGTCATCCAGTTGAAAAGGCACTGACCAGGGTATGTGCAAAGTGGGTGCCAGTTCTCGTAATATCATATTTCCCAGAATTTTCGCACAATCATCATAATATTTATTACTGTTTTTCACAAAACTAAAACCATTTACATCACACACGAACGATTTCCCATTAGCTCGGAGTAGATCAAAACCACAAACTGCTTGTTTGAACGCAAGACAAACTTTTCTCGATATTAATTTTTCCGCGTTGCTTAGAATAACTGGATAACGTATTTCTTTTCCTTCGCTGTCTCGTTCAACTTTTCCGTCCAAAGCTGGAGACTTTCTAGCCTCAGCGTGTGCGTAATCTGGTCCGACTGTGTACACTTTAACATCAGTGCCATCCGTGGGCATAAAGTCTTCATAGATGAAACTACCAGTTTTGCGCACGCGCGATTCAGGGGAATAGACACTACTACGGCTACCGATTTTGCGAAAAAGACGTTGGCTACCCCCTCCAGCAGATGTTGGGTAGTAGATGTAAATGTTGTGATCTTCGGCAGAGACTGGTTTTTCGACGAATGGTTTGTTAAAGACTACACCGTTCACTTCGACGTGATCTTCTGATTCTACTAATTCGTGATCTGTGGGTTTTGATATTTAAAAATTAAATTGATAACACAGTATTATTTTATAAGGGTAGGATTCAAAGTAGTGCAAGTTATTATTTAAACATGACACTGTTATAATAAAATCAAAAAATTGACTGTCGGGACCAGCAACAAAAATATAAATATCATTATTTTGCTTCCTTTTACTCTGAATGCTATAACGTACTATTATTTGTGCCGATCTACAGAAATAAACTTGGACGAAAAAAATAGGATAGACCGTATATTTCTGAAATAGAATCTAGTATGACAAACTAAACGAAACTCTCGGATGAAAATGTATGATTTATATTATACTAAAAATTCTCGCTTTACTGTTCCATTGACATAAATGCTATTTTTGTTTGAAATAAATTTTGGAACTGCACCGTTTACTTTTATATGTGCAACAAAACGCGGAACATATGAGTTTAACATAGGATTTTAAAAATGTGCAAAAATTGGCTCTCCTGTACATTTTAGAGCAAAAGTACAAGAATGAAAAGATGTTTAGATTTAATTTTTACTTTTACAAAGTTTTTATTTAATGCAATAGAATATCTGTAGCACTAGATATTTAGAAAATAAAATGTGGCATTTTCGTCAAAAATCAGATAGCCATGGAAATAAAACAAATAGAACAAAATCTCATTCTGACAGTTCAGTTTAGTGATATTGAAGTTAATTGTTGTAATCATTGTGTCTACATTGTTATGCATTAAAAAATGAATTTGTTCAGTACAGAAGAATTTGTGATTTATTTTATTATTAAGTATCTGACATACATTTTAGGATAATTTATCATTTGTAATATAAACTGATATGTTAGTTCAGTTCAGTATTATTAATCTTATTGTTGTAATCACTGTGTTTACATTGTTATAATTCAGCATTAAATATTTCAGTATTATGATCTTAATTGATATTTTATTTTATTTGTTTATTCCCATAGCTATCTGTTTTTTGGTGAAAATGTCATATTTTATTTTCTAAATATCGAGTGCTAGACATATTCTATTGCATTAAATGAAGACTTTTTAAAAGTAAAAATTAATTCTAAATAACTTTTTATTCTTGTACTTTTGCTCTAAAATGTACAGGAGAGCCAATCTCCGCACATTTTTAAAATTCTATGTTAAACTCATATGTTCCGCGTTTCGTTGCAGATATACAGGATATCTTTTATACAGTGGGAGACGGGTGGGGTAGAAACCACAGGAATGGTTATAAATAAAGATAAAGAGCGCCACGTAGTTTTTAAAAGGAATATTACGAAAAGTTCGGTACAAAAAGGACGAGATAATAGGTCTAAAAGGAGTGCATGATAAAGGAGAAATGTTCGAAGTTAACAACATAATTTAATATCGTACGTTTCTTGTTATATCAAAATTCCAATGACATACTCCAAAATACTATAAATACAGCACAAATGAGGATTAAAATCTAATGGGGTCTACCTTAAATACGAAATATACAGTTAAAATAAAAAGGTACAACGTAAAAGCCTGAAAAGAACGACTAGAATTAGTCCTTGAAAAATTTACGACCATTTGTAGATAGGTAAGTTACACTGCAGATATCACATGGAGTTATTGGACGGCTTTTAAAGTGAAAAATGTCTGTGTTACAGAATCACGGTGTTTAAATCCCGAAATCTTCGGCAGTAACAGATTTGCAAATGAATTGGATGCGACCCAAATTCCTCCAAAGAGGATACAACCGACAAATCAGCACGAAGAACTCCCTTGTCCGGCTCTCACAACATCTCAGGCACAGAGGACGAATTATGATGTTTATAATTTTGTTGTTAGACCCGATAGTCAATTTTTCTAACTATATCTCTTCGCTAATCTAAAAAAAAAATAAAAATAATAATTGTTGGGAACTAAATTTGCATCAAATAATGATATTTTGAGAGCCTGGGCCAAACTTTAAGAAGGATATTCGAAAACTTGAGTAAAAAAAAAAATGTCTCTCTACTTATAATCCCACCCTTATAATTGTTTTCCTTACGTTTAGGGTCGGGCGAATCTCTATCTAAAACCGCATATCTAGGAATTTCAATTCCTTCAGACTCTAAAATGGCATATACTCTTCTCCTGTCTTGAATGTCATACTGCATGTGCAAATTGTTAATAACATAGGGATTATGTAACTGAGCGTACGATATCGCTTTGTCCAAGGGAAATCCCTTAGAATGAAACGAAATAAGACAATCACAAGCCGGCCACTCATCCACTGGTTTCTGAAATGTAGTCACCTCATCAGGTATTAAACTGAGAAAATGGAAGCACAGCGAAACTAATGAAACAATGAATTGTTAGAAGGTTATTGAAACGTGTATGAATGAAATGAAATGATATGGAATTGTTACTACTTTTTGGACGTGTCAAATTGTATAAACTAATACTTAATGCGGATGTTGGAACACGCTATGAAACTACCATCCTTTAAAAAAATTCCTAGGGAAATGTAGTTCCGATATGAACATCATATAGCGTGAAGCAATATACATTATTAATTCAATAATTTTGACATATTTTTACGCTAAATTTGTTGGACACTGTATTTAATCTATTCATGTAAAATTTTAGATTTTGCAATGCAATTGTTATTTAACATTATAATAATAAATTATGTGCAGCAAAATACAGAAATTCTACTTGTTTCTTGACAAGTTTTACTTGCTTTACTTCACGGTGTATAAATAAGGAAGGTGAGACAACTCCTCGATTTTTTATGCCATATTGATGTTGGCGGTCAGTAGACCGAGATTATAACCTTACACGCAGCGCCTCAATAAATGTGCTCTACCACAAAACATTCTGGAACAAACATGACAAATGACAAGTTAAATATCATTGTATAATCCGGGCCTGTGTACATAACGTTATTAAAATTACAACTAATTTAATAACGACTTTTGAATTGAATAATGATCAGACATACGTTTCTCTGTTCATACCAATACAAGGATAGAGGGGAGCCAGGCATGCTATGTATTTCGCCGTAAGAAGACTTTCCATTTCCATCTTAGCGACTTTCGATCTTATTATGATGTCAAAATCAGCTGCAATCGTATAGTTAGTCAGATGTGTTACATACGTGTGCAGTCGAACGAATAAGTTTTCAATGGATTTCGACCTTATTGTAATGTCAAAATCAGCTGCAATCGTATAGTTAGTCAGATGTGTTACATACGTGTGCACTCGAACGAATAAGTTTTCAATGTCAACAAGCGTCACTCACCGTTATTAATCACGATTTTGTCTTTTGACGTTCTCGTATACATACGTTTTTAGTTTGAATCATAGTTTTCTTAGTTATAAAACAAATTGTTTTATTTATGTTACGGATAATCCAGTATTTATTTAGAATTGGTCAATATAACAGTATTTAACTGGTCGATTGTACGATTCCACCAAATTATGGCATTGCAATAAGGGACAAAATCGCACAGATGAGTTGAAAACATATGCGTGAATATGTACTATCTCCCCTCTATTCCTAATCTAAAGCCTACTCGAGTTAGATTTTTTAAAACACATGTCAAAAATGGGTAGAATTTCTGTCTATACTCTATTCCAATAAAGAAAGGATTTAAGGCTTACAATGAGAAAGCCTCCAACACCCGAATATTCAAAACCAGAATTTTTAACACCAGAATATGCATGCACAGAATCATTCAATTCCCGAATATTCAAGAACCGAATCGTGCATCACCAGAAAGCGCTTTGCCCGAATGATTCATAAACCGAGTATGTGGGCGGGGCGAGGGCGGGGCCAGGAGGAACAAACGTTAGGTTATGTTTACGTTGGTCAGCGATGGTTCTGCTGATACGCTTTTGGGCAATGCGCGATTCTGTTTGAAAATTCGGTATTTGAATGATTCTGTGTATGCATATTCTGATTTTGAATATTCTAGTTTTGAATATTCGGGTGTTGAGTATGCACCCCTTACAATTCAATCTTTTTGATACGCCTGAACGTCGTAAGAGCTAGCGTTGCAGTGAAGAAGTCACAGAAGTGTGATTCTGTATTATTATATATTATACTATTAAACTTCTATAAGTAACTATTTATTAAATTGTCAAATTTTGTCGTTTTGAGTTGTCAAGTAGGTCTTAAGAATTAGAAACATTTGCCATGTTTCACAATATTTCAGAATCTGAATCAATGGGCGCGTTTAGCGAACACAGCAGTTGTAACTCATCTTACAACACGTTTACTATTGATTAGTATCAGCACTTGCATATTCGCTGAACGGACGTATATTTATAAGGCGTTCGTGAGAAGATAATAGTTATTTATGTATTAAGGGCGTAAGGAGGCTTTTATGGCCTGCGGCGGGATTTTAAGCCCGAGGCGTAAGTCGAGGGATAAAAACACGTCAAAGGCCATAAAAGCAAGTTACGCTCGTAGCACATACAAAACTTTATGCACGGACGAAAATTTTCAAATTATGAGTGTTAGAAAAATTGTATCAAAAAGAATTTGTCCTCGTACATCCAGTATCTAGCGTTGCTATGAAAGCGGAGAACAACAGTTTATTGTTTGTTTATTAGTTATGTCATTTAAGTTTTATTTTGTGTATCTCCGTGCTTTCCCTATAAATATCACAAAATTAATTTTCATTTTTCATTAACGAATATAAAAATATTCGATTTGTAATAAAAACTTTTCATTTTTCCTGTTTAAATTGTTTATATTGTAGGTTATAATTTGGTTTGACGTTTCATTATAGCCCGGCGGGCTATAAAATGACGTTTATGTCATAGAAATTCGTGTATAATTATCAAATTATGATACGTCCGTGCATAAAGATAATTTTTTCATTATGGATGAAATAATAATTGATTATTTTCTTGACGATGATTTTAATATGAATAATATAATTCAAGTAGTTATTGCTGACGTTCCTGAAAATATTATTCCAGAATAGAATAGTGCCAGTACTTATAGAATCCGTAGGAACGAGTTGATTATTCATAAGAACATAATCGTTTAAAAATTATGTTTGAATTATTCCACATATTTAGCTGTTATCGTCAAACTTTTTACGTTATTAATATTACGCTGACTGTATACAGCGTAAAATTTTCCAATGCTGACAAACAGCTGAGAGACAGCGCATACTCAGCGGTAACGTTCAGCAAAAAATCAGGGTCCGCTTTGACAACTGTTGCGTTCGCTAAACGCGCCCAATCTTTCGGTCATTATCAGTTGCCGGCCGTGCCCAGCTAGTAACCACATACCTGTTTCGCTGTTATTGCAGCTCATCAGTATGGTGTAACTGCCGTTTCTTTGTAGAGACAATTAACCAAGTGGGCACGGCAAGAGATATATGTCTCATATAAAATTGGTGGCTTAAGAGGTACCTAACCACATGCAGAGCCATCTCTCGGAGAAACGCCGTAAAGCACTGACAGTTATTGAAAAATAAAAATACAATAGCGAACTTTAGGTCAATGTTTAAAAAAGAATTAGAAAACACTCGCCATGTTTCACGGCCGGCATCTGATGATGACCAAAAGGTTGATTCAGACTGTGAACATTTAACATTGTGTCACCTAGAGTTCGCTATTGTACTTTTATAATACTAATTGATTTTATGTGTGTAAATCGGGCTGGCTCCACAACGCCACCAACTCCATTCTTAACTGCAATACAGTATAATTTATTGTTTCATTTTTATTGCAAATTCTTTCCATTTGAAACGTCCTGGTAACAATTCCAACTAAGAACATACTTACAAGACCCTCAAATAATAAAATTGGGTGCAACAAAACCTGACCAACAATAATACAAACAATTCCAGTTTAATCAGTTCATGCCACTCACAATTTAACATGTGACACAATGTTCTATTCGCAAGAATTTTACAGGACGAACGACTAAATAACTGAAAACAGTTCATCTGCGCAACAGAGTATTCTATCAGCTGCTTGCAAAATAATAAACAACTTTCTTAATTTTAATTTGGATAATTACATCCTAAAAGCGTGTTTGAATTTTGATTAAATGCCTACTCAATTCTTTACGTTGACAATGAAGAAAGATAGAGATTTACTGATACTCGAAAATCATTATTTATGGTCCATGTCTATAATAATAAACAAATTATACAGTGGAGGGTTATACAGAGACATATTTTCGTGCTGCCATCTATTGATATTTTCCTTATACTACACGCGACTCAGCTGCTATAATACAAACAAATCGCTGTCATGATGACAGTTGAAATAAGATGATGCCAAATATGAAAAATGAAGTAAGTGTAAGGTCTTTGCAACCGCGATTCCCGCTATAATTATAAAGAATACATGACAAATGAGAAATTCTTTAAGTTTCCATAGTATATAGTCATCCGAAGACATTAAATTTTGTAGAACTCAAATATCAAAACACAAGTGACTGAACTTTAAAAATAGCGATGGTTTGTTTGTATTATGGATCTTCCTTTCTTGCCGTGTGACTGTAACGTCAAAGGTAAACCCTCCATTACAGTATTCTTTTGCGCAATAATATTTCGTTTACAAGTAGTTCGCTCTATAATCTGTGCTAACATCTACTAGAAAACTATCTTTTTCTGCACCAAGAAACGCCCATGCAAACAAGACCATTATTCTAAACCTTGTCGATAGTTTTTTTTTTTTTTTTTTTTTTACAACATTATTGATAAATCACGTAAACCAACACGAAACAAAAAAATGCTAAAATACACGCCAATGAACTATGTTAACAGTTCCAAATTATTTCCTGAACAAAGTTACGACATACGTTGCCTTATGAACAAATTCTACAATCTGTGTGACAAAAATAAACTACTTCATTTTCTTATTTCGTCAAGAATACTACAGAACATGAGTCATTTATATTGAAACTGTATGACAGGATATTCTCTACCAATTCTTACTATTTTCAAGCTTTCAGCTATCGCCTTTTTTTAAATTCGAAATATATTTTCAAGTAAATGCACAAAATAACAACGAAAATAAATCAAATATTTACTTGACAGAAACCATATGCGTTTATGTGAAAATAATAAAATAAAAGATATGTTGCTACTGAACTGTATGTTGCTTATTAACCATACATATTTCCGAATATTAACCGTAAAAATTATATAAAACATTTATATATTTTATAAATGTTGATTATAGAATATTAAAATATATACATTTATTCTACAATGAATAACAATTAAGACTTTCTAAAAGTAAAAATCGCTTTATAAATAAAAAATAATAATAAAATGACTTACATATAAACCGTGTATGCATTATGCAAATCTTCATTCACTGTTTTTCACTATTGACATGTTTTCCCACTTGAAATATATATTACAATACTCAGTTCAACACTGAAATAATCGTTCAGCACAAATATTTTATTAAGAACACACCGATTTTCCGTAAAAACTAATGTAAAACTAAAAAGAAACTTGCTGTAACCAAGTGCTTGTTGACAGAAACAAACGAATTAATACAAGCATGGCGCGTGAGACCAACGTGCGGTTTGCTAGCCCGGAGTACCAGTGACGTCACAGGCAATGCACCTATGATTCTAAAATGCAAAATAAATACGTTATTCAAAACAGTATGTTTGAATATTAATAAATTCTAAATGCAGCGTTATTTTATGATTAATAATATGTACAAATATGCAGTAATAGCCCACCCAGAAACGGGTGAAAGGTGGTTATGATATAATTTATTTATATAATAGTTCTGTTAATTTTTGTAGAATGTTCTAAAACTAAAAGTAGGAGTTTCATAACACAATATCATGGACCATAAATAATGATTTTTCTGCCGTAATATTTCCAAATCTACCCATAAATGGGTGTAACATTTACATATTTCTTCCCAAAGTCAACGGGTAGTAATCAAAAGCCAATACAGATGAGCAAGAAAATAAAACAACTTCATACTAACAAACATCTATACATAAATCTTGTTCCACCCAATATTTAGAGCTAGTGAGACCTTTAAAATAACCTCCTCGGGAAACACGACCATTTTGATGTACTCGAACTCCTGCAATCGGGTCAAAATCTCCTTCATAGGCTTGCTTTGGGATTTTTTAGCCATGGCGCAGACCCCCACCACAACCTGCTTGCCTTCGTCTTCCGCATCGGAGGTGGTACTTCCGCTTCCATCTGTCACGTTGCATATTTCCAAATCTCCCTAGGGAGGAAAGATAATAATTTAAATTTAGAATTGTTGAAGGCGGAGCGGATTTGTTACCCAAATTTCGATTTAATATTCATTGCTCGACATATGAGGGCACATTGATAAGTTTTAGTCTCAACATTTAGATGTGTAAATTATTAGAAATTAAAATGATAGGTGCAAGACGAAATAACATAAGTCGTTGATCGACCTTCATCCGCCAGTAAATAAGTCGGAGCAACAGAAATTATAGTCAGAGAAATTGACTCTGTCGGGTCCAGCAATAAAACTATAAATGATGTAATTATGACAAAGCGACATATCGCTCACTGCTTGTATTATAACATTGGATGCCAACAGGCCATTATAGTAAAATAATTTTATTGTTTCTTTAACAGAAATGCTATTTTGTTTGAAATAATTTTTTATGTGAATGAAAACTGTAGTTTCAAAAATTATTTTAAACAACAACAAAATAGTATTAATTGGAAAAATACTACCTTTTCTGAAAGATATTTTAATAATTTAAAAATAGTATTCATATTAAAGAATATTAAGATTATTTTACTATACAGAGCACTCAGATAAGGTGAAATTCATGTCTTCATTCCATTAAATAATGGCCTGTTTTCTTCAATATTATAAAGCAAACAGTAAGTGCTTTATCATAATTACGATATTTATAATTTTATTTCTGGACCCGACAGTCAATTTTTCCGACTATATGTATGAAGCAAACGCCGAAGTTGTAGCATCAAATCGAGACATACGTTCATAGAATTTTGTTGTGTTGTATTTTTGTTTAAATAATAATGAACTGTGCACAGTTCAAGTGAATATTATTGTACGAATCTGGAAATAAAGGATCCGTCTAGCTGCTGCTGGTATATATAATGCTTAGCATAAGAAATTTAATTTTATGAGGTTTCTCGGCTTTTAAAGTTGAGCAAATATTTTTCCCTTGAGAAATATATGGGTCATTAAAATTATGTTCTCAACGTTATGAACTGAGTTTGAATTGGCCGTTACACTTTTCTGATCTACCACCAACGTTTACAAGAGGAGTGAGGAATAATCGGCCAACTGTAGTCTCTATTAGTTAGTCTAGCAGTTAAATACAGATGGACAAAGCGGTTTATGAATTGCGTATAAGTTATAGTAAAATATTTCTAATCGTAGAGCCGCTTTACAGAAATTCTAATAGCATTTAACATTCCTCAGAGCGTTTTTCTTTTTGTCATGGACTGTATTAGCTGTAGCTTTGTTTCAACAAGAAATTTCTGACAGTTTATGATACCATCAGTGACTGTCCCTGATTTGTTTTGAACGCATGCGTTACTCTCTGATTATATGAGAACTGTCTTCTGGAACGAAGTTCGGATTGCTTCAATCAAAAGTTTGACTCGGGTACTGTTTCTTCTACATAATTTTCATTTTTTTGCCTTGGATTTTCGACAAACATTTCCAGATTGCCTTCATCACTAGAAGAAAATTCCTTCGATTCGTACGACTCTTCAAATGAAAATTCGTCAATAATTTTTATTTAAATTGCACTTAAGTATAATAAAAAATGACGCTTTCACTTCTAAATTACAAGGTTAATAATTATAAACAAAACAGCTGACTAAAATCGTACAACTGTGTAATCTCGTACAGTTAGTCAGAAGAAAATCCGTGGATCGTTATGACGGTTTGCAAACCGACAACAAACAGTACAAGTGCTTGTTGGAACAGTATACGAAACAATCAGAAACAGTCAAAAAAGTTGGAACCGACGTTGGAACACTTCAGGTAGAAATGCGCATGCGCCTGACAGCATGTACTATTTCTAACTTCTGTTGAAACAAACCTTGTGACGTCACGCTACCCCTTCTCCAAAATTTTAATAATTTATTTCTCGCAAACTACAAATAATTACCCGATTTAAAAAGAGTATTTTTTTATCAAGTATTATGTAAAAATCAAAATTTGGTGCCATTTCTAATATTGTTTAAAGAGCAATGAATATTGAAAACTGAGTACAAAATAAGCTCCGTCCTACCTTTTTTATATTTATTTTATACACACTCCAATTAATAAAATACGTCCCGTTGTATGTTACTATTATGCAGATAAAGGAAGTATAATACACCACAAATCACTGTTAATCTGAGTAATAGTTTTGCCATAATATAAAAGAAAACTGAAGCAAAGACAACACAAGAAATATTATTTTCTAAAGAAGATATTAAGTTAGAAATATGTTCTATAATACAAGTGGTACGAAATATTTCAACTGATCTCAAAACTACATTTGTAGACACTGGCAGATTTGTTACGCTATTTATAGGGGCTAAATTAAATTTAGTTTCCATTTTTAATAAATAAAAATTTGTTCACCAATAAATTTCGAATGCAACAAAGGAACCGCGAATGAGTTGAATGTATTTTAGCACAGACACAATAAATTTGATCCATTAAACACGAAAATTTTGAAAGATTCACTGACAATTTTTACTCTGACATTTATGTAAGATAACTTGGATATTATTATTATTAAAATATATTAAACTCCAGCACTCACTTTAAAACGCATGTTTTATTAAAGGAAAAATTGTAAACCACTAAAACTGTCCATTTCTTATCGGCGAGGTCATGCAGATAAAGATTTATCTTGAATTTTCGACAATTTCTCAATAATTTGATTGAAATACAAATATAAAATGTAAATATATTCACAGATGGT
Source organism: Ophonus ardosiacus (assembly GCA_943142095.1). Taxonomy (NCBI): domain Eukaryota; kingdom Metazoa; phylum Arthropoda; class Insecta; order Coleoptera; family Carabidae; genus Ophonus; species Ophonus ardosiacus. The sequence goes on along the minus strand of OW964832.1, from coordinate 31,868,977 downwards.
GAGGTTATAATGGAGTGTTTGCGCTTTTCAAGAGTGGAAATCAGTTTATCCGAACCCTAATGGGGTCCTCCACCATAACAAAATATAATAAAATGTAGGTACTATTTATACATAAAATACTAGTAAATAAATAACGATTAAAATAAGAAAAAACATGTTTTTATTAATTACTTTAGGATATATTTGAAATTTATTGTATCACTGTGACGTCGCACTATTGCTATCTTTCTTTCGTAGCCTACTACAGAGTCTGGTGCGGAGCGAGAGAAAGACAGGAGTGTATGACGTTGTACTGACTTTAAATATAAAATACAGTTACACTAAAGACAATTAAGACTTTTTAATACTACGAATTGCTTCAAAATTAAAGGAACTTTGATTTAAAATAAAAAGAATAGAATAGAGGACCCATTATCCGGATTCCGAACCCAAAATAAGCAGCGGCAACACTTAAGTATTTAGCGGTAAAAAAATTAATTTGGAAATATGCGACTTTTATTTGTATATATTTAAAATTTACAGTGTAGTATGATTCACAAAGATGACTCTTTAAGGGCACGTGTTTGAAGAAAGAATACATGGCACTTTTAATAGCAGTAGCTTAGCAACATTTTGTATTAGAAAGAGAAAGACTATTTGACGTAATCATATTTCATGAACCAAACTATAACTGTGTTTCTTACTTTAACTTATAGACAGCGCAGTAACATTTCCAAACGTCATCAGGGAAATATACGTCACGCCATCAAAATTTAAAATATGCAGCCATTTAAAAAATGACTGTTAAGGGTGATTAACGAACAGTTAACTAGCCCTATTTTATATCTGTCAATCGTTTATGAATTATTTTAGAGAAAAAAATACTTCAAATAAAATTTGCCTACAATTAATTTTTCTATAATTTTTATTTGAGGAAAATTTTTCTAAAATAATCCGTAAACAATTGACAGAAAAAACAATCAGTTGTTCATATGAAGTGGAAAACATCTTAAAATTTAATATTTATGATACAAGCAAGACAAAATTTTCTTTCGCATTTTTCCAGACTTTCGATCATCCATCAAATTCGGATAAAAGCGTTTCCACTATATTTACAAAGAAATATGTGTAAATGATTGAAAAACATATTTTTGAAATAGTGGGATTGTGTCTCGAATACCAAATGACATATTAAATATAATTGTGTGATGAAAGACAGAAAAAATGTGCACAGGCGAAATATATATATTTTTAAGTAGTAACATAATAAACCTACATGTAAACAATCGTCGCAATAACATATATCATCTTCATTGTCGTCCGAAACTTTATTTCTGCGCCACTTTTTAAGTCGCCACCAATCTTTCAGCCAGGACCACTCCATTTAAAGTATTAAACACTAGTTTTTAAATCACACAAAAACTCTCACTCTAAATTAGTAATGCATTTTGGAATTTTTATCATGCATATGACAACACAGATAAGCTATCTGTGAATTGTATTTTAATGATTTGTTTATCTAGCATTGTGTTGTTGTAAACAGAATCAAGAGGAGTGCGTTAGTAGCACAATTGAAATCATGTGAAGTTAAATTTAATTAGTGGGTATGTCTAACGCTATCGATACCATTTCTATCGACCACTGAAGTTGGTCTGCTTCATCTACATCATTCACAATTACTGTTGGAATTTTTATATGTTGAACATCCATGAATTGATTCCTTTTGATCACAATAAACCATCAATGTCAACAAATATTTAAGAATAGCTAGAGGTGTACTTTGATCGATCTTATACTTACACTCCCTACGTAAAACTGCGTTGGGCGAGTTGCTTTACGGAGACCTTGATATCCATGTTCCAACTCGGTGTAGGACATATTGTCCCTTTTCGATTAAAACTTCCCACATTAGACTGTAACCCACAAAAAACACAAATTATGAAATCCCCCCAAAAAGCCGAGGGACATTTTGCCAAACTATACCTCGTGAACTAGGTCAAGAATTATTGATTTCACAGAAGCCAAAACAGGGTTAAGATTGAAAGAAACGCAACATAAACTCATCAATCAACTCTTCGAATATACGCGCAATCATTTGACACTTACTCATAAAAATTCAAGACAAAACAATTTAAGAAAACACGAAATTCACAATGATAACAGAGAAAACGACAGCCACGAGATTGAACACAAATCACAAAGCGAAATAATTGCAGAGTTTGTACTTGAACTTGACTGTACTTTTGTGGGAAATATCCCAAGAGAAAAAGTATGTATTGTTCAAATATGTATCAAAATAATAATCGATTCATCGAGTTTTAGTAATTTAAAATAGCACAATTTACTAGAAACTATTTTTAAGCGATGACGTACTTGTACAATTTTTTATAAATAATTATGTAATTATTCTAATAAATATACCTGAAATATATAATATAACAGCATATTATATAAAATTATATATTTATATCTTTTTGTTTTAACAGATTTATGGCCTGTTGCACCATTATTATATTTGGGAATTAAACAAAAAATAAATGAAAACATACAATATAATTTATAACAATAAAAATGTTGATTTTGATTTAATTTTTCAACAATTTCCAATTAAGTATTAGTCGACCATGTTTCGATTAAAACTTATTTTCCCCTTCATACGATTCAAGAGAGTCAGCTGTTTCAATAGAACTACATGTGTTCAACTTAATCGAAGCATTAAAAATTTAAATATGTATAATTTCTTAAAAAAAGTTTCAAACTAACCTCTCTAAATTTTAATTTTAAACAATTTTCTTCAAATAAATGTTATTGTTAAATCACTCATACACCCACAAATCATTCTTTTTTGTCAATATTTTCCCATACAATCTTACTATAGACATCTTACAGCAAAATGCTAAACTATCATTATTTTCATTTTTACAATTCGACAAAATTAAACGTTTATACTGTTTTATACCTTACAGAATCGTTTCTAAATAATTTAAAATAAATATTAAAAATAAGCTTCCAAGTTTTAAAAAAGTTAAAAACTCTTAAATGTCACGAGTTTGAACTTAGAACTTTTAGGGCTTTAAATCTTTCAAAAATATTTTTCAATATGTCTTTTAAATTATTTAGAAACATTTGTATATAAAAATAAATCTTTAATTTTGCTTAATTTCACTTAATTTTAAAAAAATGAATGTTATGTTAGTTTGCTTTCTGCTGTAAGATGGCTGTAGTGGTATTGCTTTGGGAGTTGGGAGGTTTTGGGAAATGAAAAAATGTGATTTTTACTGAACGGTTGATTTAAGAATAAATTTTATTTGAAAAAATTTGCTTAAAATTAAATTTTAAAGAGGACAGATGTTTCAAACATTGTCAAAATATTTATATTTATAAAATATATTACAGTCAATGATTTTAAATATTCGTAACTTGAAACTGTGAAAGATATTTCAAAACTGTTTGCAGGGGTAGATAAGGGATGGTTTGAAATAAATGATAGGTAAAACATTCTTTATAATATAAACATATAAACCTTTAGTTTTGTTTAATTTCCAAAAATGTAAGTAATATTGTTTTGGGAAGAACTAATAAAAAATGTGATTTTCGGCTGAACGCATTTAACAATAAAATTTATTTGAAAAAAGTTCCTTAAAATTAGATTTTAAAAAGGATAATTGTCTCAAACATTGTTATTTTTTAAAATGTTTTACAGTCAAAATACATGGATTATTTTAAAAATTTGTAACTCGAAAATTGGGAAAGATATTTCAAATCTATTTTTAGAGGTAGATAAGGAATGTTTTGAAATAAATTATGCGTAAAACATTCTAAATTCTATATAATATAAACATATAGATCGGTAGTATTTACTCAAAATTTGAGTCTCCCTGATTAACTAATTACTTATGACTTTCATTTAGAAATACATTTGGCCATTGGGGTGACTAAAAAACAACTGAATTTGTTACTTTGGTCAGTGCTTAATCATCCCTGATTAAAAGTAAATACTACCGATCATTAACCTTTAATTTTATTCAATATTTAAAAATGAATACTGCGTTAGTTCACTTCACTTTATTGCTGTAAGATGGCCAGAGCAATATTGTTTTGAAAATAATTAATACGAACATGTGATTTTCGGCTGAACGGTTGATTTAAGAATAAAATTTATTTGAAAAAAGTTACTTAAAATTAAATTATTGTAAAGCGGAAAGTTGCCTAAAACATTTAAAAAATTACATTAAAAAAATAGTCAAAACTTTTTTGAGAGGAGAGTGTAAATGATAGAAAAAGTAAACTGCAATAGAAAAACTGTTTATTTACACAACAAACATATACAAAATTGAGACTGATCGATTTAAATAATGAAAAAATTGACAAAGTTTTGCCCACGAAGTCGTGGTAGTCTATACAGAACAAGTGGCAAACATAGTCAAATAATAAATTGATTTAATTTAATTACTATTCACGTCCAAAAAATGCAGTAACATTCATATCTTAATATTCACAAGGAGCAATTTCATTTCAGAAAGAATTTCTTCTGTGAAATTGCTTTCACAATGATGGAAATGATATTTTACAAAATATATTCAATCAGTGTTTAAACACACTTAGTTATTGAAATAGTGAATTTATGTACAATGAGGGCCTATGTTAGATATTTACACTGTATTTACACGGATGATTACAATAATGATATTGAATATTACGATATTACGGCCCCTTTGGAGCGAGCAAAATGCACAATCCATTCAACTATTGATACACTTTATCACATTTAAAGTTCATATGAAATATATACAGAGAAACTTGACAAAATGCGACTATTCATACCGAATCACTTGCCAAAGTGTGATTGTCATTTCACACAATGATTACAACAATAAAAATATAATAACGGTAACAATCAATCAAGTTGGGGAAAAATAAACACTTCCTTTCAATACTGCTACATCCAAAATAAAGTACAGATATTACGATTTTTGAATTTAGCTATTGAACAATTTTCAATAAATTCGATCCCGTAATATAAAACAAAATATGGTGTAAACATTAAAATACCCAAAATTGGGTGGAAGGAAATTTTGAATTTAATGAAATTTTTGAAGTGTTATGTGACTTTGTTCAAATTTAGAGAACACATATACGAGCCCAAACTCATAAGGTAGTTTGGCCGGTTTACATTTTCAACAAACAAATATAATAAAGGATACGCAAATGGTGAGAAATTTCTAGAAATTTCTTTCGACTAGTATAAAAATATAGATTTTAAACTTACAAAAACTGAATACGTTATTCAAGTATTCCACCATTTAATATAGGGTTACACGTTACATCGCCTTTATTAGTAATACAAGCTTTAATTCTGTTAGGCATTGCATCCCTAAGCTCTGCACATTTTCTTGTGAGTACTGTTCCAAACAGTGTTGCTAACAGTGGAAAAGAGTCTCCCACCAAATAGCGCTGTTAAAACCACCACATTTCCACTAAATACTAAAAAAAAAAACCAAAGGTGTGTCATACTGTGATTTACATTGCGGGAAAAATAATAAAACAAATAATGCTTGAAATTATGAAAATAAACACATAGTTATATGTATTAAAAAAATAAATCTAATATCTCGATATCGAAACAACAAACTATGCGAAATAGAAGCCCACCATGTTTAAAACAAAAAGATCGAATATTACTTTCTTCGCAACGTGTTGCTTTTACGCAACCAGTATGTTTCGTTTATCTGTTCAATTTCTTAAATTCTTTAATTATAATAATATATAAAAACAAAGACAGTAATAAAATAACACCAGAAATTCCACTAACCGCGAAACAAAAAAGTTGTCACTAAATGATGGTATCAAACCACCAGATTTAGTGGTAAATCCACTAAGTTGGCGACACTGGTTCCAAATGTCTTGCAAGGTAGGTTTTACTGTAGGCACTGGATTTTTACGTTGTTGTTTTTCATTGTGCCAAAAGTAAAGGGTCTCGGTAGAAGCTAAATCTGGACTAGAAGATGACCCTTAAAATGCCACTCGAACTTTATTCACCAGTCATTTAGCACACAGTTTTTTAAAGTTTTAAGTTTATTTTTAAGCAGCCAAATTTCTAACCATTTATGCGGATTTTATAATTTGTTGAAAATGTAAACCGGCTGAAATATTATGAGTTTGGGCTCGTATATTTATTATATTTAATTTCTCCGTAAATTCATCCCCAACTTAAGTGAACACTCCGTCAACAAGTGATCAAGACTAGTAACGTCTCTAGCTCTGAAAAGACAAAACGGCCCGAGATGTTACCGTCTTTCCGGATGAAGAAAGTCGCTCTTATAGTAAATATTTTTAGTGATTTGTATTATACAGCGGGGTATAGGTACTGGTACAGTCTCTGTAAACCACCAAGAAATAGTAAAATGTGAATTTGATTGATTGGCACAAAGATCCACCCAATGCCGAACACTTTTTTCTTGAAAGAATGGAAGAAATATATTGTTGAGAGAATGAATATACATTTCTCAAAATTTCATTTTTCGTTGATATAGTTTGTTTAACGAAAGATGATTATTCAAGAACTTTATTAACCGTCTGATATTACTTGCAGATAATTTCACTGCTTTTTTATAAAAAAAATATTTCTTTTTTCAGTTTTATAGACAAAAATGTCTTTTGATCTTGACGTAAACCACTGTACAATAAACGTCAAGATCAATAAACATTAACACAAAGGGTAGTGTAATACATAATTAAATTTTTGAAACTATACGACATGCGTCACTACTATTTTTAGTGGAATAAAAAGTAACATCACCACAGTAGAAAGTTGTGTATTCCTTCTTCGAATAAGTGACCGTGAATTTTCATCTTTCATAGCTCCAACTATAGTTTGTTTCTGGTATCATTGACTTTATATAATGGAGTGCTTGTGTTTTGTAGCTGTCAATAACCCGAAATATTTGGAACCGAGTACCTGATATCATTTTAGAAAAAGTGTTTTTTTTTTTAAATTTATATTGTAAGGCAAAATCATAGTCTATAAATACTATAGATATGACAACTCCCTATTTTTTGAGATTCTGGTTTTGGCGGTAAGTATGAAGTAATTATCATCTTACATGCAGCGCTACCGCAATAGCCTTTGCAACATAACATTCTGGAATTTATGTGTATGACATATTACCCATTGCTGGGTGTGCTAATCTGCTTTATGCTATCAGTAATAATGATGATGTATTCGTACCAAGTGAACATTTATTAGGCGTCAATACAAGGGCACCCAATGCTGGCGTGCAGGATGCAGCCCGTTCCTTCTGTTAGTTTATTTTTAAAAAATATCATTGATTACAACAAAATAATGCTTAATTACAATAAATGATTACAATAATGAAAATGCTTAGTAACACAAAAATTGGGGATTCTTTTCATATCGAGTTTTTATATAAATTATATACATAATTATTTCTTCCCATATGTCAAATTTCTTTCCTATATGTTTTTTTTTTTTATCAATGCTAAAATATATATTTCATACTTTCAAAACGCGAGGATTTTTCCGGGCTTGATGACGCTGCCGAACCCGTCTCTCTTTTATTGGCCGACACTGTATGTAGGCGTTCCTATCATTAAACCAGTAACTGCCAGACTGTTCCACTGGAGTATTTGGTTATGGTTGTTATGCGGCTACACGCTATTATTTTTACAAATACTTAAATACTAATAAACTGTAACTGCTATATAGTAAATTTAAGATAAGAAAAGAAAATAAGAAATATAAAGCGATATAACAATAGTCGCACAACATTGACAAATGGTTTAGAACCCTTGGTAACAGCAGCCAAAACAGCAGTTTCTGAGAGAGAAAGCATGATGCTTAAGTCGTAAGACGGGAAACACTGGATACCAAATATACACATGCCATTTTTTCTTCCATAATTTAAAAAAAAGAAAAATTAGGGAATTTCTGAATTTAATAATACTGTAACATATAAAAAAGAATCAAAAAATCGTGGAATCCACCATTGTTGCATATTTGTATTAATATTAAGGCTGCAGATATGAATAAATATCTCCCTGATTATATCTCTTTAGTTTTTTTTAGTTAGGTGATTGATTGTAACAAAAAAATACGTAAGTACAATAAAGAATATTTGATTACAATAATGAAAATGTCACACCTATAATATTTATACTTTTCTTTGTACATCTTCCATTCTCTCAATATATATTTCTCCTATTCTACTGGTACAGGGAAGACCCTGAAGACACTAAGAACACCACAACCATCATCATCCTTTTCTTCATTTCTTCCCTTCTTAATTTTCTACCTCCTGGCCGTTTACAGGTTAGTGACTTGTCAAACGGTGGACTCTCTCTTTGAGTGGTGCATTAAGGGCGTGTCTGCTGTGGGTTCGTCCTGCTCTAGGGGCTGTAAAGGGATGGCGGGTTGTGGGGGTAGGGGGCTAGGACGCGGGAGGGTACGGTACCCGGGCCCCGGGTAGAGAACGCCCGGCCAAGGTTGGGCTGGCCATGGTTGGCGGGGGAGCGTGCACATTAGGCCTCCGTTTCTTAGGGTGCAATACCTGGAAAGAAATTGTGATTGTTTCATATTTTAGATAGTCATACCCAGAAATGGGTTCGAATTACACCCTTTCTGGTTTTATCATTTCCTGTAGCAGTCCTCAAAATAATGTAAAACAGATTCGCGCGAAACGTTACAGTCCGCGCTATTGAACTATTCATTACAATTACAAACCATAGGTACATATTATGAAAAAAGAAAGCATAATCTACAAATTAACCGCACACTTTTTGAAATTTTTTTTTAGGGGCCAAGTTATGACTACTTAAAAAAGCTATTTTTGATATAGGCCATCCAGCGAATCAAGCAGTTTTTTAAATATATTTTATTAACGGTATTTTATTGGTTTTTTTTTATTATTATCATGTATTTGACACCTTTAATAGAAATAATTATATTTGGATATATTATTTTTAAGTAAAATTTTGTAAATTTTTGCAAAATGAGGTTTGATTATTTTTTTTTAATATTGGTAATTCTGAACATGTATATTTCATTACTAAATATAATGGGTGAGATTCAGTGGGTTGTATTAGCGTGTTTTAAGCTAAAACAGTTCTTTGTCAAAAATATTTTGGCAACTTTGTAATACTTGTCAGAAAAAAGTGAGAGACCAAAGAATCAAATAAAGAAAAAAATATTATTAATAGAAGTAAGAAAGCCATACAATTACGATAAAAAAGGACAAATATCAAAACTGATCAAAACGGAGATTGAGATATTTTAAAATTCATTAACATATTCAGGTATGAAATTTGACACATAAAATTTGACATGTTTCTAACCTAATGTTGCTATTTTTTTGCAAGTTTCCTTTTACACCTTCCATTTGCAATTATACTTCTTCATTTGAGTAAAGGATATCTGTATTACTTTTCCCTGCGGTAAAATTTCTATATCACAATTAAATCTCATTGATAGATTTGGGAAATATTACAATGTTGCCATATACTTAATACAAGCTTTAAAACAGACTTTAATACAACCCACTGAATTCCACCCTATATGTCTATATTATACTTTTCAACCTGTATTGTGATTTCATTTTGTTTTAGGTTTCGTTGTTCATTGTCAAAATGTCAAATGCTCTGTCATGTCAAATTCAAGAGCTTGTAGTTAATTTATTGACTTATTTTGAAAATGAAAAATAGATTGGTGGGTTTTTACTTTCACTGAAATCTAATATTGAGGTAATATTTGGTTCTATTTGTTAGTAATAATTTGAAAATTAAATCTATATGTACAGCGTGTGGCAAACGCTATACGCAATGTATAGAAATAGTGAGAAATTGTATGGTATGCAGTATTCTGTATTTTTTTAAGGATCTCACATAATACTAGATAGTAGATAGTTTGTTGCATATACTACAAGAATGAAGTATTTATAACGGCGTAAGCAGTATCGTTCAGAATATTTTAAATAAAATTGAATTTCGCGGGAAAAATATTATACCAGACGTGTTTTTAAGAAAAATTTGGGTTTATGAAGGCAACCAACAGATTTTAATCCGTTTTACATGCTCATGTAAACTTTTTAACATATGACGTCATTGTTTCTAGTGATATTGTATTTATGACGTAAACCGCTTGATTCGCTGGATGGCCTATAGCTGATATCATTAGTCCTTTGCAAAATTTCAAAATTTCGTTTATACTTAAATTCCTAGAAATAGAGGCTAACGAGTTTCGCGTGATGAACACTATTTTCTAGAATTCTTATTAATTTGCGCCCATAGTTCAGAAGTATAGTCGCAAGAGGGGGGGATTGATGACGTCATGTTGTCGGGTGAAATCGTGAGATTTCCTAAGTATTCATACAAATCAAAACTGACAACTGACACTATAACCTATATTTTGCTATTTATCAAAATTCAAAGTATAAATAGTTATTTATCAATCCAAAATCACCTCATTAAGGACAGAATGACATGAATATTTAAATAAAAACTATTTGAAAATGATTTTTGTTATCGCAGTTACAGTACAGTTTTTATTTATGTTTTCACTGTTGGTTGGATGGAGATAGAATATACACCTTCTGTAACACGCAAGATAATGAGAAAATTTAGTAATTCTTGAATCAGAAATTGATGACATGGGGATCAAGTCGGAGATTTAGAGTGTATACACTATTCAACATGCTGATTCCAAATTTTGTAACCGCAGGACGATATCTTTTTCCGTTTCCAGGATATTCAAGTTCAAAGATTCCTGAAAAAATTACCATTTTTGTACTATAACCCAAAAATGGGTCGAGATACGAGCTTGGAGATATCACCATTCGACTCTACTGGCAAAATTACATAAGTTTACCAATTATCAAATTTTTTGTATGACAAAATAACTGAAAATGGCCAAAAAAACGCAAAAAATCTAAGATGTACACTTGATTTTTTTTCGGATTTTGGCAATTTTTTGTAATAAAATTCTTACCCTACGTGTGGGGGCGGTGGACCAGGCTGCAAATGGTGCAACATCCCCACTCCTATCCTACTCGGACTCGTCTCTATCGTGCTAATCATTTGTCTTTTCCTAACAAATTCTTCCTCATCTGTGGGCTGAGGTATGACATCAGGGTTTTTCTCATCACTGTCGCACTCTCCGCCACTGGATTCGTGTTTGGACACGGGGGAACCTCCGGCGGCTTGGGGCTTGTCTCCATCACCGCTCCCCCCACTTCCCCGTCGGTCGACAGACGCGGGAGATTTAACATGGGAACGGGAGTGGCAGTGAAATCGGAGGACGATTAGGATGACGAGAAAAACGATGAGAAGAGCGGAACCCACCCCGATTAGAATGGAAATGGTGGGGGTGAATTTGAAGGAGAGACCTCGGGGATGCTCTGAAATAAAGATAAATTATTAATAAATATTTTTCCACAATTTTTTTATATGCAAAGTACGCATTTGCGCTCGCTTTTGTCAACTCAAAATGTCACTTTGTCGCTTATGCGCAACAAAGTATGTTCTTCAATATTTAATAAAAAAACTTCCAAAAAATTATATTTAGAAGAATTTTTCTAACTACTACTTCCGGTTGTTCAATTGTTACCAAAACCTTTTCAGCTCTTCCCAGGAATGTCAGATTGAAGAAACTGCAGTTAAATATTTTTTAAGTCTTATAGTTTTTGAGGAATCGTCCCTCCAACATCCATACATACACACACACACACACACACACACACACACACACACACATACACACATCCACACACACACGTACATACACACACACAGACATCATTTTAAAAATGTTATAATCGCATTCTAGGGACCTTAAATCGTGCTTATTCAATAAAATCTGGATATGCGAATTTTAGCATGAATCCAATACCTCTCTTAGCGAGAGGTAAAAATGATTATATTAGAATGAAGCATTAGCTCAAGAAAATGGCAAATAACGATAAATTAAAATTAAAAAATATAATCGTTATTTATTGAGTAGTACTGTAAGTACAAAGTGTACATGTTATTATTTTTTGTTGTGTGTGTTTTGAGCGCAAATGGACATTGCTGATTTCCAGGGAACTTCTCAATCGACAACATCCCATTTTGCGCTCTTAATACACAAACAGATTAAACTAAGAATTTCCGACGTTTCGGTATGAACTTATACCTTCTTCAGGGTCTACAAGAATTCAAAGACAAGTTAATATGCAGGATGTTAATTAAAAAGCGGGCCATAAGCGTTTAACATGGAAAATCAGATTTTCCATCCGCGAAACTTCCTACTTAAATTAAGACAAAATTTTAAACAAAAAAATTCTGTTGTGACCAGCACAATACTTCTCGTCATTTTCATATTAAGCTATATAAAGTATTGTATTTAACATTTCTGGTACACACAAAAAATTCTAATTACATCTATTTTTTATTTTTCAATTCATTTTATGAACAAGTTTCCTCCTACTTTTCTAAACGTTCGAGATTCTTCCAATTCATTGAGGAGATTGGCGTTATTTCTGAAGGGTATATGATGAAATATATGTATAGCAAGCGCGTGTTTAGTTGACACTAATGCTGTACATATTTTGGCTTATAAATGAATCCCCTTTTTATAACAATTTTAGATGTTGACGGAGTCTTTTTTGCATTCAAGAACAGTATCACCTTAACGTGCGGTCGCTATATCTATAATTTTAAATATTTAATTAATAATAAAATAAGAAATATTAATTGTATATCCCAGAAAAAGTCTTCAGTAATCTCTTTTTTTAAGTGAGCTATTACATCATATTATACTCATTATTAATCATAAAGTATCGCTGTATTTATAATAAATTCAAATTTTATTTATTTTTAATATTTTTTTTCGAAATTTGTAGTGCAGTGTTTGTGACGTCACAGGCGTTCCGTGCTTGCAAACCAATCGTTGATATCTTGGCACAAGCTTGTATTATTATGTTTGTTTCTGTTATTTTGTTATATTTTGTTAGTTGTTCTCAATCAGTGAGTGATAATAGATGTGCTCATAGTTTTTAATTATTAGTGTTAGTGTTTCGTTAAAAATTAAGCTTTGTTAATGAAATTTTTGTGGTAAACAATTTAAATGTTGAACTAAATATTGTGATATAAATTTTAAGGGGGAAAACATTTTTATAGTGAAAATCAGTGAAGGAATTTTCCCATACACGTCTGAAAGATCGGTAAGTCCATTATGTATTGTTTTTAATTATGTTATCATCAAAAATATGGACGTATCTTGTTCCAAATGGTGGTATAATATTAATTTGTGTTTGGAATTTGTGCCTTGTCTTTATTGGAATGTTTTGATAAGTCCATGGAGATTTGCTTGGGTGTATTTGGCATTGCAGTACAATAAACAGTTGAACAATGCGGCGTTGACAAATGATGCTCGATTATCCAAAGTGAAAATTAATTATCGGCGCTAGTTTAGCCTCTGGAGACAGTTGAAGCTCGACCAATGTGATAATAACCCCATCATAATAATTTACAAATATATTCCAGTACCGGATTAACATAAAATTGCACCCTAGAGATAATGACAATTATTACTAATTAATTTGTTTCTATAAAAATAGTAAACACAACCTCAGAAAAAAATAATCCGAAAGACATTTTATTAATATTATTGTCCCCGTGAAATCTTATGGTGCGTTTTATTTCAAATGGAGTATTCCGGTGATATGGAATTAATGCAAAATAATAACTTTTTTCTATAGTTTCCATCTTCATATAGTAGAAAAATATAATAAAACATGTTTAATAAAAAGTTTTAATTCATAATTTAATGTTACAAAATTGGATTTTTTACAGCTTTAGAAACGTCCTTGAAATTTGTGACGTCAAGTAGATAATGTGTTGCTCATTTCAAAGTAAATATTTTCGTTTAAAACACAGATGGTGCCAGTAGTTAACACGCGCGGGTATATTTCTTCTTTGACATTTCGTCCACTTTATAATTATTACTCCTATTTTTACCATAAACAAACACAGGACAAACACCGAAATACACACTGCTACTGAAATCATATGTAAACAAGCAAATGGCTGTCATAAACATATGGATTTAGGCGCTGAAGTTCGTTGCAGATGTCACCATCGAGTTGACGTCATAAGCACGCCATGATAAGAAAATTTGAATTCATATCTCATGTGATGCATACATTTTCTTACTCAAAGTTAGATATTCAGAGTCTTACTGGTCTGTACTAATGTAAAAATAGTATATTGCGCAACTAGGGACGAAAAAGGCATTTTGCGACGAGTGTGGGTTGGGTTTTTACTTACGATTCGGTTATTAATTCATACTTATTTCAATTCTTATGCTTACACGGCATTTAAAAAAAGTCTTTTGTTACTTGGGATGAAGCACCATCTAATAGGACAGTTTATAATTGGTTTGCTGATTTCTAGCGCGGGCGCACCATTCTCTGTGAACAGTGAAGGCCGTCCATCCACTTCTGTAATTGCCACTAACGTTGATATGCGCGAAATGGTCGAAATTCAATCACACGATTTTATATAATCATCTGAACATTATTTTGAAAACTATTTATAAAATTCTTTCGGTCTTCTTTTACATCGTTTGCGGAAACTTTTTCAGCAGCTCTCGTAATGTTAATTAAGAAAATATATAGTCGTTTATGGATTATTTTACAGAAAAGTACTTCAAATAACAGTTGTAGAAAAATTAATTGTACACATCTTTTATTTGAAATATTTTTCTTTAAATGATCCATAAACGATTGATAGAGAAAAAACCAGGGATTTGTTAACTACTGGATGGAGCAAGTGTATATCGATATATGTATTTCTTGTGTACCCGGCTAGATTAAGAGAGAACACAGGAAGTGTGAGTGAGAAAACTATAGATAATTCCACTTTAGACAAGTGAATTTGATATTCATATCTGTCATATTCACATCTGTCAAATTTACGTCAAAAATTAATTGTGTTTAAGTATATTTGATCATGAAACGTGAAATAAGTACGAATACATCTAATGCAACGCTAAATTAGAACACCTATAAGAATATAAGTCGTTTATTTGTTAAATTATTTTTTTGAAAAAATCATAATTTTAATCATAACTTACTAATGAAACGACACAGCACCGTTCATCACATATTTTGATACAAAATTTTCAACACAACACCTTCGAACCATTCTCATATATTAAAATAATTATATTTCAATAATGATATAAAGAATAACCTAAAATCTGTCAAACCTGTCAAACAAAAGATTTGACAAGTAACGGAAACAAAGACAACAAATCGGAATTATGTATGACTATCTCTGTCGATCTGGCCGGGTACATGGTAAAGATTCACTAGCTCCATCCAGTAGTTAACAAATCCCTGGAAAAAACAAATTAAGTTAACTGCACGCTAATCGCCGTTAATCAGCTGTTTATACTAACGGCCATGGTTTGCAAATTAGACTGTGTCCGATGTCGCATTTTGGCATTTAGTATTTAGGTCTTCTTCATTATGTGAGGAAGACCTATGTAAATACAACTTCAAATGGCACACAAATGACATCCATTGGTTTGTATGGCAACACTTTTGAACAACGAAAACGAATTATACAATTTGATTTAATTTGATGCTTTAGATTAAATGTTAAAATTACATTTCATAAAATAGAAGCTAAGGCTGTGTCTGATGTTGCACTGTTATCGGCTCCGGTGGCTCAATGGTTAGAGCAACGCTTCTTGTAATGAGTGTGCTCTGGGTTGTGGGTTCGAATTCCACTAAGGCATGGATGTTTGTGTATGTGAACCTACTCAGTAATTGGGTTTTAATCCTGTTGAGAGCTTTAAAAAAATCTAAATCCTAAGTTTATATGCCCTAAATAACGTCATCATTTAGGATTTTAGGAATTGGATTTTAGGATTTTGCAGAAGCACATTATGCTTTGAAGTTGACGCGCACTCATTAAATATATCATGTTCGTTGCTATAATTTGTACAAGGCATACGGCCGATTTCACTACCGATTCCTAAACCGTTGCCTAGCAAGGAATTTCCTAAATTTAAGAACTGCCTAAACTGATACTTATCCATTTTGGATTTCACCAAACAAAGCAATGCCCAGCTAGAAATTACTTACGTAGGCATCGGATTATTAGTTACTTTTGTGATATTATATTTGCACACTGGAAATAAATGAATAATTTTTATAATTTATGACATTTGTCAATTGTATTTGTCAACATTGACATTGGAAATTCTGTGCAGATATTATTAATTACGTTAAGGTATGCAAAATAATTAATTTTTAAAGAAATTTTCTTTACATATATATTTATAAATTTGTAGGTATTACAGAAGTGGAAAATATAAATGAAACAAAGATGAAAATGAACAAGAAAAAAAATGTAAATGGCAAAATATAGAATAAATACATAATACAAAAACAGAAACTGAATCCTATGATTTCAAGTAAAAATTTAAAATGTGACAACAGTAACGCATATATATGATATTTGACTAACCTAAACCGTTGCCTAGCAAGGAATTTCCTAAATTTAAGAACTGCCTAAACTGA
Organism: Ophonus ardosiacus; assembly: GCA_943142095.1. Classification (NCBI taxonomy): domain Eukaryota; kingdom Metazoa; phylum Arthropoda; class Insecta; order Coleoptera; family Carabidae; genus Ophonus; species Ophonus ardosiacus. The sequence continues at coordinate 31,852,418 of OW964832.1, read as the reverse complement.
TACTTATCCATTTTGGATTTCACCAAACAAAGCAATGCCCAGCTAGAAATTACTTACGTAGGCATCGGATTATTAGTTACTTTTGTGATATTATATTTGCACACTGGAAATAAATGAATAATTTTTATAATTTATGACATTTGTCAATTGTATTTGTCAACATTGACATTGGAAATTCTGTGCAGATATTATTAATTACGTTAAGGTATGCAAAATAATTAATTTTTAAAGAAATTTTCTTTACATATATATTTATAAATTTGTAGGTATTACAGAAGTGGAAAATATAAATGAAACAAAGATGAAAATGAACAAGAAAAAAAATGTAAATGGCAAAATATAGAATAAATACATAATACAAAAACAGAAACTGAATCCTATGATTTCAAGTAAAAATTTAAAATGTGACAACAGTAACGCATATATATGATATTTGACTATGGCATTTTTGTAGAAATTATGAATTTAATTATATGTGAATACCCATTGTAATTTCCCAAAATATAAAATAAAGAATAAAAACGATATATCTATGTATGTAGTAACTAATTAATTTTATATTATATAAACTCGTATAGTTATATAAAATTCTGTTTTGTAGTGAAATGGACATTTTTTTAAAACTATTTTTCATCACAGAATTCAAAACAATTTGTTCTTTCTTTTCTATCTTGTGCAAGTCTTTCAATTTCTTCGTTATAACTATCAACATATTCAAAAAAATTGTACAATTTTCATTTTGAAGTGTCAGCTGTCAAACAGTCAAACGTTAGGAAATGCTTAGCGATTTGGGCATCGAAAAACAGATACCTAGCTAAGTAATTCCTAAATCGAGATAGGCAACACTTAGCGGTTGGTGAAAACGAAATTTTGCTAGGTAATGCCTATGTGGTGCACATCGGGTACATAGGCATTACTTAAAATTTAGGAATCGGTGGTGAAATCGGCCAATAGTGTGCTTCTCCAAAGCCATAAAATCTAATTCCTAAAATCCTAATAATGACGTTATTTAGCCATATAAATTTAGGATTTAGATATTAGGGTGTAAAAAGTGCAACATCGGACATAGCCTTAACAAAATTCAGAACTCTGTCACTTATTTATGTCCTGAGGAAAGCAATAGTTTATGCTACCGAAACATTCGTTTTTAATATATTGCAGAACTATAACTAAAAGTTTGTTTCTGTATTCTGAACTGTTTATTGTTGCTTTGGGTGAATTTTCATAAAAAAAATTCTGTGGAAAAAAGTCAAACTTTGTCTGTGTTTAATTCTCATAAATTTTGTTGCGGCCGGCATGTGTAGTTTCTCGCTTTGGCGCTATAAACCACAAATTTAAAGCTTGTCCTCTGCATCGCCTATAACCCCATAAAAACAGATTGCATCCACGCAGAGACAGCGCGGTATTTATCTCACAAACTACCCAGAGTATTTCACAATTTACTCGGCGTTCCAGCATAAATAACACCGTGCGATATTACTTTGTTATTGGCGCTCATTTTTTCCGCCTCCTTCGCCGGAGAAACATTTTTTACAGACAACTACATTAGAGAGAAATGGACAACCAAATGAAGGCTATATACAGAGGAATACGAAAATTTTTCACTTAGAACTGAACGTAGAGAACATAAGAGAAAGATCACCCTACAGCCTGGATTTATCATCCACTGATTTACAATGGGCCTGTCTAACTTTTTTTGTTTTTTACCTCTCGCTAAGAGAGATATTGGATTTATGATGAAACTCACTTATTCAGATTTTAATGAATAAACACGGTTTTAAAACCCCTACAATCCGTGTTAATACTATTACGATGATGTCTGTGTGTGTGGATGTTGGATAAACGATTTCACAAATTCTATAAAACTTAAGACCTATTTAATTATGGTTACCTCAATCTGACGCTATTTGGAAGAGCTAATTAGGTTTTGGTTCAATTGGATAACCGGCAGTAGTTACTACTTACTATTTTTTACTTTCCGTCACCTATAGGTAAGGAAGGTATTGTGCTTGGTCAAAAATTTCGGTGGTGAGTTTTTAATGAATAAGCACGTTTTAGGGTCCCTACAATACGATTTTACTAGTTTTACGATGATGTCTGTATGAATGTCTGTGTGTGTATCCGTGTGTGACAAATTTTTCTCCGACGATAACTCCAATACCACAATTCTAAAAATTATAATTCTTTCGTACTCCTCCTCTTTACATCCATATGAAGAGATGATTAGATTTTGGTTATAATTGGTCAACTGGAAGTTCCCTTATTTGAAGTTCTTAATTGTTTTTCTTGAAAAAATACAGTTAAATATCATTTTTTGACATTTTATGTAATTATGAAAGAATATCTTATTCTCCATACGGTTTGATTATACATTTTCCTTCATATTCAGTAGATATAGAGTTAAAGAATTATAAAGAAATTAACTTTCAAGAATCAGTTAGCTTTGCTATAATCACAGAAACAGCTGATATATTCAAAAAATTCTAATTGACAGATGTCTGTGTCAAGTGCAAAAACCAGAGATGCAAAGTATAGGTTCAGAAAGTGGTATAAGTGATAGAGTATTCCTCGCAAGTGACATGCAGTTGCAGCCTCGCCTCAGGATTGCAATTTTCAATGCGGGAAGTACGAGGAAGGAGAAGATGAAAGGACTGTGTCGTAGAAGAGTAGAGAGAGGAAGAACTGTGTGAAGAAGATGCGGTGGACAGGAATAGTGGAAGAGATGAGTAAGAAACAGTGACCCCTAATAAAATAGGGAAAAGCTGAAGAAGAAGAAAGGAAGGAAGAGTAAACTACAATTTACATAGTGTATGTGCGTGTTATAATTTTATTGGATTTAATGAATCTTTTCAAAGGAGCTTTCGGTATGGAATTTGTAAAAAATAGTATGTGTTCGTGTTACAATTTTATAGGATATATAGAATTTTTTTCAATGAACATTTGGTACCTATGGGATTGTGCAAAATACATCGAATTGACGGAAGGTCTTATGTTGGCCACAATAGATTTTTTAAATTTATGTTATTACAAATATTGAAGAGTATAAAATTCTCTATCCGATGCATTTGTATTACCTATATCTTCTATAGATTTACAGATTAAATTCCGGTTTTGTAAAGGGTAGAATAAATTTACTTCCATAGTAAATTTATTCAAACCAACAAATTCGAATCAATTTTATTTATTTTATGACATTTATAACATTACAGTCCAAAATTCGACTGTCATGTGAAGGAATAAATTTTATTTATTTTGGAAGTAAATTTATCTGCCGGTTATAAAACCGGCCAAAAGAAATATAAATATATAAAATATTCTTTTGTAATGGATCTCAAAGCCCAAACAACTCCATAGAAACCAGTGATCATTTATTTATATTCAAAATTCATATGCAACAAGTAATTTTTAGAAATACATGGATTTGGACGGCGTCTATTTCACAAAATAAACATAACAACTTTACCTTTTTCTGCGGTGAGTTGTTTCTCCGGTAACCTCAACGTAGACGCTTGCATAACAACTGGTTCACTCCTTC